>CM053609.1:113681889-113702226 GCA_028646535.1 Procyon lotor
TCCTCCTCCTCCCACTCTCTGTGAGCAAGGATGGGGCAGGGTAGAGGCGGCTGGGAGCAGCCCCACTGGGACCAGGGACAAACCCTCCTGGCAGTTTCCTAAGAGGGCACTGGACTGTCTCGAGCATCTGCCGTGGTCCCAACATGACCGTACTTTGGGCCCATCAGGGAGTGTGATGCAGTGTTACCAGCCCCCGGGACCTCATGGGTGGGGCTGTGGTCATTACTACACACGGGCATCCCTAGAAGGCCGGCCGCCCCTCCCGGTTTGCACTTCTGGTGTGATCTAGCCGCCGGCGCCCCTGCCCACATGGCGGCCGGGCCAGCATCCCCTCATGGGCAGGCTCTGGCCCTGATGAAGGCCTGGGTGTGGGCGACACGTCACTCCCCCAAGATGCTTTGTTCTGTGCCGCATCATTCATTTTCAGAAAAAAAAGGGAGGGGGGAAACGACCTCTCAAATTAAAAAAAAAAAAAGAAAAAGACGTGCTTCCGCCTTTGCTTGTTGGTACATCAGTCTAGAATGATCAAGAGGGGTTAGCTCATGCAGACGTGACCTTGGGGACGGCCCTGGTGCTGGTCCCTGCCTGCAGGAGGCGGTAGAGAGCACGTTTTCTGTCCGCGTCCCCCCCTCCCCCTCCCAACAATGACCAGGCAGCTGGGAAACTTGAGCAGCAGGAGTGAAGGCTATAGGGGAGGTCGTGGGGTCCCGGGGAGCTCTGGACTGCAGACTGGACGTTTCCTCCTCACCAGCTCTGTGGGGCGCCCAGGAGGCTGAGAACTTCCTGAGGCTCATCTCACTTCCCTTAGCAGCAGCCCCATCAAGAAGGTGCTATAATCATGTCCCTTTGACCATGTGTGTTGGGGGTCCTCACTTCTCCCACTGGCTGTTTTCCCCACCACGTGGGGGGCACTGGTCTTCTCTGCAACAGAACTCCCCCTCCCAGGAATTTCTGTGTCCCCGCAGCCCCCCTGGGCATTCTGTTTCGGTAAAATGGACTAAATGGGACCTGAGCATCCCATCACTTCCCTCTTGGAGCATAAGCGCTGGGGGATGGATTGCCCAATGCTTCGGGGATTTGGAGACTCAGAAAGCGGGTGGAGTGAGGGCAAGGGAAGTGACACTTGGGGAAGGCCTGTCTGCTCTGTGCTAAAACGGCCAGCCGCTGGATTCTGTGTTTGGGCATTTCCATACTTCATGTCACTGTCACGCCAGCCCTGGGAGGGGATTGTACTGGCCCCATTTTGCAGATGGGGAAGCTGAGGCTCCCAGAAACCAAAGACGTAACCCAGGTCCCACAGGAGTCGGTGGGATGGTTGGATCTGGGCCCGGCTCGCCGACCCGGGGAAGATCAGGGAGCAGCCTCGTGATAGCATCACCTCGGCCTGCCTTGGGGATCCTCACGGCTTTGGAGGGTCATCACCTGAGCTCCTTTTGCACCTGCGTGTCTCCCAAGTCCCCTTCGGCCTTGCATACAGTCGGCGCTTAACCCACATGGACGGCATGATGGAATTGCAGTGGGGGCATGAACTGGCCGTCACTGGGACACAGGCTGTTTCCTTGTCTTCAGGGAGTCACCCAGAGAAAGGGAGGGCTTCCTGCAGCCCTGGGAGGGTTCCCAGCCCCCCTGAGTGAGCTGGGATGGGGGCCCGGGGTGGGGGGTGGGGGCCCGGGTGGCCGCGCGGGGGGCAAGGCACAGGTTCCCATGAGTTTGGGCCCACGCCTCGGGCGGGCTAGGAATGAACACCCAAACTGGGGAGACAGCCGCTCGCTGTCAGACCAGCAGGAGATTGAAACAGAAGCCTTGGTGTTTAAATTCTTTTTCTTAACAACGAACCGTGTAACACGTTTTTGGTGGAGCCTGGAATTTCCTAGCCCTTGTGTGTCTGCTTCTCATTTTCAGTCTCCTTTTCAAAGGGCAATTGGAAGTCGTGAAATAGCCTGGCGTGGTAGATCAGGGGGATGCCTGCAGGGTTTAGGTCCAGTCTGGGCTTGCTGATGAGTATTTTTCTCCCCTTCTCTTTCCTCCTCTTCCCCCTCCTTCTTCTTCCCCTCCCTCTCCCCCTCCTCTTCCACCTTCTTCTTCCTCATCTTCTAACATCTTCCGTCCTTCTCCACTTCCCCTTAAGACCTCAGACTCACCGGACTGGCTTTTTAGCCAAAGGGGGCCTTAGAGGCTACCTGATTCCCCTGATTTAAGGCCCTCGTTTTACTAAATGCCTGTCCGGAAGGCTGAAGCTCACTTAGCAATTTAGGGGACAGCTTGGGATCAAAACCTTTGACTCTGGACCCTCAGCAGTGGCTCTGTCCGCTCTGGATTTCAATGATACGCTCTTTCCATGTTCCTCGTTGTTCTCAGGCGGGCCTCGGATTCTGGCGGAGGTCATGGCCCGAGACACAACAGTGTTGGGGCTCTTCGGCCCTCAGTCATGGGGGGACCATCTCCACCCCACACTGTCACCATCAGTGTGGCTGGGGGGCTGGCAGAGGAGAGCACACGTGACCAGCCCAAGTGACCCACTGCGAAGGGTTCAGGACCGGGTCAGTCTTACCTGGGACTCTGGTGGAACTCCAAGGCCAGGCTCTCATTTTGTCCAGCTTTGAAACAACCGGGACAATACAGGCTTGGAGCCGCCGCGTGCCATCTTTCTGCCACATGAAGAAGACTCCGTTGAAGAATGAAAACAGGGCTGGTGTGGGGGGGTCAGGGGTGTAGGGTAATCTCTGATATCACCTGCACCTCTAGATCCTTCCATACCAGAAGAGACCTCCCACGTCTATTTCCCAGAAACACAAGCCAATGCATCTCCCTTTGTAGTCAAGACAGTTGGGGCTGGGCGTTGACCATTTCTTTACAAATGGAAGAGTCTCGTCCACTCATAAGTGGGACTTAGATAAAACCCTGACTCTTTCGGCAGGGGGAAGGAGGGCGTGCCTGTAACACCTCAGACAAGTGTACTTTTGGACATCATGCATTCCACCCCTGGAAAATGATTTCTAACGTATGTTATGTTGATGAACAAAGTCTCTGTTTTCATTAAAGATAAAGGTATCCGGAGCGTTTCCAGGAATTCCCAGAGTAGACGGAACTGATAAAATCAGCTTTTTTTTTTTTTAAAGATTTTAATTTATTTGACAGAGAGGAGAGAGATCACAAGTAGACAGAGAGGCAGGCAGAGATAAAGGGAAACAGGCTCACCTGCTGAGCAGAGAGTCCGACGTGGGGCTCGATCCCAGGACCTGGGATCATGACCTGAGCTGAAGGCAGAGGCTTTAACCCACTGAGCCACCCAGGTGCTCCTAAAATCAGCTTCTTGTTTTTGGAATAGTTTTAGATAGACAGGAAAGTTACAAAGATAGTACAGAGAGTTCTAATAGACCCCTCATCCCGTTTCCCCTGATGACTCACGTGCCACGGTTCATTTGTCAAAACAAAGAAATTAATATTAGTACATTCCTAGTCACTAAACTCTGGACTTTATTCAAATGTCCCTAGTTTTTCCACGAATGTCATCTCTCTGCTCCAGGACCCCATCCAGAACTCCACATTACATTTAGTCATCATGCCTCCTTAGGTTCCTCTAGCCTGAGCTTCCTTGGTTTTTTATGACCTTGACAGTGTTGAGAAACATTGGTCGGGTGTTTTGTAGAATGCGCCTCTGATTTTCTCATCGTGAAATGGGGTGATTCATTTTGGGGAAGGTGACCACAGACATGGAGTAGCCGACTCGTCACACCAGGTCAATGGTTCCCACTATCCACACAACTGATCCCTGATGGTATTGATCTTCATCCCTTGGTTAAGGTCTCGTTTGCCGGGCTTCTTTACTGCAAAGCTGCTTTTCTTTCCCCTTTCCCTGCTCTATACTTTGAAAGCAAGGCAATTAAGTGCAGCCCACACCCAAGGGAAAAGGGGTTAAGCCCCATCTCCCGGAGAGAAGAGCTTAATCCCTCCCTCCCTGAGTGTGGACTGGATTTATTGCCTTCCTATCATCGGTGAATTCTCCTGTAAGGAAGATTTATCTCCTCTCCCCCTATTTATTTAATCATTTATTTATATCAGGACGGACTCACGGATATTTATTTTATACTCTGGGCTTTAATCCAATAGTATATTCCTAATTTCATTGCTCATATTGTCCCAGCTTTGGCCATTGGGAGTTCTTCTGGATTGGCTCCAAAAGGTGACATTTTGGTGAGTTACTTCCAATGCTAAGTAACCACCTCTGCTGTGGGTATTCCTGAGTAAGATATACTTCTAATATTAACGCATGTCCTCTAGGATGTAGATAAGACTAATTAACCTAATAAAATGGCAATCAAACTGTATATCTGTACCCTTTTTATTCATTCCACTTTTCCGTTAACATCCTTATGTATAATGTTCTGCCGTGTGGATAGAACACAGCTTACATTCCTCTTGTGTTTTGCTGTTCTATGCAACACTGAAATGAGCGTTTTCTCATGAAAAGGATTAAAGCTCAATTCATACAGCTGAATCACTTGCTACAAGGGTTTTGTCCCGCCACCAACTGTGTGTATGAGTTACTAAAACTACTATTATGAAACAGATTCAACAAAAATGCAGTAAAAAATGGTAGAAAGCATCCTGGCTGATACACAAAATTTAACCAACCCATGCATTTCTATGAGGCTGGAGATGCTAATTTTTTTTTAAAGTCTATTACACACAGTAGAGCAGAGAGGTTGACCAGATGACCTTTTCGATCTTTTTCAGGGTTGTTCCAATCTGTTGTAGTTCTACCCATGATGTATAAATATCAATATTTAATATATAAACAATTTAATATAGAATCATTTTTGTGTTTCCTAAGGGGGGAAAAAAAATCCCACCTTCCACGCATCACGCTTCATGCTTTCCATACCTGCATACCTACTCCTGCCCAGAGCCAGAGGAAGAGCCTGCTGTTGTCCTCAGGTTGCAAAGAAGGACCCCAAGGATTTGCCCCACTTACAACTCCAGTGCACCCCTCCCCACAGCACAGTCTTCCCATTTCTGGGAACTTCTTGAGACAAGGCTCTGCGTCTCTCTCCCTTCTTTCCCCCAGTGCCCATCACGGGCCCTGGCGTTGTTGAGGCAATAAAGGAAAAAGCAGAGATCGTTCTCTAAACACCCAAAAATTTATTAAAAACAACAACAACAGCAACGTGTATGAATGAAGAAATGCCATGAAGCGAAGGAAGTCAGCTGCAGTCCAGGAGGGAAAGTTTTGTCCTTTGGGTCCTAATCCCAGTTCACACCCTGACTCTGTCTGGCCTTTCCTTTGTAAAGTCACTCTGCCCCTCCTACCTTAGGGGAGCAGCGAGAATGAGAGAGGACAGGCAGAAAGTGTCCGCCAGATTCCTGAGTCACAGTATCATCTACTAGGCGCGTAACCGGGGACAATCCTCGCTCCTCCAGATTCCTATAAAACGGAGACAGTAAACCCCCCTCAGACAGCTAAGTGAGGAAATGCAGACGGAACCCTCGGTGTGGGTCTGGACCCCGGCAAGGGCTCTGGCCCCGGTCGTAGGATTCGCCTGAAAAGACAGGTAACGTCCTACGACTGCTAATCTCTCCGTTAAAGAGAAAAACCTCACAAGATACGCCAAAACTACCAACAAGGAGGCAAATCCAGTTGGATCTCCAGTGCCAAAAACAACAGCTGAAGGTTCCAATCCAGCAGCATGCGGTCACACTCCGGCGGGAGTGGACACGGCCGCAGACCCTAAGCCGTGGCCGTGCTCAGCCCTCGGAATTGGACCGGGTGCCTCCTTCTCTGAGATCCGGGGACGCCATGCCAATCCCCTCTGCCCATCGCTGCTGCTGCTTCCCCTGCTCTTTCCTCGGTCTACGGCACAGTGCTGAGAGCACAGACGGGGGGATTTCAGACAGACTTGGGTAGTATTCCAGGATCTGCCACTGCTGTGTGGCCTTGGGCAAGTTGTTTACCTCTCTGTGCTTCCCTTTTCTCATATGTAAATTGAGAAGACTGCTCCCCGGATGCTCGATCTGGATATTCAATGAGCAAACGTGTAGAAAGCTTTCACCTGGTGTCTGGCACAAGGGACTCAATCGAAGCACGGGTGTTGGTTAGCTCTAACACGAGGGTGCTTGCGGAAGGGCTGGTGATAGGCAAAGTCTTGCATAGTAGTTCCTCGCTAAATGGTGTTCCAGTGAACACATGCACGCGGGAATAGTTGCAAGGAAGGGTGAATGGATCGTGCTGAAGTCTCTGTCCCCCTTAGGGCCCCTTCTGCCCTGCTCCCTGCCCTGGGCCCTCTCGTCTTCTCAAGGCTGCCCATCTTTCCCTCCCGACTGCCTGCACCTCCCGTGGGGCCTCCCTGCTTGCTCACCGCCCAGCTCTGGAGCTCTCCTGTCCTCCCGGGTCCCACTGGCCGGGGCCGTGCTGGAGTTTTGCACGAGGTTTGCACTCCCCTTGTCACCCCAAACGCTGGCTGGCCTCCCGTCTACGGGGCTGCACCAGGATCCCTCCCCCACCCCGGCCCAGCGGCTCCCGCGCTCCGGGGGCATATTTCAGAGTTGAAATGGAAGGCGAGAGGTGGGCTCAGCGATCGCCGGATAACCCTGGGAGTAACTGTGAGGTATTATAAACAGTGTCACGTCAACTCGAGATTTAGCATCAGATCCTGACTTGAGCGCGAGGAAATGGGGCCGTGGCAGGGAGGCGCTTCCTCCCAGACGAATGTCCAAAGGTGTCTCGAGAAGGGCCGTGATGACAGGCAGAAGGCTTAGTGGGGTAGGAAGTGGCTGCTTATGGGCTGCAGGCTTCTCGAAGTGCTGCTGAGGGGCGGCTGCGGGGAGGGGCGAGGGTGGCCCTCGCCCACCGTGTCCCCATTCCGTCCGCGGCCAGCACGGCCCGGGGCCCACGGTCACCGCCCCACCCGGGAGTGGCGGGGACACCCTCTGGGAGCGCCCAGGCTCACAGGTGACCTCAGCAGCCTCCCGAAAGATCCCCACCAGGTTTCAATCTTCCCGAGGCTGGAAAACGCGCCCCGCCCCCACCCACCCCGGCACCTTCTCAGATCTTCCTGGAAACTCTGAGCCCTAGTGACTTCAGAAACCTTTGAGAAGAGTTCCACGGCACGTATCTGAATCTTTCTGGAAACATTTGGCCCGCAGAGATGGTTGTAAGGAGAATGAGACCTACTGCCCTAGGGAGACGTGCCAGACGAAGATGAAGATGGGAAACATTCTGGCGACTTCCCCGCTGGAGGGCCCCTCCCCGCCCGGAGTGCCGGCACCGGTGCCCACTCAGCCTCGTTCAGAGCGGACCCTGCTGGGAGCAGGCCGCCCTGCGGACCCGGCTCTCACCACTGGGGCGGAGGCACGAAGGGTCTTCACTTGCCAAACCCCACTGCCTGATCCCTACCCTGAGTCCCATTTTATGAAACAAGAATTGCCCAGCACCTAAGACCCATTCTTCCTCAGAAGGCGATGCACCCCAAAATGTCCCAAGCCCCGTGGTCATCAAATAAGGAACAGGTTGAATCACAACAATAGGTTAAACCTTTTCACGGTCTCCTCCGTATTCCATTTTCGGCCTGAACAAAATAATATGCTTTCCGATCATTTTTCGATGCAAATGCTTTTCAACTCATTTCAATTACCTTTTCCCCAAAACAAAAGAACAAAACAAACACACAAATAAAACACCCAAAAAACCAAACAGCATGTTCTACCTACCACCACCGTGTGGACGAGGAAACTGACAGGTTGTTGGGGGATTTTTGGAGACACTGGGGACAGCACGTTGGGTAAATGTGTTTCCCAAGTTGTTGAACACACAGTCCGTGCCAGGCTCCGGGGTCTGGGGTGCCCAGCCCCCATCCCTGCCATCCGGAAGTCACAGGCTTGGAGGAGGAGGGAGCTCAAAGAGGCAGCAATGCTAGAACTACTTTGCCCGAGAAGGTGGCATTTCACTCTGAAATATGTCATCGCAAGCGCCACCTCCAGTAATAACAAGAACACAGTCATCCCCTCTTATCTGTGGGGGATACGTTCCAAGACCCCAAGTGGACGCCTGAAACTATAGACGGCACCCAACCCTGTCTAGACGATGTTTTTCCGTAAACATACATCCCTATGATGAAGTCAAGTTTATTGATTACGCACAGTAAGAGATGAACAATCACTAATAAGAACATAAAAAAATGATAACAATAGACTGTGATAAATGCTGGGTGACTATAGCCTCTCTCTTAAAATATCTTACTGTCCTGTCCTTACCCTTCTTCTTGGGACAATGTGAGATGACATCAAGGCCACGTGCTGACAGAAAGTGATGGGAGTGACGTTGGCACATGACGTAGCGTGAGGTCGCTATGACACTCTGACCCCACATCAGAAGGAGGGTCATCCGCAGTTGACCAGGGGTAACTGAGGCCATAGAAAGTAGAACCTGGAGTAAGGGGGCCCTGCGGCATGCTGATGACTATAGAAACACATGGCACACATTATTGCTTGCCGTCTGTGCACCTGGCCTTGTGCTAACTGCTCTAGACAAGTTCCCCGTTGGATCCTCGCCATTGCTTGTGAGACACAATCTCATTTTGCCGCCATCTTACAGATAAGGAGACCAAGGAAGGGCCTGCCAGGAGCGCAAGGTTAGAAAGCCGGTAAAACCCAAGCAATCCGATGTCAGCACCTACCATGTCCCTTAGTTATTCACCATGCTTGGGGAATGGGGGTCGTTATTCACCATGCATGGGGAAAGGGGGTCGTTGTCCTCCATTTGCTGTCATGGACCCAACCCCATAACCCTTGGAAGACAGCAATTCCGTCTGCCATTTTGGAGTCAAAAGGACCAATGGCTGACAGAGGAAGAGTACACAGGCCAAGGCCACGGAGCTGCTGAGGGCTGGGGATTAGCAGGATGGGACCTACTTCGTGGCTACTGACCTACTGTGGGAGAGCTGCCTCTGAACGTGGAAACTTCTACACCATCTGACATGAACAGACCAACCCCTCCTTGGCACACTTCTTTTTTGTGTGTGCACCAGAAAGGAAATTAATCCAGTTAGAAGGTGGATCCCCGCTGCCTCTTATTGTCCCGACGGAGAGTGAGGCTGGGTTCCCATCTCGGGCTTTCCTCTCAACCTGCAGCTCCGCGGGACCCCCAGTCCACTCCTCATGGTCACCTCATGGCTCCTCCAGCCTCACCACTGGGTCTTCCCGGCCCTGAACATAAGTCATCACCTCCAGGACCCCCCTCCCTGTCCTGGTGAACTTGACCTGGCCTTCCAAGTCACCATGCTGCACTTCCTGCATGGTCCTTGAGTGAAGCGAGGGGGGTCTCTGAGCAGGGTCGGGCCCTGCTCCAGCTCACCTGCCATTCCCATGGCCAGTCATTGGACCTCTCGATTCCTTATCCAGTAAGGGCGGGTGAGGAACACTGATACAACAACGGCCCATAAGGCTGTCAGGATTAAACAAGCATGGGGCACTGTGCTAGGTATACAGGAGGTGGTCAGTGGAGATTAGAGGCTATTTTAACAGCAACAGAGAATTGCCTTCCTGAATTCTCTGCGACACTGTGGCATGGCGGGAAAAACACAGACCGTGGCCCGATCTACACTCTTTTTTTTTTTTTTTTTTTAAAGATTTTATTTATTTGACAGCGAGAAACACAGTGAGAGAGGGGACACAAGCAGAGGGAATGGTAGCGGGAGAAGCAGGCTTCCCGCGGAGCAGGGAGCCCGATGCGGGGCTCGATCCCAAGACTCTGGGATCTGACCTGGGCCGAAGGCAGATGCTTAACGACTGAGCCACCCAGGCGCCCCACCGATCTACACTCTTGCTGTGTAAATCCAGGCAAGTCACTTTCCCTTCACTGAGCTTCAGTTTGTTCAACTGGAAAATTGGGATATTTCTACCCACTCTGTGGGTTGTTATGAGGAAGAGAAAAGATGCCTGCTTTCCTTCATGAATCTGAACATTCTTAGAGCTCCTGATCTGTGCCCCACACGACACTGGGGCGAAATACAATGGTGAGTAGGACAAAGACCTCGTCTGCGAGGGCTCACGGCCCGCCCATCGTGCTATGCTACTTCTCCACTAAGGAAAGTTCTTAGAATCCCCTCCAGTGGCCTCTTCCAGCTTCATCCGCAGGAACAGTCGGGATCAGAAGCTGTTGGGCGACAAAAGTTTCCTTCTGCAGCCCTGAGGGAGGGGGCAGCCGTGCATGGTATGGTCCCTGCCCCCGAATGGGACAGGTGGGTCTCTGGAGCTTATGGGCTCCTCTTCATGTCTGGGGCCCAAAACATGCAATAGGGACAGAAAGATAATTTTTTCCAACCATCTGGGTTTGGGAAGAACACAAATTACACTTGGCCGACACTTTCTGTCCTTCTTGGAAGCAAGGGGTGCTCCCGCAGAGATCTCATTCCCGAGTGTGGGCTTCAACACATAGTTGATGAAAATGCTGCCGAGAAGCAGTGGGGGCCCGGGCAGCTTCCGCCCTCCATCAGCCACCAGAGTCCCCAAGTGTCCCTGCGGCTCAGGCTCAACACTTGCGAATCTCTTTCCTGAACGTGATCCTGGGCCCTGATCCTTTCTCCTAGGGGCTCAGAAAGCTCACTCCAAGAGAATGTCAGTCCTGTGAAGGCACAGAATCCTGTCTAGTGTGCGCACGGCCACGTCTCCTGTGGGCACGGAAGAATCTGGCACGTAGTAGGCGCTTCGTAAACAGTGTTGGAGGAACAAACGAATGAATGGAAAGCTTCCATAAAACGGCCCCTGGGTGGAGGGAAGACAGTGACTCGTCTCTGCGGAGCACCTGCTGTATTTCAAGCAAAAAGCCTGAGGCTTCAGGTAGTGTCCTTTCTTTCTACAACCACGCTGTGACCTGGCACTTGTGTGCCCGTTTTACCGGGGAGGAAACAGGCTCAGAGAGGGCAAAATGCTCAGTGAAGGACACACGGAGCAGGTAAAAGCCATGCGCGGTGACACGCGGGGCTGTCGGACCTCAGAGACACACAGCTCCTCTGGGACCGAGTGCCGCTCTCCTTGGATCAGTGAATAGAATCGGTCCCAGACCGCAGCCAGGCCACCTTGCTGACTCCTCACCCCCCGGGGGCCCCTTGGGGGGGGGGCCTTGCTGGAATAATGAGGACAGGACAAGCTATGCCACGGGAAGAGGTAAGCATCACGTCTCTTGGGCTGGCTGGGCTAGAGGCTTATGTCTTGCTCACAGCACAGTCCGGTTGGTAAGCGGGGAGCCCTCCCCGGTGGCTGCTCTCAAAGACAGGCCTCCGTATGTGGCTCCCCAGGTTGCAGTAGATGGGGACAAGAGGGCAGGAGGGCCATGCACTATGTTGCTAAGGGACAGGCTTAGAAGTTGCATTGTGCCTTTCACGGTGTTTCATTCCTTCCAGAGTCTTCCAGCACTTGAAGGAAAACCAGCTCTGCGTGCTGAGCCCCGGTGCCCATCCAGCTGCCTTAGGGGTGGGCATCTTGTCTCTCCCTGAGCCTTACAGGATCCCCCGCCCCGCAGACCCTGCTCAGCTCCCAGAGCTCCAGGGACAAGCCAAGCCCCAGAACCCGGGACATATAAATGGGCCTGTGCCCCCGAACCCTAAAGCTGAAGCCAAGGGCTCTGCTGGGCCCTGAGTGACGCTCAGGACACTGGCTCGAAGCTGGATGAACCCCAGCCTGGGGTCCCTCGGGGGCATCCTTTCAGCCCAGAGGAGGTGCAGGGAGCCCCTCCTTTCCTACAGCTCTGAGCCCCGGCCCCTTCTGGCTCCAGACGCAGGACCTCCAGACTGAGCTCCCAGAGAGAAACGTGCATCCACCACTCAGCAGAACCCTGGATCCCAGTCCTCCGAGGCCCGTCTTCAAGACTGACCTCGGAGCCTGCAAGACCCAGAAAGGATCCAGGCTGGATTTCAAGGCCTGGGAGCCCTACCACAATCCTGCCGGGAGGGGCGGGGGCGGGGTGTGAAGGCTGAGGAGCCCTGCAGACACATGGGGAGTGGGAAGACCCTGAGAACCCCCTTCGTCCCTTCCCACCAGTCTCCTCACGAAGCTGGGATGTTGGCAGTGGTCACCGGCTCCCTGCAATGTGTCCCAAAATGAGAGATGGGAAAGCAGAGGGGCAAAGTCCGGTGCCAGAAGCACTGGGTCTGACACCGTGGTGTGAGCCTGACCAGTTGGCCCTTCTCAGGGCCTCGGTGTCATCCCCAGGCAACGAGAGACCTTGCTCCAGGATCATCAGCTTGAATGTCGCTCAGAAATGTGTGGGCAAGATGCCAAGGATCCCAGAGCCAGGAACACCCACCAGCAGGGGTCGGGGAGGCTCCTCAGAGGCACTGTTCACTTTTGACCCAAGTCACAAAGGGTGGGTTGGAATTATTTGGTTGCAAATGGGGCTAGACGGGAAGGAAAAGACCTACTGCACAGGACTTGGAGGCCAGTACTTTCTCCTATGGGCGCTGGGAGGCAACCTTCCCACCTGTGCTTCCCACGAAAGCTCATGGGAAGATTGTAAGCAAAGTATTCTCTGGCTAGCTTTTGTCTCAGTATGAGGCTCATCTCTGATTTACGGAAAAATCAAAATTACAGTAGCTTAAACCCACAAGAATGTATTCTCTTCCAGAAAAGAAATCCAGAAGCAGGTAGTCTGGGACCGGTAGAACAGAGCCTCTAGAAACCCAATCTCCTTCTTTCTGTTCCTCTCACCTCTCTATGTGGCTCTCATCCTCAACGTTGCCTCACGGTCCAAAGTGGCTGTTGGAGCTCCTGCCTCCACCTTCACCTTCCTGGAAGCAAAGCAAAGGAATAAAAGTAGGGCAAAGGGGACACACTCTTAGCAGAGTCAGCTCCTTTTAAAGAGGGTCCCCAGAAGTCATACCCACAACTTTCACTTACATCTTACTAGCCAGAGCTTAGACTTGTAGCCACTCTAGCTGTAAAAAAAAAAAAAAATGTAGTCTTTGTTCTGAGCAGTATTTTGCTCTGCTGCACATCAGAGGTCTATAACTAAAGAAGGTGGGAATAGATAATGGGTAGACATCTGGCAGTCCATGCTACATGGGCTCTGAAACAGAATACCTGAAAGCCAGTCTTTAATACTAACTAGGTAAGAAGTCTGGAGGGACATGTCCCAGGGTTGGGTTGCTGACTCAAGAATGAAATCAAGACCCAGATTCTTTCTATCTTCTGTTCTGCCATCTTTAGGATACTGAGCATTAATTGAGTTAATATTAAATTAGTTCATATTTAGCACTTGGCACTTATGCGATGTAAAAATAAGCTCAGTGTGCCACCTCACAATCACAAGATGACTGCCACAGCTCCAGACATCACATCCTGTCCGTATACCCTATGACATAAGAAAGGGAAGAAGGCAAACGAGTGTTGTTCTTGTGCCAGTCTTGTGTGTTATCAAAAGAAAGTCTATCTTGCAAGCACCTGGTCCCCATCCGATATCCCCTTATGGTGCATTGACCAGGATGAGGCCTCCCACCATACCCTGACCAGGTGTTATCACGGGGGAGTGAGGTTGTCCTGACTTGCCTAGATCAGTTGTGTTCCAGCCTGCAGGCTGGATGTATTGACACCCAAACAAAACCAGGGTTCCAAGAGCAAGGCAGGAGGGGACAGGGCTGGTGGGTGGTGAGTGACTGCGTCCACTGCTGGAGAGGAACGGAGGCTAGGAGATGTAGAGGAGTGTGCCAAGGCCTCCAGGGAGAGGTGCTGCTGGCTTTTCTACAAGACGGTCGGTCCCCGGGGCTCAGGGCTGAGCTGGCCTGCACGGGCCTCGAGCGTGGAGACAGCCCACACCTGACTGGTGACCGCATCGAACTCTCCTTTTCTGCCATCGAGAATACATCTGTGCTCCGTGCACCGGTCCCCGAAGTCACCGGGGCTCCAAGCCAGGGCGCCAGGAATTCTGCAATCTCACCTTGGCCTGAGCATCCCAATTTATCTTGTAGTTGCATTAAATCCCACGCCGCATACCACAGATGTATTTCTCCTCTAACGGCCCGTTGCAGGGGATCCAGAATGCCGCATATACACACCCTTCTCTGCCTGGTTTTCTTTCTTCAAATCAAATAACTCCACTCCCCTCCCTGCGTCTCACATGGTTCACTTAGATTAATAACATTTGAGATTCTGCCTATTAGGTATGGAAAGCAGCAAGCGAGGGCCTTCTAGCCAATTCCAATTCCAGGTACTGCGTGATGGAAACTATTTCTCCCCACCCCACTGCCAGCAACAAGCTTTTCTCTAACGGCTTAATTAGGATTCAAGATTGCGTCCAGGAGCCCAGAGCCTCAGAAGGGGCCAAGCCGGCGTGTTTACAGACTTCCATGTTCAGTTCATTTCTGGTTTTGTATTTTGCAAGAGAAGGGAGAGGAAATCATGGGGGCGGGGTGGAGGGAGAGAAAGAGACAGAGAGAGAGAGAGCTGGGTTTTTAATAATAAAGAAGCTTTGGATATGGTGGAAACAGGTTTGTTGGCGGCCAGATGGGAAGATGGGACCAATGGAGGTGTGGAGTTAAGCCACGTACAGAAATCCAGAAGGGCTTCGGACATTCGGGAGACCAGAGTCATGAATGGACCTCTTCGGCCACCGCACTGTGGTGACAAAAGATCACAAAGCTCCTGGGCATGGAGAGCAAGTCTTGTTTTGAAAGTGTCAGAACTCAAGTTAAAGACTGTTTCTTCCCAGCTGTGTGGCCTTGGACAAGTCCCCACACCTCCCCGAAATAAGTATGAGGAAAGCACTTGACGTCACCATGACCCCTCCCCCGGGGGGTAGGGCTTGGTAAATATGGGCATGCGTGCATGGAGGCTGACTCCTGTGACTTTTATGTCACTCTGGACTCAATGGTCACAACTTATAGCTGGATACGAAGCAAGCCTCTAAGGAGCTGTGGGTACCATTCACACTCCCTTGGCCTCTATTTCCTCATCTATACAATGGGTTAATAATAGTGCAATTTAAAAGCTACAATGCAGCCAAAGCCCTGAGCCCAGTGCTCCACGCAAGAAAGGTGCTCAGACGTAAGGGTGGGCAGAAAGTCGTCTGGGCAAACTCCATCACTGTACTGAGGACACTTCAAGTGCAGGACACGATGCCCACTGACCCACAACAAATCAATGGAAGAACTTGGTTAGGACTCTTGCTACCTTACCACCAGTCAGGAGATAGAAGATCCCATTTAAGATGCACGTATCAGGGTCCTTAGAAGCCAAAAGAAGCATGAACTCCTGACAACGTGCTGGGAAGGAAGAATTTGGGGATTCAAAATACTCAACGTCAACGTGGGAAGAGCTGATGCCATAGGAGGAATCCTCAAGTAGGTCAATTTCCAAATCGCTCTCAGGAAATGACACGATGCATCTGACCTTGTGCTTCCACATCCAGGGATCCTTCCATCCAAAGTCACAAACATTTCCATGTGAGGACGTTGATTGCCAAGCTCCCAATAGCATGCTTAAGTGAACCTGCTAACACAAAGGGTAGAAGACAAGGCAGCCAGGGACATTGCTCTTTGTAAGGAATTTTTGATGAAACAGGATAAACGCTTGTGAAGTAATGTGAAGAAGAAAGAACACCAAACTCTGCGTCCAGAATGATTTCAACTGTGTAAAACGTGCGTGCGCGCGTGTGTGTGTGTTGTATGTTGGGAAAAATACCAAACTGGTAATACTCCTTACACCAGAATGGTAGAATTAGAAGCGATCTCTGTCTTTCTATTGATTTACTTATTTATTTTTGCATTTTACAAATGTTCAGTGCGGAGTACATATTAGTTTTCCAACCAGAAGTTCTATTTAAATGTTAAATAACATAGAAAAGCAAGTGTATAGTGAAACCCTCTGGTCCTTTATCATGTCTTTCCTCACTCCTATAGGAAGCCAGTCACATAGAGAAGGTCTAAATTCCTGTCTACCATCCCACCCAAGCTAAGGGACTCATCCATGGGAGGGCTCAGCTCTCTCCTTTGATGTGTTGTTAATGTCAAAGAACGACTCAGAGACAGTAGCGCTTTAAAAAGAGAAAGTACACTTTCTTTGGAAGAGAGTCGAGCTTCAGAAGGACCGACTCACTAACCACAGGAAGAACTTAAATGGAGGGGCCGTGGGGAGACGATGGTCAAAGAGCACAAATGTTCAGTTACAAGAATAACGGCAGAGGATCTCGTGCCCAGCCGGGCGACTACAATTCATAAATCGGCTCTCACTGCAAAGAGAAAAGTTACTAGGGAGGTGGTCGGGGTGCTCATTGCCTTGACCTTGTCAGTCATTTCACAATGTACAAGTATATCAAGCAAGTCACTGCGTTACACCCTCCCGTTATATATACCATTATATGTGTCAGCCCCAAGGATTTCTCAATGAAGTTTAAAAAAAAACTTAAAAGAAAAAAAAAACTGTAAAATTATTGCTTTCTCCAGGTTTGTTGGTCAAAGCAGTCCAGGGCGTGGGCCAATTGCAGGAGTAAGGAAAGGGATGCTTCCTGGCCAAGTGGGGAGCAGCATCATGTTGAGGGACGGGGGTGGGGGAGTGGATGCAGGCGGCCACATCTGGAGACAAGGAAGCACAGAGACACCAAGTCCACCTTGGTCGGCTCCTGATAGGAAAGGAGCGGTTTTCCCCAAAAAGGCAGGTGCATCTGGAGCCCAGCCTGAGCTCAGCTCTGGTCTCCGCGGTCTAGCAGACATTGGCTTAAATCCCAGTGCCGCCACTTACGAGCCAGCACGAAGAGGTTTATTGACCGCACACCAGTCAATAAACCCCTCCAGGCCTCAGTTTGCTCACCTATAAAATAGGCATCATCCACCACATCTGTCTCAGGTGTTACTTGAGAGAATTAAAGCAAAATACCTAGCCCAGTGCCAGGTAGAATAGCTACTGAGAAAATGTTAGTACTAGTCCCGCCTTGCTTTTATAAGAAGATTTGGGCAGCAGAAACAAAGGCTTCTGCTTTTCCAAGCCCTCTGGGATTATCAGGGCCTTGAACAGACATTCTGGAAATGAAGGCGCAGCTAAGGGATCAGGCTCGCGGGCTCTGTCGCTCGCCCGAGCACGTGACCCAGGCCTGGCCAATCATTGACCTCCTTCTTCTGGATTAAGGATTGGTTCGCGAGAGAGCATGTGACTCAAGTGGAACCAATCAGTCCTTCCCTGGGATTTCTGAGTTTGAGCTAGAAAGGTAGCCTTGCTCCTGGAGTCCCAGAGCTGGACGGGTGGGATGTTTGGGCTGCTTTCAGGTATCTTTAAAACAGGGCCAGAGGGGCGCCTGGGTGGCTCAGTGGGTTAAAGCCTCTGCCTTCGGCTCAGGTCATGATCTCAGGGTCCTGGGATCGAGCCCCGCGGGCTCTCCGCCTGGCAGGGAGCCTGCTTCCCCCTTTCTGCCTGCCTGCCTCTCTGCCTATCTGTGATCTCTCTCTCTGTCAAATAAATAAATAAAATATTTTTTAAAATAAATAAAATAAACTCTTAAAAAAAAAAAACGGGGCTGAGAAGATAAGAGGAAAATAAAGAGAGAAACAGGGTCCTGGGAGCCCTGCTGGCGACCCATCCTACAGTTCCGGGATCCTAGCCCAGCAGCCTGAGCTCCCTCTCTGCTGAAGCCGCCCTGAGTCCTGCTAATACAGACCTCAAGAGAAAGACAGGTCCAGGAGGAGGAGGAGAGAGAAACACAGCAACCAGAAATAGATCATTCCTGGGCCACTTCACCTGCTCAGGATAGAGCTGGAGTGAAAATCCGGATCGCTTCCCAGCAATCCCCTCCACCGGGGGGTGGGATGGGGGTGGGGAGGGGTTTGCTTATTTAGGTAGGACACAAGACTAAAAGCAAGAGGAATATTGTCCGTTGCAAGATTATTTAGGGAAATAGAAAATAAACAACATGAACAACCATCAAGGCAGGAATGGCCAAATAAGCTGTGTTGGCTACAAAGCAACAGTTTAAAATATTGAGAAAAAAAATTTAATATTGCAAATAATCCAAACTAATGATACCAGAAGATCTCAGACATATTATGGAGTCTAAAGCTAAATATGGAGTGGTGAAAGCAAACTGAGAAACAAACCAACAACAAAAGTCATGCAGGCACGCGCACATGCGCGCATGTGCGCGCACACACACACGAGATGAGATCATATGCACCCATGTGGTGTAAAAATGCGTGGATGCAAACCGAGTTGATTTGCATTTCTTCTGGGAAGTGGAACAGAGACCAGGATTGCATTGGGAGAGGAACCAAAAGGACTTCACCTTTGTCTGTAATGTATTCCTGCCGGTAGATACATCATGTTGTATGTAATTTCTTCATGTATTATTTGTATGATTATAATATTTACAAAATAACCACTCTGAACATAAATGGAGATGCAGAGCAATTTCATTTTGAGATCATTGATTTCAACATCCTCAATGTATACGTGAAGCAATCAAGACCGAGACAAGGGAAGTGACTGATCCAAGCCCACAGGACGTGGGGGATTTGTACTAAACCCAACCGAGTTCCAGCCCCGTGTCTTTCTGCCATATTCCTGGCAGTGTGACTGTCACCCTCGAGCTGAGACAAGCTATCTTCTCAGCGCTAAATGAAGCCCAGGGAAATAAAGAGTTTGTGTCTTTGAGGTCCTAATTCCACAACTGGTCCTCACTTACCTGCCTGGCCAGCCTCAGAATGCAGGGAGAGTGCTGGAGCAGGAGGCAGAAGCTGGCTGGGGATCGTTCTCGGCCCTCAACCTCCCGTGGGACCTCTGGTGAGTGGGCAAGTGCTTCGGTGTCCTTACCTCCTCCCAGCTCTTGGGTGCTACCCTCCGTGAACTCTGCCTGTGGCGAAGTCCGTGCGCAACGTACCCTCTGTGTGACCCTAGATCGTTGCCTCCTGTTCATAATTAAGAGACAAAACCACCAAATGAGCATATGTGTACGTATATGCAGCAACGAAGTCTTTTTTTTTTTCTTAATGTGAACTATTTTGGCCTAATTCTATTTTTTACAAAAAGAACGGCTAATATTTCATGGCGAGAGATAAGATCTTGCTTTAATACAGTTAGCTTCAATTGACCTTGAACTGAATCTACAAATTTCTTAGAGGTGACCTCTTCATCGACGCTTGATATACGTTCACAAATAAATGAACTGCGAAGATTCCTATTTAGATAACTCGTCCGATCGAGGATCCAAAATAAAGGCAGATGTCCGGGGCTCACAAGGAGAGTTGCGGAATCACGGAATCTTAGAATAACAGAGTTTTGGAATGATAAAATCATACACTCTTAGAGTTGAAGAATCCAGAACTAGGGGGGACCCCTGATGTGAAAACTGAAGGAGCTAAGTCGTGAACTCTTTAGCCTTAGGTAGTATTGGTCATTCCCTAACCCCGAGGCTGACACATGCTAGGGGCTTTGTAAACATGTCCTAGCAAGTGCATGAGTGAACAATTGAGTGTTTAGAAAGTCATCCTGTAAAAGAAAGCCAGAGAGGGAATCATTCATTCTGCAAAGCTCTACTGCACACCTACTGTGTGTCAGGCCCTGTGAGACAGACAAACAGACAGACATATGTAACTCCTAGACGAGTTCACACATGTCTTTACCTTGAGGTGGTCCCAATCTAGTGAGAGTTACTAGGGACTGAGGAGGATTCTGGGAGATTTCCTCTAGTCCCTGCCTTTTTCCCACCTAAACTGTTCCTATAAGGGGTCCCTGTCCCCTCCTGGACTTTGGATCTGGATTTCAGGGAGCTGCCACCAAGGACGCTGTATCTCAGTGTCACTGAGTGAGACAGCTCCCATAGCTTTTACCAGCGACCGTGGTAGAAGGAAAGAACAGTTTTAAAGGGGAATATTGTCTCAAATTCAATCATCCAGACCTTCTTTCCATAGTTATAGATCTTAATTAAGCATAAATATTTATCACTTGGTATGTACCAGGGGGTTTTTTGATAGCCATTCTAACATGGGCCAAAATGTTAAGTAATACGGTTATAAGGGTTCAAACAATCATCCCGTGCTCCGTTAAGGAGCACCGTCGACCCCAGCTCTGGGCAGCCCTGTAAGTAAGCCTGCTGCCCTGTGTGACATATTTCTGAGGAAATTGAATAGATGGCCCCTGGGGAAAGACTCCTACTACCAAACAGGTTCGGAAAAATGCTAGTTCAAAGGAAAGCTCCACACCCTTCTTCACTACAAGACTTCTCAGTGCATTTATCGTGCGGACGTGCTCCATAGGAACACATGGGAGGCGGCTTTTCTCAAAGTGATTTGACCACAGGGCCCTTTTGGAGAAATAGGCATACATGCTGAGGATAAGCCCGACAAGCCACCACCTATGGAGTGTGACACA
>CM053609.1:113702726-113719695 GCA_028646535.1 Procyon lotor
CCCCCCCCCCCCCCCCACCCGCTTTGCTTCCTAAAGGAGGCTATTTTGCTTTGGGCTTTATGCATGACCTACAAAAATGTTTCTTCCTCTCACTTATTTATTTTACAGCCTGGAAGAGAATTTCAGGCAGCCTACCAGAGGACAGGCCGGGCTCCTGGTCCTTCAGGTCAGAGCTGAAGGTCAAGTGGAAACCTCTGGTTTTAGCAAATTCCCTGTCCCAGTCGCCTACCCGTAATTTCTTTCTCCTCGTTCACTCTCATCGGGGCTGACATTCCCGGGCACCTCAGGCTTTTCTCTAACGAAGCACAAAATGGTCTTTCCAGATGCAGACCGAGGACCTCATCTTTCATCACCCCCCCCCTTCCTGAACGGGGGATCCCCCAAATAAGCCACTGGAACGCCTTCTCTGGGGTATTTTTTTTCATGGGAAGCTGCCGAGATTTGTGCTCATTGTTTCAGGTCCAAGAATCCGACAGAGCAATTCGAGAACTTGCTGTTTCCATCCGTGCTAAGAGTATGTGTGCACTCGAGATGTCGCGTGCTTTTCTCACTTAGCAAGGGAGGGAGGGACTTAACACTCTGGTCATGAATCAGTCTCTGGCCCCCTTGCATTTTGATGGCACTTGCCAGTTATGAAATGGTAACAGCAGGGAACATTCGAGCATTTCACAGCATCCCAAGCCCCGCTGGGACTCAGTGTCCCCTTCCCTCCCCTGTGACTCAGGCCTGGTGTTATCATGTTACTTGGGGGGGGGGGTGGTGACCCGAGGCCCAGGACGGGGGTGGTGGTGGTGGTGACACGCATCACTAAAGTGAAACAGGACTTTTCCTCGGGTCTTTTTTGATTCTCAGTTTTAGGCTGTCTCTGGTGAGGATTGCCAGACTTAGCAAAAGGAGAAAAAAAAAAGACCCAGCTAAGTTCAAATTCAGATAATTATTGAAGACTTTTAAAATACACCCGTATGATAATTAAGACATTCATCTACTAAAAAATTATTGATTTATCTGAAATTCAAAGCTCTCCTGTATTCCATCTGACAACCCCATTTCCAATCCACCAGCAGCCTTCCCTGAAAGGTATGAAAACACGAGTCCTCTAGGTACAAACTGCTGGCCGTTGGCTGAACGCGTCGGCGGCTGAGTTTGTTTCGGCTGGTGTACCTGACATTTGAATTCGGGAGATTTATCAGATGGACCGGATGCTCTTCAACCACCGTGATGCCCACCGCCCCTCACGTGGCTGCCCGGACTTCCCAGCTTCTGAGCTGGGCACCCGGTTCCAGCCTTCCTAGGCCCTGCTCCTCGATGTCTCGTGGTTCGAGTACCCAGGGCAGCCTCCCGAAACCCTGGTGTGAGTAAGCTTCTGAAGGAAGGACGGACAGGGAGTGCCGTGGACTAACACGGCTTTACGGACCGCGGTGTTGGTGAATTCTCCAGGATGGGGGCCCGGGGATCCCTGCGTGTGTGCGCCCGTGAGGATATGGGAGCTCAGAAAAGAGAAATAATTGGGCAGGGCACACATTTGGCGGCAGGGGGGAGACTGAAGCCAGGCTGCCTGACTTGTTCCACCAGCCCATCTTTCTACCCACGCTCTGTCTCTCTGACGATTCACTCATTCGTTGCCGCGACCACATCTGCTGGGTGACAGCCACGTGCCTGGCCCTGTGGGTCAGTTGTCCAGCGGGTGATTCTTTCTTCTCTCACTGGGGAAGGACCCAGTCTGCAACTGAGAGGCCCTGGAGCAGTCCTCTCCGGCTGTTCTAATCCTGCGATACAGGGTCTGGATTTTTATGTTTGAAGAACATGGCCTCTTGGTGGAAAACGCTCTTCTCATTTTGTGCCTGTGATGCTGCTAAATGGTCCCCTGGATTTATTTCAAAGCGAAAAGAAGCAGCAAAGAGTGCAATTCTTATGCTGTAGTTGCTCTTTTTAACTCAATTACGTTTTGACAATTCGGAATGAAACTTGGGGGCATGTCTTTGTTTAAGCCGTGGGCCTTTGCATTGGAACAGTCAGCTCAAGGTACATGGCTAGTGTCAGGACTAACGATCTCTGACAAGGGCATTTAGCGGTTGTAATTCAAATCTAATTCAGAACATCTTAGCACCGGACCTGTCAGGCCCTTAAAATGCACTGTAACTACAAAACCAAGGGCGATAGTCCCAAAGCCAGCTCTGTGCGGCCTCAAGTTGATATGTCAACAAGAACAGTTACAATTAGGGGTTCTTTCAAGCATACTAAACTAATTTACAGTACTCGGGAAAAGTGGGAAAAGGACCCGAGGCTTAAAATCCCAGGACTTCTAGATTTCAAATCCACAGCACATAAAAATACAATTAGGGTTCAGCACCCCATAGCACAGGCTTGAGCCTGCCTCTTGTTCTCATGTGTACTTTCTGCCTGTAAAAATAGATACACTTAAAAAATGCATGCATGTGTGTAGTTAAACAAAATAATAATAATAGTTGACTCTTGCCCACTAAAAAAAAAAAGAAGACGACGAAGGAAAGAAAGAAAGAAAAAAAACAACCCCTGTCAGGTCTTATTAGGATCATGTTATGGGTTTGTTGAACCTTAAATTGGCAATGCGTCTATTTATTATTTGTGGATGCTGCTTGTAATAGAATCTGGCTTAATTGGGGAGTGTTTCTTCTTGATGGGGTTCCACGTTTGGCCACAAAGCACCCGAAGTCGGTGTGGGCTGGATAGCTTGAACCGGGATAAGAAGCTGGGCTGGAAAAGAGATTCGGAGCATGGTCGGTCCATTGGACACAGACCGGATTATGGTGACCAACATGTAATTTTACCATCAAGATAAAATGGGGCCCGATTTTAAAGCCCTCTGGTGATTCTAGGCAGCTGTGCGCTTTTAAGAGGCCCTGCCTTCATGCAGGGACAAAGGCTAATGGGAATGTTTGCAGATTCTGCTTTTATGATTTATCTACTTTTTATGCACAACAATATAGACCCTCCACTCGAGGGACTCGTAAATGTGATTTTACTTCCCAAATTACAAAGCTAGTCAATTATTCGGGAATGAGTCATTCATTCAAAAGTGTCAGTAATGTGATGTGTTAACCATCAGGAAATTTTACACCAATTGGAATTATAAACACCAGATTTAAAAAAAGAAGAAAAAGAGAAAAAGAAAATCTTAGCTAGCAGTTAACTCTATTTATGAATGGTACCTCCTGTTAGGTGCAACTACATTTGGAGGAAGGCAGAGCTGAGGGATGCAGGGGTGGAATTTTTCCTCCTCTTGTCTTTTCATCCCTACCCCAAAGCTCAAGTTCTTTTAATATCTTTGTGTGCGAGACAGAGATGGATGGTGAGCTGCCTTGTCGTGGGACAGAGGGGATGCAGATGGAGGTGGGAGAGGGTAGCTAAGCTGACATACGCATTCTCTATAAGCCTTATTGGCTGTGGGATGGGCTGGGACCCCACCGCGGAGGGACTGGCATGTGGGCTGAGCTGCTTCCATTGAGCTGAGGCATGAAAACCCTCCTCTGCTTCCCCCACGATCTGCGGGGACTCCCCCTCTTGGATTTTTCCTCCCTGGGCCATGCTGACCCCAGTGGCTTTGGCTTTGATCCCAACATCCATAAACTCTTCCTTGTGGGTGAACTTCTTGGAAGACTGCAGTTTGGCATTCTCAGGGAGTATAATTGCAAAGGTTTTGTTGCAACAATGGATCATGGTGGAAAGCTGATGGGGAAGCTATGATCATCCCATCTGGAAGCTCTTTCTTGGAACACCAGATAACTCAGGGCTGGAGAACCATAGTGTCAAGCTGGGCACGGCCCTAAGATCATCTCGTCCTGGTGTCCCAGAGGACCTCAGGGCCATGTGTGCCCTGGGACTCACTCACCCTCTCTGATGCCTCCATATCCCAACCACTTGGCTCCTTAGAGCTTCAGCAAACAACTCTGCTTCTAGATAGAACTGTTTCTGCGTGTGGAATTTCTGGTTCTCCCCAAACAGCCTTTACTCTTTCCCTTAGTGAGTGATGCTTGCAGATCCTGCCCCTACAGTCTCTTCTTCGGCTGCCCCCAGATCTGGGGGAGCATCTAAGGCTCACGGGCTTCCATCACTGACTCACTGTCTGTTTCTATAATGCCACCTCGGGGCAGAGAGGGAAACCCAAGTCTCACCCAGCCTTGCCCAATCTGGACTAAGTCAGGATTATAATAACGTGTTAATTACTTACCCCTTCCCTTCTTCCCAAGGGATCAAGGCCTCTGAGAGCAAAGGATTCTGGTTAATTCATTATTTCAATAGCTAGTTGCTGTGCTGGTTTCTGGGGCTATGGGAAAGCAAAGAGTTCTGGTCTTTTCAGTAAAAAGTGAAGGGTGTGATTCCTTCCTCTTGCTCTTAACTGAAATGGCCGTGAGGTGTAGAAACAGAGAAGACCCTGCACCACCTGGTAGGTAGGGGACAGCGTCAGGCATTGGTCACAAATGGATTCCAGCAGATAGAGGATGGATTCCAGAGTGCATTTCAGAAAGCACTATAACTTGTAAGAAGAAACCTGGACCCTATGGAGGCCTTTTATTCGGAAGTATATGTTTATAAGCAAATCAAGTTGTATATTTTTTAATTGTACTTATGTAATTATTCATGCATCTATTATAAAGTTGTATTTGTGTAATCATGATTATTTACTAAGGGTCTCTCCCTTCCTACAAGATCATCCTTGTTCTTCTCTGACTTCTGGGCCCTGCACCATATCTGGCATATGTGTTGGCATATTTAACACATTAAATATGTGTTGAATGAATAAACATAAGGGTGATTACCCAAGGGTGAAGCTGAAACTGACGGTGGAAAGACTGCTTCTTGAAGCTGCAGGTGGGATAAGTGTGTCCAGAAGATCATTTTTTTAAAGGTCTATTGATTTTTTAGAGAGAAAGAGAGAGAAAGTGTGTGCGAGCATGGGGGAAGGGCAGAGGGAGAGGGAGAGAAGCAGACTCCCTGCTGAGTGTGGAGCCTGACACAGAGCTTAACCCCTCAACCCCAAGATCATGACCTGAGCTGAAACCAAGAGTTGGAGACTCAACTGACTGAGCCACCCAGGTGCCCCTGTCCAGAAGATTTTTAAAATGGTATGTACAGCTTCCCAATCATTAGGGGGAAAAGACAGAGCAAAATACAAGAGAATAAATCATTTAAAAATATCTTATGAAACAAGGTGATGAAAATAAGAAGAAACATATCAGCGTGGCAATAAATGTGATTGGGTTAAATCTTACGCTTCCTCCTAGACGGGATTAAAAAACCCAAAACCCAAACCAAAAAACTCCAAACTCAGCTATATTCTGCCTCCATGAGATACACCTAAAACAAAGAGGCTCAAGAGTTTGAAGGAAAAGTGCTTTGAAAGGGCTTTTCAAGGAATTGTGGGACAAAATAACAAGCAAAGCAAGACAGAAACAAAACCCACAGAAGATAAATTTTTGGTGGATAAAAATTGAAAACATCTATCAAGAAAACAGAATGATCACAGTGTTTCATGGGATGAACTACATAGTATTAAAATCTAGAAAACAGACTGCTGATGATACAAAGAGAAATGACCACAAACACAACAAGGTAGGGAAGTCAGCATACTTCTCTTGGTTGCTTAGACCGAGTTGGCAAAAATGGGAACAGGGGTGAACAATGTATTTATTTATCTCCTCTCATCAGTTGCTTTACAACTTTTTCCAGGTCCACGGAATGTTAAAAAAAATTCGTGATTAATTTTGCCATGATCGAAATACGGATAGGTTCCAAAAAAGCTCCAGCCAAATTTAGAGCGCCAGCAGTAACACCCGAATCGTCACCAGCCCAAAAACTAGCAAAACCACTTCAAGAGTGTGGAGCAATGTTCTTCTATCTCTTAGATCAAAGAACAACTAAAAGCTGCCATGGGAGGCTACCTGCTGATCGTGACCTCGTAGTGCCCGGAAATGCGTGGAACACAGTCAAATCTGAATCAGGTGATGTGTGAGTTTCCTGCAGCTGCTGTGACAGGAAGGACTTGGCCGTGCTCGCTCCAGGGGTGCATGGGGGAGCCTCCTCCAGCCGCAGGCATGCTGGGCTTGAGGCAGCCTCGCTCAGGTCTCTACCTCTATCTGCACAGCATCTTCTCCTCTGCGTGTCTGTATCAAGTCTCTCCCTGCGTCCTCTTAAAAGGGTGCAAGTGGTGATAGTTAGAGTCCAGCCTGATGATCTACAGCAAGAGCCTCGACTTGGTGACGTATTTGCTACGTAACCTAATATTGCCTCTTTTGCCGTATAAAGTAATAGTCACAGGTTCTGGGAATTAGGGAGTGAATGTACCTCTGGGGAGGTCGTTTTTCTTCCCATCGCACATGCAAATCCATACCATAAAATGCTTTTCATTGTTAGGTAAGAAAGAATACAAATCAATGAACCGAAAATTTAAGTCAAGGAATAAGAAAGAGCACTCGACAAAATTAAGGAAATCCAAAGGAGATGGATGGAAAAAAAGGACTGGTATTCAGTTTAGGTCTTTGGAACCATAAAAGTAAGGATATGAGGGACAACTTCTAAATTTTAAAATTTATAAATGTAAATATAAGGTAAATAAAAATATTAAATGAACACACCCGAGATTTTATTTATGTCATTAGTCAATGAAGCAACCAGCAAGATGTTACAACTGGTTCAAAAGAATTCTGAGGGCTGAGACATGAAGTGTAGTTATATATAGATACATGCCGGAACTTTCCAGGGCAGAGCCAGATGCCAGGTCCGGCCTCTGGGTCAGGCTCCAAAGGGTCAGGGGTGGCTTGGTCTGTGTGCTGAGGGCCCAGGTGATGCTTACTCATGGCCTGGGGCCATGTCTGCACAGGGGTCTCTGTCCAGCCCCGGCAATCAGGTGGGTTTCTTTAGGGATAAGCCTCACCTCCCCTTCGGCCTGCACCTCCGAATCCTCGGCAACTGATCACAGGGTACCCACAGATCGGAAACAGCAGCCCCCCGGCCACAGGCGGGCCGTGGCCCCTGGGCCAGGTGGCTCCTTCACTGCCCCTCCAGGGCCAGCCCTCAGCTGTCCTTCCCAGCTGTCCTGGAGGGGCTTGCGAGTGTGGCCACTTCCCCTCAGAAAGGAGCTGGGGGCAGTTCCTCGGCTAGTGCTGAGAGGTCCCTGGCAGGGTGGCGGGAGGGATCCCAGGTGGGAGAAAATGGACACACGCTGCTTTCAACACGATCAGTCTGCTTCCCTGTGCTTTCCCCGCTGTCCTTCCCAGAGCCCTCGTATACCGATGATTGTTCTAGATTGCCCAAAGGGAAAGAGAGCATGTTTTGTTTCCCAAACTCACTAAGTTGCAGAACCCCTTCTGTCTTCCTTCCCTGGAAGGCAGCTGGAGGGACAGGCCGTGCAGGGGGCGCAGACGAGGATAGCTGGCTTGCGCCTTTCCCGGGAGCCTCTGATCAGAGCCTCTGTGTTTCAGACAAAGGGGTGATTGGTCCAGCGTATGAGGGAGCCCCGTCCTGGAACTCTCCTGTCCTTCCCCGCAGCCATGATATGGCGCCAGGGCTTAGGAACTGGGTCCCCACCTCTGCAAGGTGACCAACGCTCATGCTGAGGTTTCACAGGAAACAATGTGGCCAGAAAGTATAATGTAGCAATCAGAAGAGCAGACTCCGACAGAACCGGGTTCAAGCACTAGCCTTGGCCCTGCAGTTGAGCTGGGTGGCTTTGAACACATCTCCAAGACTCAGTGTTCCCATCTGTGAACTGGGAATGACAAGACCCAGCCTGTTAGTTGCAGCTGGAATTCAAGGCGATGATATTAGTAACGCTCTTTAGCATGGAGGCCACTCTTAGTGGGTGTGCCGGGGGTGGGGGTGGGGGACCCAAGAAGGGATGGCGGCGGCTGCTTTTATCTCCACATGGAAAGTCTTGGAAAGGAAAGAAGGAACTTTGTATCAACGGTAACAACTTGCATTGGGACGGCCACCGGTGTTGATCCCCTCCAGCAACTCTCTCTATATCTATGACTTCATTTAATAATGAAGTTCAGAGAGGTTGAGTGACTTGTCCAAGCTCACACAGCCAGGACATGGTCGAGTGGGAGACAGGTCTGGTTCCATCCAAGCTTTCTGGAACAACACAGCGGTCCATGTTCATGAGACAGAGTGGAGCTCACCCACTGCCCAGGTTCCAGCACGAATCATCTCCCAGTTGACTATCGACCTTGAATCCTAGCCAGACCCTGAATTGTGGTCCATTGTCCAATAACCACCCAGTTATTGACAGCCTAGTCTCTTTCTTTAAAATTTTTGATTTATTAATTTATGAAGAGGTGGCCGATGCACAGGATTTGAAATTCAAACAGTTCAGAGGGTGCGTAGAAAGGCAGGCACCCTCCCATCCCTGTCCCCAGGCCCCACAGGAGCCCCCACCTCGAGAGACCCCACAGTTAGCAGCTACCTCCAAAGACAGTTAATGTGTATGATGCTGAATCCATTGTATTTGTCTGTCCCTGGGTCCGTGACAGCACCTCACGTGGTCTGCCTCACACCTTGCTCTTCAACATACCTTGGGGCTCCCTCCGTTTCCGGGCGGTAGATCCAGATTTCAAGGACCAGACAGTATTTTATGGCTCACACCTGCTCTATCTTACTTAAAAACGTATGTATTTCTCTTTAGCGAACATGGATAGAACGGCATTTTATGTGCTAGGCTCCACTTATGCTTTTCAGGCACGGATTCGCATAATCTAAGGACGTCCCTCTGAGGGCAAGGAAGCTCTCTCTTTGGTGCAGATGCGAAGGAAGAAGGGAAGGAGACCTGAGCTAGTCTTTGCAGGCAGGACCTCCTCGGGCGTGCTTGGCTCTCACTATGCCTGTTTCAATGTTTTATATATTCGGGCTTATCGAATTACACTGCAATTAGATGGTAAAGCAGGCATTAGTGTTATCCCATTTGACAGATGAGGAAACTGTGGATCCCTGTGGTGCCCACAGGATTCCAATCCAGGCATGTCTGGCCCAGATCCTACACACTGAGCCACTGGGCTCAGTTTTGAATTCAAGGCAGTTTTTCTTTCCAGCCCCCTTCCTTCTTATCTCTTTTGCGCACGTCATGCAGTCGTGCAAGTGATCTTTCAAAGGTCTTTGTTAAGGAGGAGAACAGAGGTGTGGAGAAAGGGGGAGAAATGTGCATAATCTTCAGTTTATTTCCGTGGGACTTGGGAAGAAATTTTCAGGTGACCCAACATCTCACAGAATCTTGCCCAAGTTCATTATGCATTTTGCTTAAAAGTTTAACTCTTAGGATTAAAGAGGGTTTATTTGGGAACTCCTTTGTTCTATATGTAGTTCTGGGAACATAGGAGTAACTCACTAAGTGCTTATTAATGAATTTTATGGGCATATATTGGTTTATTTTAAAAAAGAAAACATGTATTGAATCCCTGCTGTCCTATGTCCTATGCCCAAAGTCAAACAAGACACAGATTTAATTTTGGGGCACTCAGATGTCAGAAGAGATAGATAGTTGAATGCCTAAAGTGTCTCCTCATAGAGACATGTCCAGAAAAGGACAATCTCATGAGAGAGAGATTGGTTAATTCTGCCTGGGACATCAGTGATGACTTTGCAGAAGAAGTGATATTTGAAACATGAATATGATAGGGCCTTACAGGATGAATAGGAGTTCAATAGGTAGAGAAAGAACAGCAGGCAAAAGGGCAAGGAGGATTGTCTATACAGTGAGCACATACCCCAGCCTTCCCTCCACTGGGAAGGTACCAAATGACTGATCTTGCCAGTGGGATGTGAGCCCTCCCGGGCTGACATGATTAAGAAAGGGGTCTATCGTGTCCTTGACCTCTTCCCCTATCTGACAGCTGGCTGTAGAGCATCCTGAGTTCCCGGGGACAGCAGACCCACAAGATGGGAAGGACCTGGATGATCACATGGAGGAAAACTTCTCACCAAATGGAAACACTCACATGTTAAGTGAGATGTGAAGTTCCGATGTGCTGCGCCACTGAACTTTTGGGACTTATTTGTCATAGCAGCAGGCACCTCCATAACTTATGCAAGCACCTCGGGAAGGCGCCCCTGAGCATGTGGGGGGAAGGAGGTAAGTGGTGAGCAGCTGACCCAGAAGGGCTGGTGAGGTCTGACTGAAAGGAGTCTTGAGTGATGCTCTAGGGAGTTTGAATCTTTACCTGGATATGTTTTCTTTGGGAAAGTTCATGGATCAAGCAGCATCGGAGTGGAGAGATGGGGTTCAAGTGTGTGGATGGGGCTGGAAAGTTTGCTCCCAGAGGTAATTGAAAGTTGGGTGTAATCAGAGCCTAATTAAAATGTCTGAAACATCTCTGTCGCTACACAGTTCAGAGAAGGCAGGCTTCAGCTCGCTCACAGATTGGCAACACGTTAGTGGTAAAGGCAGTCTCTCTCCCTTCAGTTTAATTTCTTTCAAAGTGTTTTGAATGGCTTCACATTCATGAAGCCCCTTGAGCTCCTCCGTTAGCAATATTATTATTTTAATACATTCCATGCAAATTTGCTTCTCCATTCATTGGCCAGGATAGTCACTCACTTGCCATCTCGTTGGCAGGGGTAAATACGGTTTTCATTTACAGAGATGGGAAACATGTCTGGGTGAACTTACGACTCCCTTCCCCCCCTTAAGGCTATTTTTACATTTATTTTGGAAAATGCATGAAGAATTCCTGACTTTAACGAAGAGATTAAAAAGTTATGTAAGAAAAATGTGAATGGTGGCAACATGATGCGAGACGCAGGGCTCAGTCCTTGGCTGAGAGGCAGGTGCCTGATTGGGAGCCTTACCTCTCTCTGAACTTGCTCTTTGGCTTCTGGCAAAGTTTTACCTTCTATCTCGGAAATGAGGGTGATTGCTCTAGATCAGCATCTTCCAAAGTTAGGTTGATGTGCTACTGGTGGTGTAGGGAATATTCTTTTTTATTTTTAGAGTTGGGGGAGTGGCAGGGGGAGAGAGAATCTTTTTTTAAAAAAATACGTATTTTTTTTATTTATTTGAGAGAGAGAGAGTGAGTGAGAGAGAGAACATGAGCACGGGCAGAGGGAGAGGGAGAAGCAGACTCCCCACTGAGCAAGGAGCCCGATGTGGGGCTCGATCTCAGGACCTCAGGAATCATGACCTGAGCCAAAGGAAGGTGGTTAACCGACTGAGCCCCCAGGTGCCCCGGAGAGAGAGAATCTTAAGCAGGCTCGTGCCCAGCTCAGAGCCCGACGTGGGGCTCGATCTCACGACCCCGACCGAGATCATGACCTGAGCTGAAATCAAGAGTCGGCCGCTCAACCCACTGAGCCACCCAGGCGCCCCTGAGATATTCTTACTACAGGGACAGATGTTTTAAAAATTATAATATTTATATATTTATTTTGACGTGTAATAAAATCAACACTAGTAACACATCAAGCCTGTGATTTTGTAGGTATTAGGGAATGTTGTGATTTCACTTTAAACTAAACTCATAAAAAAATTCAAAGAGGGTCAATTTAAAGAAAAAATAGGGAAGTAGTATGAGTACTTGATGGATGTTGCAAAAATTATAAAACTTTTTCTAGCGTTGATGATTATGGCTGGTTGGACTCTGACCCTATTGGTTTCCCTTTAAGAAATGAACCTAGATTGAACCATTTCTGTCGTTATCGTACAGTGTGATATTTTAAGTAGTCGCTTTCAGATTATTTTTTTCTTTGACTCTTGATGTGCTGACTCCTTATTTACCCTCAAGGTGATTCATTTCTTCAGGCGGTTTGTAACTTTTTTTAATTCTCATTTCATCTCTCCAGGAAGGGTCAAATAGTTTTCTGTAAGAATCCTATGTTTCTAAGAATAGTCTTTGCAAGTTTCACTTTTACCAGACAAGTTTTTACGTTCATGTGTCGGCTTAGGGTTCCAATGCTTCTCTTATGAGGAATAAAAAGTTTGACTTAGGTCATCAAATTTTAGAAGGTGGATTTTTTTTTTTTAAGATTTTATTTATTTGACAGAAACACAGCAAGAGAGGGAACACAAGCAGAGGGAATGGTAGCGGGAGAAGCAGGCTTCCCGCCGAGCAGGGAGCCCGATGCGGGGCTGGATCCCAGGACCCTGGATGACCCGAGCCGAAGGCAGACGCTTAACGACTGAGCCACCCAAGCGCCCCGAAGGTGGATTTTTTTTTCCTCTGTGCAGGGCTGAGGCTATGTGACGAGCTCCTTTGCTATTTTTCTGCTCCTGGCTTTATGCAAGAGTCTCTATCCTCTTACATCCTTACACACACCTGTAAAGGTAACTAGACTAGTGCTGTAGACCTCTGCTCTTGGAAATGAGCGAAGCTACAGTTGATAAGTCACTGGTGTCATGGGAAGTTCATGGAGATTCACAGATTGGTCATCATTCATTCATTTAGTCATTCACGCTTCACTCATCACAGACATTTACTGAGTGTGCCATATACCAAGGCACTCGGAGGGGTACTGAGAAAAGATCTCCCAGGGTTTATCTTCTAGTAGGATCAAAATGAAAATTTCAGCTCCCCGGCTTCCTGGCTGTTAACTTCGGGCAAATTACTGAGCCTCTCTGAACTTTGATCCAGACAAGCTGACGAAATGGCTTAGATCAGAGTGTGGGCATTCATCTTGGTAACAGAAGGAAGAGCCGCGTTTATGGCTATAAGTAGGTTAGTGGACTTCATGGAGGGCCATTTAAAAGTTCTCTTCTGATTGCTTCAAACTTGTTTCAGTGAAATAATGTAAAGGCAAGGCCATTCGTGGAAAGCAAGTAGAGAAGAGAGGGTGTCGCACTTTGGGGAGAGGGAGGGCGCGGAATGATCTTCTGGATGATCGGGATAAATTGAAAAGGATTGCTGGGTGCCCCCAGAGACTACCTGGGGCTTGGGTCATGAGCTCAAAGGCAGCCCCTTTGCACGCCTCTCCCAAGCCTCGCTCAGCCACGAGGGTGCCCGTGTGGAGCAGACGGGTACCTTGAATGAGGTTTTAATGCTCATTGTTTCATCAACCCTCACGACAGACCTGAGAAGGTATTTTGTAGCCACACCCCAGATGAGCAAACTGACAGGTGAACAGGTAAAATGGTTTATCCAAGCTCACATTTAGGAGGGGGGAAGTCAGGACTGGAGCCAGGACTGACCCCAAAGCCCACGCTCTTGCTCTTACAGGATGCACACAGAGCTGCCCCCCGAACCTCCGACGGGAGCTCTGAGTGATTTTGACTCTTTCTTCAATGGGAACCTGCTCTGCAGACTCCAAAGTGGATGTCAAGGTCAAGATTCGAGTCGGCTACAAATTCAACAGCAGCTTCCCCCCTGCGGGCTTGATTCTTGTCTCTGCAATGAAGGAAATGGTCTGGGGGCCGCCTCTGTTCCTTTCCTGCGCCTTCATGCTAAGGGTTTCTCTCCCTCTCCCTCCCTCTCTTAGAATCATGTTGGGGTAAAAGAGACTCTTGGAATCCCCTCAGAAGTCCAACCCTGCATGGACCCGAGGTCCTTCTTGTTTGATGCAAAAGCCTCTGGGCATTCTAACCTTTCTGACCACCATCCCCCAAATCTGGAGCCTGGTGAACGCGAAGATCGTCTGCGGTGGAACTCAAGCCACAGTGGACAGGGCAGCAGGTCGGGGCACTGCCGCCCGTCTCACTATGGACTTTGCAAGCCCTGTCAGCCGGGGGCACTTGCTGTCACCATGCTGCCCCCGTAATTGCGATAGGCTCTTTTGTTATTAAACAGACCCAGCCCAAACAAAAGGGATACTGTTTCTTTTATGAGTAATGTGCTAACTCACCCCTGGAAAAAAAAAAAAAAAGAAAGAAAGAAAAAAAAGAAAAAGTTCAAGTCTAGCGTAAGGACTGAGACAGCATAAGATTTATTACGAAGGTTACAGAAATTATTCCTTCTTCACAGCACTTAAATTGTCTAATTATTCACAGCTGTTTCCAATTTGTCTCAGGTTGTTAATTAAGGGGTGTGGGTCTTCCCCTCCTTCTAGGGGCAGCCACCTGAAGCCTCAGGGGGCACCACGCAGAGAGGCTGGGGCGAAAGAGAGTCTGGGGACTTGGAGGGAGAAGGCTCTACACAGTGGCCAGTTCTTGCTGTCCATTAGCCTCTTGCTGAGATGGAAATAAAACTCAAGAGATGCTAATTTCCCTCATGCAAATCAGGGATGCTGATTTAGGGGATTACCTATGGAGGGAGAGGCCTGAGTTCTTGACCTCCTCTGGAATCGAGGGGTCCTCTGATCACCTCGGGAACTTCTGGGAACCATAAGAGCCGTCTTGGGGAAGTGGATGGAATGAGTGGGTCTTGCCAGTCCTGGCTAAGCCAAGACACAGAAAGGGTCAAGTTGGACCTTCTCCCTCCTTCCCCACACCCCACCCACCAACCTCTCCCCTCTGCACACTTTATTCCCTTTTGGACCCATCCTCTGTCTTCCCAAACACACTCCTTGTCCCAGTTATCCTTTTTTGCTTGGATTTTGAGCCAGGTGGTTACAGTCAACCTTTGTTCAACAAACACTGAATGGGCACCTGTTGTGTTATGAGCAGAGCGCTGGGGTTCTAGAAAGGAAAAGATGTGTCTGATTCCCCTACAGATCGGAAGCTGTAAAGGAAAGTATCTTAATCACCTTTCACATCTCCCTGGCGCCAGTAGGGGGGCTGTTATACAGTAGGTGCTCAATAAATACACACTGAATAAACCAACAAATCACAGAATATTCTGGCTGAAAGAGACTTTGGTGATAAATGAGGCCATCACTTTGGTTTGGAAAAATATTTAGGTGCACCCTGGTTGGTTCAGTCAGTAGTACATGTGACTCTTGACCTCGGAGTCATGAGTTCAAGCCCCATGTTGGATGTAAAGCTTACATAAAAATAATAAAAATTAAAATTAAAAAATATTTACAATATTTTTTACAATACAATATTTTACAATGCAGTATTTACAATATTTTTTTCTCCAGAGCAAACATATTTATTTTGGAAAAATTAGAAAATAGAGAAGAAATTGGAAATCACCTATACTCCGATCTCTGAAACATAATAATCACTACCAGTTTTCACGTGCACCTTTCTGCTCTTCTTCCAAAGGATGGAAGTCATGCACGTTTTAAGTAAAACTGGGATCCTATTATTTTATGTAACTAGACTTTGTCTTATCATTATCATTTTATTAGAGTAACATACGTTAGGGACATCTATGTCATTAACTTCAACCACATCATTCTTAATAAACATACTATGTTTGATTATCTATTTTTATTATAGCTTCTCTTACCAGTGGTCAGATTGCTTCAAGTTGCTTTCACCGTTTTTCTTTTGTGATTGTACTTGATGCGTAACTGAACATCCACTACGTTTCAGGAGAGAAAACAGAGACTCAGAGGGGCTGGTGATTTACCTGCTGTGGTCATCCAGCTGTTAGGTCATTGTATCCCAGCTCAAACCCATCCTTCCACATTTTTCTCTGTGGTTCTAGGATGGGGACTCTGTGAACCCTGCTTTTCTATTGTAGAGGGAAGAAAAGGACACAAGAGAAGATGAATGTGGGAAGTCTCTGAAATGGCTGGAAAGGAATAACTTTGAGTGGGCTATTTGATGGCTGAGGACTAAGGGGGCCTAGAAATATCTATTTGTGACTTTGAAATAGAAGGGGAGGCTTTAGGTCTCTGCGCTGTCAGCTAGGAGTGCCATTTTATTTATTTATTTATCATTCATTCATCCATTTATTTGTTATTTATATTTTTTGGTAAAATGGAGCACAATATAAAAGGCAACAACGTAAAGACAGGCACTGGAGAGTCAGTAAAAGCAGGTATGCTCTCTAACAGAATAGACACTTGGAAGAAGGGAACAGCATGGGGTGATTTCTGATTTATAAAGTTTTTACCTGAAAGCAGGCCACCGTGGAAGCCACAGGAGGCAGCTAAATTGCTAATTTCTAAACTATTGAGACTACATCAAAATAAGTTTCTGCCATAGTGAGGGGAAGGATCAACAAAACTAAAAGGTAACCTACTGGATGGGTGAAGATATTTGCAAGTGACATATCCAATAAAGGATTAGTATCCAAAATATATAAAGAACTGATGCAACTAAACACCAAAAAACAAATAATCCAATCAAAAGAGGGCAGAAGACGTGAACAGACAGTTCTCTAAAGAAGACATCCAGATGACCAACAGACACATGAGAAGATGCTCAACATCACTCATCCTCGGGGACATGAAAATCTAAACTGCAATGAGCTATCACCTCCCACCTGTCAGAATGGCTAAAATCAAAAACACAGGAAACAAGTGTTGGCACAGACGTGGACAAAAAAGAACACTCAGGCACTGTGGGTGGGAATGCAGACTGGGGCAGCCACTGTGGAGAACAGTACAGCAGTTCCTCAAAAAATTAAAAATAGAGCTACCTTATGACCCAGGAATCACACTACTATTTACCAAACAAAAACAAAAACACTAGGTTGAAGGGATAAATGCAGCCCCATGTTTAGAGCAGCATTGTTTATAGTAGCCGAGTTATGGAAACAGCCCAAATGTCCATTGATAGATGAATGGTTAAAGAAGATGTTATTCAGGGGTGCCTAGGTTGGTTAGGGATTCCACTCTTGGCTTAGGCTCAGGCTGTGAACTCAGGGTCGTGAGATCGAGCTCCACGTTGGGCTCTGCATTCAGCGCAGAGTCTGCTTAGGTCTCTTGCCCCCTCCCTTTGCCCCTGCCCTCTACTCTCTGTCTGTAAAATAATCTTAAAAAAAAAAAAAGAAGATATTATTCAGCCATAAAAAAGAATGAAATCTTGCCATTTGCAATGGTGTGGTTGGAACTAGAGAATATGCTGTGAAGCAAAATAAGTCAGAGAAAGACACATATCATATGATTCCACTTAAGGAACAAAACAAATGAACAAAGCCAAATAAATAAATAATAAATAATAAATAAATAAATAAATAAA
>CM053609.1:113720195-113750237 GCA_028646535.1 Procyon lotor
TGAAGAATTTGAGAGGCAAGGTGGGGGTTTGTAGGGGGGTGGGGGAGAGAAATGAAACAGGAAGGGATGGGGAAGGAGACAAACCATAAGAGACTCCTAGACTCGAAATGAACTAAGGGTGGCGGGGGGTGGGGGGTAGGGGGTAGGGATAGTGTGGCTGGGTTGTGGACACTGGGGAGGGTATGTGCTGTTAAGTGCTGTGAAATGTGTAAGCCCGAAGATTCACAGACATGTACCCTGGGGCAAATAATACATTGTATGTTAATAAAAATTAATTTAAAAACAAACAAACAAACAAACAAACAAAAAAAACCATCATTTGAACTTGAAAAAAATAAATAAATAAAGGGGCGCCTGGGTGACTCCGTCGTTAAGTGTCTGCCTTCGGCCCAGGTCAGATCCCGGGGGCCTGGGATCAAGCCCCGCATCGGGCTCCCTGCTCGGCAGGGGGCCTGTTTCTCCCGCTACCATCCCCTCTGCTTGTGTTCCCTCTCTCGCTGTGTTTCTCTCTGTCAAATAAATAAAATCTTAAAAAAAAAAAAGAAAAGAAAAGAAAACTGGGATTCAGAAGGTGGAAGTGACTTGACCACGGTCACAAAGCAAGAAAGGGACAGACCTGAGCCTAGAAGCCGGTTTCCACTGCTCAACAGGAGGGTCCTCACTGAGTAGGTCCAGTGAGTATGACTTCCTTGTAGCCGGCAGGATAGGACAGAACTGGCTGCAGAAACAGACAGGCCCCCCCAATCTCATTCGCTTAACTGGGTCGCTCACTCACTCACTCATATAGTGCGGATCTGGGCAATTCTCCGGGACGGCCAGCCTCCATGGGGTGACTCGGGATTCCGGATGCTTCTTTGGAGTGGGCCTGTCATCTCAACGTTGGTCCCCTCCATAATCACCTCCGTCCAGAGACGGAAGGCCTTCCTTGCGTCGGCCTGGCCATGACACGCATCCCTTCTGCCCACACTTTGTTGTCCAGTGCTAGTCATGCGGCCCTACTTCCCTGATACCTGTATGCCCAGAAAGAAAAAAGAACCAGAGACTGGCACAGGCGCTGCTCATTCTGACCAGCTGTGGAGTTTGACTCAGTCCCTAGGACAGTAGAAGAACCTTGAGACCCAGTGACAGAAAACCTGAGGATCGAGCTCTGGTCTTAGGAGCATGTGATCACGGGATCCCAAGCACCTCATTAGAGCTCCTCAGACCTCACGTTCCCCTAAAAAATGGGTGTAATGGTAATACTTTCCTTCTCTCGGGAATATTTTGAGGTTCAAAGGAACTGACGCATCTGAAGTTAATTCAAAAATCATAATGACACCTACAAACATTATTTTCATTGTTTCCCAGAGGTTACTTGTGAGAGCTAAGTCAGAGGAGTGCTAAGCCAAATGGCACGAGGTAATTAACTCTCAAATGAGTCTGTGCTTGACAAAAAGAACCAGTGCAGACCAGGAAAGGAACCCACATTCTTATGAATGCCTGAGAAAGTTCTAGAATATAGCCCACCGGAACTGGAAAGAACTACAAAGGCTCTCTCCCTCCTGATTCTCATTGTGCAGACGATACTGAACTCCACTGCTTGAAATATAAATACCATCACATACTTATGAGGATTAAATGAACCCCACTGTTGAAATAATCACTTTGGGCTTTTCCCATCTTGCTCATCCTGGAGCTTCTTGGAATGCTGAGCTGTCAGCAAAATGCAAATGCGAGGACCACAGCACTGATGGTATTCAGGGCTTTTGAGCGCAAAACGAGACAGACATGCACATACCTTGCTTGTGTGGCCATGGATGAGAACAAGATCTTTGAAGAGAGTCATACCAATATTAATATATCAGAAACCTGGACCCAATAATTCCATATTGAGGAATCTACCTAAAAATGTGTACCAAAAGTCACACACATGGATGTTAACCATGGTGTTTTATGTAATAGTGAAAAACTTTAAACTCTTTAAGTATCCAACACTAAAGACAAAGTGGTTGTTGGTTTGAAACCTCTCCCGGAGCTTCCTGGGTATTATCAGAAATTATTCCCCATACATGGAGGGAAGCGAAAGGCTAAAGGAAGAGGCAAACCGCCCGAGATTGGTAGGTAGAAGTTTTAATAAGCAAGGGAACATTCTCATAAGGCTTGTCTCACGCACCTGAGAGATAGGTAATTCTCTGCACCTGTCCGTGAAATCGTAGAAGCTCAGGGAGAGGCCTTAATGGGTTCGATCTCATATATACTGTCCAGATGTGGTCTTAATACCACATTTCTATCTCAAGGCTGGGTCCGCAAGGTAGCTTCTAGGAATGGGGGGGCAATCAGCATGGACATTCCAAGGACGGGGAGAGGGTGAGGAACCTCCAACCGCGGGGGTCCTAGTCAACCCGCAGTCACGTCTTCCCAACGACCTCCCCCAACAGCGGTAGAATATTACGCAGCCATTAACAGTAACAGGAATAGGTACTTTGTAGCAAAATGACAACAGGGTTTTGGTAAAATGTTATGAAATAACAGTATGTACTTACTTCTTCAATTTTATTTTTTTAAAGAATTTTTTCTTAAAGAGGGAGGGAGCAGGGGACAGGCAGAGGGAGAGGGAGAATCTTAAGCAGGCTCCACACCCAGCAAGAACCTGACTCAGGGTTTGATCTCACAACCCTGAGATCCTGACCTGAGTCAAAATCAAGAGTCGGATGCTTAACCAACTGGGCCACCCAGGTGCCCCTTTACGTCTTCAATTTTAATGAGAAGCTACTATGTTCCAGACTAGGAGGTGAGGTTCAGAGTATTCATTTAGTTCCTTCTGCATTCATCCACAAAGGGTTATTGATGGCCCAGTGTGTTGGCATGCTGCTAAGATTTCAGACCCAAAATCATCCATTTTCTTAGTCATTCATGGACTTTATGTTTGTTGAAGTCTTGCTACCCAGCCAATATGATAGGCATTAGGAAGCCAGATTGCATGTAAATAGGTAAATAATACCAATGTGGAAGAAAAGACTGGAAGGAAAATGCACTAAAATGTTCATGGTGATGAACCCCAGGAATGGGATTCTGGATGCTTTTTATTTTTTTCTGTATACTGTCCCAATTTTCTGCCAGACATTTATTGCTTTTGAAATCCCACAGAGGGGAAGGCAAACAGAAGAGAGTTGCTCAGACCAGAGGTGGAACACAGATGTGAACGTGAGACCCTCCAGTATAGGACCTAGTGAACCGGGACGCATGCGGAGTCCCCTGGCTGCAAAGCCGAGCCCTGCCCGTCTCTGCTTCCTTCTGATCCCAATGGCGTTTGCTTTCTGGATGAAAAGGGCTTCCCCTTTCCTCCCACACCCCAGCAAATTTTCTCTTCAAAACAGAAAGATCACAGAACCTTTAGGTAGACGGGTCTGGATTTGGGTCCTAGCTCTGCCACAGAAGAGTCAGGAGACCAGGATAAGTTGGTGACGCAGTCTGGGCCCCTCCTTCTTGATCTGGAACATGGGAGAACAACCCCGCCTCGTCAGCTGCCCGTGACGAGGAAGGGGTACCCTGCCTGGGGGGAGGGCGGGGCACATCCGCGAGATGTCCCGCACGTCCCATTCTTTCTCTCTTAAATATCCCCCATCCTCCGCCCACTCTGGGGAACACCAGGAATTCTGAGTGGGAATTCTAACATAGCTTCACACTGGTAGACTAAGGAGAAATATTGCAGGAGTCCAGAGACGGGGCCCAGGGTTGATGCGCTGTAACTAGGTTGCCCTCGATGGCCAGGATCCTTCTCTCTGTCTGCTCTACCAGCTTAGGGAGTGGCTTCCTTCCTATTGCTTTCAGGATTGCTCCTCTTTAAACCAGAAAGCAATGGTTTTCCCAGGGACCTGAAGCTGCAGGCTGCCGTTCACTCCTCATTGAGTCAAAGGTGCTACACCCTTGGCAAGGGAACCTGGGAAAGTAGTTTTAAGCTACGGGAACACTGCTAACCCTGAACAGAAGCTGAGGTTCTGTCTCCAAGGGAAGAAGAGCTGAGGGCAGGAACAGGGAGCTGTGTCCATCCCTGGGGGCTGACAGCCTTGACCAGGGCTGTGGCTCCGAGCTCTGTTCTAAAGAAACAATCCAGAAAGGCTTTATGTCTAAAAATGTCTACTGCTAAATTATGTTTAGTAGCAAAACATCGAAAGCAATGGAGGTCTCCAAAAAGAAGAGATCAGTTCACGGAGGTATTAGCTACCTTCGAAGAGGAAAATACTACACAGCCACTAAGATTACCCTGAAGGAGACCAAGAGGGCAGCATGGAAAGTGCTCCTGCTCTGCTGTTAAGTGGAAAAGCAGATCGCCTCCGCTCATGACTAACGCTATGCAAAATATGTCTGCGTATGGAAAAATACTAAAGGAGGCTACAAAAGACGATGGGGGTGGGGGAGGGCAGTGGCGTTGCGTACCAACGTTTTTTTGTCTTTATTTCGAAATTTTCTGCAATGTTGCGAAGTCGTTGTTTTCCAAGAAAAGAGTTATGCATGAAAAATTAAATGATCCGAAAAGCCGAGCAGGAACTACAATTAAATACGTGTCAGGCTCCTGGAGGCGTAGTTATGCTCTAGGTCATGGAAGCCAAAGAGAAAATCGCAAAGGAAAAGACAGGCAAGTCTCATGAAATAAAATATCAACGTTCAGCCCAACACGATCTTTCGCCAGTGGACTTTATTTAGCCAAAGAAATCGTTTTAACAGTACGCACGCTGCTGGCAAGACAGCCGGCAAAGCGATGGTGTCTCCCAGGGCTCGCTGGCAGGGGGAGTTGGCATGACCTTTCTGGAAAGCAATTTGGCGATGTATCTCGAGCGCTGCAAAGGGATCCCGGGTTTGGGCCTGGTATGACCACCCTGGAGATGGTATGCTGACGGCCTAACTCAGTAGAAGGCAACACTAGATGCAGAAGGGTGTCCCTCACGGTGTGGTCTACAAGCGCCACACGCATAAAGCTGCTCTCTTAGGGGAGGGTGTGCAGTGCTCCGTCGGATGCCATGAAGACAATGCCACAAATTGGAAATGTGTCTGGCTACAACAATAGATGCTAAAGAGCAGAATGGACAAGGCTGCATATGGCTCTTATTCAACATTTATTGAGCACCTCCGGTGTACAAGGTCCTGGGGATAAGTGCAGGGCTCTGGGAAGGCAGGTGGGGGAGAGATGCTGAATTTAACCTCCTCGCCCGATGTGCAACAGTGGGGCTGTGGGTATGTGTGTGCCCATGTGTGTGGTGTGGAGGCTGTGTACAAGGGCCACGGTGGGAACGGACAAGGTGGGATCATGGGTGATTTTTTTCCCTCCGTTCAAATTTTTCTGAAAGTTGTCATGTTGCTTTAAAAATAAAATGTTAAGCTTCCAGGATAAAAATCATTCTGTTCTTCTCTAAGCACAGGAAACTGAGAAAGGGTATGTGTCTGAATCATTAAAAAATGTAATCTTTGGTCCAAAAGCTGGACATTTAGACAATGGAGAGCAAAGGCTCAGCCCCCACCACGTGGAAAATGTGACTAGTGCCTACTAAAGAAATGAATTTCTAATTTTGTTTCATTGTAGTTAAACATACGGCATAAAATATTTTCTGTATCACTTTCTCACAGATGTTGTGTATTATTAACGTTAATTAAAACCAATTTTACGTGTTTCTTTGTCCTTTTTTATTAGTTACCAAAAATTAGAACTACCTACGTATCTTTCCTTCTATTTCTCTGAACACTGCTGTTATAAATGTTAACCTTTTGTCAATCATGTTTTACAAAAATCTTTTCTAGTTTGGGACTTGTCTTTCCACTTTTCATGGAATCTTTCAATAATCAGAACTCCCACTATTTTTATGGCTTTTAGGTAGGGACAGATTTCTTTCTTTTTTTTTTTAAGATTTTACTTATTTATTTACTTAGAGCATGTGGCAGGCGAAGGGGCAAAGAGAGAGGGAGAGAGAGAATTTCAAGCAGACTCTCTGTTGAGTGCAGAGCCCAATGTGGGGCTCCATGTTGGGACCCCAAGATCACTACCTGAGCCAAAATGAAGAGTTGGATGCTCAACTGACTGAGCTACCCGGGCACCCCAAGTAGGGACAGATTTCCTAAAGGCAACCCCCCCTCCAAAGTCACAAGCCTTAAAAGGGAAGATTGGCAACTTAGACCTCATCAACATTTTATCTTACTTCCCTTTTATTCCAGACTTAGAATTTTTGCCGTCGCCTTCAAGTCTTGGATCCAGCTGACATTTCTTGTTTTCATGGTGTGAGGTAGGGACCCGTTTCTTCATTCCAATATAAATGAACAATTGTTCCAGCTCCATTTCTTGACCAACCCAACCTTTCCTTCCATGCCAACTGGTCCCACCCCAGGCCTGCACAATGTCTTTCTGAATATCTGGTCCCTTCCTTTGGTCTGTCATCTATCCTTGTACATACACTATGTTGTTTTAATCACAACCTTTTTAAATTTTAAAATCTCTGCCGGGGCAAGTTACCCTGATTACTGTTTCTTCTTCAGGAAGATCTCCGCTATTCTTGGCCTTTGGGTATTTTGTATACAGTTTTAAACCAGCTGTCAGGTTGCCTCCTCAAAAATTGGGAAAATAAAACCTATGGAAGCTTGATAGAAATGGCATCAAATAAATCAATTTGGAAAGAATCGACGTCTATGGAACATTAAGTCCTCCTATCCATGCAAACGTTATGTATCTCCATTTATCTAGATATTTGTAGTGCCTTTCTACACATTTTGATACTCTTTCTACTTAGTCTTGCTCTGTTTTACTTGTTTTATTTCAAGATACCTTAAATTTTGCTGGAGCTACAAATGGTAACTTTATGTGGCATTTTCTAACTGCTCCTTGTCGACATATAGAAATGCAGACGACATAGGCACATATTGCTCGTATACCTAGCGGGTGAGTCTGCTCATGCATGCCGTAACAGACTGGGAGCCAAAACAAGGGAAATTCATATCCTCACAGTTCTGGAGACTGAAGTCCAAGATCAATGTGCTGGTGGGGATGGTTTCTGGATTGCACACAGCTGCTTTCTCACAATGGACTCAAATTACCTTTCTTCTGTGCACATGTGGAGAGAAATCTCTGGTGTTTTTTCTTCCCTTATAAAGACACCAGCTCAGGACCCACCCTTATAACCTCACTGAACTTTATCTCCTTAAAGGTCCTTTCTTCAAAATGCAGTCACATTGGGGGTTAAAGCTTCAACAGGTGCGTGGGCGGCCATTGAGGGGGAGACTGGTGGTCATTGGGTGGGAGACACACAGTTCCGTCCATAACAGCAAACTTGCTGAATTCCCTTATTAATTCTGATAAAATAGTCCATAGAGTCTTTTAGGTTTTCTATATGGATAAGAATATCATCTGTGAATAAGAATACTTCCTTCCAGGTGAATTGGGAGAAATCGGAGGGGGAGATGAAACACGAGAGACTGTGGACTCTGAGCAACAAACTGAGGGTTTTGGAGGGGAGGGGGTGGGGGGTTGGGCGAGCCTGGTGGTGGGTACTGAGGAGGGCAGTATTGCATGGAGCACCGGGTGTGGTGCGTGAACAATAAATCTTGGACACTGAAAAAATAAAATTAAATTAAAAAAAATACTTCCTTCCCAATATTTACATCCCTTGTTTATTTTATTTTTTTTTTTACTTTCTGTATTGACAAAGAAATCCAGAAATGTGTTAAATAAAATCAATGATTAAAATCTTATTCTTGATTTAAAGGGAAAGATTTTCACATTTCACCATTGAGTGGGGTACTTGATAGAGGTTTAGGACAGATACTCTCTATCAATCAAAGAAATTCTCTTCACAGCTGCTGAGAGCTTCTACCATAAACTGAATTTAGTCAAATGCTTTTTTTGCAAATATTGAGGTGCTCATATGGTTTGTCTCCTTTAAACTGTCAATTTTCCAGCTATATCTTCTGATATAGGTTGATTGATTCTGGCATATCTAGACCACATTTGAGTTAATCATGGCTTATTTTCTTCTTCATACATTTCTGTATTCAGTTCACTAATCTTTATTTAGGATATTTGCCTTTCTGTTCATAAATGATATTAACTTGTAACTTTCCAAAACTTCGCAACTTAAAACAATAAACATTTATCACCTCACAGATTCTGTGGGTCAGGAATCGGAACATGACTATGGCCGTGGTCTTATCTGAAGGCTCAACTGGGGGAGGATCTGCTTCCAAACTCACTCTCATGGACCTCAGCTCCTCACTGACTGTGGGCCAGAGCTGTCCCTCGGATTCTCTCATTTGGATCTCTCCAAAGAATAGCCTTGACACATGGCAGCCAGTCCCCCACAGCAAGCCATCTGAAGGAGAGACCACATCCCCACGAGGGAAGCCACCGTCTTTTTTACAGCTTAATCTTGGAGGTGACACCCCACTATTTCTGCCAGGTGCCATTTCTTAGAAGGAGTCACTAAAAGCAGTCCACTCCCGAGGAAGGATTACACAACAGCATGAATGCCACCGGGCAGGGACTGTCGGGGGCCATTTTGGAAGCTCCTTAGCACAGGGAAGGAAAGACCATGGTCAGCGGCAGCGGCCACTCCTTCCCTCCACTGACGGAGTTCACCAAAAGTGGGGTCCCCCACTCTTTTCCCTCCCCTACCCTCAGCCACATGGCCAAGACCTGGGTTTTAATACCCCCACAGCACTCACAGCTATGTGGCTTGGGGAAAATCACTTAAACTCACTCTTTTTTTTGAGCAGGAAATACTTCTGTCTTTTGAAGAAGCACTTGAATGGGACAGCTCAGCCTCAGGTCAGGCCCAAAAAGAAAAGGCAGAACAGAGAGCTAATGGGATGATTCTGTATAAAAAAAGAAAAGTGGGTTGGGGGTTTTGTCCCTGAGAAGCAAAGGAAAGATGCTTTCTTATAAATAAAAATAGTATTTAATTTTAAGCTCCTTAATACATAAGCAAATCTAACTCAACAAAACCGGACACACATTCAGAGGCCTTAGGACTGTGAGTGTAAGAATATGAGTGTGAGAGTGTGTGTGTGTGTGTGTGTGTGTGTAAACCAAGGAAAGGGACTGACATCCACAAGAGAGCCAAGGTGCGCGTGCAGAGGAACAATCTCTAACCTGGGTCAGCTCAGTAGAGGCAGGAGCTCTGAGACTGAGGGTGATGTAAGAGCCTTGCCTCAGAGCCCCCAGAAGCCTTGAAGGAACAAGGAACACAGGAGGAGAGCTTGAGCAAGACTTTGTGGAGCTGGAGTCCGGAGTCCCAGCTGATGACGTGATTTAATGGACATCTTGATGATGCTTCAGTGTCTAAAGAAAGTGGCTTCCCTGTGGCTCTTGCCCCTGGGACAAGGGTGAACTGGCTTGGCAGCCATGGTGGGGGGTGGGGGACAAAGACGTCTTAAGCTAGGCGTCAGAGGGAAAGTTCTGGGACTCCCAGCCTGCTGTCTATGAGGGAGGCATCCACCCCGTGGTCAGAAGCCTTGGTCCGGGCTCCCTGAGAGAGGGCTGATGCAATCAGGGTGGTTGGGAACATTCTTGGAGCATTTCTGTTCCACTGGAGTCCTCAATTATAGCTGCTGGGGTTTCGTCTGAAGCCCTTCCAGGAGATGGCCTGCCTCGGTAATTGCCCTGTTTTATCTCACGATGCAGATCTGGAGGCTGATCTCCCAGCCTTATGAAGTTACAACCAGCGCAATGCTTTTTCCATTTACATAAGGCAAATCTGAAACATACACATACACGAGCATTTTGTCTTAAACTTGTGAACATGGACAAAGCCCAGCGAACTCGAGGAGAACTAGTCTAAACGTTTAACCATTATGTGAACCCGGGCGATGCGTCTCAGACCATCTGGGTTTCAAGAGTAGCTGTTTCAGTGTTCTGGCAATTTCACCAGAACATCTATGAGGGTTTGGGGAGCTTTTCCCCCCTCTACTCCAGTCACACATATTGGGGAATGGTGGGCATCATGAGGGAAAGCCTCCTCCTCCAAACCATGGCATAACTAAACCACATGGGGTCCCATGAGCTGATCTGTCATGTCCACAGTGTCCCCCTCTACCCCAGGACCTTATTCCTCTTTCTTCTGGCTTCACAGCCATGAAGGATTCACAAATGTGAGAGTGTGGGGCCAAGAAGCAGCATCGGGAGCTCAGTGACTCCCAATCTTATTCCAAAACTGGAATTCATAGGATGTTAATTAGTAGGCATCCAAAAATAAAAAAAGAAAATGCTTATTAAATCTGGGTTACATTTCTTTAAGAGTTGTAATCCTTCTCTGCAAGACTTCTCAGAGCCTTTATCATGCCAAGGCGCCTTGTGATTTCTGAGAGATCTAGTATGTAGCATTTCCCAAACTAAGGACACAAAACCCTTTTGTGGCAGGTGCAGTGGGCATCTGCTTGGTCTGCTTGCCTGGCACCCCTCCCCTCCTATTCCAGTAACAGATGCTTCTTGTTTCCATAGAAGGGCTGTGTGAACCTCTTCCATTACCTTCATCACAAAAGCAAACAGGTAATTCAGAAATGGCTCAGAAAAAGTTCTAGGCTAGCTCCATGTGTGAAGAAGTTCTTTTTTTGTCAGGGTTCCTGAGCTGTGAGTATGTGGGCCTTGAAGCCATGAGGTGTGCCCCAGAAACATGATCAGGGACTTTGGATCCAGCCATGCCTGAAGCCATCTCTTCCCCAGATAGGGTTTTGTCACAGGGAGCAGGAGCAGGTCATGAGTTCAAGTCACAGGGAGCAGGAGCAGGTCATGAGTTCAAGCCCCATGTTGGGATCCATGCTAGGCATGGAGCCTCCTTCAAAGAAATAAATAAATATAAAAGCTTCCCTTACACAGGCACCTCACCTTTTCCAAGCTTTGGTTTTCTCATGTATAGGATGGAGGGAAGAGGGACAGTGCGTATGTTCCCCTGGGCTGTGGTGAAGGGGACCAGAATGCAGGTGGTGGTACACAGGGCCCTACACAGCACCCCTGGGACCCCACTAGGACATCTCTCAAGCTGCTCATACATGTCCACAGGGAACGCCCAGTTCTCCACCTCAAAACCAGTGCTACCCCATTTTCTCCAACCCTAATACACATGAGTTTTTCAGGTGCCAAGACCTCAAAGTTATCCACAGATCCCCCCTCCCCCTCACCATCTTTATCCAATCCAACAGCAAACCCTCAGAAGTATCTGTTTGAACTGTCTTCTGTCAACAGTTTTATTGAGCTATAATTCACATTTCACCTACATTTCATCAACTTAAAGTATACATTTTTGTAGTCACAGAGTGGTTTTTAGTGTATTGAGAGCGTGTACAATCTAATTTTATTTTATTTTAAAGATTTTATTTATTTATTTGAGAGAGGGAGAGAGAGAGAACAAGAAGGCAGTCTCAAGGAGATTCTGCACTGAGCACGGAGCCTGATGCGGGGCTCGATCTCATGACCCTGAGATCAAGAGTTGGATGCTTAACCCACTAGGCCACCCAGGTGGCCCCAGATAAACTCATTTTAGAACATTCTCATCACCCCCCCAAAAAAACCCTACCAATTAGCAGGGGCTCCCCATCCACTACCACCACCACGACCAGTGGCCCCAGGGAGCCATTAATCTGCTTTCTGTCTCTATAGATTTGCCTATTCCAGACATTTCATATAAAGGGAATCCTACAATTCTTTGTGTCTGGCCTCTTTCACTCCACAGAGTGTTTCCAAGCTTCATCCAAATTATAGCCCATGTCAGCACTTCACCCCTTCACAATGCCTGACAATATTCCATTGTATAGAGATAGCACATATTATTTTATTCATTTATCAGTTGTGGACCTTCACGTTGTTTCTGCTTTCTTACCATTAGGAGTAATGCTGCTTTGAACATTCACATTCACACACAAGTTTTGTATGGACGTATGTTCCTACCCTGCTAGGTCATATGGCAACTCTGTTTAACCATTTGAGGAACAGCCAGACTGTCTTACAAAGTTCCTGCACCATTTTTACAATACCCCCCTCCCGACCTCCCCACAATGTCTGAGGGTTCCATTCTAGCCGGTGTGAAAGAGTATTTTCATAATGATGCTGAGCAGTCTTTTCATATGCTTATTTGCCATTCATAGATCTTCTTTAGAGAATTATCTATTTTAAATCTTTGGCCCATTTTTAAATTGGGTTCTTTGTCTTTTTTATTATTGAACTATGAAAGTTCTTTATAAATTCTAGGTACAAGACTTTTGTCAAATCTATAATTTTGAAATATTGTCTCCTTTCTGGGGGTTGGGTTTTTATGTACCCAATGATGTTCTTCAAAGCACAAAAATGTTTTATTTTGATGAAATCCAAGTTACTTGTTTTTTCTTAAATCACTTGTACTTTTGGTATCTAAGAAGGCTTTGCAAATTCAAATTCAAATTCACAACAATTTATTCCTATAGTTTCTTCCAAGAGTTTTATAGTTTTAGCCCTTGCATTTAAGTCTTTGATTCATTTTAACTGAAGTTTTGTATATAGTGTGAGGTAGGGGTCCACTTTCAATCTTTTGCATGTGGATATTAAGTTGGATCAGCACTGTCAATGCCACACTATCTTGATTATTATAGCTTTGCAGTGAGTTTGAAATTGAGAAGCACGAGGCTTTCAAATTTGTACTTCTTTTTTAAGACTATTTTGGCTATTCTGGATCCCTTGATTTTCATATGAATTTTAGGATTAGTTTGCCCATTTCTTTTTTTTTTTTTTTTTTTTTTAGATTTTATTTATTTATTTGACAGAGAGAGATCACAAGTAGGCAGAAAGGCAGGCAGAGAGAGAAGAGGAAGCAGGCTCCCTACTGAGCAGTGAGCCCAATGTGGGACTTGATCCCAGGACCCTGAGATCATGACCTGAGCCAAAGGCAGAGGCTTTAACCCACTGAGCCACCCAGGTGCCCCAGTTTGCCAATTTCTGCAAGAACACAAGCTGGGATTTTGATAGGGATTGCATGGAATCTGTAGATCAGTTTGTGCAGCATTGCCATCTTAATATTAAGTCTTCCAATCCATGAACATGGGATGCTTTTCCATTTATGTAGGTCTTCATTAATTTTTTTCAACAACGTTTTATACTTTTCAAAGTATAAAGTTCACACTTCTTCTGTTAAACTTACCCCTATTTATTTTATTCCTCTTTAATGTTACTATAATTGTTTTCTTTTTTTTTTTTAAATTAAAAAGATGAAGAAATATAAGTGGCCTAGTGACTCCAGCCACTTTTTGGAACTTTTGACTTCATGCATGACACATCATTTCTCAATGCCAGCTTTCTTTCTTTCTTTTTTAAGATTTTATTTATTTATTTGACAGAGAGAGACATAGCAAGAGAGGGAACACAGGCAGGGGCAGTGGGAGAGGGAGAAGCAGGCTTCCCAACCAGCAGGGAGCCCAATGTGGGGCTTGATCCCAGGACTCTGGGATTGACCTGAGCCAAAGGCAGGTGCTTAACAACTGAGCCACCCAGGCATCCTGCAGCTTTCTTTTTGATCTTGGAATATGACAGGCTGTCTCCCACCCCACAGCTTGCACTTGCTATACCCTCTGCCACAACATGCTTTTCCTCCATTTGTGACATCCATGGCTCCTTCTTGGTGTTCAGACCTCATCTGAGGTGTCACCTCCCCAAAGAGGTGAGTGTCCATTTTACCAAAGTCGCTCTCCCTCTGCCCAGAGTCACATGTCACTTCTCTCCACCAGATCATCCTGTTTCACTCTCTCCACAGCTCCTCTCACTCCTCAGACCTGCCTTGTTCATGTGTCTGTTCACTTTCTTATCATCGGGCTTCCAGCAGGAGAATGTCGGAAGCCTTGCCATCCAGTTTCCCACTTATTCTCCAGTACTCGGAACGACGCTGGGCACATTGGAGGGACTTGACAACAAATTCAGTCCTGGACTCTATACTCCTTTCAGGTTGTTTGATAAATGTGATGGTTGATCTTACATGTCAGGGCAGCTCGGTTTTGGCTTAGCAGAACAAGTCTTGATGTTGCTGTGAAGGGGTATTTTTTAGGTGGTTAATATGTAAACAAGTAAACTCTAAGTAAAGCAGATTACCCTCCATAATGTGAGTGAGCCTCATTCAATCAGTTGAAGACCCTAAGAGTAAAGACTGGGGTTTCTTAGTGAAGAGGAATTCTGCCCCTACACTGCCTTTGGACTCAACTCCTGCTGGGATCTTCAGCTTGCAGGCCCCGCGTGTAGATTTCAGACTTACCAGCCCCCACAATTACATGAGCCAATTTTTTTCTTTTTTTCTTTTTTTTAGGGAAGAAAATGAAAGCATGCATGCCCGCACACATGTACGCATGCCAGAGCCAGGTGGCGGGTCGGGGCAGAGGGAGAGAGGGAATCCTCGGCAGGTTCCACACCTATCATGGAGCCTTAGTGGGGGCTGGAGCTCACAACCCTGAGATCACGACCTGAGCCAAAATCAAGAGTCAGACACTCAATCGACTGAGCCACTCAGGTGCCCCCAACATGAGCCATTTTTTTTAAGTGCCAGTAGAGATAGATAGATAGATAGATAGATAGATAGATAGATAGATAGATAGATAGATGATTGATAGATAGATACACACACACACACACATACACGTATATACACATTATATTCTATTGGTCTTTCTCTAGAGAATCCTGAGTAATCCTTGAAAAGTCAGTCTTACTTTAGGAGAAGTGCTAATCATATTCCTTGAAGGTAAGAACCAGAACATGGTTCTCCGCGTCTCCTCAGCACCCAGTGTGACACTGAGCATACAAGAGCTCCTCCCTGAGGCCTTGGGGACTTCACTAATAAATCAGCGAACAGCTCTGGGTCTCCTTGCATTTAGACCCATCACAGCTGTGCAAGAAAGAGAAAAAGAAAACCTATCTGTGCCCCAGGTTTCCAATCTGTTTCCTTTAAAACCGACAAAGTTTTTATTATATGGGAGCCTCTTAAAGAGGGCAGGCTTTATCCCATTGAAATTGAGTCTGTAAATGCAAAACATTAAAAAAATAACGAATTGGTACTTGATATTCCTATATTTCAATATTCCTTTGATATTCCAATATGAAACTTAAACTTCTGGGGTTTTATGCATTCTTCATCTTTCCTTTGATTCGGCACAACTCGTTGCTTTGAATATGTTTGCTTTAATCACTGGACCGTGGAGCAGGAGGGCCGTGCATCTTGTTTGGGGAGGGGCTGGGGGTGCAGCCATCTGGGCCCGGGAAATGATTGCCTTCTGCAAATCACGGAATCTTCCTGCTGGAACTGGCTGGAGGGGATTGCCAGGCCCACAGGGAGGGCTCCCCTGGCCTTGCTCCAAGAGGGACACTTGAGCCTCCACCTTACAGTTCAAAGGCGGAAAGGCAGAAAAAACAGCTGCAGTGGGGCCCCTGGCAGGTGCCAGGACCAGGGACAGGGTCCCGGGACATCTGATTGGCAGCCAATCCAGAAGGTGAACGTAGGGAATGCTGCTGCACTCTCCCAAGCAGGGAGATGGTGAGTAGGGGGGTGGGAATAGGCATGAAATCTGTCCTCATGTGGTTAGGCAGCCCTGGCCTCAAGAAAGGGCATGACCTTGATGATCACGGCGATGGTGATGGTCGACAATGTGGGTCATGTTAACAAGCATAGTGATGGAACTGCAATGGCCCACATTTATTAAGCATTTCCTAGTGCCGGTGTCTGTCTTTAGACCCACTGCCTCATTATACCAGCAAAAGAAGGGCCTCAGTTTGCTTGCTCTGGAAGCAGACCCTGAGGTAGGACTTGGGTACAATGCCATGAAGAACAAGCAAGGGGCTGAAGAGCAGAGGGTGTGTTAATGAGTTAGTCACCTCTGCGGGCATTGGGCTTCACAAATTGTTGGATGCCCCTTGGAGCTGTCCCATCGGAGGACGAGAAGGCTAGTGCATTCGCCCACTGTCCCCTGTCTCCATTACTTGAGGGGTTCCCCCAGGGCAGTAATTCCCCTACCACTCTGAGTTGCAGTGTCCAGCTGGGAACAAGTCCTCGCTGTGACCAGAAGCCAGAGAATGTCCTCAGGCGGAGCGGCCAAAAAGACCCCGGCACTGGAGAAAGGGAACCGTCCTCTGCTGGAAGTGGTCCACCGTGGCTGCAAGTGAATTTTGAGATGGGCACAAGAAGCATGAACAGCCTCTACACAACACTCCCGGGGTAAGGGTTTTCACTAACCCCACTTGCCATGGATAAAAAGGAGGCTTAGGGGTGTGGCCAGATCTTGTACAAGTGTGTCCAGTGAGGAAACGTCCCCAAACCTCAGCAAGATATTTACTCACCACCTATGATGTGTCTGATGTGGTCTGAAGGCCAGGCAGCAGACACGATTAAGACACAGCTCCCACGGCTGTCCCTAAGGACGTCCTGCAGGATGTTAGCAAGCAAACCCCTAGTCCTGCGTGATAAAAGTCAGCCCAGAAGTACCATGAGGGGTAGGGGACTCCTAAACCTAACTCCTTACCCTTTCCTAACCCGTGTGGGCAGGAAAAGCTCCTGGAAGAGCTGACATCTGCTTGGGGGCTGGATTTTTATAGTCTTTGTTTGTTAAAGAAGAATCAGAAATATCTGTAAGCAGAAGGGAGCAGGTCCTGCGTTATGCGCCCTACTGAGGTGCCCGCAGCCTTCCTGCCTTGGGCCAGCATCAGCCTGGGGCCATCTCAGAACGTGAGGGTCACTGAGGGTCTGCCACACCCGAGTCTGGTGCATTTCTGAGCTCAGGGACTCTCCGAGGGACCCCGCACAGCCTGACAAGTTGGCAGGAGGTCCCCAGAGGGAACGGATAGAGGAAGAGAAAGGACTTGGCGCAGCAAGCCTGAACTTCTGGTCCTGGCGTCCCCACTTTAAGCAGCCAGGTGACCGCACTTCCTCCCACCAACCCTCACCATGGAGCTCTGGACTCTCAGTCTAACCAGTGCTCCCAAGGGGACAGCTTCCTTCTGGAAAGTTCTAGCCAAGGGCTCCCACTGGCTGGACTGGGTCTCGTATCCACCCTGCACAGTGGCTGTGGCCAGAAGGAGGCTGGCCTCTGTGCCTTACTCCCTCCCTAGGGTCCAGAGTGGGGTCAGCCCCAGCTGGATCCTGTTGGTGGAGACCAGAGAGGGGCAGGTCCCCAGGAGGGACTCAGGCTGCTGATGTCAAAGGAGCACCGCTCTGTGCTGGGCGGGAAAGGGGACCGGCAGCCCCGCAGGTAAAACGGTGCTCTCGGGAGGGAGTGAACATCCTTGCTCTTCCCTGGGGAGGAAAGGGGTGAGAGGCAAGCTTGTGGAGAACTGCATGGGAGAGCACACGCGCGTGCGCACGAACAATTGGAGCGTGGGGGACAGCGCACGACAGCGCATGTGTGGGGGAGTCCATGTGGCGTGGGAGTGAGCACCTGGCAGTGGGCGGAGCCTCTCGGGGGAGGTGGGCGTGTGGGAGCGGAGTGGGTGGGGACTGCAGAGGAGGTGGGGTCTGAGCGAGGTGGAGGGGCCGGGATGGGGGGCTGCCCAGCCAGGAGGACACACACAGGGGCTCCAGAAGGCCCAGGGATGGGGAGCAGCAAGTGGAACCGGTGTGGAGACCAAAAGGCCACCCGAATGCCCCCTATTAGGTAAGCCACAGAAGAAGGACCTGAGCCACGCCGGCCTAGGGGCTCGAGGACAGAGATGTGGCCCTGTTCAGGATGCACCCCCAGCACGATGCCCTTGGGAGGGGAAATAGGTCATCACGCACTTCATGCCAGAAGGGGGATCCCATGCAGCACTGGATCTCAGGCTCCGAGCCGGGCCCGGGTCCTGGGGCCCCGTGATCAGTGGGCACCACTACTTCCCGGTGCCCACAAGCCTCACATTTTCCGCAGAGGGTTTCAGCCTCTGCAGGGAGGGCCAGCTCCAGTCCGACTCCACTCCGGAGCCGAAGACTCAGCCTTTGCTTCTCTTTAAACAGCTCTTACCATGCCCCCAGGCTCCTCTAGCGTTTACAGGGCAGAAGAAAAATCAAACAAACATTCTAGGAAAGGAATTTAGCCCAGGCTGGGGCCGGGGTCCAGGAGCCTTTGGCCTCCCAGAGAGTTTAGGCACAAGGAGTGGGCACGGAGCTGGGGGAGCTGTGCAGAGAGGGGGTGTGCCCTGGGAAGTGGAGCGGGTGGGGGATGCTCGGGCCCACCCTCCAGCCACACGCACCCTGACCAGCCCCCTCACGGCCCCCGACCCCTCCCAGGAGCCCTCCCAGGACAGCAGCACAGAGGAGACCCAGCCAAGCATTGCGTTCTTCAGCCCGTCGATCTGTTGTGCCTGGGTCACCACCGAAAAGGATTTGGGGCAGGAGGAAAAGCACATACCGTGTAAGTAAAAACGATGTGAAGAACCCAACCAGAGGGAAACAGGGCAGGAGGAACAAAGAGAGGCCCAGGGTCAGATCCGCAGTGACCGGCTGAGGCCGCCGGCCGCTGGCTCCGGAGGACTGCACGTTGGACTCGAACCTTCCAAGGAGCCAACCTTTCTCGGAAGTCATTTCACCAGGAGCCACCATATAGAAAACAAATGGCAAGGGGCTGCTCCGGGCAGGGGAAGGAAGCTCCCCTGCCCCATCCCCGCACCCCCACAGCGGTCCTGAGTCACCCTCAGACCCCCAGGCGCCGGGTTCCCCCATCGGGACACCACTGCATCTCCCATACATTCACGGCGAGCCCGGCTGTGGCCCAGACTCTGCCGGGACCGAGGTGAGGACAATGGGCTGCTTGGGTCCTCACAGGACACACTGCCAGGCCCCCCACGGTGTCCTCGTAACAGCCTGATGACACAGTCTCTGTCCCACGAGCTCCGCACAGCAGCGAGCTCCTGTCCACCCAGGGGATGGGCTCCTCACATCATTGGGGGAGCATATGGAGAGTGACAGCCCGGGGCACAGACCCACGCCTCTCTGAAGGGCTGTCCTTGGGGGAAGGGAGGGGCTGGTCCAGTGTGTCCCCAGACCACAGAACTGACACCAGGAGGGCCAGCCTTGTGGACCACTGTGTCCGCAGTCAGAACGGTTCCTGGACAGGTGGGCCCCCTTATCACCGGACGTGCCACACCCCTGACTGGGAGCAGCCCAGGGGACCCGAGGCCGCGGGGTCAGGGGCTCCCACCCACCCTGACCCCTCTGTACTCAGCGTTCAGTGTTCCTCCCTCCCGCCTCCCTCTGTCCACTCTTCCATCTGCACACCCTGAGCCCCCTGCGGGAGCTCGTGCACTGGCCGAACTGGGTGCTGGGTACCGAGTCGTGTTTGGCCAGCCGCCTGCCTCTCTCTCATGTCCAGACCCCCGAACGGCTCACTGAAATAAGACTGCTCACAACCAGGGCCCCGGGTGGGAGGGCACTGTCTTCCGCTGACGGCTGGCCTTGCCACGGACATCTCGATTGCCAGTGTTTCGACGGTCTGCACGCCATAGGTGGGAATTCTCCCGTCGTGGTTCACGCTATCCAAGGGTAAACTCTGATGCATAGCAAATGTCTCCGAGTTCACCAGTAACAACCCCCAGGAGACCACGCTGAGGAAGTTATAAGCTACCAAATAATAAAACATCCCCCTGTACTTTCAGAAGCTTTGGGCAGCAAAGACAGACCACCAGGGACTCAGAAAACCTTCAGACAGGATCTGTCTGGCTCGTCCGGCCTAACTCACAGTGACTTCATACATCAGGGGGAAGGGGCGGCGGGACCAGGAAGCGGAGCGTAGCCAGAGTTCCCCTTCGATGTAAAATAACAGCGACCAGAAGATTTAACAACAGTCCTGGAGGGGACCAACCCCCTCGCCGTCCAACACGTGCAGATGCAAGATCTATCCTGACTTCAAAAACCCACAACAGTACAGAGAAAGAGAAAGAACATCCATTTCAGATGGTGGCCTCTTTGGACCTGCAGGGCCTTCATTTCCAAACCCTTTCCCCGGGGGCCTGGTTTTTAAAGCTCCAACAGCCAACGTGTAATCTGAGTCACGCACTCTCGAAACAAAAGAACCCCCCAGGCCCGACACATCAAAGGGCCCCAGGCGGTGCCATGTGTCCCCTGCGCCACCTGCACCGCCACCTCCAGGCCCCACAGCCACCCTGCACTGTCCACGTGTCCCTGGACAAGCAGACTCGAGAGGAAACTCAAGGAGAGGGGAGAAATTCATGAGGCTTATGGTGCACCTGTCTGTGTCGGGCACCCACCAGGGGCTGGCGTGATCAGGCTACACAAAACTCGTGTCCTTGATGAGAAGGCGTGAGAAGATGACTATGACTTACTGAGTGCCCGCTGCTTTGGCCACAGCCTGTGCCGCCCCGTTCGGCCCTTGCAAGCGCCCCTATGGCGAGGAGGGGGAGGCTGGGCGAAGCTAAGTCCCCTCGGGCACAGGCCGCTGATATAAGGTAGAGGCAGACTCTGAACTCAGCCACTCTGCCCAGAGCCCATCTGTGCTCGCTCAGCTGCCTCACGTAGCTCTCTGTCCTTGACCTGAAGCCCAGAGCGGTGCCCGCAGGCCCAAGACACGGGGGCGCCTTGTGTTTCCACCTCCTATGCCCAGGTATCACACCGGGTCCGCCTCCCACCTGTCCACTTCTCTTAGTCGCCCCTGCCAAAGGCTTAGACCAGGCCACCATGGTCACGGTCATAGGAGGCCACCACGACCTCCCGGTGAGTCTCCAGGCTTCTGTCCTCCCCCACTATGGTCCAATATCCACACCACAGCCGGTGCGACCTTGGTAAAAACACCAGCATACAGTGCCTCTCCTGTTTAAAAGGCTCTAAAGGCTTCCCACCCTTTGTCCGGAGATCAAATGCTCCACCTCCAAGGACCTGCCTGGTCCAGCCCCACCTTAGCCCAGACCCTGGATCGTGCTCTAGCCCTTCTACCTTCCTTCCGTTCTTCCGTGGGTGCCCCTTCCCAGGCTCAGAGCCCACGCACATGCTGTTCCCAGGCCTGGGATGCCATTCCCCTCCACAAACCCATGCCTCTTCATCTTGACCGGATGAGAGACGGCTCTTCTCCTCCAAGCCCCCATCACGAGTTATGACTCTGTATTTATCTGCTGACTTACCAGCTGTCGGTACCCCCTCCAGAGCCATACGCCCACGGACATCCAGAACTGGGGTTCTTTTGTTCACCCTTTGGCTGCTCGTGTGGCACAGAGTTGGTGCCAAACAGCCGTGATGGCGTGAGTTGCTGAACAGGGACGGGAGGGCTGATCACAGCGGAGTGCCCTCCGTTTACCGCGAGGAGACAGAGTCGCTTGTCCCCGTGTCTCAGGCAGCCAACGCCCACTGGGCAGGCTTGACAGTTCGGATGAAATTTGGGGGGGACCCCACGGGTACATCCACCCCCCGGACGACAACTCAGTAATAAGAAGGAACACACTTGGCTGGATCTCGAGGGGACTGACGCCGAGTGAAAAAAAGCCAGTCCCAAGCGTCTCCGTGCCGCGTGGCTCCGTTGGCATGATGTTCTCTGCGTAAACGGTGGAGACGCGGGAGAGACGGGAGGTGCCAGGCGCGGGGCCCCGGGGAGGGCAGGCCTGACCATCGAGGGGAAACAGGAGGGAGCTCCTAGGGGCGAACAGTTAGCACCACGGGGGAAAATCACACACAGCTGCACCAGGGATAAAGTGTCGCAGGACTAAATGCAAAGACATAGAAAAAATGAAACGCAAGCGCGCGTCAACACTGGCGGAATCGGCTCGCTGTGTTGTGCCAAACGATGTCCTGATTTTGATCACGGGCAACAGTCACACACGTTGCCACCTGGGGGAAAGCCCCCACAGGACCTCTTAGTACTGGTTTTGCGACTTCTCGTGAGTCTATAATTATTTCAAAAGAAAGAGTAAAGAAAGATGAGATTTTGGTACCCGCCCAGGCTCAGGCCTTCTCTCCCCACCCTCCCCTCTCCTTCCCTGGGACACCAGGTGACATCTGTGTTGGGTGGCTGCCTCTCCTCCAGGCAACCTGTGGAGGAGGTTTCTCCAGTGTGGGTAACACACACACACACACACACACACGCATCAGGCACGCATCAGGCACTCTCCCCAGTGTCTCAACTCTGCACTAGATTCCGAGGGATGACCCTGCATGTTTCCAGTGTGATCTGTGATATAATAAGAGAAAATTCTACCCAAATCCGTCGTGCCTCACACGCACAGCCTCCCAAGGGAGCGGCGGGGAGATGCGCCCCGAGACCCCAGGCGGGAGCCCCCCCCTTGTGGGCCCATCCCCCGCCAGCTGGGGCTGAGGACTTTCTCATTGCGCCGTTCTGTCTCAGAGAGGACAATTCTCGCTGTCATCCGGGCCGCAGGCCACAGGCAGAAGCCCCACTGGTTTTCGTTAAGGGGAGAAAACTTGCTAGGGTCAGACCCTAAGATAGATGCACCCGGAGGCCCGCGTGGGTTTGCGGCTCAGGGAGGAGATAGCAAGTCTGCTTTGATTCTGGTGGGAGAAAGAAAAAAGAGAGAGAGAGAGAGAGAGAGAGATCCCGTCTTGTGGCCACACAGCGAGCAGGAACTGTGTCTACACTAGAACAAGGCTGTGGGCACAGTGTTGTCTTAACCCTTGGCCAGCCCTGAGCACTGACTGTCTACACAGGCAAAGGGCTGGCAGGACCTGGGGCCTCCGAGGTAAATTAGGTGACTCAGTGGGCCTGGGATATGAGCACTGGATGAGGAGTCAATGGGGTCCTCGTCCTGACTCTGCCCTCATTTACCATATGAGACCCTTCGCCTGCCTGGGCCTCGAGGAAAGAAAGGGAAAGGGTGTTGCTCTGGTTGCTTCACACCCATGGCCCAGCACCCCGCCTCTACATCTTAGCCATTTAGGGAGATGGCCCCATGCCTGCCTGTCTCCAGTTTCCTGACACACCACGTAAGCACCAGAAATGTCTGCAGACATTGCCCAATGTCCCCTGGGGATAAGATCACCGTCCCCGCCCCATGGAAAACCACTGCCCTAAAACCTTGTGCCCTAAACCACAGCACTCAGATCAGGGAGGAACGAGTGGTCCGGACCCTCACCTGCTGGAAGAAGCCCACGTACCCCTTCTCCATCAGACTGTCCCCACCTCTGCTCCAGTGCCTCCTGCATTGGGAGCTCGGGCGCAGGGTTCTTCCCTCTGGGACAGAACTGCTCATTCAAAAGTTCTCTTTGGCTTGAGCTGCAGCATCTGTTGCTATTTGGAACCATCTAGAACTGGGCTGGGCCTTCCCCCTGTGTTCCAGGTCATGGGCTATTTGTAGAGAAACATGATTTCCCTTCTCTTCTCCAGAAACACCCCCATGGAGGGCAGGAGAAACGAGTAAACGCTTGAGTTGGCAGCAGACTTAGACGCTGCATCAGCCACCGTATGTGGACATGGTGATAAATTCATCAACTACTACGCTCATATAAATAAATACGTTAATCAATACGTAAAGACAGCTTTGCGAGGTACTTCATTTATTCCAACGTGCACATGTGCATACAAAGCAGATGATATGAATTATGGTAGAACTTGCTCAAGCATCCTTCCAGTCTAAAAATTCCCCAACAAGTGGTTGGCTTTTAGCAACTGCTGGGCCATCCTTTGGCGTGGCCATCACTAGCCGTGATTTGATGTGGGGGATCCCTAATCTTAGTCTGCTCGGGCTGCCGTAATGGAACACCACAGACTGGGGGCTCAAACAACACAGTTGTTTTGAGTTCCTTACAGTTCTAGAGGCTGGAAGCCCAAGATCAATGTGCCAACAGGTGTGGTTCCTGGTGAGGCCTCTTCCTGGCTTGTAGGTGGCCAATTTCTCTGTGTCCTCACATGACCTCTTTGTGTGTGAGCACAGAGAGGGCTCTGCTGTCTCTTCTACTTCTTGGAAGGGCACTAATCCCACCATGGGGGCTCCACCCTGGTCACCTCATCTAAACCCATTACCTCTCCGAGGCCCCACCTCCTAACACATCACACTGGGGGTTAGAGCTTCAACTTACGGATTTGGGGAAGACACATTCAGTCCATAGCACCTTGTAAATGCTTCTAGTGGCCTCCCCATTGAGAGCCCCCAGGATGCTGGAGGCCAGCCCTGCACTGCCCCCCCCCAGCCCTGCACGGCCTCCCCATTGAGAGCCCCCAGGATGCTGGAGGCCAGCCCTGCACCATCCCCCCGCAGGTGGATGGGTCCCGGCCACACACCCAGTTGGACACCTGAGCCCGTCCGACCTCGCCATGTCTTGGACCTCGTTCCCGTCGGGGTCCCCTCCCCGTGGCCCTGGCTGTGCTGGTCCCCCTGCCTGAAGCTGTGTTCTCCCAAGCACTTACATAGAGTTTACGTGGAAAACTACTTCGGGTTTTTACTCAAAGGTTAATTTCTCAGTTAAACTCTCCTTGGCCACCCTTTCCTAAAACTGTCATGTCCCCGCTCCCCGCAGCCCATTTCCCTCTTCTGCCTTGTTTCCTCCGGGCACCTAGCTGGCATTTGGCACATCGTGAGTTAGGAAGCAAGGAGCCGAGGGTGGGGCTCTTAACTGGGCTCCGTAGAGCGGCCTGCAGCCCCCCTCAGAAGACCACTCCCTGAGAGCCCTCCAGTCACTGTCACACAACTGTAGTGGGAATTTTCAAGGAAAGAGGCAGGGCGAAGGAAAAGAACGTTCTGGAGCACCCAGGACCTTCTACTCTCTCATTTGTGCCGCACCTGGGGACAGGTGTTTCCACTCGCATGTTCCACAGCTGAAAGCTGAGGGCCAGGGGGTCTAAGTCAAGGTCAGAGAATCAGGAAGCAGAAGCACCGAGCCAGGACCAGCCCCAGCTCAGCCCTGCCGCAGAGCCCGTGACCTCTCCCTGCACAGCCTCCACGTCTGGGAGGCCACAGACTCACAAGACATGCACCCAAGCCTCTGGGGCCGAGAGCCTCTGCTTCTCAGCCACGTCCAGCCCTGGGAGCCCGCCCGCCCGCAGCCCGGAGCCTTCCGAAGGAGGGGGGTGGTGGGCCCTGCCACCGAGGAGCCGTGGGTTTGTGTCCTCCCCGCCAAGAGGAGCCACACGTGCCCTGCTCCGCGCTCCTGCCCATCAGAGCTGTCCGCTCCCATCAGGCCGGAGCCTCGGACGTACAAAACCCAGGCCCGGCCTCGGGCTGGTTTCGGGTTTCTACAACACGGTAACGCGGCGTGTTTCTAGTTCTCCGTCTGTAAACATCTCTCCATCTAACACGGTAACTGCTGTTTATACAGAGCTATAAAAACAGAGGTCAGAGCACAATAAGATTATAGTCTTACTTCAATACGTCCAATCCATAATAAAATAAAATCTTACAAACGATCCAGAGGACCCGTTTAGGGGTTCTCAAAGAATTAATGTCTGTCGTACGTAAGGATTCTATTTGGGCATAATATTTTCCACAGCTGTCAGGGCCCATTTAAAAGGCAATATCCTTTTGCTGGCATTTGATTTAGACTCTGTTTATACCGTGTGGGGGATTGTTAATTCTCCACCATCTGACTCAGGGGTGTTCGATTACACGGAGGCCACCGCCAAGGGGACGACACACGATGTCGTGAGAGTCCGGGGCATGGGGCTAGAACCTGGCAGTGGGGAATGAGGGGCTCTGCCCCCCAAGGCAGCCTGGGTTGGCGGCAAGCGCTTCGGCAGGGAAGACTCGGCCGTGGTCACAGAGCGAGGATGTGCAGGGTGGGGGAGCTGGGATCGGGTGTCCTGGCCCCTCACCACCACCCCTGTTCCCCTGCTCTGTTCCTTCCCACTCTGGAACCCACCTCGCTCCTCACGGCTCACTGGCATGACCCCTGCCTCGGCCACCTGGGGCGTCCAGAAGTTTCCACTCACATTAATTCCTGGTTGTCCAGGCTCTGCTACGGTTGGGGAGAAAGTGGCAAGTGTGCGGTCTGCAGGGCGAGCTGGCAGAATTCCGTCTCGCTCAGCGGAGGTCAGGCTTCTGTTCTCTTCGGGCCCCTCAACTGATTGGAAGAGGCCCACCCACTGGAGGGAGGGTCATTTGCTTTCCTCAAAGTCTACCGATCTAAATGTTGATCTCGTTCAAACACACCGTCACAGAAACATCCAGAATAATGTTGGGCCACATATCTGGACATCGTAGCCCAGCCAAGTTGAGATGGAAATTAACCACCTCAGAGGTGAAGACGTCCATGCCACATCCAGCCCCTCCGGACAGCACGATGTCGTGAGAGTCGGGGGCGAGTCCCCTCGAGAGTCTGGGCTCATGCCCCCTGCTGGCCACGGGCGTCAGGGTCCGGTCCCTGGAGGCTGGGACTTGGACTGAATGGGCTGGGGTCTTTGAGGCCCGCCCTTCCCCCTGCAGCCCCCACCCCGCGCCCCCGTCCCTCTGCTGCCGTCACTTGCCTGCCCTCTTCCTCGGAAGCAGTCTGGCCGCCGCCTGCACTCTCCACCCACTGCCCTCTGTTCCGACCACCAGCTTCGCACTCAGCCCCGCCCTTGGACCCCTCCTGAGCACCTGTGGCTGCCTGTGCAGCCCCCCCAAGCACTGATCTCTGTCTCTCCTACTCACATGAATGCACCTAGACACACGCAAACACACATGCACCCAACACATACACACACGTACCCCAGCACACACGTGCGTCCATGCACCCCAACTTACACACACGCACCCCAATGCACACACACATACATCCAACACACACACACACCCCTAACATACACACACATACACACCCCAGGATGGCGCGGCTCCCCTGATTTGTAAAAGAAAGTGTTTGGTGCATCAAATCCCCTCTGTCTCCATGCTGACATGAGGGCCAGCTGCCTCCGACCCTCTCGGAGGGACATCATCCTGAAGGTAGCAGTTCTAAATATCAGGCACGTTTGTTCCAACGCGGTTTACAGAGACCCCTCGGTGTCCGGCGCTGGGCCGTGTTCGGGGGAAACGGAGACGATAGTGAGAATGTGTGACGCCCTCTTCTGGGCCTCGTGATGTTAATTGCAGGCACCACGAGGCTGAGGGCCACGTGGATGCCTGGCAGGGACAAGGACTGACAGCCGAGCACTTTCCTTCATCCCACGGTCACTGAGCTCCCAGGTATGCTGGGGGCTTGACCGACCCTCTGATAGTTTCCATCTGAGGATGTCGCTGTCCCAGCTGGGAGATGCCCCCCGGGCAGCCTGGTCGCTATCCCCACGGTCGCTGGGAGCTCCAGCTCCAGGCGAGGTCTGTGGCCCCCAGAATACTTTACAAAACCAGAGGCAGGGCTCCCATCGCTCTGAGGACAGCGGGACCCTAGTTCTGTGCCACCTGTCACCCAGCACCCAGGAGCGGCAGATCTGTGCCAGGCCTGGGGACACTGAGGGGCATCACCATGGCCCTGTCCTCAAGGAGGAGGTTGGTAGGAGGTTGGTACTCTGAAGCCAGACAGACCCGGATTCTGCTCTTGGCTCTGCTCCTGGCAGGCTGTGTGACCTTGGGGAAGTCACTCAGCCTCTCTGGACTTAAGTTCCTTCATCTGCTAAATGGAACTGATGATAATCACGCCGACCACACAGGGAGGACGGTGGATCCCGTCCTCCCAGGGTTAGAGGTACAGCGGCACAGATGACAAGAGTTGCGAGAGCCCACATATACAGCCCATCCTCCCTTCCACCCCCTCGGGGTGCCCCTGCCTCGGGGACTCACCACTGCCTCTTAGCAAGCCCGGCCTGGCCCTACCTGTGGCCTACAGGCTCACACTGTCCCCCTCAATCACCAGGCCACTGAGCTGGCTGGTGTCTGGAACCACCTTGCTGGAAAAAGATGCGATGCATCCGTGGGCTCCTGGGAGCCGGGGCTGGAGCAGGGCTGGTGGCCGCCCCCACTGGGCCATGGGCATCATCCGTGGGCCTCTGGGAGGGAGGGAGGAATACCCAGAATTCTTTAACTTGTTTACTCCTGTTTTTTCACGGGCTGCATATATTGGGTCTGGACAGAAGAGGAGTCCCCAGATCACAGTTCAGAGGGACCTGTTCTGGGACCAGGGATGCGGTTTGTGCAGGTCTGTGACACGTCCTGCTGTGTTTTTGTGTATGAATGTGTGCGGGGACCTCGGCTGCACAGCAGAGCCGCGTGGGCCGCCTTTATGTAAAATATCCGCCTCACAGAGCTGGGCTGCAAGGACAGCTCGCAGCCCGGGAGCCTGGGAGTGCAGGTGGCTCAGCCCACCGTGCTGGGGACCCCGTGCCCCTCACCGAGTCTACACTGACACGGGAGCAGATCCCAGGAAGTAATCTTCAAGCCTCCCTGGCTCCCACAGTCCTCCACGCAGGGAACCTTTTGGGCTCTCTGTAGATGGGCAACAAGCCATAGGTGTGAAACAGGTAACTTCGTCCTAGAAAACTGCTGGAAACCTCGTGACACAAAGAAGGTTGAGGGGAGAACCCAGGGTGTGTGCTCCACACTTGAATTAGGGCCCCTGAGGTGCACCATGGTGGGCAAGATCCCAGACTCTGAAGCCAGACAGACCCGGATTCTGCTCTCGGCTCTGCTCCTGGCAGGCTGTGTGACCTTGGGGAAGTCACTCAGTCTCTCTGGACTTAAGTTCCTTCATCTGCAAAATGGAACTGATGATAATCACGCCGACCACACAGGGAGGGGTGGGGGTGAAAACCTCGCATAGAACTGACTGTCAAAGTGCCTACATGTTTGTTACTATTATGACTGAAACGTGTGCCCGAGGTGGACCTACGCAGCCCCCTCCCCGGTGACAGCCGGTCGCAGGGTTGAGCAGCACACAGCGGTGTTTTGCCTGTGAAAATATTTTGGTGCAAATTTTCTGACCCGCAAAAATATTTTTACAATGAAAACGCATGTCCGGTGCGGAGCTGCTCAGTCTCACTCGCTTACTTGGCTTTTCAGGAAAATAAACAAAAGTGAATTTGCGGACACCGGCGGACCGACTCACAGCGAGCCGCAGCGGCACTCGCCCGCCCACCATGGGACCCCTGCCCTGCCCGGCAGAGCAGCAGAATCTCAGCCCAAGTCAGCAGACCAGCTTGTCACTTGCCCGGGAGGCCACGGAGCCCAGAGTCTGGCAGTCTGGGGGGCCCACCCACTCCTCACGGCGCAGAGCAGGTGACCGCCCACAGCAGCAAGGGGACCTGCCAGAGATCTCCCAGCAAGGGCATGTTTGCTCCCCTGTTAGTTTTGTTTAGATATTTGCCGTTACTTCTTGAATGCAACTCAATTCTTTAAGGAATCCATTCCATCCAAATATGACGCTCGGGGACACGACCAAGGTCATCAGATGCCCGGGCTCTGGATTCCTTAATTGGAGACAAAAGGCTCTTGGGAAAGGCTTTGCTGGGTCCTAGATGACTGCTCTCCAAGCAAGGTCCCTGGTCCAGAAAAGTGGCAGGCAGTTGAGGAACAAGCACGGTGTTGGCCGAACAGGGGATTCCAGAACATACTGTCTCCCAGAGGGGTGCTGTCCGGTTCGCAGGCAGGGGATGAGGCCAAGAAAGCCCAGACTTCTTATCTGGGTTGGTGGGAAAGCACACCCTTTGCCCCACTTGCTTATACGTGGAAAAGCCGCAAAGGTACATTTAAAACTCAGTCGTCCCTTTGTCCTCTCGGCCCGCCTAGGACCCATGAGGGGAGTCCATGCTGGCACAGACCTGCTCAGGCTGTATTCCTGCAAAACCATCCTGGCGCCCAGGGAGGGGGTGCTGGAGGGGCGGGAGGGGTGCCAGTGGGCAGGAGGAGGCCGCGTGCCCTCGGCCCGCTGGCCCAGACTCGCCAGCCCACAGTCCGAGAATGTCTCTGGCGGGATTCGGACGCGGGGGCAGCCACTCACCCCAGAAGTCACAGGAAGCAGCCCTGGCCGAAATTTCACTGCCCAAGATGTTCAGGGAGGTCAGCTCACGGCAGAGGCCCCGTGGAAACCGCTGTCCTCACGTTTTCCCGGGCAGAGGCCTCTCTCCTGTGCCGGCCGCGTTTGACCCGCGTTCGAACATCCACCCGCCATCTGGGAGGAAAGCCTGGGCCCCAGAGCGGAGAACAGACAGAGCGTTCCCTCTGCACCGAGTGCCGGCCCTGCCAGCCTTCCTCCTTGTTGACTGAGC
>CM053609.1:113759327-113872889 GCA_028646535.1 Procyon lotor
GCAGCATGCTTGACGCCAATATGAAATTTTCTTGGTAAGCCCATAAAAATTAGTACCTTATGAGAAAAGTCGTACCTTTAAAAACACCTGACTAAATATTTCATAAATGCAACACACAGCAAATTCCTACAGTAGATTCACTGGATTTACAACCATCAAACTATATTAAACTTACAATATCAAGATTTATCACCTATTAAATGGAGTCTCGTTTTAGTAATATCTTGCATTTGATCCCAAAGGATCTCAAATACCTTCGACCCTTCACCAGGCCACTCCACCGTAATTCATAATGAGGTAACAGAAACCCTTACTGTAAGGCCGCCGCTGCCACATTTGGGGATTAGCTCACCTATCAAAGAAAGGTAGCCAGATCTGCGATGGAAAGCGGTGGCCGCTTTATGAAGCGCAGAAACGGTACCAAGATTCAGACTTGGCGGGGGTGGGGGAGTTAGGGGAGTTGGGGGAGTTGGAGTTGGGAACCACCCAGGGAACCCACAGATGTAGAGCGGGAGGGTCCTTGCATGCTGTCCCTGGGGGGTTTCAAACATTAATTTTTGGCAGTAGAACCGTTTCTTCCAACACGATGTTGTAAGAGTGCAATAAATAAAACAGATAAACCTGGAATGTCTCTGGCTAAGGTGGGAAGAAACGAGACCCCAGTCTCCGCAGATCCACCCAGGCCTCACCCCTGAGATTCTGGCTTTGTTGTGATTCTAACTCAGATTTGCTGGTCTAGCCTTATGTTTGAGGAACCCGAGACCCCGAGCAAAAGAGAGGTCCTTAAGGAAGTCAAGATATAAAACCACAGCCCAGAAAAATATAGCCTGCTCGCAGAATGTGTGCAGGGATGTCATCATCCGCGTTGAAACTATAAATTTGGGTTAAAATGTGAGTTAATTTTGAAGATTTATAGTGACCATTTACGTTAAATAATTCCGCAGAAAGACGCAGGGCTTTGTGATGTAGGCAGATAACATGAATGGCAAAGAGTAATGCGGTGTACTGAAAGGACAGCACGAGTCCACGGCACCGTGGACCAACAACTACTGTTGGTTCTATAGAGACAACCTATAAGAACTTCTACTCATCCCTCAAAGCCCAGTTCAAGCACTACCCTCCCAGTAAACCATCCCTTAATCCTCCAGCCTTTTTCTACTGTGCCTGGTCAGCCCTTTATCCGAGAGGACAACAGACTGGAATTATTTGGTTATACACACCTGTCACCGCCACAACTTGAGCCCTGAACACAGGCCCTGTGTTGTGTTCATTTTCAGGGATGTCTTCAGCGTCCCCACCTTTCTCCGCTCATCTGTAAGATGAGAACAGCAGCACCTACTTTTCCCTGAGACACGGGGAAGGTGCTCGGGGATAGGAAGCACTCAATAAATATCATCCCTCACTATTACCTAAACTTGGCCACGCCACTCCGCCTTGCACTCGATAATGTTAACCTGTTTTATTGTCTCCCCCGGCAAGTACCATTCTCTAAAACGATCAGCTTTGTTTGATTAAGATCTGTCTCTCCCTCCACCCTCCCACCCCCCTGGAAGGTAAGCTTCCGTGACCATGAACATGAGGGACACTCACTTCACGGCGCCCAGAGGGCCCGGACCACAGAGGGTGCTGAATCAATGTTCACGGGTGGAAGCACAAATGATGTGTCAAGCAAAAGAGCGAGAACATGAGCTTGGCTTCTAGGAATCTATGGTCTTCACCAGCCACGATTCAAATCTCTATTGCTTCTGCATTTGCAGAGTAAATGTTTGTGGCTTTGAGTATCAACCATTAGCAGATACCGTGGGCCAACTCCTTCACCATAGAGGAGGAGACAGTGGCCATGGGAGGTTGATGACTTGGCCCGGGAGTGACAGACAGAGGGCGGCGATGCTGTGGTGCCGGCTCCTGGACACCGGCCGCCTGGCTCCTCTGGGCACCCCTGGTACAGGAGGGTTAAACTTGGCTCGCCCTGGGGGCGTGTCTGGGACTCAGGAATGCCAGATGCCTCGAAATGCTCAGACCACGAGTTGACAGTACCTCCCCTTTGTCAACAAAATTGGTTTTAGTGAGCCTTACTTCTGGAAAGCCTAGATTTTCTATTTATAAACATAACCTCAAGTTGGAATTCTGGCTTGTTAAGAGGACTGATTCAGCCCTTTATTCCCAAATAGGTAAATACAAGTAAAAATAACTAACCACCAAACAAAACCCAAAGTGGCCTTATGGCTCTTAGGAGAACTTAAAGCTCAAACACGCTTTCCCATAAAAGCAACTTCTGTCCCACTGTGTCTGCCCACAGTGGAGCCCGGCTCTTAAAGGGAGAAAACAAAGAGTGCCACGCCCCCTGTCGCTGTGAAGTGTGGCCCTACCCATCAATCACGCCGGCCCGCTGGCCTCAGCAGCAAGATCCAGCGTCAAGTTCAAAGATGGGACTCGAGTGCCACCTGCCTCCTCAAGTACGACCTTACTCGTCTGAGTCGGCCCCACGTCCAAGACTTAGTAGCTGCTTAATAAATATACTCTGGACCAAGAAGAGCCGCTGTGCTCATCACAGCCCATCGCATTCCCCAAAGCGACGGTACAGATGCTGGACAGGCCCGGGTGGAGGGCCGTGGAGATGCGCTGTGCATGCTGGGATCTGTCCCCAAACAAGTCTGGTGGGTTTGGCCGTGGCCTGTCTTCCCCACGAGGATCTGCTAGAACTTAACTGCCGGTAATGAGGGCAAAAGCTCTCCCTGCTTCGCTGCCCTGCCACCTGCACAAGAGCGCCTATGCACAGAAGGTGCTGGACAGGTGAGTAAGTGAGCAGATGAACTGGAGGTCTACCGGAAGTCCGGCTTGGAGCGGCCCAGCCGTCCGATCTGCTACAACATCCAATGTCTGTCTAAACCAAATCTTCCGGGAAAGCGAGGCTCTGCCAGCTATTTCTCTGCTGGGTCTTAACACTACGTGAACCAAGTGTGTCCAAAGGACCAAACAGCCCAGTGCTCGCCCAAGACTAGGACACGATATTTAGGAGACCCAGGTCTGGGGCACCTGGGTGGCTCAGTTGGTTAAGCGGCTGACTCTTGATTTCGGCTCAGGTCATGATCTCAGGGTCGGGAGAGCAAGCCCTGTGTCGGGCTCCCCGAATCTCCTTGAGATTCTCTCTCCCTCTCCTTCTGTCCTATGCTTGCTGGGACACGCGCTCACTCTAAAATAGATAAAATCTTTAAAAAGAGAGAGAGAGAGAGAGAGAGAGAGAGAGAGAGAGAGAGAGAGAGACCCAGGCCCTGGTCTCCTTGGAGAAAACACGGCAAAAAGCAGGGATTCCCCCCGTATGGTGCTGGCTCCACTCACTCCCCCACTCCCACTTCCTTTCTGATCCTGGGGCTCATGTGTCTCCCAAAGAATCTCTATGATGCCACATCCAGAATAGCGCAGCCCTAAACTGAGACCGGTATCCACTGTAGTCCAGAAACTTTTGGGACTTGGCCTGTGCAGGGGTGGTTGCCTTCCAGTAGCTCCCAGACACGGGGAGAGGCCGGGGGACCAAAAGATGGGCACAGGCTGCAAGGTGGTGGGAAGGAGGCGTCCGGCGGGCTAGGGGCCCAGCTGCGTCTGCAGGGACGAGTAGTATTGGGTGAGTAGAGGTGGCGGTGAAGCGCCAGGACAGTTTCTAGGCAGGGTCGACAACACCTAGAAAGGCCTCTCGGAAAGCTGCAGACTTGGGCTTATAGGGAAGACCACGTCTATCAACCTGAGATGGGCACGGTGCACCCCTCCGAGGGAGGTGAATTTCACTCCTCTGTGCCTTATTTTCCCCATCTGTAAAGGGGGGATCGCAGCAGTAACAATCTGCATTTACTATGGGTCTGTGACATGCGGGGCACTGCGGCCAGCACCGCACACGAACTGTCCCTGAAGCCGAATGACGCTGTTCCTCCCTGCAGAGGCAGGGATGGGAGGCTAAGAGTGGCTAACGACCTACCCAAAGTCACACAGTGCTGGAAAGCAGGCGGGCTACCTCCTGTTCTCAGTGTGAACCTCCGCAAGGAGTCATTTCCGTGCTTGTGGTGAGGAGTAAGTGGCATAAAATGCGTACAACATTCAGCAACGATCAGGCACCGAGTTCATGTTCAATAACCCTTGGCTGATTATCAGGGGCCCACAAGCCCGGTAAGAAAGCCTTGAGGTCAATGTGTTTTGCAACTCAGAATGCTTCAGCCAAGTGAAAGAACCCGCAGAATGGGAGAATATACGTGCAAATCACAAATCTGGTAGGGGCTTAATAGCCAGCATATGTAGGAAACTCTCACAACTCACCACCACCAAAAAAAAAAAAAGGGAAAAAAAAAACCCAACTCAAAAATTGACAAAGGACCCGAAGGGACATTTCTCCAAAGAAGACATACAGATGCTCAAGAAGCACATGAAAAGATGCTCCGTGTCACTGCTAATTAGGGAAAGGCCAATCGAAACTATGAGATGCCACCTCTTACCCCCTAGCATAGATTTGACAGAAAACTAAGACCCTGAAAGCGTCAGTGAGGCTGTGGAGAAACGGGAACCCCCACTGCCGAGCAGCGCGTCGAATGCTGCAGAAGAGAAAGCAGGTGATGCCTCCTCACAGAGCCGCAGGTGCCGTTTGCGCACGACGCAGCCGCAGACGCCGTTCGCGCACCACGCAGCTGCAGACGCCGTTCGCGCACCACGCAGCCGCAGACGCCGTTCGCGCACCACGCAGCTGCAGACGCCGTTCGCACACCACGCAGCCGCAGGTGCCGTGCGCACACGACGCAGCCGCAGACGCCGTTCGCGCACGACGCAGCAATTCCACTTCTGGATGCGGACCCGAAGAGCTGAAGGCAGGCATTCGAGCAGGTACGTGTACGCCAAGATTCAAAGCAACGCTCGTCACAAAGCCAAAAGGGGGAAGCAACCCAGGCCTCCACGGGCAGACGGACTGGCAAACAAAATGTGTATGGTGGGGTACTACCTAGCCTAAAAAAGGAAGGAAATTCCGACATCCGCTTCGGTATGGATGGACCTTGAGGCCCTTATGCTGAGTGAAAGAAGTCAGATCTCAAAGGACAAATACTGCCTGATTTTACTTCTATCAAGTACTGGAAGTACTTGGAGTAGTGGAATTCACAGAGACTGAAAGCAGGTGGCTGCCAGGAGCTCGGGGGGGGAGGCAAGGGAAGTGAGTGTTTCACAGATGCAGAGTTGCAGTCTGGGATGAAGGAAACGTTCCGGGGACGGACGGTGGCGATAGCTGCACAGTGCAGACCTGTTTAACGCTACTGAGCTGTAGGCTGAAAAACGGCTGAAATGTTGTTTTATGTCTGACCACAAAACGAAGAAAGATCGAAGGGTTCTCCCCACGTGGCCTTGCAAGCAGCTTAAAAAGCGAGCTCGGGGCCTGCCCATCTACCGGGAGTGCACGCCCTTGCTCCCAGTGTCTTCGCGAGGACCCCGCCGCGTCTGTTCCCAACCCCGCCGGTTGTGATCCGGCGTCTTCCATCCCGTCTAAAAGCATGCATTGTGTTATGCTTATGGATCTGCAAAAAGAAAACACTTCACTTCCATCTGGATTCTTTTCACGCCCATCATGACCTGCAAGCTGATCTGCCTGGCTCGGCTGTGTTCTCGGCCGCCAGCCAGGGGCGGGCAGGGGCACGGCGGCAGGAAGGCGCTGTGGCACTGACACTCGGCCGGCCGCTACCCAGCGACTTCTGGGCCGTAAGACCAGCACGCACAAGCTTGTGGTGCTGCACCGAATTCCTCAGGATTCAAATACACAGACTTTTTCTCCTTCAGTTTAGAGAAGAATTTGGAAGGGAGGAAAAGGAAGGGATTAATTTGGACTCGGAACAGAAGAAAATTGAAAATTTTTTCCTAAGAGATTTTTTACTTACCATCTTGTCCCTACAGCCAAGTCATCTCTATTAGTCCTCAGTTTACTAAGTCACAAAAAGTCTGGGTCAGATCTGGAGTTCTTGCTTAACCAACTATTAGAAGTACATCCTAAAAATCCTGGAAGCTGAACATTCTGTCCCCTCGATTTTAGAATAACCAGATGCACTTAAAGAACGTGTATCAAATGTATCATGTATAATCCAGGACCTGAACACATCAGTCAACACAGCAAAATTTCAGAAAATTACATCTCGAAAAGAAGGAGGCAACCGCTCCTCCACAAGTCTAACACAGCAGTAAACGTGAAGCAGAGCTCCGTCAGTGCGCGCATTACAACGGGCATCTTCATTCGGCCATGGGATTAGAACACCTGAAAGATCGTGTCTGCTACAACCACTTCAGTGTTGTTACCTGCCTGAACGGAACCAACAAGGGAAAAGAAAAAGATGGAAGGACACAGAGTGAACAGACCATAACTTTATTGGAGCTTGATTCTGCTACAATTATTACAAAACAGACAACTGAAGGTAACTGGGGCCCATAAGGTGCAGACTGCACATCCCTCAGCACAGGTACTGGAGGATTGGGGTACAGTACATTCCTTAGAACAGCTGCAGCATGTGATGGTAAATAGGTTACTGTCAATCAAATCATGTTAGTTTTCCTTGATTTTAGTCATTTTCCTTCACTCTATTTACAGCAGAAAAGCCAGAAGGTTTACTCGCTGTTCACCTTCGCGTTTTTGCTGGGTAACCTGCTGATGCAGTGAATTCGGAGTGCATCTAGAAAATTTAAATTGTCTGTGGTGGGTGTCCAGATAAAAATGGACAAGAAAAAAAATACACTTAACAATTGAAATATATTTACAAGTTACTTTTAAAAGACCATTTTCACTGCTAGTGGAAAACAACAACGCAGGTCTCAACACAAGTTCCCACAAGATCGCTCCTGGCGGCTCCGACAACTGGTAAAATCGCTTTAATATGCTTGCTCTTAAACATATCTTAAAAGCTTTTCATGTACAGTATAAAATAAAGAAATTTATTTGGGAATAATTAAATTCCTGAAAAGTAATCAGTGGTTGAAAAAATATACCTATTAAAATGCAATTAAACCATCTAGGTACCGACCCCTGGGAACACCAGCTGGGTGAGGGCTCGGACAGAATCTCAGATACGGTGTCAATAAAGATACCAGGTCTCAGTTTGGTGGCCTAGGTCTTGTGTGAAAGGATTAAATACCCTACGAGAGGAAGATGGGAGAGCTTGCCATCGGCCGGGCCCTCAAATGGCACCGTGGCAGGGCTAGGTATTGGGCACTCCGTGCACCCCAGTCTCCGTTGGACTGGGGACCACCCGGAAGGGCACAGTGCTGGGTGCAGGGCCGTCCTTAGGAGCCGCCAAGCAGCCTCGGGCCTCTTGCTACTTAGGGAGGGAAGTCTGAATCGTTGTGCGGGCAGGCTATTAGGAAGAATGTTAAACTATTAGTAGTTTAAGAGATCATTACAGGAGTGTTAGAGGTCATTCTAAATTTAATCACTTCACATGACGTAAAAGAAAGAAAAAAAAGTAACAAAACGTATTAAAAAAAACATAATTAAGAGTTCGGTTAACAAATTTTTGTCATACTTTCACAAACAGTAAAAATGCCACAGACAAAAATGACCTATTTAAGTTGTGCAAGGATATGACACATTGCAGGCATTATAATTATCTTTTTCAAATCCGGTAAATCAAAACAGCAGCGAGGCCAAACCACATTTTTTTCCTCTCCGTTAAGCATATTTTCCTTGAAATGAGGTAAAGCATGGTACCAAGTGCAATGCTTATCTGTGCTACACAAACACAATAGGGGGAACAAAGCTATTACACAACGTGGCATAGTTAGGACCGTTGAGAGAGTTTCATAGAAGAAATAAAAAAATCTTTACAATGAAGCCTCATGCCGATTAGCCTCCACACAATCATCGTAAGGAACTTCGGAGTTGCTTCTTCAGGACGCGCTTCCTCAGTCCTTCCACACGTGCCCGCGGCGCCGCCACACCTCCCACGGCAGGGCCTCCAGATGCCATTCGGCCTCACGTTGCATATCACAGGAACAAAAGGATGACACACACAGGGGCGGAAAGGGGGGCCATACAAGAGTGATTTTCTTCCTTAGTTAATGGATGCAAAACATCTCAACAAGCTAAAGGAGGGGAACTTTACAGCATTAAAAATCAGCAGCACAAAAGCATTCATAACCATCTCGTACGTCTCACTCAGAGAGCTTTTATTTTTTAACTTAGTAACCAGGGGATCACAGAATGCGTCCAAGTGTGAGTCACAAATTAAAATTAGCTACCTTTCTCCAACAACAACAAAAAATGAAATAGCTAAAGTTTGCCGTTGATAAAACATTTTGAATGGTAGCAGGAAATTTGAACCCCTGAGAATGTATGACCTAATCATATCCAAGTCTGAACTTTTTTGTATTAACAAAAAATACTCTTCTGAAGATTACAAAATATATTGAGGCATTTTTCTCCCAACGGGAATTGTAACTGTGAAACAATCTGGTTTCGGTGCCAGGAGGCGAGAGAATCCCTTAACACTGGGATTAGTGCATTAGACACAATGCAAAGCCCTAAGCTCCTGGCATCAGGTAGTTTATAAATTAAGAAGAGATTTGCGATCTAACTTGATCACAAATCACCCTTGCAAGTAAAATTCACATCCAGCCTTACTTGCTAATTGTACACGTTTAAAGTTAATATAATTCAAGAATTGCTTGGTTTTAACTTCCTAGATCTTAAGCTGAGGTTTTAAAAAAAAAAAAAAAAAAAATAGAAATCTAAGGTTCCCAATCAGAAATATTTTAAAAATGAGTCTACCCAAATTAATTCGCTCATTTAATAATTTAGATCGCAATTTAAATGTAAGATTGGAGACAACAAATAATTTTGGAGAAGCTTAACATCCCCTTCATTCGGGTCTCCTTAGAAAGTGGAGCTGACAGTTTTCTCTGTGCACACGTGCAGAGGTGTTTCTGGGGGGGTGGGGGAGGAGTGCAGATAAAGCAAGAAGTACAGTATTCAACTGTAACTGAAAAAAAATGCAGCATTACACGAAGCGTCGAGTTCAGAATGATGTGCTGGAAAACACTAGACACCTCTGCTCGGCTCTCTTAAACTTCAAGCATAATTAATGGGGCAAATTGCAGCAAACCTCTACTGGTATGTTGGTAGGAGTGCAAGACTGACCCACAGCTTTTAAAAAGGTAAATTAAGAGGTATTATAGTTACAGTGCAAAAAAAAAAAAAAAAAAAAATTAAATTTCAAGCATAATACATAAACATAGCACCAAACAGGGGGGAAAACGCATGCAAAAGAAAAGAAGAACTGAGGTATTTAAGTGAAGAGTGCCTACAAGTCTAATTAAAGAAACTTCCGTAAATGCCTAAAAATGTCTTTTTTTTTTTCCTTTTCCGAAGTTGGAAATCATGAGCTTGTCTCTCTATACTAAAGAGCTCGGTCACCAATGAGTCAGCACGCCGGCAGTCTGTCGCACACGTTACACTCCCACGGCATCAACGGCGCGGCTTTGGTAGGTGAAGAACGCACGCAACAGTGTGACAAGCACAGTGAGACATTTAAGTGACAAGACTAAGGGTAAAGGTGCTCAGTTTTGCTTCTCTAAATAAGTAGCCAGTTATAAAGTCTGCAGCATATCTTAGGTGTGATATGTCTAGAGTTTATCTTGTTAGAGCAACGGCCTACAGGGCAAAACTTTGCCACAAACAATCTCCATCAGGGGAACTACCTGGCAGGAGGTTCTTAGCAAAATTGGGTATTTAGCCAAAGATCATTTTTATTACGGTGCTTTAAAAAAAAACATAGACTACATATATAATATTCTGGTTTTCAAAATGCCTTCAGGACCCAGAGGACAGGAACTCTAATATACTCCTGTAATAAGTTAGGTCACAACTACACTAGTGAGTTGCAAATACCACGCTATCTCAACATCTAAATGCATAATAAAAGGAAGGGAATGTAAAATAGTTTGTTCCAAAAGATCAGAAATTAAAGACAATCCATGAGGGTTTTATTTTTAAGGCAAGAACCTTTTGTATGCAAGACTATGTGGCATGAGAAAACGAAAATCGGATTCACCAACATGCCAGCCAACGTTCATTAAAAACCTGTCCCTTACTCTATCAAGTGCCACGGCGACCGGGAGCCACCCTCTCACGCAACAGAACGTGGAAAGAAAAGACAGCGCGGGCACGCCTCTCGTCTCGCAAACCCCACCAGTGTCCTGGGCACACCAGCCACGGCAGAGCCCGTGCCAGCGCCCACGCTGACGACAGGGAGGGCGCTCCACGGAATCCAGGGGCTGTCGCAGCTATAAGCTCCTTGGCCTCCTAAGGCTAAGCAAAGCTGACGGAAATGAAACTAAAAGACAAAAACAAAACCTCAAAACAAAATAAAGTAACTGTCAATAATTCTCTCGAACACTTGCTAAATGTCATCATTAAAGCACTCTCGTGATTTAAACAAAGCAGAAGTGAGGAAAGAAGACAAGATTGTGTTTGCGCAAAAAACTAAAACTACAATTAGTTCCAAAATTTTTATACATATGTTAAATGTTTTATTCTGTAATCTATCTTATTATCAAACAAACTTTAAATTCTGCCTTCGGTTCATTCCACTCACTATGGACTTTAAACCATCCTTCTCCATTAAATAGTTTTCCCCTTAATTCTGCTTTTTGTGGGTTTTTTTTTCGTTGTAAAAAGGGGTTTCAGCTGTTGGGAACCTGAGGTTGATTGGCTTTGAGGCTGCGTAGGGCTCTTCTTGCTGCTGCAGACTTGGCGATCCTGTAGCTCCGGCCGACGCCTTTAAACTTCCCCTTCCCCACCACTTCCACTGTGACTCTGACCTTGCCGTCATACGTCCTCTCAGCCGGGCTGTAAAAAACCCAAACAGCCTGAATCCGAAGTCGGAGCTATTTATTGTTATTGTCAATCAGCCCCGAGCACGCGCTCTGAGGCGCAGGGCCCCAGGGGAGCTGCCGGCACACAAAGGAAACGCACATTACACGGCGGCACAGCCGCGGCAGACAGGCCGTGTCTCCTCTCTAACTCCGCGTTACTTTATCAAAGCAAAAGGGAAAGTCAATCCGACTACAAGCGGCGAGAGCAGAGTGCATGCCCCGTGTAAACACTTCTCAGAATCACTAGTTTATGGCATCTCTGAGAACTCTTCCCCCTCTTGTTTTTAAGGAACTTAATTTTTCCCATGCGCAGTTTTGCTTACCTAAATTTGGCAGTTTCTGGTTCCATTTCGAGCAATTCTCGCACAGGGGAACGGGGCACGTTTGCAGAAAATTTTTCTGTAATCAAAAGAAAAGTAATGTGAATAATATCCTTAGAGTTGTTTTCAATTATGACTGTGTTTCTTTCGAAGGGAACCAACAGTACCTATTAGCGGCCGCATCATCGGGTAGTACACCTGCCACACCATCTCCAGGGACATCCCGCTGTCCATGTAAATGGCACCAGCAAGTGACTCAAAAATGTCCCCCATGGCCTTTGGAACCTCGATGTCCTCCTCCTTCTCTTCGTCCTCCTCAGACCTCCTAAGCTATTGACACAGAGAAAAGTGGTTTGTAAGCAACAAGGCCCCCTTTAAAGGCACTCCGCAGTGGTGAGTTTCTTTTCTTGGCGAGGACTTTTATTACACCCTTTAACAAGGGTAACGATACCTTACGGCAATCACCTACTACACTGTAATGGGCTCTTCACAGACATCTTACCCCCCCCAAAAAAAAAATCCCCCCCCCCAATTTTTCAAGGGATCAAAAACCCCTTCCCCAGTTAGTATTACTCTATACTGAGCAAAGGGAGAAAAGAGTACTTCTAAATGAAAACAAAACACAAAATTAGAAATAGTTAATAAATGTATGAAAAAAATTTCAAATCCACTCATAATCAAGGAACTACATCTTAAAACAGTTCTACCCCCTAGCAGCTTGGCAAGGATTAGGCCGAATTACTAATTAGTATGGCACCGACAAGGGTGTATACACTGCTTTGGCAAGTATAAAATGCCACTTTTCCCAAGAAAATTCTACAGGACAACAGATTCCTCTGAGTTCCCTTTCTATCAAACTCCTTAATACACACTGACTACAGGAGAGTACCTGACACATAGTAGGTACCCAAATTACTGTAATACAAAACTCAGGTATGTATCGAATGCCTTGTAAAAGTTCCTAATTCTTTGAAGCAACAATCCCATCTCTAGGAATTTATCTTGAGCAGGAACTGGATATATTTACCACACCCGTGCTTATTAAAAGCCCTAAGTCAAAACATGAATACCTAACCACAAAGGACTGCGTAGACACATTTCATCGTAGCCATACATTACTGATTAGAGTGCAGCCACTGAAAGTCAAAATACCAATGGATACATGGAAAGTTGTCCTCAGAATATTAGGTGAAAAAAAACACATTAAGGTATACTATGCATAATATAATTCTGTTTTATAAATGCTTATGTTCATTGCTAATATACATTAGTACATTAGCAATAAAACATCACAGAATGTTCATCTCAGTTATTTCTAAAGTAGTATATTTGTGTAACTTTAATTTTCTTTTTGCTTATTTGTATTTTCTAAAATAAACACAAAGTACTTGTGAAAGAGAAAAAAAAGAGAAGAGGGCATTTGGAGTTTTTAAAAAAATTTCTAAATGGATTGTTTAGCTGCATAGTGCTCTATATAAAACACTCGTAATGCTGGCTACCAGGGAAAAAAGACACTTCTTGTTCCTACAGCACAGTTTTGATATAGAAAGGAATTTTAAAACTTATCGAATTTAATTCTTTCCTTTCACAGATGAAGAAACTGAGGCCCAGAGAGGTGGAGAGACTTGCTTAAGATTCAACAGTAAGTTAGAAAAGTCAGACCACTGACATTTCCGATCAGTTTCTGTAACTTCTAATACAAAAATGTTTATATAAACAAAAGGAAAAGAATGAACAAAAATTAAGAGCCAGCATGTACCGCTGTCATCAAAAGAGAACTTAAATCTAATTTCAGTTAATTCCTCAAATTCTAAGATTAAACATTTCTAAAGAATAAGATCAGAAATAGCGAGAGTACATACGAGATGGCTCTAATTCCTAGTCCCACTGCTGGCTGTCCTCCGACTCAGACCAGTGACCTCGGAGGAGGACTACCAGGAGAAAGTGGATTCCCCTGCAGCACATGCTCTATACCGCTTACAGGAAGGACACTTGCGGCTCTGCCTCAAATTCCTCTCACGGCAAGTCAAGGAAAGGCACTAATCCCTAACCACCATTTGGTGCAATTTAACAACAAAAAAAGGAAAGGTACAAATTAAACAAAGAACAATTAAAATGGCCACCAGAATTAAGAATAAATTCCCCGACTCCTTATAAGACATCTACCCAAGGAAGCCAAACAGGATGGGGACAACGGGACCAAGAGGGCTCTTGTGGGTACACAGCTATGCAGAGGGATGGCAGCAAAGGATCACAGGGGAAGGGAAAGATCGAAGGGAAATTCTTCACTACAAAACTTCAAAATATCTCACAAACACATTAAAAGTAGCTCCATCACCAAAGAACCTTTGGCTGAACTTACCATAGAAGGCTCTCAAATTCTAATGGTCAGAATTTTAGAGAAGGTTGGTTTTTAAATAAGATTTCCCTATTTTCAAGTAGCACAGAGAGTACATTTGTGAGACTTAGCTGAGATGGTACCAGCAAATGTTTTCTGATCCATTTTAACAGAAAGACAGGCAGAATAAATGGCAGGGAGACCCCCTAAGGTTCAAGCGCCACGGGGGGGGGGAGGGGGGGGCAGGACTGCTCTGGCGGCCGGCACAGAAAAGAGCCCATCTCTGCCCAGTCTCTGCCCTGGAAGGACCGCTCACACCATCGCACCATCACGGGGGCAGGCAAGCTCTTAAAGGGCCCACGTGGAGAGCACGAGGACCCCTCTCCCCCCACCCCCTCGGGCCCGGAGGAAAGCGGCGGCGGGCAGCGCCCCAGCCTCAGCCCCGGCCCCGGCAGCACGCACCTCGGAGTCCATGCCCTGCATCTCGTTCTTCTCCAGCTGGAACTGCACGAAGTCGTCGATGACGTGGAAGAGCTCGGGGGAGACGGCTTTGAAGTACTTGTGGTAGTCGTACTTGACCGCCAGCGACGCGAAGATGGTGTTGTTGACGAGCGCGGACCGCAGGTCGGTCAGGACGCCGGGGGAGTGCTGCCGAGGGTCTTCGTAAAGGTGCTTGGTTATGAGGTAGTCCAGAATCGCATCGCCCAGGAACTCCAGCCGCTGGTAACAATCTGCGGGCGGCCAGAGCGCAGGCGTCAGCGGGCGCCTACCCCTTACTTCGCACACGGTCACCTACCCTGAGGTCTGGCCCCGGAACCCCCCCACCCCGAGAACGCCGCCAGCTTCGTTTTCACGTGAATTCTTCAATGACAAACCATGTGACATACTTACTAAAGCCTCTGGAAATTCAATTTGAATGGCAAATTAAGCCTATGTCTTATCTATAAAATGGGGTCATAAAAGCCTTCTGTGGCCCAAAGGCTACTGGTCCTGCAGACAAGACACGGGCCAGGGGACCGCATCAGGTCAGGCCCTTCCCGCGGGCACGGTGCTGGCCAAGCAGGTCGAAGGCGCAGCCTCGCTCACATGCCGGCCGTCAGGGGCCAGACGCTGCACGTGCACCCCACACACTGCCCCCCAGTGCCCCCCCATGCACCTCATGCACCCCGCACTCTGCCCTCGTGCACCGCCCCCGTCCGCACTAGGGAGTGTGCGCTGGGGCCACTCCTGGGTCACAGCTGCCACCCACCCAGGAACTGTCCACGTGAGTGAGAACTGCTGAACTGGACACGAACCACCGCCCGGGAAACACAGCTGCGGGCGTGCGCAGCCCTGGGCCAGCACGGGTCAGCTGCCCCCGCAAGGGAAGCTGCCCCGACCCGGCCAGAACCCCTAGCTCCTCACCCAGCCGAGCAGAGCCCGTTCAGGCCAGGAGGTTGGGGCAGGGACAGCCGGAATGGCGCGTCCGGATATAAAGATTCCAGGACCCCAGCACCACGGAGCGCCGAGGCCGGGGCCTCACTCAGCAGAGGGCAGGAAGGAGAAACAAGGGGAAACAGCGCTCGGGCCGCCAGCCCCTCTAGCCCAGAGCCAGACTGGTTTTCGTTTTTACACTCTTCTGATTGTGTTAACCTTTCCTGTTTTTCTTACATAAACTCTATCCTCTGCGTTGGTATTCTAGACTCGAGCACTTACTGCTCTGATAAGAGAAAACAAAACCCGGCTGTTCACAAGCCGAAGCTGGCTGCAGCTACAGGCGCCTCAACTCCCGGACCGGCCGCCGCCACATAAAGCCAGAGAAACCCTGCAGCACAACGCCGAGCGGAAGATGGCAGCGGAGCCCGAGTAAGGGCACCGAATCCTTCCCCCGAAGAGGCTTCTTTGAGTCCACTCATCTCTAGATTTAAAGTGACCTTAAGAGAGGGGCCTTTTTGTTTGGGAAGAACCATAAAAGGACGTGGGAATAACATCCAGAATATACGAAATCAAGAACCATAAACAGCGCTAAACAGGCATCAGAGAGACGCTGGGGAAGGACAAAAATGGGAAAGACACGACAAAATAGGAAGGCCCTAATTTCTCCAACCGCGCAGCACGTGAAATGACCTCCCCGCGCGGAGGTCCGGGGCCGCACCGCCAGCTATCGGTGGCGAGGAGCCGGCGTGCTCCCAGGAGGAAGAGGACAATAAAGCTGCCTCCTTCTTCTGCCCCCCTCCCTCCTCCGTGCATCTGAAGCACCAAGTCTGCATGTGCACACGCAGCCGCTTTTTTCCCCCTCCCCCAACACGGCAAAAAGAAGGCAGTTAACACAAGCTCCCACTTTCAGAGCCAGGGAGCTGGGTCTGGGGCTCCTTACCGGTAATGGTGTTGTAGTGGTAGGAGGCGTGGGTAAAAGCCTGTAGAAGGTAAGCCTTATTCTTGAATCTGTAGTTGATTTTCTTTTCAAAATTTTCAAAACCCGATATAAGGTGATTCAGTGTCTTATCTGCGTCTGGGTGATCAAACATGCATCTCGGTGGAATCTTCAAACAACCGTACTCTAAGTCTTTCAACACTGAGGACCGTGAGCCGGCCACGGCGGCAGGAGCACGGCTCCCTGAAAGGTTCCTTTGTTGGCTGCTGACACTCTCCCTGGGAGGGCCCGCGGCCTTCTCCCGGCCAGCCCTTCGGATCACCGGGAGCACCTTGAGCCCCAGCGAGCAGAGGAAAAGCTGCGCAGCACGCTCGCCGCAGCTGGTCAGGTAGCAGCCCAGCAGGGCCTCCACGCAGTCGGCGATGCTCTTGTCCGCGATACACTGCTCGGTGTGCAAGTCGTACGAGATGGACTGCTTCCCTGTGTCAACACCGCAGTTTTCTTCGGATGGATTCCAGAACCCCACCACAAAGTCATCCTCTTCTACGGCTTTACTGGGATCCAGGTAGCACATTGCATCCCAAGAGCTATAGTCGAAATCCTCAAAATCTGATGAGAAGGGCATACTACCCAAGGAGGCTTTTTTGGGCATTTTCCATTCGTATGCAGAATCAGTGGTGGAGAAAGGAGAAAGGGAAATTTTCTTCACGAAAGCTCCTGATCCCATTAACATGTTATCTATAAATCTGATATGTTCCTGATCATACTCCAGGAAATCGTCTTCATAATCGGCATCCTCCTTTGGAGCCCTCCACATCAGAGCCTCCTCCTCCTCGTCCTCCTCCTCGAAGTCCTCATCCAGCTTGCCATTAGCCAACATGCAGTCTTTTGTCTGAAACGAGGAGGAATGGGGAAGGAGGGGAGACATAGCTGCTGTTTTTAAAAGGGTTTGAAACTCAATAAAAGCAAGGGTTATGGATAATTTCAAATGACAACCACAAATACTAAAAGGCAACTTTAAAATCATGGCCATTTGTTTTCAATTAACATAAAATAAGTTATTTAATCATATAAACAAAGTAAAACATGTTCTTTGAATGTTCATTTTCTAAGTTATAAAATGACCTTTATCCAGTATGAAGCTTTAAGTTTAGGATTTTTGAACACGGATATAAAATTAAAATTAATGTCCACGAGGCAAACTTTAGCTAAGAAGTCTTACTCCAGCAGACACACAATAAAAGCACTCACATGCCGATCACAGACGTCTTCGATTTTGCTGACAAAGTTTTAAAATGTTTCAAAAAGATTTGCAAATTAATAAAATTAAATTCCAGATGCAGAAAAAGCATTATCTGGGCAATAAAGAGTATAAATATGAAAAAAGAGAAATTAAAACTCTGTAGAATATTAAAAATAGGCAATAGGCTTTCATGCTAAAGGTTTTGTCCCCATTTCCACTTCAAATCAAAGTACATTTGCTACAATGTAAAACTGGATTGCTCTGCTTAAAAACTAAAAGTGATCACTGAACTAAGCTACAAATCTGGGAAATTATGCTTTCCCCTCCACTGTGCTACAGTAATCAGAGGGACAGATTACAGCATAACTGACAAAAATAGAAGAAAATTTAGACTAACATGAAACACAACAATCCAATTTCTGTCAGAGATCTTTGCTAATTCCAATTTCTTTGGCAAAAGCTTATTTGTGAATGACAACCTTAATAATGGGCTAGGATTCAGTAATGATGTAACTTTTTTGCAATGCTAAAAGATGCCAAATTTCTGTTGCACAAGAAATAAAAAAAATTTAAAAAAAAGACTTTACTTTGGGGAGAAAAAGGCAGGAGGGTGTGCTTCAATTCTGATAGGGACAACTTTCCAGAGATTTCCTGACAAAAAAAGTTTTCCAACTTTGTCAAGTATTTTTTTTTAAGATTTTATTTATTTATTTGACAGACAGAGAGAGAGCAAGAGAGGGAACACAAGCAGGGGGAGTGGGAGAGGGAGAAGCAGGCTTCCCGCTGAGCAGAGAGCCCGATGCGGTGCTCGATCCCAGGACCTGAGATCATGACATGAGCCGAAGGCAGACGCATTAACGACTGAGCCACCCAGACACCCCTGTCAATTATTTTTTAAATACTGTGACATTTCATTTGAAGCCTGACTCAAAAGGCATCGTGTATTTGTTTGAAAGTAAGGAAGAGCAGTGAACCAAGCCATGTCTCTATGACTAGCTACCTTTATGGGTTTGTGTAGTTTTTTTAATGAAAAAACGTTTATAAAACTTTTCCAAGAATGTGGAAGAACATGAAAAGAGACTGCAGGAGCAGAGCTCTAGGAACTATTTCCTGTTAAAAACCCTATACCTTCCCAAGGTAACATGAGATGTTTTGGACTACTGTTTGGTCCTTAACATTTAAAAAGGCAAACTGCAATTAAAAAAAAAAAAAATCAGAGTGAATAATTTCTTAATAAAAAAGAATCCTTTTACATCTTTAGTAAGATGCTACCATAGTGTAAAGTTGGCAGTACACACACACACACACACACACACACACACACACACAAGAATAGGTTTTATCACAAATAGGCTATGTGATCTTGGATAAAATTCTTTAATGCCTCTGGGTTTCAGTTTCTCTATCTGCAAAATAGCAGGATTCTGCCTCACTAAATGGTTTCAGAGAACACTTCAAGCTCCTAAAAAAAACAAAAACAAAAAACAAACAAACAAAAAATCCCATCAGCATCAAATTCTTTTCCCCTCCCGTTCAGGTCAACTTTCTACCTGAGTTACTACCACTTCAGCATTCGCACCCACAGCTTCTCTCAGACCTGTATGCCGAGGAGTGAGGCGAGCAGAATGAGAGTGCAAGCACACCCTTTCTCATGTCGTTCAGGAAGCATGAGCTACTAAGTGAAAACATGAATGGGAGGGGCGCCCGGGGGGCTCAGGGGGTTAGAGCCTCTGCCAGGCTCAGGTCATGGTCTCAGGGTCCTGGGATCGAGCTCAGCATCGGGCTCAGCATCGGGCTCTCTGCTCAGCGGGGAGCCTGCTTCTTCCTCTCTCTCTGCCTGCCTCTCTGCCTACTTGTAATCTCTCTCTCTGTCAAATAAATAAAAATCTTAAAAAAAAAAAAAAAAAAAAAGAAAATATGAATGGTATGTTTAATATAATCCCAAAACCAAAGTGCCAGGTCATCTGAAACGTTAAGGAAAATAAAAGATTTCTATTGTATTTTTTAGAATTCTTTTTTAATCAAAAGGACTTGTCAATGTCACTTTTATGCTAATTTTTTAAAAAGCCAATTACATTATAAAACTGAAAGAATAATTATTACTGGAATGTTTTTCATAGATATGCAATATTTTCTCTAAAACTCTCAAAATCTACAGACTTCCCTCTAAGCTTCTGCTTATTTCTAAATGAATAGCAAACGTAATTTTTCTAACCCAGCTTGTGTTAAAATACTCTTAATGCTTTTCCAGAGCAGTTCAATTTTTGTAAAACATCGAATACTGCATGAGTTAAAAATGTACTCCATAAAGGGGTAAAAATCAAAATCGGGGTGCAGAGCGGCGGACCTGGGGAAACTTGAGACAGAGTACAAGCACAGGCGTGTCAGGAAGAGGACACCAGAAAGCCTGTCTATTTAGAAAGCGTGACCTGTAAAAAGAAACCATGTTCTCACTGTTGGCCTGAAAGAAAACTTAAGTAACAATGATTCAGTCTCTCATTAATGCAAAATGAATGTCCGCAAAATGAAAGTGGTCGGGAGACCGCCTTTAGCTTCAGGAGAGGCCCCAGCGTTTCCCAGCCCCCCACCTCCGGAAGGAGGGCTTTTCCAGCTCCAAGGCCCTCCGAGGTGCCCTCTGGTGGCCTTCCAGACAAGACAAAATGAAGACGCTGCACCTACTATCTAGCCTTAGCCACTGGCAAGGTGTAAACTATCTCCAGAAACTACAACCTTTATGATTTCCTTTCTTTCCTTTTTTTTTTTTTTTAAAGTCACCAGAGAGGACCGAGTCCTAACTGAGAAAACCCTGACCTGCAAAAGAAGGCTTTACTGAAATTAATTATTTCATAGATTGGAGATCACAGTTCACTGAAAAGTCACTGGACAGAGCTAAGGATCGAGAGAGGATGATTATTTTACACAAGAGTAAAATAAAATGTTACGGAGTTTAGCTTTTTTTTCTTCCTTTTTTGAGTCGCGACATCATATATACTTCTGCCTGGGAGGAAAAGATGACATACCTGACCCCCATCAAAATCACAACACTGTTTCTAAATTCAATGAAGAGACAGTTTATGTGAGGAAGTGATTCAATATACCAAATACCTACTCCATTATAAATACACCATGGAAAGAAAACACGAAAATTAATAGCACAGAATTCTCTCGTTCACCAAAAAATAAATGCTTCCAGTTACCAAAGACTTACCATTTCATCTTTTTCCCATTTCTCTGTATTACTTTTGTCTTGGTTTACTACATAACCAGGAGGAAGCCAATTCACAGGGGGATCAAATATTGATACCACCATGCGGCTGGGCAGTCCCTTCTTTTTTCCAAGCCGGTACAGATTACAGTTGCTGACCTTTAGCAGAAAAAATTTGTAAGATTCTTATCCGCAAATGACCACTGCTGGAATTCATACCAGGCACATAAACATACTTTTAGCTAAATGTTCTTCATATTACTACAACTGGTCATCAGTTATTCTCGATGGCAAATATTATATTCCCATATATTCTATATCCTTCAGTGTAGTTAGGTGAGAATCTGATTTTTAAAAGCAGATTAGAAAAAACTGATATGCAAATTCCTTATAAAGTCAGAACAAAGAGTTCATACAACTTCAAACTTCTGAACACAACCTGATGATATTAAATGCAAACTGCCAACTGGGACTGTGAGAATAGAAAATAATCCACATAAAAAGTCTAAGATGTCATAATATTCTCAATGAACTACATGGGGGGAAAGGCCACAAACTCGAGCTATAAAGCGGAAACTGGCACTGAAAAGAGCTAAAAGAATTTTATACTCCCAGAATCTAGGCCACAAATATCATTTTAATTGGTAACGTTTTCTCAAATATCATTCCTTTGTTTTGGATGGCATTTCAAGATATTTTTGTTCAACCATTTTAAAACAGCAAAAGGTATAGCTTCATTGTTTACCTCCTGCTGTTTTTCCTAAGGACTCCATGTCCTCCAGAACTCACTCAAATCATCACATCTCTATCCAGAACAACCTAGTAAAATCTTGGAGGCCAGGATCTAGAACTGTCAATCTCATTTGCATAGAATTTCTATAAACCAGGTTCCTTCTTATGGGTGTACTTCACAAGGCCCTTTTCCAGGGAACTCGGTAACACTGAACAGGCACCCACCCCAAGAGAGGCACCTGGCCGGCCGGCCGGCCCGGAGAAAACAGCAGCAGCGAGGCCGGGGAGCAGGCCCTACGGATGACACAGCTTGGTGGCACAGGTGCATCCGCATGGCACCACATGCAGCAGCCGTTGGAAATGGAAGAGCTCAGATCAACGCTAATATCCCTGTGCCTACGAGGAGAAGAGAGCATCGCGGATGGCAAGAGAGGATGGAGATGGCAATCACATCCCAAGTCAGATGGAAGGATGGGCAGGACGGGAAGAAAGCGCTCGGGGTTCCTGAGGTGCAGTGCGGGACGGGCACAACCGGACAGGCGGAAGTGGGGCCAGCCCTAAGAGAGGAACGAAGGGGGTGTGTGTGTGCATGGAGCCCGTGTGCGGACCAGCGAGGGGCTCAGGCCTGGTCAGGACCCAGGGTGTATCCGGAATGTGAGCACGCAGAGAAGGCCATCCTCCAACACCAGGCTCTGGGAACAGCAATGACTCCCACAGGACATAAGGAGTCACAGCTTTCCCGGCAGACAAACAGATGAAATCTCTGAAATGTACACGAATTTCCTTCTTACCTAACAGAGCGTACTGCTGCTTCTTACTCATCCTCAGCCTCTGACCTTCTCCTCCTACAACCACCCGACAGCTTGGATTATCACTCTTACAAAGACTATTCCCCCAAACTGGATCTCAGTCCTAAATTCTAAGTTACCTGAACATTTCACTGAATATTCCCCTTCATTTTCCATGAGGTCTGCAAACCCTCCACCTGACGCTGAATCCCACATCTGTGCGTCTGTCACCAGGAGCACTGCCACCGCCCCAGGTTCCCCAGCTTACACACGGGCACCCCGGCGGGTCTCTCCGCCCCAACTGCTGACAGGCAGCGAGAAGGGTGGTGAAGGGTATGGGCCCTCGCCTCCAACACCTCCCCGACTCTGGTTGGTTAAGCGACCTTACACAAACTAAGTAAACTCTCTAAACTAATAAATTGTCCACATCTGCAAAATGGGGACACGTAGCTCAGGGGTTCGCTGAGAAGCAGGGCTGTCAAACACTCGAGCTAGTGTCCGGCGTCACAGAGGGACCTCAGAGGTGGGGGAGAGTGACGTCGGAGGTAGGGGAGTGTGATGGTGAAGAGCAAGGTCTCTAGAGCCAGACTGTCTGGGCTCGGCCACAAAGTGCCAGGGGACCTCGGGCAAGTTAACGTCCCCCGCAGCAGTACCCTCATCTGCGAACCGGGGCTACCACGATTATAAGTAAGATCACAAAATAAACAGAAGTATACAGAACTAGGGGCGCCTGGGTGGCTCAGTCGTTAAGCGGCTGCCTTCGGCCCAGGTCAGATCCCAGGGGCCTGGGATCGAGTCCCACATCGGGCTCTCTGCTCACCGGGAAGCCTGCTTCTCCCGCTACCATTCCCTCTGCTTGCGTTCCCTCTCTCGCTGTGTTTCTGTCAAATAAATAAAATCTTTAAAAAAAAAAAAAAAAAGAAGTATACAGAACTAAATTAGGCAGTTGATGTCCGCAAGGCGGTGAGAGTACCGTCTGGCTGAAGGAAGCACTTAGCGTGAGCTACAACTCGTCCTCCCACCTCGGCCGGCTCCTCTCAGCCCAGCTCTGAACTACCCCATCGGCCACTGGCGCGGCCTGTCTTTGAAGGCCCACCAGCTCGCTCAGCTCGGTTTGGTTTTGCTTCTCACCTCCGGCTGCGAGCATGCTGCTCCCAGAGCCATCACCTCCAGCGACCAGGCTCGTGAGCCTGAAGAGTCCCTCTGGGGGCGCCTGGGGCTCAGGCAGCTGAGCACAGGACTCCAGACATGGGCTCGGGGCGTGATCTCAGGGTCGGGAGATGGAGCCCTGTGCTGGGCTCCGCGCTGGGCGCGGAGCTGGCTGCGCCTCCTCGCCCTCTGCCCATCCCCCATCTCTCTCCCCCCGTAACAGTGCCCTGGAGCAGCCTTCAACATTCAAGGTAAGTGCCAACTCCCTCGCCTCGCCCCGAAGAGCCTCCCCAACAGAGCCGCACCCGCGTGCCTTCTTAATCCGGTCCCAGGTACCCCAGTCCGTCCCCGAGGGCTGACCCGCCCCGCCGTTCTTCACTGGGTTTCCACACCACGAACACGTCTCTTCCATTAATGCCTTCTGATCACAGGCGACAGTACTTCCTTCTGGGTGTTTAGGGCAATTAGCAGCTTTAGAAGCTATCTGTCAAGCCCGTACAGGTGGCCTTGTGCTACCTCTTTTAGCGTCCTGTAAGCATCCTGACTTTGTGGCTTTTCTTCAATCTTAACTCACACTGGTTCCAGAACCCACCCTTCCTGCGGGCTCTCAAAGGCCGCTTGCTCGGAGCTCCGGCCTCACCGCCCTGCCCCGGCGGAGTCACTGAGCTAGGCGAGCGCTACTCTCTCCCTTCCGCACGCTCCGAAACCTTGACAATGAGCCCCCTCCGTGCAAGGCCTGTGTTTTACCCTGGCCGGTACACCCCGCGCGCCAAGACGGCATTCTCCCGAGGACACGTTAAACCGGAGGAAGTTAAGTAACTACACCGCGCATCTCCTCCTACCCGCCCAGGGTCTCCAGTAAGCACACACATTCTCACAAACGGTCCTGGAGGAACTGATTCCCACCAATATATAAGCCACATACTGATCAGCTAACGCCCGCCCCAAACCTGAGTGCTTCAGCAGCGAAAGCCAGAGCTCAGTGAAGCCCTGGGCGGGCGCACCACAGGCCCTGAGCAGTCCCCAGTCCTCTAGAAACACCCGGCCCCCGCAGCCACTCAGGCACACTGACTAGTTCCTCGGACTGTTCCAGATAAAAGCAGCCTCTCTTACCTTTTTGCTTCTCATGTATGAAAGGCGGCCCTCGTGAGCATCAGGGTAAGTGCAAAAGAGATACGTGGTGATGGCGTGCTTTAAAAAGGAGTCACCGAGCATCTCAAGCCGCTCCAGGTTAAATCCATCACTAGCATTGGAAAGGGTCAAAGCCTGCAGAATAAGTCCAGGATTGGGGCCAAGAGTCCTCGAGGAGTACCCCGGACACGGGCTCTGCTCGGGGCCCGTCCTGCCCGTGAGTGCTCGAACAGCTTCGGGAGTACCAGGCGTCGCAGCCGTCGTGGGACTTCCATCTGAGGTAGATTTGTTAGCATTTCCGTCAAGGTATTTATTACTCAGTAGAGTACATTCATCGCTGGGCTTGGGCTGGTTCTCATAATTGTATAAATTCTGAATGGGATATGAGGTAGTTGGTTGTACAGGTATTTCCTGCTTGTAGTAATTCAGCTGATTTCCTTGGCAAAAGTCTCTGTTAACTAAATCATAACTGCCATTGGCAAGATTTTTATTGTAAGAAAGACCATTAATTGCTGTAAGATCTGTTGAAACTTCAATTTGGAGCTTACCAGGCGACTCACTGAATACCGTCCTGCAGTTCACAGACATTTGGTCATGATTTTCTAGAGAGGAGGTTCTATTAGCACCTTGACGTGCAGCATTTTCAGGGACGACAATTGTGCTGTGCTTACAGTAATTATCATTTTCAGCTGAAGAGGAGTTAGCAATTGAGATGAAAGATTTGCTGTCAATAGATTTTTTCCACCCGAAGTCTAGGTTAGGGTATCTGCAAAGACATTTTTATGACTCCATCAGATCCTTCAGAAGGGCTAGGCTTAGAGCAAGAACAATATGAATAAGAGAAATAAATAAAGATCTCTAGAGATCAGCTCCCACTTCAGAAGAGAACCCAGTTTCCAAGGCAGAAACCAACGGTCCCGGACTCCGGCACAGTGTCCGTAAGGGAGGGGACGGGGCTCATCGTGCCACTTCCATCTGCTGCCCTGTGGCAAGCACGGTGTGGCGCTTAGGCCTGGGGTTGGCCCTGGGGCCTGGGACCACCGTGACGGCTGGAATCCCAGGCCCTCCAGCTAACAAGATGCTCAGTTACGGAACCCCTCTGCGCCCTGGGATTCCTGCACCTGCAAGAGGGGCTAACGACTCCTAGCTCCTAAGGCTGTCTTAAGTGATCAGGTGACCTAGTAAGAGCTCCAGCATTTAAATCAGCGTTGGACACCACACTAAGTACTCAACAAATGCAGGTGTGACTATTACTATTATATTGTCACGTTCCTTAATCCCTAGACCATTGTGGCCTTGACTACTGGAGAACCAAAATTAATCAGAGTGGTTAAGCCAGGACTTTCCTGACGATGCAGCCACTTTCCTAGTGCGAAGAAAATGAAAAAGACAACATATTGAGGCAACTGCCATTTAGTACATGTCTACAAAGGAGGAAGCAGCCTTAAAAGATCAGCATGGTTACAAAGAACTGCTTCCATTCTCACTCCAACTGCCGTCACCAGAGGAGGAAGGAGCCCTTGCCTTCTGCGACTTTATAAGGACACAGGAGTCAAAGGATGCGTTTATTGCACGTATGAGACATCCGTGCTTTCTTTTTAACCTTTTAAGAACTATTTCATATAAAACTAAAACTCGAACTGAATTCAGTTCTTTGGCCAATAGGATTTCGTGACCCATGTTCCTTCCGGCTGCCGCCACGGGCGTACCTAAAATCCGCGGGAAGTGATCGGACTCCCACGCCAGCATCGCTGGCCGTCTGGGCTCTCAGCTCCTCTGCGGTCAAAAGGCAGTGAAGGCGGTAGAGTATACTGGGGAGACAGACTGCTTTTCTCCACAGTGACGCTGGGATCGGATGGATCGCACAGAGCTCTGGAACCAGTATCTTTGGATAAGGAAAAATGTGGGTAAACATAAAGCAAACACACAGAAGAATAAAAAATTAAATTTAAGGCCATTTTCACTAATGGATAAAGACAAAAATCGTAAACACGACTAAAACTCTTTTAAAATAATCCTTTAAGGCCAAATGGGATTTATCCTAGGATTTTCAAGGATGAAATGTATCAGTGGACCAAGTATAAAAGCAAACCGCTCACACTTCCAACAAAAAGACATTCAAGTAACATTCCCACACAGTATTACCAAAAACGTAACAAAATGTTAAGGGTTTGGGAAACTTCCAAAAAATTCCTATGTCACTCAGTTCACTTGATGATATAAAAGCCAAACTTATCTTCCAACATATTAAAGTCTCCAGTAACAAAGAACACGTTACCTGTTTATTCTGCAGACTTTCCCACTTGGCTTTTCTCTTTTCAGCACTGCTCAGAGGAAGAGCTTTCCCCTTCTGATTCAAATGGCGAGGTGTCAATAGATTAAGTCTGTAAGAATATCAAAATAATTCTGTCAAACAAAAATGAAGACAAGTCCCTGCTTCACAGCGGTCCCACCCCTTCAGCGGGCAGACCCCCGGACCCCAGGCCGGGCCGTTCTGCGTGCGAAGGTTCTCCTGATGTCAGAGTCCAGAGGTAGGCAGTGGGGACAGCGAACCCGGACATCTGTCTACTGACCTCTGCAAATAACGCCTCGAGCGAAATTCTGGATGTCATTCCCGAAACCCCTTACCTTGAAGATGTGTGGTCCACATCCAGCAGTGGCTGGTTGAGATTGGTCAGGTCAAGGTTGTACTTTGTTTTATAATATTCTGCGAAAGTTTCATACTCAGGGGAAGGAAATTTACTCAGTGGGGTAAGATCAGTGTACACATCAGCTACATAAAATCGATGGGGCTGATCAAAATTACGGTATCTAAAAAGGAAAAACAATACACTTAGAGACAACTATTCTCAACAAACGTTTTTCATATGAAAATGCAAATTATAAGCAAGGTCAAGGGTTAAAAATAAATAAGCAACTGAAAATTTCAATTCCAAATATTTCGAGTGGGTGTAAGGCGAAGAGTACATTTATATTAAGTCAAAACTAATCCTATTAGCCGCATTCTAAATATCTGTGCTTCGCTAATACATTAGCGCTAAATAGCACCTTCAAGCATCTCTCAGTTCACCAGTATAAACAGGGTAGAAAACATTCACTGTCCCACTAACTGAGCAAGCACCTTGCATTACCAATATGCTACATGTGAAAGGCACCTGCCGCATAAATACACTGAGACACCACTTTTGGTATTCAGAGTTTGATGATAGCTAACATTTAAAATATGACTTTAACAAAGAAGAAAAAAGATCAAAGAGACTAAATTACAGCCAGTACTCTAATTATGAAAAGTTCCTATATTTAAATTTATTGCTCAGAAAGTCTATCCCCTAAATTTTTACAAAATAAGAAAAAAAGCATTCTGACTTACTACTTCATTGCACTTACTACGTTCCATTATTCCTTATAAAGAGTTTAGGAAGCTATTATTTACAATCAAATCCTTTAAGACTTTGGGGATTAAGAGGCTGAAGATCTTCGGTAAGCCTTTCAACATCACTGAGATGATCCGAGCTTCCCAAGGTACAACCCCTCCGCCAACGGGGCTCCTCCCAGGGTTGTTCCTTACAAAAGGAGGCCCACCAGGGAGAACAGGTCCACCAGAGAGAGACACCTGAACTTCCTACTACTGACCTCAATGCTAAAGCCCAATGCCGTTTCCACGTGAACAAGGGAATCTCCTGAAATGAAATACCACCACCCCTTTGCTTTCCCCTTAAATACCCACCTTGGAATGATAACTGCATCCTGGTAATCTTCTAATTTAAAAACAAAGGGTGTTTCTTTTGAATACTTTGTACTGGGAATGCCTATGCGAGCTTCAGACTTCTCAATATCTTCCATGAATTTAAAGTCAATGTCCAAAGTGCTGGAGTCATTCACTTAGGGAAGGAAAGGACTAGCTTGTTAAAACGTACTACAGAGAAGATTCCTACTTAAGCCATACATTCACGGATGTGTCTACGGTAGAGCTGTCTCTAGTAAGAGTTCTCCAGCATCCACAAGGAGCTAATGGCAAGCAAACTCCCCTTTCCGAGCTAGTATCAGTGAACACTTGAGAGTCCAGGCCCTGCTTACCAACATTAAGAGGTAGAACACAGTATGCCGAATCAGCGTCTGTGGGTTTAAACTCTAGTGCAGGTTTTTCAAGCCGAAGAATATGTGAGAATATATACTGGTGAAGTCTCGTAATCAACTCAAGCATTTGTAGAGACAACGTGAAGCCAGACTTCTTCAACTCAATGGATATGGTCACCTCCCCGGAGCGTGTGTACACAGGAAAGTGTGGGATCTTAGCAAAAAGGAGAAGAAAGCATCCCCAAAAGTTAACAGGTATTTTATTCCGTTATAAATATTCAACTTCAGAGGAAGAACGATGCTTTCAATCCAGGAAACAGAAGGGACGCCTTGACTTTAAAATAAATACTAAACATTCTCAGGTAACAAAAGGTATTTACTCATAAACAGCTGTTCCTTTAAAAAAAAAAAAAAAACAATAAGGTATTTTTATGGGAGTCATAAGGAGCGGACTACCTGAGGTATAGGCTTGGCTGTCAGTATTCCAAAGCATCTGGTGGTGTCCTCAGGGGGATAGAGCTTCCGCCTTCTAAAGTTGAGTTCATCGGGTAAGGGCGTCGTCAGAACCATTCCTATAACGTACAGGTAACAGGGCTGATCGGGTTTGGGATAGCTATCCCTCAAACATTCTGGAATCTAGAATCAGAAAGAAAACCTAAGCATCAAGATCACATGTAACAGCCTCTTTTCCAGATACTGGCGAGAAAACAATTTCTTCCTAGCTTTACTAAAAGCTGATGAGAAAAAGGTAAGAAAATACACAGGGAGAGAGATCGAATTACTTAAGCCCTTCTCAGATCTGAGCGGCAAGGTGGCCCAAGGTACCTCACTCTGCACTGTCGACTAGGTAACGAATACCAAAAGTATATAAAACAATCAAACCCCATAGGGTCTCATCTTAGGAACAGTATTCATTTGAGTTATTTCGAGTACAGAACTCTTCTTCCTTGCGATTTTTAGTCTCTTAACACTGTAGAATATCAGGAAACAAATGTAAATTTTTAAAAATCCTACATGATTGTATAAAGACAAACCTGATTAGCTTCTGATACACCGTAGCATCCTCCCAACTCTTTCCTGTGTATAAATGCAGATAAACAGACACACATATGTGTTTTTCCCATTATATATGGAATGGCACAACCAAGAATGTCATCACCTGATGTTTTTCTCCAGTTACTACAATGAGAATATCTTTCTTGTCTGTATAATTTTTAATGGCTAATTATATGAGTAAACCATAATTTAATTAACCTGAGATTGTTTCTAAATTTTCAATACTCATACAACCCAACGCAGGTGAGTCGTGCAGTTTCTGAGGCTCAGGGACATTAATGATCACACCTGTGGTTAAAAGTCACAGACATGCCGGCAAGGGGACGGTTACAGTGACACGATATCAGAGAATCCAGAATGTATTTGTTAATTAAAACACTTTATTACTAATGACGAAGTCTGGCATATGAAATGAGTCCAGTGATCTCTGGGGTAAATGTTAGAAGTAGGAAGGCTGGGAAACAAGCATTTCAGGGAACAGGTCACATTCATTAATTTTTAAACAACGACATGATTCTGAATCTTGAAAATGCTCAAGTGAAATGGAGTGAAAACTTTTTTGGAAGTAACAACTCAATGCAACTGCAAAAATGAAACAAAGGAACCATACTTTTAGGCTAAGATTTTTGCTTTTGTTTGCGATTCTTATGGGGGACAAAGATTAGCAAATAGTTTTAAAATAGGTCCTTCAACCCAGCATGGCTCCAATGAGGAGTCCGACTCCAGGACGTCATAGTGCAGAACCCCGCCAGGACGCCACAGATGGGCCAGCACACCGACAGGCCATGGCCCAGCTCGTGACAGATCGTCGCTGTCACCACGCTCACACCCGCAGGTGTGCCAGCATGTGGAACGGGCACCCTTTCAGTCACCTATTTTATCCTAGCCCCAAACAGAAGTAAAGCAAAAATCTTACCACTAAAGTGAATGAAACAAAAAATGTCTCTTTAAAAGAAACAGACTCATGCTGGATAGAATCCGACAAATGAGTCCACACTCCTCTCGAGAAGAAAAACGAAAGAATGTCCTAAGTGGGGAAGTGCCCACAGTGCACGTGGGAAGGAGGGGCTGGCTCATCTGAGAGAAGCGGTCACGGGAGGAAGTGAGCGGAGATCCCAAGTGGGCCAAATTACGAGGTCAGGGAAGGCAAGCAGAAGAGTGTTGATCTGATGTGGCAGGAAATAAAAAGTCAGAAAGGCTAGATTTGTATTCGGTTCTAACCAATACTAACTGCTTTTGGGTAGCACTGTCTTCGTTTTGTGGAACCCGGCCTTCCTGGAACACTGGTCTCTTCTTCATCATGTAAATCAAGCTCTTCCTCATATTTAACAGTCTCTTTCCCAACTGGCATCAGATGGTCATCCAGTTCACCTAAGAAATGTAAAGACAATTAACGTAAACCATCTGGAAGCTGCCTCTCTAATTACAAAAGGATCCGGAGCAGCAGTATGTTAGACAGCAACTGGAAAGGTAATGAAAACTAAAGCATCTGTACTTTTTGTAACCAAACTGATTGGACGTGAGGCGTCAGGCGGTCTACCTGGGCGTTCATGAATTCAGTGAGCAGGGCCATGAACTCTAAGAGGCAAACGTCGCATCTACACATGGCACAGCACAGGGAGTGAAGCGCAGGGTACAGGGCCAGCACCGTGTGCCGACGGTGGGAGGCGGGGGGGCCGCGCGCTGCCCAAATGCTGAGCAGAGCAGGCCACAGAGACCTGCGCAATCGCTGTGTGCGACTCCTAGAGCCCATGTACACTGTGTGTCAACTCTAGTCCGATACAAGAAAGTTTCCTCAATAATACTGAAACGGAAAACAGCACACAACCTCTGTTTTACAAAGCCTTGGAAAACAAGGCTTCTCATTTCAAAAAAAAAAAAAAAATAGAGGAATCTGTAAACTAATTTGAGAGACTGACCCATTAAAACACAAGTGTCCCTGATTCAGCAGTGACAAGAAGACCTCTCTGTTTTGACAAGGGGTCAGGAAGGGGAGCAAACACAGCGCAGCCGTCTGCAGGTAGCTGCGGCCATCAGGGGGCTGGTCCCTGTCACAGGACTTGAAGGTGACATCACATCTCCACCCTTCCTGACCATCGCCCAGTGAGAGTGACAAGTTCAGACGCTACAAAATCCTCAGAGAACGATCAAGTCCTTGATACACTTTCATTTGACAATGTTTTCAACTTTATTCTTATGTGCGTGTGCTTTTCAAACACTCTTACCAATTTTGTGCAGTTTTTCACAGCAGATGAGAGCTACAACTCTTTCGGCCAATCGGATACAGCTCATTGGTGGACCCTGAAAGTAACAAAAAACATTTCCACTGTACGTGCGCGTAGCTATCTATCATTAACACATAATACTTCTATGAAACTAGTATCTTTAAAGCCAAACTTTATGAGAGCAAAGTGGCTTATTTTGAAAAATGCCAGCAAGTTTGTCAAAACCCTAATCTCCACAGTTGAAACAGTTATTTTTAAAAGTCCTGTCCAGTAACACCTAGATAAGTTATTTATAATGAAGATTTGACAATTTTAATGTATACAAATTTAAGTAAGATTTTCAGGTAGCTTATTTTCACTAATCTACAAATAAGGCAAAAAACAGAGATATCTCCACATGTGGCTGTAACATACACGTTAACAGCACAAATTTTCATTTGCAGCAGAAATTAGTCATCTCGGGATACCTGGAAATCAGTACTGGGACCTAGGACGGCAGTCATGCAAAGGCAGATTTCGGAGTGAACAACAAAATGGCCAGAGAAGCCCAAATACATTTAATAAATTCTGTCCCTGTAAGTGTCTAAGCCACAGCTGATGTTGGTATTAGTAAGATCCTAGAGGGGACTTCTGGTTATCTATTCATACTGCCCACTGAAGGTCTGGACATGTCGCTGACTACAAAAGAGACTTACAAACCTATGCTTAAGAACAGATTTAAAGCTAAATTTCCCTGTAACTTGCGCTGGCGTAGAGAAGCTGAAAAACAATCCATTAATGACATACTTTAAAAGCACAATCAGTTCTTTTTCTAAACTTACAACAATGGAGGCTCGGAGAGGTGAGTTAATTGGCAGATAAAGAGTTGAATAAAATGTACCATCAGGCAACTCTCGGGTTCTACATTTAGGAGCTAGATGAGTAAACGGATCACTTGGTAATCTAGCACAGTATCTGTGAAGAAAAAGAAATGCTGATGCTAAATCTACACCTGAGAAATGGAGGAAAAAAATCTATATTCACAGCCTCAAGTTTAATTTTTCATGTCCCTCTTCCCCTCTACTGGATTGGTATTTATACGTGAAGTTTGAGCTTCACCGCCTTGAACTTTCAGTAAGATGGAACAGTGCTGTCCAACAGAATCTCCTGCAATGGTGTTCTGTGTCTACACTGTCCAACGGGGCAGCCACTGAGCCCCTGAAACGTGGTGAGGCAGCTAGGAAACTAATTCTTAAATTTTATTTAATTTTAGTTAAAATTAAAACTTGAATTGAAATAGATATATACGTCCAATGAGACCAGAGTGCAGAAAATACTGTTCAGAATCCATTAAAAGAGAACACGCCGCCAGTGTTTGTTCCTGAGTATCATATATGCACCCACAAACGCCCAGGGCCTGTGCAAGGAAGGCATCAGTAGAGGCTGGAAGGACAGCCTAGTACTGACCCCACAGAAGGCATCAGAACAAGAAGACCACCCCTACTGCCCACCGGGGCAGGGGCAGCAGAAGAGTGTTATGGGGCAGGGAGCTAGCTGGCTTCAAGGGTGCGGGAGACTGCGCAAGGAAGGTGCTGGGACAAGAAGATAATCGGTGGGGGCGGGACACGCACAAGGAAGGCCCTGGAATGAGCAGCCGCCCCTCGAGGTCACAGCCTGTACAGTAAGGGCACCCAAACACAGCGGCAACCCCGCACAGTAGGAGACTGGCTGGAGTCAAGGAGATTGGACATAAAAGTAACATCTGAGGACAATGGGAGTCCTAGCTCTTACTACTGAAGAAGCCAGAAATAATGATGGAAGAGAGGAAAGCTAGAAAAGAACCCTGTGGTGTGACAGGCAAAGTGGAGGGAACACACAGGTAGTCAGACACAGAAATAAAGAATTGTGCAAGTGAATACACATCACACACACACACACACACACAAACTCTCACGTTGCTTCTAGCTCTAAGGAGCCGGGCGGCAGCAACACTCCAGGGTCAATGAGCACACCCAGCGCTCAGCGCCCAGATTTTGGTTTCTAAACACCAGTCATTTGCCACTGAAAGAAACCAGAACCTTTTGGAGAAATAGCCAATATTGAGGTGGGCAGGGACAACAGAACTTGAAGCTAAAAATCTTAGTATGCCATAAAATAGGGAAGTGATCAAAGAACAACGAGGACATAAAAAGACTTGTTTGTAAAAAGACTCGTTTGAAGGGGCTCCCACTGGCCAAATGTGAGATAATTTTAACATCAAAATAAATAATAAAAGACAGTAACCAGACTACAACCCATTGAAAACAGAACTTCATCAATTCCTATTAGATTAAAAAAACAAAGGGAATAAGTAAGTGGAGAAAAGAGAAAGCTCTGTTTCAGCAGGATGCCAACAAATAGAAGAACAGATTTAGAAGCTTTTGCAGACACTACAGCAATAATCAATTCAGGCAAGAAATCCCCATGAATACGTAAACTAATGGGTGGAACTGGGAGAAGGACTAAATTTTATACTGTCTCGAGCTATCTCCCCATGAAATATGCACTCATTCCTTACAGCAGAGAAAGCTGGCAGAACTTTCCTAAGTGATCGGAGCCACCCCCACGAGTTAGAGCCCCGATCACCATCAAGTCCCCCAGCAAGGACAGGATGAGAAGAATATAGCGCCACTTCCGTGATATGCAGGCCCTAGTGCACACCCGGGGGTTAATTGTCAGAAAATATCAGATAAAGCCAAACCGAGAGACAAACTACAAGATGATTGGCCTATAATCTTTAAAAGTTGCAGGGTCATTCGGGTCAGGGAAAGACAGGAATGGTTCCAGGATGAAGGAGACTAGAAAGAGGAGAAAAACTCATACAACCCTTGATCCTGGCTTGGATCCTTTCACTATAAAAAAACATTCCCATGAAACTTCAGGTTGAGGGGTAAGTGGGAGTTCTCTGCAGTATTTCTGCGACACTTTAAAGTTTGAAAATGTTTCAAAATAAAAAGTCAAAAAGAAAATCTTAGGGCAGTAGCTCCTTTATTTTTGCCTCTGCCCGATATTTATCCCGATACATAATCTAGGTATGTATCTGCTTTTCTTAGTTCTTGGAAATGTTATTACCAATTCAGGACAAAGTAAATTAGAACATAATTAAAAATGCGAGTTAATTTATCAAAATCTTATAGCTAATGGAAAATTCAACATCCCTCAACATTCATGGCACAAAACAACAGATTTCAGAATAAAAAAAAAATTAGTGAGCACTAGAAAATTAAGTAAAATCTAATTAAAATAAGCATGCTTTCATTAAGTCAGCCTTGCCAACAAAAACTAAACATTTATCACTGCACAATACTGTTTTTGCCTTCTGATCAAAAAGAAGAATGAATGGAAAAAAGCAACTTCTTTTCTCAACAAAATAGTACAAGCCATAAACAGAGAGACTGGTGAATATTCACAAAAGGTAAACACTATAATACTCACAGGTTTAGACTTAAATCCTGCAATACAAATGCAAATGGTTTCATGTCCTACCTATTGATGTGTCCAATGGCCGTGTTGATTGTGACTCGTGGACCGCCATCATCGGGCCTCAACACGTATGGTGGGAACACATCGTCATCATCTACAACAGGTTCAATGTCAGTCTCTCCAGTGTCAACTGACTTGGAACACTTGTTTCTCAAGATCTGAATATTGTAGAAACAGATTTCTGATGAGGACGAGTATTTTCTTTGCCATATGTCAGGCATTGTCAGAATATGCCATATGCCATATTCTGCCTCTGTACCTATAGAAAAAGCCCTCCTGACAGCTCCCTCTCCTAAACACACTTCAATACTCAAGTCACCTGATGCAGAAACTCCCTCCTAAGGCAGTCCCCCCAGCTCCTATCACGTGGAGACACTCGCTACTTGCGCACAAGGTTTGCACGGTACCGTACCTATGTGCACACACACTCACACAGGCACAACGACAGGGCTGTGTCATCATGCTCCAATCGCTCCACCACTCAGTCACTCAACTGTGACAAGACCGTCCACACTAACAGGACACTTTTCAGGCTTCTCTCCCCATAACCCATATGACCATTTTCACTGCGAGCTTTCAAACACTTTGTAAAATCACTTGACTTTATCACAATGTACACACTGCACACCCCTGCTGAGACTATTCTCTGTAGATAAAGATGTTTTTATCTATTGCCCTGCACATAAAAAATAACACAGAGATATCATATTGACTTTTGGATCTTACCTTTTCAATAGCTTTGTATGTTTTGAGGTCTTCTTCAAAACTTTTTATTTTGTCTGAATCTGCTAACATTATATAATTAGAGATCGGTGCCCTTGCTCTTCCCTTAGATTGAACATATGATCGATACTCTGTGGGCAAATCAAATCGAACCACCAAGTTGCACTTTGGTATATCAACACCCTCTTCCACAATACTTGTTGCAATGAGGAGGTTGGTCTCATGTGCTCGAAATTTCCTAAGGACCTGAAAAAAGTCCACCAAGAAAAGCAATTCTAAGAAATTTCCAAAGCAATACTATAGTACAAATAAGTGATGACTGTCATTTCTTTAGATTTTATTTATTTATTTGTCAGAGATAGAGAGCATATATGGGGAGAGCTGCAGGCAGAGGGAGAAGCAGACTCCCTGCTGAGCAAGAAGCCTGATGCCAGACTTGATCCCAGGACCCTGGGATCATGACACTTAACGGACTCAGCCACCCAGACATCCTGCGACTGTCATTTCTGACACATACTCTGGGTACACTAAATCTTTCATTCCAGGCTAAAGAAGATGACAATACCACACAAAACTCAAGATGCATGAGCACATGGGCAAAGAGACTCTTCTCTGATTTGATGACAGTTTTCAACTGAATAGGACTTGAAAAATCAAAGTGATTTTCTACCATACAGAAGTATGCAAATCACAGAAAGCCTTCGGGGTTGAAGAGGCTGGCTTCTTCAATGGTCACAAAAGATCTAACCAACAAAGTGACCAAATGAACCCATTTCTGGAGTCCTGCTGACACTCTGACCCTCTATGGTAGTGTCTTATGTGTGTGAAACTGTGCCAACATCCCTCCAAAGGAGTTAAAACCCTTTCGCTAAAATCCCTAAAATGCTTGTAACTTAAAAATTACAAGTAAAGCATTACTTATTTTCTGGCATCTTGGGACATTTTCAACTTAAGGAATCAGAACTACTGATTAAAAAGTAAAGTGGAAATTTTTTTCATATTAAATTTAAAATAACATTATTTCTCAATCCAGGATAAGTAAAGTAAGTTGGCTTTTAAACAGATCTATCACACTGGCTGGCTATTGGACTCCCCAAACTTGGAATATTATCAAAAAGCTAGGACACAGAAAATGAACTTCAGCGTGAATTATTCTCCCTCTAAGTTAAATAAAAAACTTCAAATAAAAAGTTTTTGTTTGCCAGCCAGAACACTATATTAGGTTTCACATCTTTGCTGTGCTGTCTCCTATATTAAAAATCTGAGGGGCGCCTGGGTGGCTCAGCCATTAAGCGTCTGCCTTCGGCTCAGGTCATGATCCCAGGGTCCTGGGATCGAGCCCCACATAGGGCTCCCTGCTCCACGGGAAGCCTGCTTCTCCCGCTACCATTCCCTCTGCTTGTGTTCCCTCTCTCGCTGTGTTTCTCTCTGTCAAATAAATAAAAAATCTTAAAAAAAAAAAAATCTGAAAATGCATGAAAAAAATTAAGCCAGAATCTTTAACGTATTCAACCAAGGCAGGATTTTAAATAGAAAACAAACACTTTCTAGGAAAAAAAAAATGATTTTGTTGCTCACTCACATGGAGTCAACAGGAGTTATGGTTACACATGCTTTGTTTTTCTATGAAATGCCAACAGTCCAATAAAGGAAAATGAAACGGTTGATGGCAATTAAGAGAAAATTGATTTACCAGACAGCTCCTCTAATTCTGAACATATGAATCGCTATACAGCTACTTCATAGGAGACAGCTAGTCTGTCTACGAGCAAATATTCTATATTACAAAAAAATACCAAGCATCTATGAAGAGAGGGAGCTCCGATGAGCAGAGTTTATATATATTCTGAAAACTGTTATTGTACAATTATTTCAACTTAAGTTACCTCTTCCTGTTTTCTGAATTCTGCTTCCATCTGTTTGTTACGAGGCTGATTCTTTCCAATGCCATGTCCAGTTATAAAATTGCTGCTGATGTAAGCCAGCTCTGGGTCTTGTTTGCCAGCTTCCTTTATCAATCTAAGAAAATTATATACGTTTGGAAGTTAAGCATTGCTGAGGGAAAAAAATTGAAACTTTTGTTTGTAAGGTCTCCCTGAAAATAGAAATACATGTGAGTTTTGCCAACATCCCTAACAAAATGGTCTTGGAGCTTTTTTTCCAACTCACTCAAACAGAAATCCCCGCTGCTCTTCCCTGTGTGGGTCTGTGGGCCAAACACTCACAACCCCAGATCCAGGGCTGATTTATACTGACGAACGAAATGGTCACGGTGCTTCAAACTGTCTCATTTGGCCGTGACCACCAGAAACGTGGCCCTGTAGGGGACAGAGCGAGGCAGAAAGAAACACGGAATCCTCGTATACCTTGGCTGCAGGTCAGGACCTATCAGGAAAAAGCCCCACACGCTTCTCTGAAAGCTCACTGCATTTCTCCACACCCACCTTGCGGCGGCCATCGGCACCCTTGGCTCCACGGCCAAGTTTATACCGCATGAGTACCCAACCCAATGCCAAGGGGCGATTCCACAGCAAGGGAAACCTCACTCTCCTGCTATGCAGACAAAGACAGCTCCTGCTGTGTGTGGCAAATAGCACGGTTACTTCTTTTAGTCTCAGCCCAATGCTCTTTTTATCACTGGATGCAGAGCTCCTGTCTCCTGGGAGGCACCTCCATTCCCAAAACTTTCCTGCCCCCAGGCTGCCGATCAGGGCAATGCCGGAGTCCCCATCCCATTCCATCATGAAAGAGAGAAGCTTCCTAGCTCGCCCCTCTTCCTGCCTGTTCTTCTTTATTAATCCAGAACACGAGTAACCTAAAGCTGGCCTTCTAGCTAAGGAATGGAAAAGAGCTACAGGATGGGATCACGTTACCCGGGGACAGAAGGTTAACAGTTAGTGTTGCCATTACAGCTATTTTGGAAATATCCACATTCAAAAACTCAGCACAAAGGATAAATGGTTCCACACCTGACGTAAGTGATTCCAGATGGTTCTTCTGAAGTCATACACATAGTATAAATTCCTGATAGAAAATTGCATTTTTAAGTCAAACCTTTTTTTTTTTTTAAATACATGAAACAGACTAATATCAAAGAGCTGGAAGAAACCTTGAGTGGCCATCTCCAATATCTTCCTGCCTCCAAATAAGCCAAACACTTGCATGTCTAGGTTAGTTTAAGAGTCTGTTCTACATTCAGATACTTAAAATGTTCAGAATCAAGAACTTCCTTAATATGTTTCAAGCTTTGTTTAGGTATTAAAATAAAACTTATGACGTCAGTAGCAGAAAGCAATGTTACATGCAAACAAATCACATGCCCCGAAGTCTAAATTATGCAATTAATTATCTTACACATATGTACTTCCAAATGTTAGCTTATGTAAAGAAGCATCAATGTGAATGTAACAGAGGCTAAAAAAAAATGCATTTCATGGCAGGCATTGGGCAAATTAATTCATTCAATTAGGCAAAGAATGTTTTTTACTTTGCCAAAATGATAAGTCTAGCAGATTTTAACTAAGAAGCAGAAGCACTAAGAGTAAATGCATTCTCCTTAATGAAACTCGCATCAATACTGCAGAGAAGAGACAATGTGCACATTAACAAACCAAATCCCTTGTAAGCAGTAATTAATTGCTATATACCCATGCTGATGATGTTTAGAGAGAAAAATGTCTTTTTCTGATAAATTAAAGGATGTCTGACCACATTCCTCAGACAAAACTCTAGGCTTCCAGAGAAACGACGAGGTCTACAGTGGTCGGGGAGCTCACAAGAGAGTAACACAAACTGCTTATAGATTTCACGGTACCATGAACTGATAAGACAAAGCCTTACTTGTTTCTCTTGATTTTTACACTGAGTTTACGTGAGCTACTCCACAAGCAAGCGGTTTGACAAACCCAGCTGATCTCTTGTGCTCAGAGCTTCTGAAACTATCAGCAGTTAGGAACCAGGTGTTTTTCCTTCTAATTACAAATCCATCAGAAACCAGCATTTTTCTAAAACTCCACAAGATCTACAAGGAAAATGAAACTGAAAAGCATTCAGATTCAAGAGCCAACTGTATTATATTCAGGAGACGTAACTTGCTGTCAAAAGTAAGAGCTCCGGGATGTTCCCCCTCGATCGCTCACTCAGCTGGTAGCAGGGCCCGCATCGCGCGGTGTGCACACACACCGCCCCGGCCCCCTGGAAACAGCGCGGCCGGAAACAGCAGATGTGGATGCTGAACCAGCAGATGTACCACAGGGAACTAGCATTTGACTAAATGTGCCAGGTTCCGCAGACAATCATAAGGGGAAACACATTCAAAGCAACAAACACATCATTTGAAATGTCTGCCAAGTGCTAATGCGTATTATCAACAATAGCCTTTAATAGTACCCTAAACCTTATGTTTCCTTATCAACATGAGAAAATCAAATGTAATTCCTCTGTGATCTTACAAAAAAAAAAACTATGACCGAAAGCTACAGTACATGGATCCCATATGCCCCAAACGCGTGCATAAAGCCCAGAAGAAAACTGCACCTACTGAATCACGTGATAAAATAGCCATTTGGCTGTGAAGAGACAGAGACTATTACTATTTTACAAATGAAGACCCGGAAAAGTTAAAAAAAAAAAAAAAAAATTTTTTTTTTCCCCCGAAAAATATACATCTAACGAAAAAGGGTCAGAAGGAAAGGAACCAGGGCTCCTAGAGAAACGGCGGATTCTATGGCTGGAGCAACAAAAATACAAGAGTCTGGAGCATCCTGTAGGACTAGAAATAAGGAAGTGCTAAAAAAAAAAAAAAAAAAAAGATCCAGGGTGAGGGCCTGTCCAAGGGACACAGGGCTAACCTCAAAGAGCACCCCACGCTCCCCGTGGCCCAGGGTGGAACAATGTGACAACAAAATAAATCGCCTACTATCAGATAACCCAAAGTGTAAAATAAGGAAACATAAGTCAATAAGTATCCATAAACAGGATCAAAAGGCAGTTGTCCTTACAGCAGAATTCTAATAATAAACACACCTCTCTCCAGGAATGGAGTTCAAGCCCTCCCTCCCAGGATGAGCCAGACCCAGTGACTTGCTTTCAGAGAAGAAAGTGAAGAATAAAACGATAACAACGTCACAGTGGAGAAGCCTGCCAAACAGCGTCATAACCACGTGATGACCTTTCCCCCCACAGTGATGTCTCACGTCCATACCACGAGTCCCCCTGAGAGAATGTGAACCCTCTCTGCAATGTTCTTCCAAACCCTAAAACCCTATTTTTAATCCTGAGAAAAACATGAGACGAATTCAAATTGAGAGCCGTTCTACAGAATACCTGACCAGTATTCCTCAGAACTGTGGAGGTCATCAAAACCAAGGAAAAACAGGAAATACAGAAGACCAGAGATCAGTGAGATGCAATACGGTATCCTGGATTAAGACGATGACATTAACGGGAAAACTGATCAGTGAAAATACAGTCTGAAGTTTGGTTAATGGTAACACACTAAAGTCAGTCTCCTGTTTGCAACAAAGGTACATACAAAGTTAACAGGCAGAGGTAGCTAGGGGAGCTCTCTACTCTCTTTGCAACTTTTCTGTAAACAAAGTTAGGAGGCAAATAGAGAGGGAGGGGTAGACCGAGGCCGCACACCAGGGTCACACAAGACTAGTAAATCACACAGTGAAAAGAGCACCAGACTTGGGAGACCAGAAACCCTTTCCTGCCTCTTGATATCTGTGTGATTTGGAGAGGGGCACACACTGAATCTTGGCTTCCGCATCTATAATATAGTAAAAACATCTACCTTCCTCCCTCATGGAGTGTTGTCAAACTTAAGAAGGTATCTAAAGGTAAGTTATAAACCATAAAGCTCTACATACATAAGGGAAAAAGGAAAACTATAAACATAAGACTGTACACATAGCTACATTATCTACAGTATTAGCTATGATTTACTTTTTTAATTAGGAGAGGACAAAATCGCCCATGTATCACAATAGCTTAGACTCCCGTGAAACTGTTCACTGAGGGTTTTTCCTCCTATTAAACTGATGGAAGTAAAGACTCTGGATTTCAGGAAGTTTTTCTAAGCTTATTAAAAAGCTTACTGGAACAAGACTCCTATTGTATATTTAATTAGCTGCCCATAAAGTCAGCCCTCAAACTGCTCTTGATTCATCATCCAACACTAAATTCCAGCCCCATTTTATGAAAGTTGATCACAATTAATCTGATCCTCAAAGTCAACAGGAAGTAACTGATTTTTGATAAACCCTTTTAGACTAATATTCGTGCTATGATAGCTGGCACATCTCTACATTTAAGAATGCATGTAGAGAAAAGGGAAAAGAAGAAAATATGCCATTTCTTCTTTCAAAGCACCATCAAATGTATTTCTTAAACCATCCTGTATGGGGGCAGGGAGCATGTCTATAACAAGGCTTGGAACTGTGCTGATATTAAACTTTTCCAACCCCTGAAATGCCTTTTCCCACCCCTGAAATGCCTTTTCCCCTGTTCTAAGCAATAATCCTGACAGTCGGGCTCTCCCTGGTCTATCTCCTGGCCGTCTTCCGCACGGATTTTTAGTGTTCTCTGAGACCCAGGGGCATTATGACTGCAGAAGGAACTGGAAACTAGGACACAGGATATCAGGATTCTAGAATTGTCTCTGCCACTGCCTAGCAATTTAACGCAGAGCAAATCACTTTTCCTCCCGAGGCCCTTTCTTTTTTTTTATAAAAAATAAGTGGGCTGGATTAGATAGTCAATGAGTCCCTTTCCAACCTTAAACTTCTGATTCCAATGTAATTCACTACCTAAAGTTATTTTACTTTGTATTCATCATAGGGATCAGGCCCAATGACTATGAAAATTACCAGACTAAAAACTGCCAGATGACTACCCCAGAGTCCAATTTCTCATTACTCCAGTAAGTTTTCAAAGCCCCAAAACAGTCAGAAGCAGTTTAGGAAAAGAAAGGAAAAAAAAAAAAAAACCAAATTACCACAGGAACCAAAGCTCAATTTCTCCTCAGAGATCACTATGTGCACAACTGGCTCTTAGAGATCAACTCTGGCCAATTAATGAATCTCAGAGAGAAACAGATCATTGTCTGAAATACAAACTAAGGACCCTTTGTGGCCCTTATATACTACGGCATCTACACACGCACCACAGGAACCATACATTCTTTGACCATGTGACACAAACTTGGAGTACAGCTTCTTGGCCGGGTCTATGTTCTGGAAAAATCAACTTCTACTAAAGAAGCGGGTGGACGTGGGATCCACAGCCTAGCTTGGATGCACTGTCATCTTTTGCCAATATCCTCTGAATCTTCCCTAGCCTTCTTATTTTCTTCTGATTCAGAAAATTTTAACATATAGCCTAAGAACCAATCGAAAATGCAAATCCAACTTTCTGAACTTTTTCCACTTCGAACTTGCAACTTAACTATTGGTTAAGATACAAAAATTAGCAACAACAACAAAGACGGCCACGAAAATTCCTAGGTAAAAGTTATCCTAAGATTACCTGAGGGAGAAAGCCTGGTGTGAAATGCTCAACACAATGCCCAACACACAGTCACAGATGAACTGTTTCTGAATTGAATCTAACAATTAAATGTAAGACAAAACAAAAATTGCTTTCCCTTCATATAACTTCATCTTTCCACACCTACTCTCTATTTTAAATGGATTAGAATACATTAGCCACCTTCGAGAAAAAAAAAAATCCCAGGTCCTGTCAAATGTAGCCTTTTGGGAGAGCTCCAGTCCCACAAACGTCCTCCCTGAAGACGCCAGCAGGGAATTACGGCGGTGCCGAAAAGAGGACGCTCACCTAAGCCTTCCGCCAGGTTCAAGGCTATGACCACAGCGCGGCACTTCCCGAAACCAGAAGCTGCCCCGTTCTACAGTGGGAAAGGATTATCAGTTGATCTGAAGAGACTTACCTGTTTAAGACAACAGCTGTGTATCTTCTTTCCACAAAAATGATTCCGCATAAAATATTGGTAAACGGAGAAGGAAAATTTGTCTCCGGCTTTTCTTTTTCTTCAATTTCTTCATCCTCATCGTCATCCTCAGAATCACTCCACGACACATAATTATCCTGATTCCTATTATTATACCACTCAACACTTTCAAACTGCTGTCGCTCGTACGGTTTATATTTGCGTAAGATTTCAAGCAGTTTTATTACTTTAGGAGTTACAAATTTCAGGTCAAGTGAGGCAGGAGAGAAGTGCTCTTCACATAGTGCATGTATTTTCCTTAGGAAGGTGTCTGTAAACAATAGGAATTTCCTGTGCAGCTCCTCTTGTTCATGTTTGATGTATTTCTGCAGTTCTCTTACCATCATTCCAGCTACTTTATCTGCACACCAAGGGCCCAGAACCACCAACACCGCACGACAGTCTGAGAGGATCTACAAAACAATGGAAAGAGTCAAATGCTAAACAGCAATCATGGAGCATTTTCATGTGAGGTTTAACTGAGATTTAAGGTGTCTTCAATCTGCGCCTTCAAAATAAATTTTCCCTGCTAATATAAACGCTGAGGTCAGTTCCTTAAGTTTGGGGGGGGGGGCGGGCGGGCGGTAATGGCCAGTGGTCTTTTCAATTTCTACTTTTTCATATATATATATACATATATGCCCAGAACCATCCTTTTGTTTTCCCCAGAAAATATAATAGAAAATAAAATAAAAGATGCAACTGTATAAGGTTAATAAAATTTAATTTCAATTCTGTCATTAGTTACAAGTAGAAATGAGTCATTTACTTCCAGATAAATATGAAAGGAATTATGTAGCAGAGTAATTTTATTTTAGGTAAAAAAGAAGTAATTTTATTTAGGTATCACTCTATTTTAGTGTAGATACCCTTGCACCTTACACGCGGGGTACTACACCATGTGAGTCTAGCTCTGAGCAGAATGTAAACCCACAAGGAGGCTGTAACCGAGGGACTGCCAGCTCCGCAGGCAAGTAAAAGACAAAGTGGGGGGAACACAGACTTAATGAGAAATCAAGGACTGAGAAGGGTCTAGGCATCGCTCCTCCAGAGCAAATCAGCTCTGGAGAGAAATCAGCTCCAGGAGAGAAACAGGTCAGATTCAACAGCGTTATTCACAAATGGCTGCAAAGTCCTAGCACGATGGGTCTCAATTTTTTTTTTTTTTTTTTTGATGGGTCTCAAATTTTAATGCACTTGTCAAATCTCAGCAAGTTGGACCCCCTCCACCGGGGCCTTAGCAGGTGAAGGATGGGACCCGTAATCTGCTTTTCAAACAAGTTCCAGGGGGAAGATGGACTCGGCTGGACTGGAGTCCACAGGTGGAGGATCACTGATCTAAAGGATCTCCTCCCAAGGCTAGGCCACTCAGGGCTGATGGGCTCATTTCCAGTTACACACAGGGTATTCACTCAGTCCGAGGGTTCAAGCAGGGACTAACTCATGACACGAACCCAAACCATCCCTTAAATCAGGGAGGTCTATATTTAATTATCTGTTAGGTAACCATAAACTCAACCCAATATGATTTGTTTAATGAAAAATGTCCAAAGACATAAGAAGATAAGGCCTTAAACTAAAACATACTAATAGAAACATGTTTTTGTTTCAATATTAAAAATAAACAGGTGTGCCTGGGTGGCTCAGTTGTTAAGAGTCTGCCTTCAGCTCGGCCCTCATGGTCCCAGGGTCCTGGGATCGAGCCCCGAATTGGACTCCCTCCTGCTCAGCGGGAAGCCTGCCTCTCCCTCTCCCACTCCCCCTGCTTTTGTTCCCTCTCTTGCTGTCTCTGTCAAATAAACAAACTTAATAAAATAAAATGAAATAAAGTAAAATAAACAGAAGCCTTTTTATTATGCTTTTTCTACTTACTTGTACATGCTTACCTGTTTAGAAATTAAAGTAGAATCTCTTTCTTTTGAATGCACAGATATGTTACAGTCGTTGATAAAGTTAAGTGCTTCCTCTAGCTCCACCAGCAGTCTGCCGTAGAGGCCACTTCTGTCCGTGAATGGCCCACAGTCTACCACAATCTCACACGGTTGAGAAGTGTATCTTTAACAGGGGAAACAGGAGCTGTCACTGCCACCAGAAACTCACAAGAGCACAACGATCCATTATGACGTGTCTATGCCTTGTGATCCCAGGCAGGCTCACAGTGGTCTCCCTAACGGGGTACGCGCTTTTATCTGTACCTGTGCTCACTTGGAAGGGCTCAAGGAACAACTGCCTAAGGCTGACATTCAGAGAATTTTGTGAATCTTGTCATTACCTTATTCTCTGAAGGTTTCTGTTTTGGTTTTTAGATTTAGACTTTCAACTTTTACCTTCTCGGGCATCAAGAAACTCAAACAACACAATGATTACTTCTCGGAAGCAGAAACATTGCCGGGGGGGGGGGGGGGTGGGTGTGTGCAGATCCTAGAGGGAAAGTTGTTATCATTAAATCTATCCACTTCCATATTATTTGATATTTTTTGGCATTTGCAAATGTCAGTTTGATTTTAATGTGTTTTTAATGGATCTCCGTAAGGAGAGCTCACCTAATTTTCAACCAATTATGGTATCATCCTTGGATCTCTTCCTTTCATAAACTATGATTACCAGAATGGCACACAGTATTCTAAAAGCACTAACAATGATTAATATACTAAAGACATATTTAAATACTATGGCTCTCATTATTCTCCATCAGAATTTATACTTAACCAGAGAGTCGTGCTTAGAGAACTAGGAAGTACGAGACTCAATAGATCACTTATCCATTTTACTTAAACGTTCTAATACCTCTATTGCTAAACACTTCAAGTATACAAGCCACCGATCTAATTCGGGACAGATAAAAGCAGAAGTAAAGCCTTTTACTTCCACCCCAGATCGCTTAGGTGCAAGAGACTCAAAAACAACACGTCCAAAAGGTCCCGAGATTTGTACTTCATATGGCATTTGAATCCTTAAGTTCCGTGAGTCTGAAACACTACTTTTTCACCTCATCTACAAAGAGAACTTTTCCCAAGTTTCTATTGAATGGCAGGTACACCGCCATTTTAAATGAGACTGATCATCAAAGAACCCCCTGCAACTGCCGGCCGCACAGCGTCCGGGAGAGGACGCGGCTGCCCTGCGGTCACACAGCTGCCCTGCGGTCACACAGCTTCCAGTCAGTGGGGCCAACACTTCAGACTCCGTCTGCCCCCACTCCACACCCCGAGAAATCAGCTTCTGTAGCTCTAAGTGTTCCAAGGGCACTGCTTGATCGTCTTTAGCCCTGTTAAAGACTCTATCTAATAAGGATACCTTACTATGAATTGAATTTATTTAAAAACCAAACTTCCTCAGGCTCCCTTCCACCAACTCAAACCAAAAGTGCATCTGTGCACACTCCACTGACACTCAGAGCAGCCACCTGCTCTCGGAGGCAGACCTGGAAACACACTCGGCTTTCTTAGACACTCACACCCATTTTCTAAACCACGCGGCGCTTCCAACCCTTTTAAAACATACTGTAAAACACTGAATCCTGTCCCTGAGTGCTCTTTCAAAGGGTTCCGAGGGACACCTAGGCGGGAACAACCAAGCACACACAGACAGAAATGTCCCAGTTGAAAGGAACACAAATTTCCTGCCCCAGTCCCGGGTTCTTGTCAATGTCAGCAACCAGGGGAGGCCCACGCTCCTGCAATCTTCTTTCGGAAGGAAGAAACCCCTCTGTCCACCGCTCTCTGTGAAAACAAGGTTAGATCCTTGCCCTCACAGGCAGCGGTCCTGACAGAATTCTCCAACTCGCTCCCTCCCAGCGGCCGCCATCTGTCCCTTGCGCGGGCGCTGGCCGGGACAGCCTACGGAGGGACCGAAGGCCAAAACTGGGCGGCGCCGGCCGCGGGGAGGCCAACGAGCCCCAGCACCTACCTGTCCAAGACCACCAGGTCAGTTGCAGTTTCAGCGTTACTCTTCAGAATTTTCTCCAGTTTCTGAATCTTTTCTTCCAATTCCTCAGGATCGCATTTCCCATTTAAAATGGAAGCAGTTAGTCCCAAAATACGAGGACACGATGGACAATTTTCACAGAGCTAACACAACAAAAGATACTGACAGTAAGGAATTCATTCTGCAAGGCAGGGACAAAAGAGACCCTGCCATGTTAACACAGGTCAGGAAGATGGGAGACCGATACTAAAAATACAACTTATGGAGTTACTGTAACTTATCTAAAAGACCTGTTTATCGAAAAGGACACTTAAATATGCTATGAGATCAGATCATTACTTTATCACAGATCGTGTACTTTATTTGTATTGTTTTTAAAATTTTACTCTAGATTTAGATTTAGGTTACTTTCATTATCACAGACTTAAGTAAAAATTAACTTAATATTCATTCATTCATACATGGAACTAAGTTCCCAAAACTGGTAACTAATATTACTGTTTTTGATATACAAAAACACCATTTATGCTCAGTAATTTGACTTGAATTAAGACTGATAAACTCTAAAATTTTACCTTCATAATTTCTCGGTAGGGGTGGTCTAGGATTGCAAGATGACACTCATCAAACACCAAAAGGTTAATGTCTGACAATGATAAGTAACCATTTTTCAAAACATTCAAGGCGACGTAGCAAGTCATAACGAGAACCTAAAAAAAATTGGCATCAGTATAAAAATGTGCCTTTCACCTGTCTGGATACACTTACACTAAATCAGATTATGGAAACATTATATTGTGGGTGAGAATTAAGAAATTCATTAGTCAAAATTAAAACGAAAATTCTAAATGTATGGAGGCTTATACTTTGAAACCAAGAAGCAGAATTAGGAAAATACGGAAAGATTATGAGAGAGAAAAAAAACCCTTGATAACAGAGATCATGTTTTTAAGATAAATCTTACTAAATCTACTTCAGGTTTTCAGGGTCCTATAGCTATATTTTGAATGATGAGACCGACCATTTTAATCAACTCACAAAACAATTCACACCGTGTTTTCCTCTTTTTTCCCATTAAACTGACATGGTTGTCTGGAAGAAGGCACAGACTCAATATTCTTTTATAGTGTCATCATTCATCACTGTGAGGACATTTAAGTGTTTTATCGATGAGGACTCAGCCCCACAGGTGAGGCGCACTCGTCCTTCTGGACTGCTCCCACCTGGTGAGGAAGCCCCTTTAACCACATCACCCGCGGACACCCAAGAGCCCCCCGACACGGGCTGCATCCACAAAAATGGGTCCTTTAGAGGAAGTCTCTCAAAGACCCAAAGATCTCAACCAAGAAATGTCTTCAGTTTCAAGACCTTCGACTCACGCATAAATTTTCTGAAAAGCAGGTTATCTACAAATGGGAAACAGGTCACCAGAAATTGCGTTTCTCGAGTAAGTAAATCATAGTGTAAAGCTGATTCTCTTCTATGAAGTAAGAGAAAGAGGCCATAAGGGCTAGCTTTTAGGCTGACGAAGTATAGAAAAATAGAGTTTTCAAGGTTATAGGTGATCTCACGAACAAAGCCAAGGACGTGTAGGGGTGTAAAAAGTGAAATTTCTCTAGGAGTCTTACCTGGTGCTTAGTAAACTCTTGGTTCCATTTCTCTTTTGTCCAAGATGCATTTACTTCTAGGTTTGAGTATTCCCCAACCTTGAGATCTGAATGAGTTCTGACAGCTGACACTTGTTGAGCAACCTGGTTAGCTGATTACAAATATAATACTCCATGTAAACAATGACAGACCTTATCCGGTAGGCTCTCTGGACTACCAATGATCAAGACAGCAAAGGAAATCTTTATTATATATCGTAGCTAACCCCCAATTTTTCAAATAGTCAATTTAAAATCCTATTTCCAAGGTCATCCTCTGGAATGCATTTCTAGATTCAAGACCCTACCCTCTGTCACTCCCTTCAGAGAACCTTTATGCCATCTTCCTTATTTTTGGCTGATTTTCCCCAAACTAAGAATATAACTTCTAGGCTAGAATAGTAACTACTCCAGATCCACCCCTCCTGTTTACATGAGTAAAATCGGATTGTTTCATCAAGAAATAAGACAGTTTCATATGTACTTAAAGTACATGAGAACATCACACATTGAAACAATCTAAAAAAAAAAAAGGAGAGCAGCAGCAGGTTTACATTCGTGCCCTACTGGCAGCTTAGTTCACATTTGATACTCTTAACATATAATCCCAAACACATACAAACCAGTATCATAAAACCTTACTGAATATCTAACTCTTAAGAAGCATCTAACTTCCCTTCCGTAACTGGCATAGCAAAATCATAAATCAAAAAGTTACTGATCTCATAATCAAGCATCCTTTGACATACTCCGGAAAGCTAAAATGTCAAGAACAAAAATAACTGTCACAGCTTAGATTTGATGATGTTCCAAAAAGTCACTCGAGCAAAAACTGCAGAATCAGAATTAAATGTGATTACATTTAAGGAAAGAGCTGAAGTCTAACCCCCGTGGAATAAAATGCTAACACTTAAAAGAGGCATACTACAAAGTTAAGAAAGAAGTCAAAATGATGTTTCTGCTATCACAATTTCAACAAATACACTATTTCTCAAACTCTCTATACTTTCAATAATCTAACTTAATGCCCACAGAGAAAATGTGCTTCACCATAAAATCTCATCCAATTTCCTCCACACAATTTCATAAAATATTTTTTTTTATTACCAGAGTTGACCAAGAACACCGTCCTTTTTCCATTCCTGTTGAAGTCTCCCCTGATCTGATAGGACAGCTCTTTAGTGAGTAGTACTGCAATAAACGTCTTCCCTGAGCCAGTGTTTAAACAGACTATGGTATTATGATCCAGAGCCGCTTCAAGCAGTTCAACCTAGAAATACAGCGGGGAAAAAAGATTATACACTTCGTATCTAAGTACAAAGTTGGGAAAATCAGATTTTGTTTTAATCCAGGAAATGTCACTATTTTCTACAATCTCCCTCTGATGAATGTGCCAAAAAACAGACTTTCTATATCTGTACGTAAGAATCACCGTCACAGGCCGATGCTACACATTTGAATGCATAGCTGTGGTGTGTAAATACGCGTGGAATGACATTTACAATTTCTCTAAGCATTATTTTTGCAGGGGACAGAAAACTTCTCAAGAAGGATCTGAACGGCTGAGTTTACAGTAACCAGGGTCCTGCCAGCTCCTGGTTGTTCAAACCAATCTCAACTCCTACCCAGCTCGTGAGGACACACACACCCAAGTGGGTATTAAGGGGCAGTGAGGTTTTCGGAGGAGAAAAAAAAAAAAGGAAGTTCACAAATAAAACTATCAAATCGATTGCCCGGCAGATGTTAGAAAAGAAAAGGACTATTAAGAACAAAAGTATCTGGAATGAGAAAATTAATCAGAAGAGGAGAGCTTGAAAAGGTAAATAGGTTTTATATCAGTCTTGTCAACTATATGCTAATTTATCCGATTTTAGTGAAAATGCTCCAGTATTAGTGTTCTCATTAGTACCTGATATTTTCTTGGCGTATAAATGTTATCGTGAATTGCTTCTTGTTGCCATGGCAGTCCAAAGAAAGGACCCATTGGTGAGGAGGCAGGGGTCATGAGCTGCAGGCCTGCCATGCTGAGGGGCTGCAAAGCAGGGCTTTTCATTCATCCAGTGCTTCTTTCATTGCATTCTGCTCTAGCACAGCTTACTACAAAAGGGAAAAAGAAGACCATTACACCACCATGCAGGGTTAAGAACAAAAGAAAGCACAGAAACAAGAGAAACATCAGAATATCATTCCTATGGACCCTTTCAAACTTTTCCTATAATTGTTTTAGCTTTTTCTTGATCTAAGAGGATCATTTTAAAAAGTCAAGTGTTCTACACTCTCCAACCCAGCAATTCTACACCTAGAAACTTATCTGAAAGAACTAGGCGACTACGCAAAGACTCAAGTACATGAATATGTATTGCCGCATTATTACTTGAAAGCAAGAAACACCTTTCGAATGTATGAACAAAAACATGGGCTATGTAAATTATGGTATAGTTATACAATGGAATAACTTTGAACCCACGAAGAAAATCCATATCTATACTTAGTGATACAGAACTGCCTTTCTTCATACACCTTTAAAAGAAAATATGAACACGAGCTTTTTAAAATATATACGTATATATGAACACAGTCAATACGCACATAAATATATTTCAAACGTTCTTTGTCAGTTCTTTGACACCATTACTGATAAACTTATGAGATAATGGATGGAAGGTGCTTATCACTGTGCACTGTGCCTGCACATAAGAAAGATTCAAAAGCCTGTCAACATTTTGTCATTTTATCAATAGCCCATAAACACACAAGGTCTTTTTCTCAATTGACAACCTATCACAATGGCACAGCTGACCAACTATTTATACGACTACACACATCCTATGGGGCGCCTGGGTGGCTCAGTGGGTTAGAGCCTGCCTTCAGCTCAGGTCATGAACTCAGGGTCCTGGGATCGAGCCCTGCATCGGGCTCTCTGCTCAGCAGGGAGCCTGCTTGCCTCTCTGCCTGCTTGTGATCTCTCTCCTCTCTGTTAAATAAATAAATAAAATCTTAAAAAAAAAAAAAACTACACACATCCTAGATAAATTAAGGCAGTGCACCATTCTGTGAGTTCTTCACGGTACGTAAGCACTTTTCTATGTTTCACGCATGCTTTCCCAAAGATAAATGGGATTGTGTAAAATGACAGACTAAACCTGAGTCTTTTGAAAACTCCTAACCTGCCGATAGAGGGTTAGGGTCTCAGACCTCACCATGAACGTCCATCAGCTTTCTGTCTGCCAGCAGAATTTACCTGCCCGAAGTTTTCACCCTCCTACTCCTTCAGAGCGCTGTTATCACTCTATGAAACTGGAAAGAAAGAAGCCCACTCTCTGTCCCTTGACAGGAACCTTGGAATCTCCCGACACGTGAAATGTACAACCGTGAGACCATGAGTGACTGACGTGGTCCCACCTAATCCAACAAGGAGTCTCCAGTGTGCTCTCTTCCAGGCGCAGGCCCGACACCCAGTCCTGAGTCCAGAGATCAGCTCGGCTGACAACAACACCCAGCTAAGAGCAACGCGATCCCAAGCCAGCGGCAGGGGGCACAGGCCTGCGGGGGCCGGACCTCAGCACGGCAGGCCCGGCGAGGCGAGACAGCGCCACCCTTCCCGGCACCCTTCCCGGAGGGAGAGGGCGAGCCAAGGATTCCAGAGTCCACTCTGTCGACTGCCACCTCCGTTCTCCCTGCGACACAACGTGCTCCTTCTCTACTCGACCAAAGCCCAACAGCCAGCTTTTTAGCCCCGTAAACTTGGCGTTTACAGGCCCACTGGCCGCACCCCCTCGGGTTCATCACTCGAGCTCTCCACTCCAGCAGAACCGCAAGTTAAACCCGCCTCGCCTACCCTCCGGAGACACAGCAGGTCTTTGCGGAGGCCCACGGCCAACGCCGTGGCCCACCTGACTTCCGCCCTGGCCACACCTCTTGACATCTTCCTTACTACAGGCTGCCCACTGTCTGGGATTACTTCTGCCCCAGCCTGACCCGCTCACTTTCATCCAAGCCAAATGCTAATCCGAGACCATCCAAAACATGGCAAAAGGTATCAGGAAGTAAGGCTAACTCCTGGTAGCTGAGGAGAATAAGACAGGAAGAAGGCAGCAATGTAAATCCCCAAGTACCTCTTCCTCCACCTCCAAATACCACATACGGCCGGGAACCCGCAGCACCCCTCCTCCTGCCACTGTCAGCGCTATCACTTTTTCTCATAGGGGTAACAGTGGTAATAATAATTATTAATTACTCCCGAGAGTTGCAAAAACACTATTTAAAAGAGTCTGTTTTTTAAAAGGGAATCTATAGGCTTCAAAATAGAATAAAATACAAAGAAAAACTATAGGAATGTTCCAGATTAAAGAAGACTACAAAGAGACACAACAGCTAAATGCAGTGAGCGATCTCAGACCCTGGGTCCTACACTGCGGAGTCACGCCATAAAGGGCGTCACAGAGCCCCTGATGAAACTGTTCAAGTCAGAGAAGCTGATAACTGCACTATGGCTGTTGAAGAAAGTATCCTTTTTCCTAAGAAATATAACCCAAAGCATCTAGAGGTAAAACACCATGAGATGTATGCAACTTATTCTCAAATGGGTCAGAAAAAGAAATCACATACACACAGAGAGGTGTGTAAAGCAAATGGGGCAAAGCACGCATTCTTTGTCCCATGCTTATTCTTCTAACTTTTCGTACATTTGAAATTACTTCCAAATAAAGACTTTTAAAAAGTCAATAAACAAAAATGACCAGTTGGACTGGGATTTCCTTGCATACAGGAGCTGTAGGTCTCACACACTTGGGTCACCCGCCGTACCCAACCACACCCAGAATGTGGAAAACAAGCAGGGCAGCTCTGCAGAATGAGAAGTGTCATAAAAACCTTCTAACCTGGGGATGGGGGGCCGCCTGGGGTGCTGGGTAGGCTGAACAGCTGCCTTCAGCTCAGGTCATGATCTCAGGGTCCTGGGATTGAGACCCCATGTTGGGCTCCCTGCTGAAAGGGAAGCCTGCTTCTCCCTCTCCCTCTGCCCCTCCCCCTGCTCATTGTCTCTCTCAAATAAATAAGATCTTGGAAAAAAAAAAAAAAAGGCTTCCAACAGCTTCTATCTGCCTTTCAAATTCTGTCATCTTGCACGTATGTGCACAGAGAAACACGCGTACACACCTTATCCTTCACCGGTGCACGTGCTCCCTAAGAGCAAGATGCACGTCTCAGTCTGCAGCTCTCCAATTTCCTGCTACAAACGTACCGCGCGTATGTTCACGTAAATATCTGATGAACTCAATGAGAGATTCATGAGGGTTACACATCAAGGTACAAAACAGAACTGTCGCAGTTCAAAAGCCAGTTCTGTCTTGGAAATCCACACCCTCTGAGTTTCTACTGGAGGTGAGGGCGGCAGGGGGGCGGGTGATGGGTGGGAGAGAACCCGCAAAGACACGGAGAAGGGGCGGGCGACTGCACCCTCTCAACGAACTTCTCCATAACGTCGTAACCACTAAGTTAATCCTCACTCATTTCGCGTCCAGTGGCTGGCCCCAGAGATACAGCTTCTATTTAGGGAACACGAATCCACGATAAAAAAACTGAAAAGGTTATCCAATAATGTGAAAACAGAAAAATCTATAATTTTGCCAACTTTTATTTCCTTTGATATCTTTAAATAAGTTTTTTTTCTGCACTTGGTCTTAATGAGAAGTTCTGAACCCCCACCGGCCAGCAGAAGTCCTGCAGTCCCGCAGACAAACTATCGGGGGGTGGGGGCTGCTTTCACAGTTTCACAGCTGCTTTCACAGACAGCTCCTCCTGACTGTTTTTCCAATCACAGATTTTAACTTTCTGGCCAATTTACATTCATGACACCGGTGAGGCTGTTTCATAACTTCCATCTATTACTCATTCAGAAATAATGGAGTAAAACACATGAATAAACACTCTTCCTCTTTCCACATATGATAAATCACAGATTTACCGTTTTAATGTTTGAGATCTCTGTGTTGCTGTTGTCTGAACTGCATTTTGACATTGTGATAGCAGTTTATTGGAAAATCACAGCATGCCCAAGCTTCTGCTCTAAAAATAAATGCAAAAACAGCCAAAGGTAAGATTCCTGCACTTAAACAAGAATACAAGCACATCTTACAAGAAAGCCCTATTGATATGAAGAGTTAAATAAAAGACCATTATTTTGTATTAAATTTTAAACAGAAGACATTTGGGTTATTGCTCTCTCAAACAAAGAACAAGAGAATGAGCTGCAACAAGAGCAGGCCTAATTCCCAGAGATCTGGGGGAAAGGAAAAGTTAGAGGCAAGTCCAGGAAAAGATTTCAAAATGGATACAAGGAAATCTAAAGAGAGTGACTAAGATAATGGGGGGGGGGGGGGGGCGGGGGAAGAAGACAAGTATGTGTTATTTCCTAAATTCCCATACACAAAAGAAATAAAGATCACCGGGAGAGGCACTCAGCAGAGAAACCCAAATCACTTCGATACACATATGCAACTGGTCAGTAATTTCAATTTCTCAAAGTGGAATTGAGAACACCACAGTTAAATCCACACCAGAAACTCTTACAGAATGCATTCGTGAATAAGAGAATTCGGAACACAGTTCAACAATACTGTTATAAATAAATATAAATTTAGTGTGCTTCTCCTCAGAGACTATAAATCAGAAGCGAGGGAAGTGTGAAGCTTTGAGCCAGAAAGCGTAACTGAGTCACCAGGTGCTGACCGGGTTAGCTGTGACCCCGACTCCTGCTTGTGCTCATCAGGCTCGACAGCAGGGCCTTCTCTACCAGCAGCTCGGGGAAGGCACCTGTCACACGTCTCTGTCTCGTCTAGTGCGCGCGAGGACATGCGAGCACTGGTTACACTTTCTCACTTCAAAGACAAGTCTGGTTTGCGAGAAGGTTAATAAAGCAGAATAGGGAAGCCTTAGCACTATTTTAGTATGTACATATTTACCTCAAAATGCTGATTCTAAGTTCTTTCAGTTTCCAAGTCTGTATTAATTCATACCCTAGGTAACCTAAAAGCAATCAGAGAGAGTATTTTAGAACATAAAACTCATTTTTAAAAACCAACTTTAAGAATATTCCTATTTGACAAAATTTTCACATTTAACTTATCAGAATAGGATTCCCGATGACTTATTTTTCTACTGAATGTCAAGAAAACACTGCATGCCTCAAAGAGCTGCCTTTAAAATTAGTATTTATTGTGTTCTAATACAAATGAAAATGTTTGAAAGTTGTTAGTGCAATCCAATAAGATAGAAGGGAGAATTCTTGAAAGTACATCACATTTCCCCCCAGTGCAACCTGGCTGCAGAAGTCCCTGAACACCCCGGAAGTCAGCTCCACGTTCCCTGAGCGCAGACCTTCCCTCTCCCGGGGTCACTCTGTCTCTGAAGCTCCCTCTTTGCCGCCTCCTAGGCAGATGCAAACCAAACACACCAAGGTGGCTTAATGTGTCCTGACCTACGCTCCTCCAATTCCCCTTCCAGTCTTTTCTAGAAACATCATAACTAAAAGAAGAACACTGATACTCCTTTAAACTCCAATGCCATTCCACTACTACGAAACTACTGCTGAGTGATCCAAAGTATTGCCCGGACTGCTCTGTCCAGAGACACGTCAGAGAGTGAACACACCAAGTACAATGACCACTGATTTTATGTGTTCGTGAACACAGAACCAATAGGCCAAGTTCTCTCATTTTAATTGATGATCATAACTTAGACTTGGAAACTCCCGTCTGATAAGCCCCTTTAAGATAACTGAAAAGGAAGTGCTACATCCCACACAAAGTTTTACTACAAACCTACAGACTTCACCCACATTAGCATCTAAATCCAGTCCTGGCTGTGGCCCTCCAGACAAAGGCCTGTAACAACAGGCAGCTTAACCCTGCTTATCTGAAGCATCTAGAGCTTCTGGGTACACATTTCCCAAACTGGCAACAAAACCCCCAACTTAGTCATTTTATTACAACATGTCACAGATGCTGATACTATTAACTTTACAAGTATCACCGTCCAGACTTCCTTCCTACTCTCATGAAGCCCAAGCAGGACTATCAAGTCCCCCCACCATCAAGTCCCATGGTGAACAAAAGACAAAACACATTCACACACACCAGTTAACACCATGACATTTAAAACAGTGTCGAAAGTACTTCTGTAACTTAACAAATAAAACTAAGAAATGTTTGAAATGCCTTTAGTTCCTAGTAAAAGGAACTGGATGATATGCTCTGGAGATTTAGGGCATTATTTTAACCAAGCCTAAAATCACTAAGGGAGTCCTTGACTATACACGCAAACAGATTTATATCATTACTGGCATAAAGGCAAATTAAAATTAAGAGGCTTGATTCTCCCAGTCAATAATAAAGGGAAAAGCCTCCTTCCCCCTTCCTTTTGTTCACAATTTCTCAATCCTCTCCAAAGGTAAGTGAATCTTTTTAAAAGCTAAATAGCCTCTAGCCAGCCTCACATCTCAGGAATGTCTCCCTAAGGACCTGAAAGCCATCCCTGAAATATAATCATCCCAGTAAGACAATGCCCAATCTCCCAGCCTCCTAGGAAGAGAAGGGCCTAATCTGTCACTTGACTCACCTCCAGTCATAAAGATGCAAGGAAATGAGCAATTCTACCTTGAAAAACGTGGATGTCAAGTGTCTAACCATTAGCTCTACAAAAGAGTAGGGTTTCTTCCTGCCTTCGTAATCTCTTCAGTGGACCGCCTGTGACTCACATCACACTCTGGTTTAATGCTTACCCCGTAATAAAACTGCTTTCTTCCCTCTACCTTTGTGGATAGGCTTTCTGGGGTAGGGAGGATATTCTGTTTTTCTATTTCCTCAAGACTGGTCTTAAAAAAAAAAAAGAAAAAGGACATAAAATATATCCTCAAATAATGTTCATGCCAAATAACACATCTCCATTTCCTGGAATTTGAAATACTGGAGAAATCTTAAACTATGCTGCCCAGCTACAGCAGGAAGATGAGCTTTTAAAATGAAGATGGAGCTAAGTATGCAAACACTTAACTACATTAAAAAGGAATCTGCACACAGACAGGATCCAAGTTGTTTAAAAATTACTCCCACCAGCCTTCCTTTTCCAAATTAAAGTTGGAGCAGGAAGAATCTCAGCTGTTTTTACCTTCAGAAGCCAAGGTGATGTCCTCAGCCCTGAGTACTTTCTCACACAGTCACCCTCACAGAGGCTGGCCATGGACCAGGCACAGACCAAGGCCACCGGGGATCCGGAAAACAAACTCCTTTTTCTTTTCTTTTTCTTTTTCTTTCTCTCTCTCTCTCTCTCTCTTTCTTTTTCTTTCAAAGTATCTTTCATCTTAAAATCATCTGAAAACCAGCAAGGGGTCCAGTGTGGAGACAAGGGTTTATGGAGCTACGTCTAAGGAGGTCTCTTTGCCTGGTAAATAATCCCGGGCTACTAGGAGAATTCAGTAAGATCCCGCATGTTAAGCTTGGTAGAGAGAAATCCTCCCTACTCAATAAATGGTAGTATTTACAAAACCACACTCTCACCTCTACCTGGAACTTTTGTTTTCAGGCAATTTGTAACACTTTAAGAAACTTCTTAAAGAAAACCTAAAATGCTCTCTTCATCCTAAGATTTGGCACAGAAAACACATTAGCATATACATTTAAAGTATACAAGATTTTATACAGTATTTTTAACCAGATGAACCTGAAAACCATAAACCACGAACTACCTACTCATCATGAATTTACAATAGAATGAAAACCAAACATTTAATTCACAAAATATGGAATACAATGTGAAAAAAAAATTAAATAGCTTTGTGTCCACTAGTTCTCTTTAAAAGCAAAAACCAAAAAATACTATACGCTATTTCTGTTTGGCTCCACAAACATCACTAAAAACATTACTTCATTTGGCTATTTCTTACGCAATGAAATGGTACACAACGGGCAAGAAATCATCATCATCAAATGGATAAAGTCTGAGAATATAAAAATACCCAAAAAGACTGGAAATAACCAAAATATCCATGGTATACAAAATAAGTATTTCAAGAATCTCTCAACTACCATTTGGTAAATACAGATTATGAAAAGACTAAGGTAGAACAAAAGATTGAAAGACCAAAGAGAAAAGAAAAGGAATAATAATTTCAAGAATTTAAGCACTGACATCTTCAGAAAATGAAATACACAGCACAAGAGAAATATTTCCATTTTGACTCTTAACTGTTAGGTAGGGGCCAAGGATAGGCCACCCCAAGATGGGCCACTTTGGCATGGATAGTCTTTTGAGCTGAAGGCAACACCATGTGGGCTCAAAAGAAACTTCTGCCCCTCCTCCATTAAGCCCACAAAAGAATCTAAATCAAGGGTCTTTCCCGGAATAAGAGCTATTAGCAGAGATCAATTTTATTTAAGTGACCCATCTGTATGGCAGAGCAAACATCTAATTACCAAGCAGCTGCTCTTCTCCTTATGGCCCCTTGAAGTGCTCTCCTTTCCCTGCAGTCCCAGACCCCTTGCCCTTCCCCTTAGTTCTGGATGACCTACAGACCTCTCGCTATGCCTTCCTGTCTTTGGAATGTCCGCGTCTGCATGGTTTCCCTGTACACACACTGTTACATTTGATTTTCTCTGTTAATCTCTTGCAGCCAGTTTAAGACTCAGCCCAGTTACAAGGACCGTGAAGACAACAGGAATTCTTGCTCCCTGACAGTTATATCTGTCATTAATTTAAAATCCCTGTATATTAGTCTATCTTAAAATATTAATACACAGACACACACACACACACAAACAAAAAAAAACCTCACACAAAAACACTCTCTTCATCATTAGAATTTATAAATAGCAAAAAATACTCCATGTCTAACACCGAATGAAGGAATGGTGTGGTAAACTGTGGTTCATTTTATCTGATACAATGCAACTGAGCCATTAAAAATGATGACAGTTTATAACGAACAAAAATGCTTATGGTATGTCATAGAATGCAAAAAAAGCTGACCATTTGTATTTACAGGAAGACCATGACTAAGTCAAGTTAAAAACTAAAGAAGAAAAGGAGGAATAGAGAGAAAATTCACCCCAAAATTGAGGATGGAACTGGATTATTGGGATGAGCAATTTCCTTTTTCTTAAAGCCTTTCTGCACTCTAAAATGTCCTACAATTTGAATAATTTATTACATTTAGAATTGGAAAACAAACTTTCATACTAAGGATAATTTGTAGGAAGACAACAGTTTAGATAGAAATGATTCTGGGGCTCCTGGGGGGCTCAGTGGGTTAAGCCTCTGCCTTCGGCTCAGGTCATGGTCTCAGGGTCCTGAGATAGAGCCCCGCATCAGGCTCCCAGCTCCATGGGGAGTCTGCTTCTCCCTCTTTCTCCCCTCTCATGTTCTCTCTCTCATATAAATAAATAAAATCTTTAAAAAAAAGAAAGAAATGATTCTGGGGGCACCCGGCTGGCTCAGTTGGTGGAGCATGCGACTCTTGATCTCAGGGTTGTGAGTTTGGGCCCCACACTGGGTACAGAGATCACTTAAATAAATAAATCTAGAGAGCAATGATTCTGTTTCAGGTTAAAAACAAACCAACAACAAAGAAAACAAAAAACAATTTTTTTAAACTTCTCCGTTAAGCCATCAGATGTAGTTAATAAAACTTACCCCAGTTTCTATGACTTAAACCACAAATTCATTAACCTTCTTTTCTTGTACTACTCTGTGAACCAAATAAATTTCTGGGTTTCTGTAAATCCGTAACAAACATATTATGTTTATATTTCAATATCATTATGCCTAAAATTAGATTTATCCAAAATTGAAACTGAATACAGGTCAAATAGCATTTTAACAAGTATCATCCATCAAAATCTCCATATAAAAAGTATCTCTAGGCTGCCAGCCAATGGCCCATGTACTTGGAATACTTCTTAAAAAGACAACATTCCAACATACCAAAATGGCACCCAGAACCATCCCTCCCCTTCAAGTTACCTACAACGGCATTTACCCTTCCGTTTTATTTCAAGAGAGGCAAACGGTTAATACACCACTAATTTTCAAGGTGAGTTTTAAGGTTAGTGTTTGATTCCAAGTTTCTGTACTTTACTCAATAAAAACATTGTTCAACAAATGCTAGAATGTACTCAATTCATGACCACCTTCTGGTCTTTTATATACCCTATAAGAACACCCACGAAGGAAAAAAAGGCCACAATTTTCTACATTAAGCTGTTTTAATACAATATAATGCCTATGTGCTTTAATACTAAAGAGAGGTTAGTCCTGAGACAAAATGAGTCTGAGAGACTGCTGAATATGATGAGTCCGGAAAGCAAACACATTAAAAGTTCCAGGCAAGGGGTAAAGCGCCACACTACAGCTACGTGCAAGATTCCCAACCACTCACATTATCTGCTTTCCCTAGAGCGCTGTGATAAGTATATCCCAACCTTCAAATGAGCCTCTGCTTCTGGGCCCCCACCTGCCACTTACCCTTAAGAACCCAAGAACCTAAAACCCTCTATTATTTGACTCCCCTCTCACGCAACACACAGGGGCCACCTGTACCACCCAAATCATGGCTTATCTCTATCATCCTTCCCATATTAGATATTATTGCCATTGCTGTTTCCCCCCAAATCGTTAAGATTTTTCAAAGGAAAGATAATCTCATATTTGACTTACACAGAATTGAAGGAAAGCTGGAAATATCCATAAATATGGATATTTAATTCTATGTTCAGTATAAACCTTACTGATCTACCCTTAAATTAACATGTATCTTTCTGTAGGTCAAATAAAAAATTCGATTTAGATATTTCATACTTTTAAAAGACTTGAAACAACCCAAATTATTTTAACAAGTTTAAGACCCCCCCCCCATCACTGCCCCTTCTCCAACAAACAAAAGTTCAGAGCTGATCTGCAACCAGCAAAGCTACAGAGGCGTCGAATGCACAATAATTCTGACGGCTTCCGCTATGTCCATCCCTCCAGTCTCATCCTCCCAGAGCCCCCAATGTCCACAAAATCATCTTCCATGGTAATCTGATACAAATCTTGAAAATGTTTCAGCAATACAGTTCTAAAGTTAACACTATAACTGGGAAAGCCCAAAGACTGATTTTAGAGACAGTGTTTTATTAGGTTTAAAATCCAGATAAAATTCTATTCAATGTCAACTAACAAATGTAGGAGGAATGACAGAAAAATCACCATTTTTAACCATCATGTTAATAACTGAGGCAAGAGTCATTAATGGATGTTAAGACTATTGGGTGAAGTTCACAAAAGAATATTAACATCACCTCAAAGTACCTCTGCACAGATTCCCTACAAATCCTCCCGAAAACGGATATATTCACACTGGGAACACCTGACAAATACCACCCTCCACCAAAGTGACCTCATCAGTACTAGGACAACCTGACATGTATCTCCTAAATGTGATGAACTGAGATGGAAATATCATTTATGTAGTTTTCCTGCCGAAAGGGAGAACCCTGAATCTAATCATGAGTTGGCATAAAAGCCAATTCCAAGATGCATTTTAAAAACAACTGGCTTGTGTTCCTCGAAAATGTCAGTTATAAAAGCTAAAAGCTGACAAGCGATTCCCGATTACAAGAGCAAACAAACATGACAACCAAACGCAATGCACATTCCCGGAATGAATCCTGTATCAGAGGAGCAGCAGCGCCGTGAAGGACGTGGCCAGGGTGACGAGCGACAAGAACAGGCCACCTGAAAACATGGCACCTTGGCATAAGGATTATTCTGAGCTGAAGGCAACAGGGAAACAGCAGATACAGGAAGAATTCTTTGCCCTTTCCCTTGCTGCCTAAAAGCAGGACATAAATGTTGCTCCTCCCCACTCCAGCACCAGGGAGAGGAGATAATTGTCACTCAAGGCGCCCATGACTCACACCTGCGCAAACCTCCGTTACTAACCCCTACTGTTTTCTGTCATCTATTCGCCGTCCCATAACCTACCACCCCTAAAAGCCCAAACTCCTCTATTCCTTTGCCTTGTCACTTGTGCACAACACATGCCCCTTTATTAAAATGGTATATAAGCTCTAGAGTCTAACCACTTACTTGGCTTTTCACTCCTTCTGGTGAATCTCCAATGGCACACAAAATAAATCTTTTCTCTGGTTAATCTGTTCTTTGTTGATTTAATTCACAGGCTCCACCCACTAAGGGCACAAAGGAAAACCTTTTTTCCTCCCCCTACAGGGACACTGGTGAAATTTAACTATCATCAATGAATGCTAAATTCTCTGAATTCAATAACTATATTATGATCATGTAAGAGAATGCTCTCGTTCTTAGAAAATAGACCTTGAAAATATTCAGTAGTGAAGAGCATAATGCCTGCTACTTACTCTAAAAAGGTTCAGAAAACAACAGTATGGGGGCGGGGTGGGGGAGAAAGAGAGAAAACACACAAATGTGGCAAAATGTTAACTACTGGTAAATGTAGGTATTGACATGGGAATTCTTTATACTATTCTTACAACTCATAAGCTTGAAAATATTTTAAAACAATGTTAAAAAATAAAACTCTACTACAAACTGATCCATACGTTTGACTATCAGAACACAGAAAAATGGAAATTGTCTGTCCTTCTGGGTAGTCTAAAAAGTAATAAAGTGACTTTCTCCACTTAAAAGACCTTTGTTTAACTCCTGCCCCTTAAACCATTCATTCATTCAACAAAGAGTTAATGAGCAAGACAACGTACTACAAGCCCGTCTTCTAGAGAAGTCGAGGAGCGGACTGGAGGTCAGTCCCAAAGGACGAGCAGTAACAGCCCTGGTCCGGGAGGGGACAGTAACGGGGCGTCCCGGGGGTGAGGAGGCAGCACGCGGAGAAGCACTACAAGGAAACCAGGCGAGTCAAGCTGCAGAAGTCACCAGCAGTGTGCTGACACACTGGTCTCACACCAGAGCGGCAAACCGGTGGGACAGGCTAAGGTAAGCCAGGGCCACATCCTGGACCTTTACAGCCGGCTCCACAGGGATCTGAATCTCATCCTGGGGAATTCAAGCAAGACGGGGCCTCTGCTTTTCTCTTCTCGCCGTACACCAAGGGCTCTCCCCAGTCCATCCCAGCCGGGAACATACCTCTATGCGAGGCCCAGAGACAGGAGTTCCTGCCCAGAGACAGGAACGGTGCAAGACGATACGAGAGACTTCTCAAGTTTCCTCTCTCCATTAGAGAGGACATTGCTTTTCCTGGTTATAATCACTGGATTATACTGGAACTGCCCTGTTTGCGCACTGTAAGTGCCCTGCCCCAGGCACTACCCACCGACTTATCCCCGCCCCGGAGGACCCAGGGGCTTGGTCACCCCATCTCCAGCTCCGGTTGTCTATCCGTGGGGCTGGCCGCATATTTCCACTCGGAGACAGATCAGCACTTCGCTATCAAGGGAACTTGGGACTGTTCCCAAAACTAAACTAATCTAATAAGAAAGATGAAAATTCCCTACTGCTAAATATAATTTCAAAAAAATACATCCATTACAGGAATTAGAGAGAGGTTTCAAAAAAAGAGAAGCGGCATCAGACTACAGGCGGCCCCCTGAGGTAACCACCCTCGTTTCGCTCAATTACGTCACAATCACACCCAGTACACACACATTACAGAGTCCGGAAGGGAGAGGAAAAGCAGCAGGCTCCAAAGTCAGAGTGGTGACAGAGTCCTCTGGTGAGCGACAAGATCTTGGGCAAAGGACCCTGTCTGCCTTTCCACCTAAGCCTCAGTTCTACCACCGGACCTGCAAAGAGGTCGGCCTCTGGCTCCTCTTCCTCCCCTACACAATCCCACGACACACACACTGAACTCATTAGCTAAGTCAAATCGGCAAATCACGAAAAAGATAGGTCTACTGTTGGCTGTGAGAGGAGAACTTCGTGTACAGAAGGGAGGGGGGGAGACACCACAAGGGCCCCGCTAAAGAACACAAGGCTTGAAGGACAAGGAAGAGCATGACACATTACTGACGTGTTTGGGGATTACAAGGATGGGAAAGGAGCAGGAACCACAACTACAACTGGAGGCTCAGATCTTCCAGAGTATGTGTAACCCTTTAAAGAGAAAGAAAACACGGGAAAGAATCTACACTAGACCAAAGGCCCAAACTGGCAGCCACCGTACCCTACAAAGCCGGGGTACTGTTAACATCCCACACTGTCAGAAGACGAGCAAAGCCTAGGACACGCAATACATTTCAGAATCTCCCGCATCTGCTTACACCGTACTGCACGGATGAAGTCCGGCAGGTCTAAGGGACCTATACCACAAGTACACTGTCTGCATGACAACCGCCCAGGTGACACACACAATATGAATGCTAAAGGCATAACCGATTATTTGTCATTTGCCAGACCCAAGCTCTTGCCCAGGACTACCAACAAGCACCAGTCCCAGAAAAAAAAGAAAGTGATTAAAAACAAAAGAAGAGTACTAACACAGCTCAAAGCAGTGCGTAACTAGGTATGAGAAAAACATGAATCGAACCAGTATAGCAAGATGGCTCAAAACCTTCCTGGATTCCCCCAGCAACCCAAGCTAAAATCCAAAATCCTTACTATGTATGGCCCTGCATCTGTCTCTAATCAGGGTCTGTAACTCTGCCACCTCCCGGCAGCCATGAGGACCTCTCAGCACCTCCACCAACTCCTTCCTACCTCAGAGCCCTTGCCCATGCCATCTCCCAGCTAACTGCCCCTCAAGCTGTAGGTCTCATCACCAGTGTCACTTTCTCAGAAAGTCAACAGTTTCCGTGAAAAGACAGCAAATCTGTACATCCAGAACCAACTTGGGTGCCAGGCACAAGCAGGATGTTTTTGAGTAAATGAATAAATGCTGACAAGTCTTACCACTAATAAGCAATACTTAGAGATTAATTGAATACTGACTGCCCCACTCTGAAAGTTATTAAGATACTATTTCACTTTAACCACTTTTTTTTTATTTTTATTATCCCTTAGAAACAATCTTGCAAAGAACCACCAAGAATATGTTAAATTATAATTCACAAGTCAAATTAATCCAAAATGAATGCAAGTCTTTAGAAAACAATGAATCAAAAATTAATCCAAAACGGAGGAAAGTTAAAAATTTACCTCCAAGGGGCACCTGGGTAGCTTGGTTGGTTAAGCATCCAACTCTTGGTTTTAGCTCATGTCATTTTCTCAGGGTAGAGAGATTGAGCCCTGTGTGGACTCTGCTGGGTACAGAGCCTGCTTAAGATTCTCCCTCTCCCTCTCCCTCTGCCCCTACCCCCTTCTCCCTAATTTACAAAAAAAAACCCTCCAATCTAATTACAGATTTCACACAGCAATAGCCTTTGAATATAATTTGTTTTCAGGGAACTAACTTTGTCCATATAAATCACACTAGCATAAAAAACCTAATTTGAGTGGCATTAACCATCGTTAATTCTCCCACAAACCACAACGAAGAGTATTTTTATATTAAATCAGTTAACAATCTCTAAAAAAAAAAGTCGTTTTCCAAATGGAGCAAAGTTTAACCTGGTTATTTCTATTTTTTGTATCAATTACTTCTTAGTAGCCACTCAAGAAAGTATTTTAGAAGTGGGCAAATTCCTTAAAAAACATAACCTATGAAAATTAACATCCAAAGAAACAGAACATTTGAAAAGGCCTATAGCTTTTAAAGAAAATGAATTATTAAAAGCTCCCAAGCCCAGATGGCTTCACTAGAGTGAATTCGTCTAAACATTTAAAGAAAGAACTACAATCTTAAAAACGAACCCTTCACTAAGACTGAAATGAGAGGGAATACTTTCCACCTCTTTCCATGAGACCAGCATAAACTTGACACCAAAACCTGACAAAATTTGGACACCAAATTAAACCACAATGAGCCACTGCCACTCTCTCAAATAAAGTCTTTCCTTTACTAGTAAAGGAAAATTACAGACCTATCTCTCAAACTAAAAATGCAAAAATTCTCATCAAAATATGAGCAAACTCAACCCAGGAATCAATAAAAAGGATAATGCATCATGACCAGTTGTGGTTTATCACAGCAACGCAAGGATGGCTTAATATGCAAAAGTCAACTGATTTTCATTAATACTTAGTAGAAAGCATCAATACTTGAGACAGGGTGGGCAATGACACAAGAAAAAACAATGCAACAGAACACACTATGGAAACAGACTCATGCATATAGTTATTAATTAGTGACAAAAACAATACTGCACTGTAGTACAGAAAGGGATGATCTTTTCGAGTAACACCTGGGTTAACTGTGTATCCAGATGGAAAAAGCGAGTCTTGACTCATTCCTCAAGTCATACACAAAAATCAATGTCAGTTGGATTGTAGATCTAAATGTGCAAACTAAAACAATGAAATCTTTAGAAAACAACCTAAGAAGGGTGCCTGGGTAGCTCAGGGTTAAGCATTTGCCCTTGGCTCAGATCATGATCCCAGAGTCCCAGGATCTAGCTCTGCATCCCCACGTCAGGCTCCTCACTCAGCCAGGAGTCTGCTTCTCCCACTGCCCCTCCCCCTGTTCATGCGTGAGTGTGTGCACGCACGCATGCGCGCACGTGCTCTCTCTCTCTCTCTCTCTCATTCTCTTTCAAATAAATCACTCTCTCCCATTCTCTCTCTCAAATAAATAAAGTCTTTAAAAAAAAAAAAAAGGAAACAACATAATACCTCCATGTCCTTGGAGTGAGCAAAATTTCTTAGACAAGACAATACAAGCACTCATCATAAAGGGAAAAAACTGACAAACTGGACTAGATTAAAATTAAAAATGTCTGTTGGCTACATGATCTGATTAGAAAAGTGAAAAGGTGAGCCAGGTTAGGAGATACATAAACAATTTCTACAAATCGATAAGGAACAAACAAGTAAATGAACAGTGGACAAAGGACTTCACCACACAGGATATCCAATGATTAATAATCCTCATAAGCAATTAGAAGGATGCAAATTAAACCACAATGAGCCACTGCCATACCCATCAAAGTGACCAAAATGAAGAGGACACACAATACCAAGTGTGAGAAAGGATGTGGAGCCGAGAGCTTTCCTACACAGCCGGCAGAATGGTCAAGGGGAAATACGTGCTCTGAATACACACATACCCTAAAACCCAGATATCCCGTCCTACGTGTACACCCAACGGAAAAAAACACATATGTTTACCAAAAAACATGCACAAGAACTACACCATCCCTAACAGCCCAAACCAAAAACAAGCTAAATGCCCACCTGCAATACAACACAACAAGAAAATACCACGTATTCATGTAACAGGATGCTACAGATGCCCAGATGATGCAACGGAATGAATCTCACCCACTTAAGACATTCAGGGAAGAAACCTAACACAAAATCATACAACTTCCACTACATAGAGTTAAAAATAAGGAAAAGTCAGTATGATGTTTTTGGCCTGCAGGTAGAGGGGCGTAATTGCCTGGAAACACTCTGTGTATCCTTGTGATTTATGTACTTTCCCGTTTATCAGTTGAAACTGATGCCATTTAAAGTTTATTTTGAAAGAGAAGTAAACAATCCTTAATACAATATGTAATACTTCCTCACTTGCCACGGTGCATATGTGAGATGGGAGGGAGATTAACCTTTAACTGAGCACTCAAATTCTACTATCTCATTTCATCCTCAAAACAACCATGAAACAAGGGTCATCTCCCTTTTACAGGGATTTGAAAACACTTACCCAAAGCCATTTGCCCAATAAATGGAAGAGGTGGAACTCTACTTAAATTCTGACTCCAAACTTACTTCCATATATGTAATTACCCTCTGGTCTCGGAGGGGGTGTCTATTTACACTGATTTGCCAGTCAAAATAAGCTGCTTCTGGACATGTTCCTTTTGATCTCACGAGGGGGGGTGAAAAAGAGTAAATGCAATTTAAAATTAACAGAAGCAAACTAATATTTTAATTCTAGCTGAATCTGCACACACACATAAGTAAATATTGCTTTAATTTTAAAGCCTGTGGCAACCCAAATCAGCCCTGTCCACTGACATTTCACATTTCCCTTGGCCTTTCTAGTCTAGGACCACAGATGCTCAATAAACGCACAGTAACTGACTACATATATCACCATTTTTTCTATTATCTAGTCCATTCAGCTGATGACTAAACGTGATGCGCTACCTGCTACAGATACTACATAATGACTTCTTTAGTGAAATGAAAAGTACTACCTTAAAAGAGATTACAATCATAAAGTGGGTTCAGACACAGTGAAATAAACTAGATAAATTCGTATTTCAGAAACTACAATGTACTGTGTAATTTTGTCTTCATTCAATTCAGACAACACAAGTAAGCATTTTACCTGAGCATTTGCCGCAGATACACAGATAATACAGATTTCATAAATGTATATGTATGGTGTGTATATGTATCCATGTATGTGTGTGCACACGTGCACATGCTTAAAAAGGGCTTTAAGAAAATTATTTGTTTTTCTACTCATTTCTATTCTATTATTCCTATTTTCGGCCAAAGTACAGACCCAACTCACAGGTCAAAAACAAAACAAAACAAAACAAAACAAAACAACAACTTCCAACTTCCCATAATTCTCTCAATGTTTAGCAACACAAAAACTAGGTGTTTACATAAACTGAGTGTAAAAACAATATTCTCCTTCAGAACTGCATCATATATCAGTGAAGATTTTTTACAAACACATCCCAAAAGGAAAGCGCCATTTGGCAATAACTTATTTCAAATATTTTATTGAAGAAGGGCTAAAAACCAAAGACCATATACTGGATAAGCCAAAAAGAATGATTCCTTTGGGGGCGCCTGGGTGGCTCAGTGGGTTAAAGCCTCTGCCTTCGGTTCAGGTCATGATCTCTCTCTGCCTACCTATCTCTCTCTCTGTCAAATAAATAAATAAAATCTTAAAAAAAAAAAAAAAAAGAATGATTCCTTTGAAGATACTAATTGCATTTAGACAAGAAATTACAGCTTGCCTTAATTCCTGTTCAATTTACGAAGGGCGTTCAAATGCCTAATTTAGGTTGTTTTATCATCTGTTCACATATTTTTATCAACAAAATCCTGTCTCTTCCTTAAAACACCCAAAATCACATTTGGCCTAAGATTAATAAACAGTTTATTATACATAGCAGGTGCATACAAAGATTTAGAAGTCAGGGATTTCTCCTCTTTAATACTTAGCTATTCAAGACTGAGAAAAGTTAGGTTATCTCAGTACAGTGTTATGTGCAAAATAAAAGCCTTTAAAATGAAAATAGCAGGGTATCTATTAGACACTTTTCCCCTCACTCACAGTACCAGAGGCCTCTTGATGGGTTACCTGCTTCTCACCATACTGATCAGATAGAAGTCTTTAAACAGTTTGTTGGATTGTCCCTCATTAACAAGCATTTACTAAGCTGTACTAGGAGCAGAGACAGAAAATGAAAAAAGACTCCACTGTCTCTGATTCTGCCATCCGTTCAAGGCAAAACCTGGCGCTCTCTACTTCTCAAGACGATTTCACAAGGGTTTTCATCTTATGTTCCCTCACTCAGAACAGCTCAGAAGGGCATCATCTCTTTCTTCACAGTCACTGTGCACAAACCGTAATCGGCAAAAAAAAATACAGCCTCTCTTTTCCATGCCTCATGTTTAGTAAAGATTCTCAGCTTGAAACAGAGAGTCCCAGAATTATGTGGGGGCTTCGAAGATGACTGATTGACTCTAAGACCCTAAATAGAGACTTGTAAATGTTCTCAACTTTACTAGAGAGAAAATTAAAGCTAAGTCTGGAAAAGCCAGGGTGGCCTGCCCTTAACATGCAGCTAGTTATTTAGAAGTAAAGCCAACCTAGAATGGAGGTTTCTTAACCACACATCACTTTGCACTGTTCATTCCATTCCATTGGTCAGGTGGAGCTTGTGCCCCAGTCACCCAGAAGAGAATTTTATGTAAAATTATGAGCATGTACATTTTTCTGGGAATAAGATTCACATCTTTCATCAAATCAGTAGTCTCCAAAGAGTAGTAGGAACCCTTAGCCTGCACGAAGGACATGGGACAGATAAATAAAAAGTTCATATCGGCTTGAAGTATAGATACAAGCATGATGTACTTATTCGTGCCTGCGAGAAGACTAACGGTTACGTAGCGAAGGCCAGCAATGTTAAGGCACTGTCACACCGCGTATCACTGCTCAGAGACCCAAGTGAGACAGCCGAACCATCTGATACAATGTGCACAATTTGCAGCATAGAACTCTGCCTATGAAATACTGCTCTCCAGCCCTCCTCTCTTTCATCTTCCATTATAAATGTATTGGACATCCATCTCAATAGTAATAATTTGGGGGGAATCATAATATAATCACATTAGGAACACAAGCAAGATTTTCTCTAATGCAGATAAAGGAAAAATAGTATCAGCTAAATGTTATCAAATAAGAATTATGTGCCAGGAGTGGGATGAGAGTTTAAGAAACTCATTTTTTCCTCACAACCTCAAACAGGTGGTATTATGACCAGCTGACCAATGAGGAAGCCGACGCTCAGAAAGGCTGCCCCGTGCCCTGGGCTCCTCAGCTACAAACCGAAACCGGAGGAATGAGCATTTGAAGGCTTGCCTCTCCGACAGCAAACATTTGCTCTCTAATGCTCTGATAAAATATTCATATTTAATTTTGCAAGGTGGAAAAAGCTTAAAACACAACCATCAGAACTCCTCCTGAGCAACAGCCGTTAAGCAGGATGTGTAAGAGAAGATGAAGCCATTCAAAACTTTGGGGTCGGCATATTAACTTTGCCCTCCTGGGCTATTACCAATAGAAAGACAGAAATCCTGGAATCTCAAAGTATGAGACAAGTGGAATGCCTTTCTTTCCCCTTCGAATACGGTTACTGATCCAACTTCTTAGAGAACCTTTCTAACATTTCAAAGATCAATTTTTAAACTGAGATCCTGCTCTCCTTGAGTTCTGTAAGTACATTATTTTTAAAATTCGGAACTGGTTTGCTGACATTTTCTAATTCCCAGAAGACTTGCCAAATGTGTTTTTTAAATCGCTACTTAATTGTATACACTGAGTTGTCAGCTAAAGCAGAACTACCACAACCACCAGAGTGAGGTTGCTTCAACACTGAGAAAGCTTTCTATACCAGCAAAACTCCCAATTTTTATAGTACCTTTTTTTTTTTAAGATTTTATTTGTTTATTTGAGAGAGAGCGAGCATGAACAGGGAGAGGGACAGAGAGAGATGGAGAGGGAACAGACTCCCCACCAAGCAGGGAGCCCGATGTGGGGCTCAATCCCAGGACCTTGGGATCATGACCTGAACCAAAGTCAGACACTTAACCGACTGAGCCACCCAGGCACCCCAGCACTTTTCTTCTGTGAAATTCTTAACACTTCTCTTGGTCCACAATGTTTCTACACACCTAGTCATATGGACATCACAAATGGAGGAGAAATAAAAAATCAGACAGCATGACTGGTCCAAAATCAGGAGAGTGATGATCTTCTTAAAAGCCTTAATATAGGGGCACCTGGGTGGCTCAGTGGGTTAGAGCTGCTGCCTTCGGCTCAGGTCACGATCCCATGGTCCTGAGATCGAGCCCGGTATGGGGCTCTCTGCTCAGCGGGAAGCCTGCTTCCCCATCTCTCTCTGCCTGCCTCTCTACCTACTTGTGATCTCTCTCTGTCAAATAAATAAATATTTTTTTTAAAAAGCCTGCATATACAAGCAATATTATTCTCCATAAATCTACCTCAGCTTCTAAAATTTAAAAAGTTAAATATAAACTCATCTATTCATTCCACAAACCTGAGCTCCCTGTACAACACCCGGCACTATCCCATCCTTATAAAACCTTACACAGGGTTTATAAACTCTCATAAACCCTTACACAGCCAAGACTCTGAGCCTGGAGTCAGGAGCTTCAAAATGAAAACACTATGGCCAACAAGTAATTATTTTATGTCTTCTTTCCAGTAACAGTTGTATTGACATCCTCAAACAATGTTTTCTTGTGGCACCTTCTTAGTCCCTTACTTAAAATGTAAAGCAACTTTGTATTTTAAAAGAGTACCAACAATTCACTGACAATTTCAGATAAACAGGAAAGCCACTTTGTACTTGGAATTTATTTTAACAAAGGCCTTTTTACATGACTGGAAATTTAAATTTCATCAGCTGGGCCTCAAAACTACCCTTCTCTCTCTGTAAAACTACCCTTCTCATTCATGGAGTACACACCACCACATACGAAAGGCGACCAACACACATTCCTAAAGACACATTCCTTAAGAGAATCCTGACTGCCTATACTGTGGAGAAAAGAGTTCATTTGTGAATGGATTGTTATTCAGCATCTGTCAAAAGCCTGAACGAGACAATTGATATTTCAGGGACATCAGCTTAAAGATAAATTAACTAAATCCTACTGAATCAAATTACCAGAATGATGCACACCTATATTACTAAAGCTTTTCTATTATGCCTGAGGCTTTTATCCACTCTCTCTAAAATGGCATGCAAAAAATGTTTCCCTATCGTTTGTAAAATGTAAAACATTTTCTCCATATATTGTTAATGTCACTTTATGCAAGTATCCAAACGATTAATTACTCTTTGTACAAAAGAAAAGTCTGCTTCTCTTGGTAGGTATACTTCCTCTCACTAATCAATGCCAACTATAATTAGTCTTGTTTCCTCTTTTGCTTTGACTAATAAAAATTTAAAAAAGAAAAACACTCTTTAGTTACACACAGATGCTGAGCCATCCTTGCCCTAACCCTCTCCTCTAATTCCCTCTAGCAACTTCCATACTCTACTACTCAACCTTTGCCATCATTTTCAGTCTTCTCAAACCTATCATTGTAAGACAATCTCAAATCCTTTCCCAAGCAGACAAATAACAAAGTAACACACAGCTGTCTCTACATTGCTGTACGAATACTAGAATCGCTTTCATAGAAATGAGTTGCAACTAAAAACCATCCTGGATCATGCAAAAGATTCGGTAAACATCAACGAATCAGAAAATAAGGACTAAAAGATCCACCTCACAGGCTAAGGAGGTAGACTCCCAAAAAGATAATGGTGCCTCCTAAGATTCCGGTCTACTTTGGCAAGTCCTAAGTGCTTAACAATAGAAAAAATGTTACAAAGAAACCTGTGAATAAGAGCTAGTTAAATACATATCTGTCCACTGGGTTTTCCAAAAGAAGGAAACTCCTGAATGTCCAAAAAGCAGAGCACAAGGTAAACAAGATAAACCGCTTGGCTTCAACTTAGTCTTTACACAAGTTAAACACGCACCTTCCGGGTCTCTTCCTCTAGCACCCACCACAGCCCAACTGAATGACCTCAGTTACTTGAACAAGGACTGGCCAGTGGTAGGAAGCAAGATCATAAAAATGAGTAAATTCTCAGCCTCAAGGAGATTAAAGTCTTTTATTAACACAAAGGAATTATTTACCGGATAGTGTGACTGCCTGGGACAACCCTCAGAAACCTCATAGTGCAATAAATTCTGAATCTAGTGTTTTGATGACCAAGAAAAGAGTCTCACCACTTCTGAGTTTATACCCAAAAGAAGTGAAAACCGGGGCTCAAACAAATACCTGTACATCTATGTTCAGAGCATTATTCACAAAGCCTAAGGACAGAAGCAACCCAAGTGTCCATCCAAAGGAAAAATAAACAAAATGTGTGTGTGTTTACTGAATATTATTCGGACTTAAAAAAGAAGGAAATGCTGGCACATTGCCACATGCTACAACATGAATGAACCCTGAAGACGATGCTAGGTGAAATAAGCCCGTCACAAAAGGACAAATACTGTATGACTCCAATGATACGAGGTTCCCAGGGCAGTCAGATCCCCAGAGACAGAAAAATGGTGACTGCCCAGGTCTGAGAGATGGGTGGAATGGGGAGTTGGTGTTTAACGCAGGCAAAGTTCCAGGTGAAGATGATGAAAAAGTTTTGAAGGTGGATGGTGGCGATGGTCACACAACAACATGCACATACTCAATGTCACTGAATTGCACACTTAGTAACAGTTAAAATGGTAAATTTTGTGCTGTATACTTTACCACAAAAAAGGGGGAAAAAATCTGAATTATTCAGATAATCAGAGGTCACCCGGATATTTAGAGTGTCTTTCTTTCAACAGATACTAAGGACTTACCTGCATGTTAGGCAGGTTTTCCTCCTAAAATCCACTTGGCACAACAATGCAGTGCAATGCAATGCAAAGGGCCCACGCAGAGGCCCCTGAAATCAAACCATGACTGAATCCTGACTGCCACTCCTAGACTCCTAACTCAAGTCAATAACCTGAGGCTCCACTTCCTTGCACGTAAAATAAGGACAATACTGAGTTGGCCTCAGGGTCACAGCGACGATTAAATGAGAATCGTACATAAAAGCAACTGAAACATCTTGGCACATAATAAAGGGGCACTTTTCATTAACAAATGTGTCCCTTCTCTCCTTTGCCACAAGTAATGACCACAGGATGTTAAGGTCACGAGTGAAATACCTGCTTTCTCAAATGAAACCAGCATCTCGTCAGCTCGTCAGACAGTGGCAGGGAACAAATCATCTCAATTCCATAAAAGTCAGCCTTCTATGCTAAAAGAGCCACCAGCACATCACAAAATCGCTATCAAATAAGAATCACGAGCCACATCGAAATACATCTTCTAAAAGCAAGACAAGAAAACTTAGCAATGGCCAAACCTCACTACACAACTAAGACAAGAGCCACAGGCAAGATACAGTGGACGGTCTCAACTTTTAATGATGATAGCATAAACCGAAAATAATGGCAGGAAAAGAAGATCTTTTTTCCCCAAATAAAATTGACTAATACATCTTTTCTTAGCACAGCATGTTGATGCCATAAAAAAAATCCATGAACTCATGTTACCATTTAAATGTCCACAGTGATCATTTTAAAGACCGTCTTTATAGTATTTCTAACCTATAAACAGAGTAAGTTTCATATGGTCTAAAATGAAGTTCTCAAACAATTAATATGTGTGTGTGTGTGTCATACGCTCCATAGAATATACATATGCCATAAGTAGTAGTAGCTAGCTTTGAAGATAACACTATGCCAAATAAACTGATTATTCCAGAACCTAGATATGAGTAATATTCCCCAAAATATTAATACTGCTAAAATCACTAATCCCGAGCAGTCTCATTCAGAAACCTGCACCACCATCTACCCTCTAGTAAAGCACTGGAGCTCCCGGTTAAGATCTGTACTCTTATTTAGGAAACTCAAAGTTTACAGCAATACATTTTCAATTGAGTGAACCTTTTTTTGGAAGCACATTTTAAAATATATATTTTCCAAGTTACTTAACTCCTCACTCCTGCCCTTTTCCACTCACTGAGTGTGCTACAACTCGAAAAACAAGCAACCGAAGACAACTGAAAATCGGTACTGTTAAAGATTCAGAAAATTCAAAGCCGGAAGCACCTCCAAGCAGCACAGACTTCAAAGTAATTACTCTTTAATAAGACGAATGCTTTTTAAGTGTGATAGTTCTAAGAATGCTCAGACTTTTCCTATGGATCAGTAACGTGTCGCGGAAAGAATGACTTCCTTCACAAAAGCACCGACTGAACACTATAGAGCGAAGGACTCCCCACTCATCCCTGTTTTTACAAATCTCCATGCTATTAGAGACACGTTACGTGGTTTGTTAAGCTCGGCTGCGGGCAAAGCCTTCGGGGCAGCTCCGCTTTTCTAGACAATCCACATAAATCTGATGTGCTAACCTGAAACACACACTCACTTCCCGAAGATTAAAAACCCTCCAGGAAGGCTCCTCTGCAGGGTTCCGGCGTTCTGGCAACAAAAACCTCGGAGGGGAGGGGCGAAAAGATGGCCTCGGCCACCCGCCCCGGGGGACCCAGATCTGGTCACCTGCCAGTAAACACGAACAATCCTCCCCGGGCGGGACCCGAAGGCTCGCGCTTCCCTGCCAGCCCCGACGGCCGGCCTCCCCGCCCTCCGAGGAGGCCCGGCGAGGGGGGCCCCGCCGCCGCAGGTCCCCAGGATGCTCCCCGGACGCCGCCGCGGGCCCCGCACCGCTCCCGCGTGCCTGACCGGACCTGTCAAAACCCGCTCTCCTCCGGCCCCGCTCCGCGCCCGCCGCCCCGGCCGCCGCCAGCGCCACCCCACGGCGTCCCCCAGGGCGCCGACTCCGGAGGGGCGCCGGCGTCGGGGCAGCGCGGAGCCCCGCGCGGGGGCCGCCCGGCACGCAGGCCGCGCCGCCCGGGACCAGGCGAGGCCGCGCCATCTGGCCGCGCCGGCTCCCCTCCCCGGCGGGTCCGGGCCCGGGCGCCCACGCGGGCCTCGGCGCGGGGGCCGGGCGGAGCCGCTCCCCGCCCCGCACACAAAGCGGCTCCGCGGGAGCCCGCCTCACCTGCAGCACGGGGCGCGGCGGGCCTTCGAGAACCATCGGACCCCGCTCCGGCGCGCGCGTCACAGCCCAGGCCTCCCGGTGCCGCCTGGCGCCGCCGCCGCCGCCGCCATTTCCTCCCGCTCGCCGTCGCCTCGTCCCCGCTGTCAGGTTACTCCATTCACCTGGGCCTGCAGCAGCCTGCGCCTCGCCGCGCCTCCGCCTCGACCCCTCCCGCCGGCGCCTGCGGAGACTGCGCAGAGCCCGGCTCGCCCGCAGCCCGCGCACGGCCCGCGGCAACGGCGCACCGCGGCTTGGAGAATCCCACCGGCGCCCGCGCCGCCCCCTCCGCGCCCCCACGCTCCGCTCGCCCGGCTCGCCCCGCGCCGGCATGAGAGCGAGCCTGTGATTGGACGGAGTGCGGCGGTGAAAGGTTAATCCTGGCCCCGCAGCCACTCAGGAGCCGGGAGACAGCGGAGGCGGGAGGCGGAAGCAAGGAGGCGTTTGCGGCCCAGCGCCGGGAGTGGACCCGGGCGATCCACTGCCTGTGGCCCGGCGCCTTCGCGGCCTTCCCGGCCCGCGCGCGGCGAGACTGCGGGCGCTCGCTCGGCTTGGCAGAACCCACCCCGGCTCTCAGAATTCGTGCGCCCCCATTGTTGCCCTTCTGGCGCCCACCGCCCCCTAAAGGTGGCCCTTCCCCACGGCCGGAATTATTCTCCGGAGGCTCAGCGCTCCTCTTACCGCCGCCTCCCCATTTTTAAAAGGGCTTCCCAGTCGCCTGCTTCTTCCCCGCGGTGGTGGTGCAGGGCCCTCCACATTTGGGGAGACAACAGAGCCCACCCCCGCCCCCGCCCCGGAACTGGGATAACCCGATAATGGGAATGGAGACGGCTACCCCGCTTATGTAAATTGATCATTTGCATAGGTCGCAACCCTCTGCCAAACCTCGTGGCTGTGAATTAAAGTATGGGTGGAGGTCAAGTACGTGATTGGCTTAAAGAGAATCCTATGAATCTATCCCGAAATGTAGGCATCCTTGCCCAAAGACTCCCCTGATAGACCAGTGCGCTCCAGAGGAGGTCGGGTGACAGATCTCAGCACCTACCTCGTGCCAGAGACAGGGTTCCGCAGCCACCAGCCCCATGTCGCTACTGAGCACTTAAAAACCTGCTAGTCCCCATTGAGATGTGCTAGTTGGAACTCAGATGTATGTGTTCTTCAAAGGAAAAAAAGAATGTGTAACACATCACACTAATCATTTATTGATTACAAGTTGAAATGGTAATATTTTTATATATTGGGATAAACATTAGTTTCACTTGTTTCTTTTTCTTTTTTGAATGTGAGTGCTGGAAGAATTTTAATGTCTTGTGTGGCCCACATATAATTGCGGTTGGACAGGCTACTCTAGGGCTCACAGACAGGCCTGTGATATTAAAACTGCCCCCATTTTAACAGCTGAAGAAACTGACTAACCTCCCGCCCGCAAGCAGCCAATAAGCGGACAACTGAGATTAGAACCGCAGATAGTCTAGCTTTGGGACTGGTGTTCTAGAAGTCACTACTGTGCTCAAATTTTGATCATCTAGCTACCATAAATTCTCTTGAAGTTTCACCTAAACATAGAATGTTCATGGGCAACATTAGGAAATAGAATGCTTTGGGCAGACCTCCATAAAAGCGTTTCTTATATTTAAGTACTGTGGGCAAGAGATCTCCCCAATAACACACATTAGGGCTTTTCGGAGATAATCCTTCGTGAAAAGGATGGCTTCTCAGGGTGAAGTTAGGCTGGGGTCCACTAGCAATGAGAATTTGCGAGCAGGTCGAACTTTTAGCCCCTCCTGCTGTCTTTTCAATCTGTCAACACTACCTGAGCTTCTCCATCTGCAGGTTTGCAGGTTTGTCTGATTTTCACCAGTTTTTTTTTTATTTTATTTTATTTGAAGATTTTATTTATTTATTTCACAGAGAGAGAGATCACAAGCAGGCAGAGAGGCAGGCAGGGGGGCGAGGGGGATAGCAGGTTCCCCGCTGAGCAGAGAGCCCGATGTGGGGCTCCATCCCAGGACCCTGAGATCATGACCTGAGCCGAAGGCAGAAGCTTTAACCCACTGAGCTACCCAGGCACCCCACCAGTTTTTTTTTATTTTAAAAAATAAGTGGTACATGCATATGGCTCGTCCATCAAACAGCATAAAAATGTGTATAGTACAATCTCGCTCCCACACTTGGTTCCCCTAACAGGAAACCAGTGTTTCTTACTCTTCTGCAGAATTTTTTTGTGCGGATACAAGCCAAGACATCCTCATTTACAAAAATGGTAATATGCTACACATACCTACTATACCTTTTTTTTTATATAATATATTCAGAAAATATTTTATAGGAATATATACAGAGCTCCTTGCTATTTTTTTTTTCAATCCCCATAACATGTATTGCTGGGATGTGCCATAAGTTTTTTAACCAATTCTCTATCGCTGGACATTTAGACTTCCAGTCTTTTGCAATAAAACACTGATCCATTTGGAACTGATTCAGTATATGGGATGAGGGATGGATCCAAATTTTTTTTTCCAGATGGCTACACAGTTTGCCACTTATTGGCCATTTGTTGAAGGGTTCACTTCTACACTCTGCATTTTGTTCCAATGATCTATCTATTCATGCTCCAGTTGCTGGTTTGTTTTTAAATCTGGAGACCTAAACTCTTGTAAGGGATAGAGTTTCACACTTCGTTTGGATCACTAGAAATCTTAGAGCTAATATTTCAGCCCATGTTAAACAACAGTATAGTACCATGTGGTATGCATTTTCTGTGGACTAATTTTTATTTTCCCTTTGCCCTGATTATTTCCACAATTTGTTTTATTTTTTTTTGTAGAACAAGCCAGGATATAAATACACCTTTGTTTAAGACTCTCTGTTTGCAAGTAACAGAAACCACCCTGAAGTAGCTTAACCAAAAGGGAAGAATTTTATCATAAGGTTGCAGGACCTCTCACAAAGCTGGGAGCAGGAATAGAGCTTCGGTAAAGACCTAGACCCAGGAGTTGGAAAGCTTTCAGGAACTCAGAAGTACTCTCTGTGTCATTCTTCTGGGATTTTTTTTTTTCTTTGTATTTGCTAATTGGTTCTCTCTGCTTTTCCAGCGACATAAGAGAATATAGCCATTCCCCTATTCAGCCAGGAAGTCAGACCAGGGTGGAGGTCAAAGCCCAGAAAGGAAGGTGGGGTGCAGTCCTGCAAACTCAGGTGGCTGATTATATATACAAGGGGATGACACAAATTAAAAACTATACTGAGGATAATGGAAGGCAGATTTCTCACTGTGGGAGAACAGGGTTACAAATACAGAAAGGGGACAAGCAAGAAGGCTTGAGTGGTCAGACTGGAATTAGAGGTATTGATGTGAATGTAAGGCTTTCAGTATATATATAAAAGTATATATATGGGATGCCTGGGTGGCTCAGTCGGTTAAGTGTCTGCCTTTGGCTCAGGTCATGATCCCAGGGTCCTGGGATCAAGCCCTGCATTGGGCTCCTTGCTCAGGAGGGAGCCTGCTTTTCCCTCTGCCTGCTGCTCCCCCTGGTTGTGTATATGCGTGCACGCTCTCTCTCTCACAAATAAATAAATAAAATCTTTTTATAATAAAGTGTGTGTGTGTGTATATATATATATACTTCCTAGCTCCGTCCACTGAAAGAGCATGGGAGCAGCAACAAACAGCTAGGAGAACACCCGGATCTAAATAACATTTTCCACTGAAAGGAACCAGGGCTCCTTACAGAAAGATCTGATTTCAGGGTCAGGACAGGGAAAGCATAAGACGAGCCTGGAACTTCCTATTGGGCCAAAAACTAGGAAAATGCCCGAAGAGTGAGGAAGGCATTTCAAAAAGACAAAGGAGTCAGCCTGAAGGGGCTTCCACTGGCCAAATCTGGGAAATTGGAACATCAAAATAAACAATGATAGGAGAAGATTATGTCTCAGGAAGTAAAAGAGAATCCATGAGTCCACGCTGATATATTTGTTGTTGTTGTTGTTGTTGTTGTTGTTGTTGTTTTTAATGAGTAAATAAACGAGGGGAAGAGACAGGTCATCCTTATACTAGAATGGAACTAATACATTTAGAAGGAATAATGGAATTAGAAAATCACCATTTGGGGAATGCAGACTGGGGAAGCCACTCTGGAAAACAGTATGGAGGTTCCTCAGAAAGTTAAAAATAGAACGACCCTATGATCCAATAATTGCACTGTTAGATATTTATCCAAAGGATACAAAAATACAAATTTACAGGGCTATATGCACCCTGATGTTTATGGCAACATTATCAACAACAGCCAAACTACAGAAAGAGCCCAAATGCCCATCAACTGATAAATGGATAAAGAAGATGTGGGGTGTGTGTGTGTGTGTGTGTGTGTGCGTATACATATATATATATAGTGGAATATCACTCAACCATCAAAAAATGAAATCTTAACATTCACAATGACATGGATAGAGCTAGAGTATATTATGCTAAGTGAAATAAGTCAGAGAAAGACAAATACCGTAGGATTTCACTCTTGGGTGGAATTTAAGAAAAAAAACAGATGAATATATGGGGGAGGGAAAGCGATAATAAACTCTTAAAGGTAGAGTACAAACTGAGGGTTGATGAAGAGAAGTGGATAGGAGATGGACATGAAGGAGGGCGCTGGCTGTGATGAGCACTGGGTGTTGTATGCAAGCGATGAACCACTGAATTCTACTCCTGAAACCAATATTGCACAGTAGGTTAACTAACTAGAATTTAAACAAAAATTTGAAAAAAAAAAAAAAGTCATCATTTGCCAATCATCAGACAAGAACTATCCGTATTTGCTAAATCTAGTGGGTAAAAGTTGGATGAGGAAGGAGATATTACATAGGTTCAAAGCATCTCCCCATAAAACAAGAACATTACAAAAGGGAATCTAACAGACATCATCTTACTCAAGTGTTTAATGTTAACTGTCATGCAAAAGGTCACAGGCACACCCCACTAGTGCTACACGGTACAGCTATAATATGGGCTTTATTGGGGGTAACTTACATGCACAAACATACACTCTGTCCCCTGAACTGTCGTTAGGACACAGCACAGTTCAAGCATGACTATTATGTGTGTACCATGTCAAAGGTTCCTACAGGACGAAGCCTGCTTCAGCCAGCGGCCGGGAAAAAAACAGACAGAGCCGGAGTCCAAGACAGAAAGTGGGCCTTCCCCACACTGCATTACATGCTTATGCACTAGCCTTGTTGGGGCTGGAAAATTCCTAGTTTCTCCAGATAATAAGAAATATCTCAAGGAAAAGCCCAGATATGGTGCTAGGGAGCAAGCATACCAAGGACCAAGGTCTGCTCAGAGGGCCTTGGGAATGGCCTTGCTCACCAGGAACATTGACCCTGGCCCAAGGTCTTGTCTCTCCATAGACCTGTTCAGTCCAGCTTAGCAAGCTCTTAGCTCTGCTACCAAAAGAGGGAAGTAAATGAGCTTCCAGGACCACAGAGATTTATCTCTCATCAGTCTCATTGCCAGCGAGGCGACAGATTAACATCGGGAGCTACAGCATCACTTTTGTAATCTTTCTGCCCAAAATGGCTATCTTGAACCTTATGAGGAAGCATCAGACAAACTCGAGTTTCAAGGACAGCCTACAAAATGACTGGCCTAAAATCTGGAAAATTTTTAAGATTATGAAGGTCGAAGGAGGACTAAAGAACAGTTTCAGAATGAAAGAAATGTAAATGGAATGTGTAATCCTGACTTGGTTTGGATCTTTTTGCCCAAAAGGATATCCTTGATATAACTGGTGGAAAGTGAATGGAGTTTCAAGGTGAAGGGCATATGGGAACTTTGTATTTTTGTTCTTACTCAGGGTTCTCCAGGGAAACAGAACCAGTGGCTATAGAGAGAGAATTATGAGAGATTTTTTTTTAGATTTATTTATTTATTTATTAGAGAGAGAGAGCATGCATGCATGTGCATGTGCTTGGGGAAATGGGTAGAGGGGAAGAATCCCAAGCAGATTCCCCACTGAGTGAGGAGCCTGATGCAGGGCTTGATCCCACAACCTTGAGATCGTGACCTGAGCCAAAACCAAGAGTCAGACATTCAACCAACTGAGCCACCCACGCACCCCAAGAGGAGATTTTTTTATAGGAATCACCTCACCCTCTTATATCTTTCATCTGCAGAACTGGGAATGCTGGAGTTTTTATTCAGTTTTTAAGTGCAAAGACCTGACCAGGGGCCAGTGGTATAACTCCCAGAATCCAAAGGCCTGAGAACCAAGAGCTCTGGTGTTCCAGGGCAGAAAATGGATATCCCAACTCAAGAAAAAAGAGAGAATTTATAGTTCTTTTGCCTTTTTTTCCATTCAGGCCCCCAGTGGTTTGGATAATGTCCATCCACATTGGTAATGTGGATTGGATAATGTGATGAATTTTTTACTCAGTCTACTGAATCAAATGCTAGTCTCTTCCAGAAACATCCTCATAGGCAGAACCAGAAATATTCTTTTACCAGTTATGTGGGCATCCCTTAGGCCAGTAAGTTGAAACATAAAATTAACAACCAAACTTCCTTGCAATTTTTATTTTGGAATTATTTTCAAAAAAAAAAAAGTGAAATTAAAAACAAGAAAAAGAAGTAACACTGTAGAAAATTCTAAAGAATCTGCAAAAGGCTTACTGGAACTAATATATGAGTTTACCAAGATCACTGGATATGAGTTAATATGCAAAAATCATTTATAATTCTATAAATAAATAATAAACAATAGCAATTGGATTTTTAAAATATAATGGCATCAAAAGACATGAAATATTTGGAGATAAATTTAACAAGATATAAAAAAAAATTTAACAAGATATACAAGATACACACAAGAATTTTACATTGAAAACTAGAAAATATTGATGAGAGAAAGTAAAGAAGACCTAAATAAATCAAGAGGTATACCATGTTCATGGAATAATGACTCAGTATCCTAAATGTCAGTTCTCCATAAATTGACCTATAGATTCTATGCAATTCCAATCAAAATCCCAGGAGACTTTTTTGGTAGAAATTTACAAGTTGACAAGTTGAAAGATGCAACTACTTAACTTTGAGATTTACTATAAAGCTACAATTTTCCAGATGGTATGGTACTGATGTAAGGACAAACACAGATCAGTGGAAAACAATTGAATGTAAAAAAAATCTATTGATACATATATGGTCAGTTGATTTGATTTTCTACCAAAAATGGCAAGGATGTAGAAAGGATAGTCTTTTCAACAGTGGTGTTGAAACAATTAGATACTGATGTGCAAAGGAAAGAGAAGGAGAAGAACCTCAAATCATACCCTGTATTCATAGAGTTAACTCAATATAGATCATAAGACTAAATGTAAATGTACTTACATTTACTAAATGTAAAACCTACAAATGTAAGACTTCTAGGAAAACTATGGGAGAAAATCTTTGTAAGCTTGGGTTAGGCGAAGGTATCTTTGATACGAACAAAAAGTATGAACCAGAAATTTTTTAAATTGATAAATTTAATTTGGACTTCACCAAATTAAAAATTTCTGCTCTTTGAAAAAAAACACTGCTAGGTAAATGAAAAGCACAGACAGGTAGATGATATTTTCAAAATATGTATCTGATAAATTACTTGTATCCAAAATTGACAAAGAACTCACAGCTCAATATAAAAACACAACCCAATTTTTTAAAAGATTTCATTAATTTGAAAGTAGGGGGTAGGGACAGAGGGAGAGGGAGTGAGAAACTCAAGCAGACTCTGCTCTGAGTGTGGACCTGAATGTGGAGCTCCATCTCATGAGATCATGAACTGAACCGAAATCTAGAGTCGGACATTTAACTGACTGTGACACCTAGGCCCCCCAACACAACCCAATTTTTAAATATGAGTAAAAGATTTGAATAGTTGCCTTACCAGTGAACATATACAAAGTGCAAGTAAAATGCAAAGGTTTCCTCACTACCATTAGTTGTTTTAAAAAATGCAAATTAAAACTACAGTGCATACCTTCTAGAACGGCCACAAAGATTGAGCTTATAGAGTGCCAACCTAGGTATAGAGCAATTAGAACTCTCATGCATTGCTGATAAGAATGCAAATAACTACACTGGAAAATACTTTGGCCATTTCTCGTAAAGTTAAATATATCCTTTCCTTATAACCCTAGCAATCTCAATCCTAGATATTTACCTTTAGAAATGAAAACAATGGTCCGCACAAAGACCTTTATATGAATGTTTACAGCAACTCTCTTCACAATCACCCAAAACTGGAAACAACCCAAATGTCATCACTTGGTGAAATGGGGAAACAAACTGTGGTACATCCATACAATGGAATACTACCCAAGAATAAAAAAGGATATGATCACCAACACTGTTGAATCTCAAAAGTACTACACCAAGTGAAAGAAGCCAGACATGAAAGGTTACATGCTATAGGGGATTCCCTTTACATAATATTCTTGAAAAGACAAAACTACAATATAGGGAAAACAATCAGATGAATCATTGCTAAGGGCAGAGGATGAAGGGAAGGGATTGATTACATAAAGGCACTAGAGAACTTTTGAGGGTGAGGGAAATATCCTCTCCTAACCATGGTAGTGAAAATCCACTGTATACACATGTCAAAACTCACTGAATTATATACTTAATTTTATTGAGTTCAAATTAGACCTCAATAAACCTAACTTTAAACCAAAATCTATGAGTCTGCAGTGGATCTCACTTACCTCTTCATGGTCACCCTAGGCTCTAGGCAACTAACGCACACACCATCTTTGCCTCATACCACCAACATGGAATCCAGCCTTGCCTCCATTTCCCCAGCAGGCTCATTCACTTTCCTCAAGCTTAATGACCAAAAATGCCCAATGGTGTTAGGAGGCAGGCAGGGAGGCGGGATGGGGCAAAGGTGGAGGCTTTGCCTCTTATCAGTGAACATAACTTCAGCTGAACAGAAGGCACTGTCATCCTCAAAATGACTTCTGAATATCCACCCCATCACTGTAGAGTTCCTTTGTGTCTTCACCTTGCTCAACTCTTTCCCTGTCTCCTCTTTGGCGGCATTTCTGTTCATCTCTCGGGGTCTGAGAATAAAACCTCTCATCCTCCACCCTCTCAGAACAACCGATTGTTCTCTTTCTAGTATCGCACATGACTCCCAGAAACAGTCTAAATCGATCTACTCCACATGAGTACCTATGCTCCTAAACACCGGCCAGTGACAGCTCTACCTTCTGAAAATCAATGAGCCTTGGCCCCATAACCAAGTCTCCAAAGCTAATGATCCATCAATCCCTAGCCACTCTGGTTTCTGAAAGTCCCCCAGTCTCTGAACTCCACACTTCCCAAGGCCTGTTTAAGATCAGCAGTTGCCCTGACCAGAAAGACCATGCCAAACACAGCTCTCCATCTCTGCACGAAAACAATAAATTCAACTCTTTCATTCAAATAGTGAGAGGTGGCCTCTTCCTCAAACAGGTTTTAGTGCCTGTTCACATTCAGAACTAGCAAGCGCTCACCCACCCTCTTCACTTCCTCAGAATATTGCCCCGGGAATAGAGTTCCTTTTCAAAGAGGAATTCTGAGTGTCGGGTGTTACAATATTTTTTTCCCACTTTATTAAAAACACTCATGGATTCACAAGATAGTCATTGAGCACTTCCTTTAGAGGAGACGCTATTTTGGTGCAAGAGCTACAAAGTTGAAAAAAGGTAGACACAGTTCCTAATCTCATGGAATTTACACTCCAACAGGAGAGAATATCAAATAATTTCAATAAAATTTGATGACTACTTTAACGGCAGATGCATTTGGGTATGGAGCCATCCAATAGGGGAGCCTAACTTAGTTCATGGGGTTAAGGACGTTCTTCCTAAGTAAGAAATCTACTTATAAGCTGAGACCTGAAGTACTAGCAGCCAGATGAAGAGTAGGGGGATTTCCAGGTAGAAGGAAAGGAATGCTGGAACCAAGAGGCAAAGGAGGTACGGTTCATTCCAGGAACTGAAAGAAGTCCCATACTGACCTACACATAAAGCAAGAGATGAGGAAAGACAAGAAAATGGCGCCCAAACACAGAGGAACTTGGGTATCATGTTAAGGACTTACTGGTTCATCTCAAAGATGGAGAAGCCATGGAAAGGTTTTTAAGCCAAGTGATAAGATATATATATTGTTTAAAGTTAACTCCAGCCAGTGTAGAAATGAAGAACAAAATCAGAGTGTTCATCTGCAAAAGTGTGAAAGACATGATGGTTTTGACTGGGATCATCCTGGGGGAGAGAGATGTAGCTGAATTAGAGATATCTGGAAAACAAAAATGTGTGTGTGGTACTCTTCTCTTTTAGAGTTGTGGTTTCAAGCTCGCCAAGAGTCTGTTTTCTGGAAAGCAGAAGGTGCAGTTTGGACAGGACACTGCTGGGCATTAGAGCTTTGCGATATGAACAAAGGGGCTTGTTAACTGGGATTAAGATCAGCAGTCTTTAATTTACCGCTAGGTTAAACTTTTGTCATTATTTTGCTTTGTTTTTACCAAAACAATGAAAACAGCTAAACATGAACCTTCATCTATTCAAGTAGCATTTCTAGTTGGAATAAAATGTAGAAAAAAACACACCAGTCAGGCACACTCCATACCCTTTTTCCATTATATCAGGCCTCTCTTCCGACTCAAATAAAACGAAGTCAGTATTTCCTGGCATCTCCTTTTTCGGGATACCTTTTCCTCAATCAGGTCTTTTGCCCTCACCTCAGTACTGAATCCCGGAGGCTTGTTTAATTTAGAAGGAAAGAACCCCAACCTTCAGACTATTCAGTATTTTACCAGGGAAAGTTACCCAAAACTACTTGCTGCTTTTCCTGGTGCCCCAAATAGCTCCCTTATAGAGTTTCAGTATCTTTTCACTCTGACAGGGGAAAATAAAACAATAGGAAGAGTACAGCTATGTGGTTACCCTATCTATGTCTCAATATTTGATTGACTTCCCCTCCTCCTTGGATGACAACAATTTTCCTATATCTTGGCATTAGCTCTCCATCATTTGGAAAAAATATATAGTATATTCTTAATTTGTATTGAATTATTACTCAGTAAACCACATTCACAAGGCATTAGTACTTGTATAAAGCAATTTTTAAAAGAGCTTAGAATGATAAAATCAAGTATACCCAGATATCTTTTTAATGCTGAGCCTAGTTAAACAGAACGATAGACTTAAACATTGATTTTGGGTAGATCTATTGTTCATTCCTTCTTCCTACCATCACTCACCTACCTGTTTTCCTAGACAAGCCAAACTTACTGTGGGTTCAGCTTTCCCACGGGACATGAGCCAAGCCTATCAGAAAAAGGGGTCACTCCCTCTATGGTCTTAAGATTTGGGTCTGCCAAATTCAGATGTTGAAACCCTAACTCCCGAGGTGATGGTCTAGGAGGTGGGGCCTCTGGGAGGTGACTAGGTCATGAGAGGGGAGACTCCATGAGTGGAATTCATGCCTTTGTGAAAGGAACCCCAGAGAGCTGCTCGCCCCCCTCCACCATGTGAGGACACAGCAATAGAGTCAGCTACAATCCGGAAGAGGGCTTTCCCCAGAAGCCAGCCATACTGACACCTTGCTTTTGGGCTTCCAGCCTCCAGAACTGGAGAAATAAATTTCAGCCACTAATACCAATTTGTGGTGTTTTATTGTGACAGCCTGAACAGACTAAGATACTCCCTACAAAAACCCAGCATCCGGAGCGCTTGGACACATAGACTGTATTAGCTCACTAGAGCTGCAGTAACAAAACACCACAGACTGGCAGGAGGTGGTGGTGGGGCAACAGTAATTTTCTCACAGTCTGGAGGCTGGAGGTCTGAGATTGAGGTGGCAGCAGGGTTGGTTTTTTCCCAAGCCTCTCTCCTTGCCTTGCAGACGCCATCTTCCCCTGTGTCTTCCTGTGTCTTCCCTCTTCACACTCACATCCCTGCTGTCTTCCTGTGCCTCTGCCTTTCCTCTTCTTATAAACACATACTGGATTAGGACCCACCCATACGACCTTTTTTTACCTTAATCAGCTTTTTCAAGGCTTTTACTCCACAGTCACATTCTGAGGTTGGCAATGAGGGCTTCAACATGTGAATTTTGTGGGGACCCAACACAGCCCATAACACTCCACGGGCTTCTGCCCTCACCGGGCTCTTGGGGGTGCCTGAAACCGACAGCTGGAGTGTCACCCCAAGCTGGACGCTGGTGGGAGTCACCGTCCTTGCGTGCTTACTGTCTGCTTATGACCTTCTCCTTTATTTAATAATTCAGAGGAAAAAGAGGGGCTATTAGGTGTGAATCTCCCAGAGTGGTTCATTCCACTGCTCAAAATCTTCCGTTGCCCCTCATCGAAGCTTTTGAGCCTGGTGCTCAAGTTCCCACGTAACCCAGCCTCCACCAGGGTTTCGGGTCTCGTGGCCTGCTCCCCAGTCTGCACAACCCGTGCGCTCTGGGCGCACCGACCTCCTGGGGCTGCCATGAAAATACTCTCCTTTCCAGAGGCCGGATGTCGGGGCCCCTGTTTTGACTTGAGTTTGTAACATAGTTATTCCACACCTCTTGGCTGGAAAGCCTCCCTTTGTCCTTGTCTGCGGTGCTCCTGGTCCTTCATACTTTTATTCAGATATTTCATCACATCGTGGCCCCTGACTCCCCTTCTGCAAACAGAGTTCATGTCCACCCTTGCTTTTCTCACAGCAACATCGCTCCTGAGTGTACAGCCCTGATCCCACTGCGTTTTCTCTTTGCTCTGCCTCCCTGCCTTCGTGCCCGGCGCCACATCCCCACTAAGCAGAGCTTCTCAAGGGCTCCAATAGTGGTGTCTGTGTCATAGCCATCTCTACGTCTCCACTGTGTGCAGGGAGCAAAAGCAAAAAGGAGGAAAGACCAAGGGGGAGGGAGGAGGAAGAGAGGGAGAGAGAGAACAAACCCAAGACTGCGTGCTTCCCTGTGATTGCAACACACAGTTGCTTATCACACCACTAGTATGAAGATCCCTTCCTCCGTTTAGAGTCTAGCTCAACATACTGTCTTTGTGCAGTTTCAAGGCAAGTCACACCTACAGTAGCTTCCGGAGGATGCCGTGGCTCCTGTCTATGTAGCAAGCACACACATGCTTTTGTCTATCCTGGCGCAGTGCGTGCTTTCTTAAGTAGAAATTCTTTTCCCACCACGATCCTACCTCTGAGCTTGCCGCTCTCTCCGGGAGAGCGAGGCACAGACCCCACCCCTAATCTCAGGGCCGGATGTGTGAAGGCTGGACCAATCACCGTTCACGTTCCTCCTGGCCACATGACACCACCCTGGCCAATCAGAACTCTCCCCTAGGATTTTGCTGCTGGGCTTGTTGAAGATGAATCCCTTTGCCTCTCTAGTCAATGTGTTGTAAGTGCGTGTGTTCCCCAAGTGTGCCAGGTGTTCCCCAAGTGTGGAGAGAGCCCATTTCAGGGGAAGCAAATGACACAAAAGAAACCCAGAAAAAAGCCAAGGTGAGAGTTGGAGACAAGGAGTGGAGGAGGAAGGAGAGAGACAGAGATGGAGACATTGTAAGATCTCCCCGAAGCCTGCTTCATCCCATCTTGCCCCCAATACTTTTAAAGCCGTTCGAATTCCATCTCTGTCCTTGCAAGTAAAATGATGATGAAAAATAATAAGCTTGAATTTTCATTGATCCTTAGCAAATTTTCTGTAAAATGTGGCCAGAGGACAGTAGCTATAGTGAGAGAGAGGTCAGGCTGTCTCCAGATAATCGGGATTGGAGTCCCAGCTCCGTCTCTTACTCCATCACCTTATTAAGCTTCAGTTCTGTCTTTCATAAAGTGTAAATAGTAATAGCACCCATGACTTGGGGGTGAGGGAATTCAATGAAATAGTGTATGTCAAGTGATTAGCACATAATCAGCATTCCGCAGGTTGTGGTTATCAGGAATATTAGAGACATGAGGGAAGAGCCATTGAAATCAATTAAACAGAAGCAGCAACACATACTTGAGTACGTCTTAAGTATGAGGATTCTCGCCCCTCATAATCCCGTGCTGGGCATCCCAGGAAAAGAGAGAATTACTCACGGTCTGTGCCCTCCAGATGCTGACAATCCGCTAGGCGTGGGGATTTTCAAAATTCTGAGATGCTTCCTAGAGAAGCAACCTGTTTCTGTGTGTCTCCCCCCTCAGCGATCGGCCCCCGAGAGCAGGAAACATGACAGATCCTTTTTGTACTGCAAGCACTTTGCCCCTTCCCCAGCACAAAGTAGTAGTTCAATAAAGGTCTGCTGGATGAATGAGGCCCAAAGCAGAAGACACCTGTTCTTTGGAAGTCACTGTCCCTGAACTGGTTTTTGAAAGGAAGCCAAAGAATATAAAGCCCGTGAGTTACAGAAACAAATGCTCCAGCCCCAGGTTTCAGCTACAGTGTTCTCTCTTAGTGTTTACCCTTGGCGGAGCTTGATCACCTGCTGGAGCAAGTGTGAGTTTTTTAGACTGAACTGTCCATGTTTTTGTATTTCTCCCAGAAGTTTGGCAACTGAGCAGTGGGAAAGTTTCTTCAGTCCCCCAACACCCCTCATACTGACCACAATCTCTCAGTAAAAATCCAGAAATGTGTCAAGAATGTGCAGCTCGACTCAGAATGACATTTCTTTGAGGATCCTTCCCCCCCACCCCCGCCAAAATGAGCTGCCTCACTTTTGACTGTGCCAGGCCAGGGTGAGTGGCCTTCTCAGCTGCTCCAGTGTTTGGTCTGTGCATTGTTCAGTTGTGATGCAGAGCGTCTTCTCAGGGACCATTGTTGCCTACTTTAAAGCCAGTAAAGCCCGAATCGGTGCTGCCACAAAGGCTGCAATCCAGTGGCTTGTTGCAGACCATGCAGTTTTCTTAGTCGATTGTTGATTACAGTTTGTCTGTTTTGATCAATTTCTTGGAGTGACAATCAACCAAAACCAAAGCTAGCTACCTTAACTGGTAAGGGGATTTTGTTGGAAGGATACTGTTAAATCCTACAATAGATCTCCCTGTTAAAATCTGAGGGCAAGTTGAATAATCTCAGGTGAGGGCACGAAGCAAGACCAGCATGAAGCTCATGGTCGTTGGCATTCTGCCATGGATGTGTCTCAATACCCGTAAGTCTAGATTAAAATTCCAGATGCCTGGGAGGAAGAATCTGATTTGTCCAGCTTAGGTCATGTATCAAGTCTTAGACCAAGTGAAAGAAATAAGGCTGCTGAAATAAGTCATGGAGATGTACTAATGTACAGCATGGTGACTGCAGTTCATAATACATTATTGCACACTGGAAAGTGGCTAAGAGTCGACCTTACAAGTTCTTATTACAGGAAAAAAACATTTTGCAGGTACGGATGGTGACAGAAGTGAACGACTTACTGTGGTGGTCATTTTGCAATACATACAAATACCAAGTCATTTCCTCCTACCCCTGAAACTAATATAATGCTACATGTCAATTACATGTCAATAAAAAAAAGAAAGAAATATGGCGATCCAGAAACTCCCACTGTGGGCAAGGGTCTTCCTTTCCTGTAGTTTCTGTAACAGATTATGACAAGCAGTGGTTTCGAACTACAGAAATGTACTCTGTGACAGTTCTGGAGGTCAGAAGTCTGACATCAGTTTCATTGGGTTCCAAGCCAAAGTACTGGCAGGGCTCGTTCCTTCTGGAGGCTCTGAGGGGAGAATCCATTTCCTTGCCTTTCCCCACTTCTAGTGGCTGCCTGTGTTCTCTGGCTTGAGGTCCTTCCTCCCCCTTCAAGGCACAACATTCTGCTTCCAACACTAAATCAACTTCAACTCTTCCAGAGTCCAATCTGTCTCTGCTTTCATTGTACAAGGACTTGGCAATCACCCTTCACGTTTACCTGGATGATTCAGATAATCCCCCCATCCCAGAAGCCTTGACTTAATCTCATCTGCAAAGTCCCTTTTGCCAGGAAGACAACATTCTTAGGTTCCGGGGATCGGACACCGCCATCTTTATTCGGCCTACCACAGTGGGGCAGGAAGTTCTCAGAGGACAGATGGACGAACAGTCCCTAAGCTACCCACTACTGATATCACCCCCGATGAACTCCAGGGATTGTTGTGCCCCAAGCGTTATGCTAAATACCCTACACACATTAATGCTTTTACTGGTTAGTGTGGCTTGAAGAGTAGGTATTCCTATTATCTCAATTTTACAAATAAAGAAATTAAGACACAAAGAGACAAGCGACACAGGTTATTGACAGAAGCCTTGGGAGATAAGGGACACAGTCACATACCAGTTAGCCTGAATCTAGGATTGAAATCCGAGACTGACTGACTGACTTCAAGGCCTGTGTCACTAGGTTTGTGTTGTGAGGTAGGGTCCCAAAAAGTCAACCTGTACTATTTCCAGGCACACTGACAGGTGGGAGCCCAATACACACGGGGAGAGTTGTTAAGGCAGATTTAGAGTCAACAAAGCATGTCTGCAACACTCTCCATGGCATTTTCTCTTCTCTGACAACTGTTCCTCAATTCGGCACACTGCTTCCCAGTAAACTCAATCCGTCCTCCAGCTTTCTCTCCTCGCAAATGAGAACACACGTTCCAGACCCATCCCATTTAGTTAAGTGACTGAGTATTGTCTAAACCTAGGGCATAGGGAAATGGGACACTATTAAAAATAATATTGGGGGCCACCTGGGTGGCTCAGTCAGTTAAGCGTCTGCCTTTGGCGCAGGTCACGATCCCAGAGTCCTGGGAACGAGCCCGGCATGGGGCTCCTTGCTCAGCGAGGGAGTCTGCTTCTGTTTTCTCTCTCCCTCTCTCAAATAAAGAAATAAAAATCTTAAAAAAAAAAATCTTAAAAAAAAAAGTTAGTGAAGTGTGCAGAAAATCTGAACGATATTAGAAACTGAATGCAAATTATTTAGGCTAAAACCTGCCCTCTTTCATGAGTCTGTTTGGCAAGAAAACTGTTCTGGAGAGGGAAGATCTGGGTGGCTGGAGTTTAGCTGCCTCTGGGTGGAAAGCAAACTGGCCCTTCCTCACTGTGGATTCCAGTGTGACTAAGTGCGCCTGCCAGGAGACCGTTCCACTGGTCCCTTGCCTGGGTCATTTAGGCCATTTCCAAGCAAGATACACATTATATTTAGTCCAAAAGAAGGGATTTCATTCTTTTGTTGCCTCCCCCATTCTTTCATGCATTTCTTCCTTCATTCTTCAACAAAGGTTTTGAGAACACTGGCCGTGACCATGTTCTGAGATTCCCCGTAGAGTGTGGGGACATAAAGGCAAATAAGTCAGTGTCTGACTTGCGGATGCTCTCGGTCCAGCGCGAGGGCAGGAGGCAGAGGCAGAGCAGGTGGGGCGGCATCTTAGCACTCTGCGGCTGCTTTATGAGCAACATCGAGTAGACTAAGCTACCAAGGTTCTGATTTAAGGCTGAATATTCTCAAATGTAATGATAGTTTTTCTAGTAATCTCTGGTATTTTGCTTAATGTGAAGAAATCGAATTATCTAACTTTTCTAAAGATTGTCCACGAAAATGAGTGTCCAAAAAAACTCAGCAAAGGATGACCCCTTTTTTGAGATATAGAATAGTAATAATAATAAATAACACGGATGGAGCACTTTTTATGTGCCATTTAGTGCGTCTGTGGGTGAATATTAATCAAATGCCTGATCAGCCCTTCTCCCAATGTCCTTGTCTTGGTGAGAGATGCCATCCCAGTCCAGCTGGTGGCCCCGTACTGTCCCTTCCAAAGATGAATTTGAACTTCCCCGTGTGATTCTGTTTCCTCCTCTTTATACTGCTTGCCCCAGTTCTGATCTTCCATTTCTCTTCCAAACTCCTTCCAATAGCTCCCTAACCAGCCCCTCTGACCTCTACGTCTTACCGCACTACAATCCACTCTGTTTTGTTTCCAGACCATTGTTCTCCATTGTTCTCTGGTCTTTGCCCTGCCTCAAACCTCTCTACGTCTGCAGAATTTGCTCCCAGGAGTTTAGGGTCCTCCAGAAGCCGGTCCCCACTTAAGGAACTTCTTACCCTGACATCTTAGGAAGCTTTAGCCACACCAGGCTGCCCTGTTTCTGAAGACATGATGAAATTTCACACCTCGATGCAGATGTCTGTGCCGTTCCCCTCGCCCGAAATGCCTTTCCCCTCTTTCCGTGCCCTTAGAAATCCTACCGTTCCATGTTTATCTCACCTGCTTCCTCCTCTGTGAGGTCACCCGTGGGACACCTGGTGCCCCGCTGCTCCTGTCCTTGCTCCCTGCTGCAAAGGGAATGTCTGCCCTCTCTCTACTGTCAAGGCATATTGCAAACACGTTCACTTATTTCAACACCCACCGCAGGGTGTGGTTCTTGCTTGAGCATCTTTTTCATCGACTAGGCGGTCGTTGCTTGAGGGTTCTTCTGGTTCCAAATGTGCAGTCTGCTCCGTGCAAGGCACACCTGCTCTGAACGGATGACCCGGTCCTTCACGGAACTGTCACCTCTGACCATGTCCTTTCATTGGCTTGAAATGCTGGTCAGCTGGGGTAAGGAGAGCATCACTGGCCTCTCTTTGTCCTTGCCCTTGGACCTCCATTTCCCTACCCATCTCTCCAACCCTTTCCAGAAATCCTTTCCCCTCTTACCACTTAACGTTACCCCCATCCAATGATTGAGCTTTAGGTGAAGCGGAATAATTCCTCTTAGACCCTAAAATCTCAGTCCCTCCAAGGCAGGACGGGGTCAGAAGGTCATCAGATGTCAGCCTGGGTTAGGGGCTGCCTTGAAACGTTTCAGCAAGGATGGGGCGCCTGTGTGGCTCAGTTGGTTAAGCATCTGCCTTTGGCTCAGGTCATGATCCCAGGGTCCTGGAATTGGGCCCCACATGGAGCTCCCGGCTCAGCGGGGAGCCTCCTTCTGCCTCTCCCTCTGCCCCTCTCCCCTGCCTGTGCACATGAGTGTGCACTCCCTCTCTCTCTTTCTCTCTCAAATAAATAAAATCTTAAAAAGAAAAAATATTCATCTAGGAGATCCAAGCGGCAGCATCCTCTTATTAATTATGTTTAAATCCCTTAGGGTCTAGCAAAGTGCTCAGAGCCTGCCATCGCTTACAAAACTCCCAAATTAAATTCAGGATAAAAATAAACTAAGGTCCATAAAGTATAAAACCCAGAGATATCCAATTCAAAGTACTTACAGTAGATGGAGCTATATATTTCATGGTGATCTACTCTGGATTTCATATATCATGTGACATTATTAACATTTTGGCATCTATTAATCAGTTCATACTCTTTGCTTAAATATATTAAAAAGCCACGGGACTCACTCGCTCTGGTTATCCTTGCTAGCTACACATTGTCCAGAAATGTTTAATTAAAGAGTTTCCCTAAAAATCGTACTGTGATTGAAAGCAATTGGTACAAGTAATACAGATTATTAAAAGCCAGAGATAAGCCCTAACATAAACTGTGAACTTTGGGGTGAGACGATGTGTCGCTGTAGGTTCATCAATTGTAACAAATGTCCCACTGTGTTGATGGGGGATGTTGATAAGGGAGAGGTTAACCATATGGGGAGACAGGGGTTTATGGGAAATCTTTGCACTTTCCCTTCAATTTCGCTGTGATCCTAAAACTGCTTTAAAAAAATGAAGCCTTGGGGCGCCTGGGTGGCTCAGTGTGTTAAGGCCTCTGCTTTCGGCTCAGGTCATGATCTCAGGGTCCATGGGGCTCTCTGCTCACCAGGGAGCCTTCTTTCCCCTCTCTCTCTGCCTGCTTCTCTGCCCACTTGTGATCTCTCTCTGTCAAATAAATAAAATATTTAAAAAAATAAAATTAAAAAATTAAAAAATGAAGCCTGAAACAAACAAAAAACCAAAAAGCCACAGATACAATGACATCTTCAAGAGCCTGATAGATAATGTGTGCAAAGGATAGGTACATTTCATAGAAGGGCAGTCAACTTGGGCAAAAAAAAAATTTTTTTTTAATGAATATATTTCTAAAACATATTTTCTAAGTTAACCAAAAAATGTATGTGAAAATTTCCCGATGTGGTGATGTTCTGTTGAGATTGCTGTATTCCCGGTAATAATAATAGGTGCAATTTTTCTGGAAATCAACTTGCCAGGGAACATAAAAATAACCACTCCTTGAACTAGTGATTATATTCTTGGGAACTTTTGCTAAGAAATACTCCAAAAGGAAAAAGGTGGAATTCGTTTATTATAATGTTTTTTTTAATCATAGTAAAATATTCAATACAACCTAAATAACAAACGTTAAGACAGTAACTAAGCAAAATATGCTATCAGAAAGACGGAATATTCTGCAGCCATCCAAATACATATGCAGTCCATATAAAAATATGAAAAAAGCTTGAGTGAAAGGAGAGTTGGACCAAATGTTTCCAAGTATAATCTTATATATATGCTCTGGTTAGGCTTTGTAAAAATGGTACATAAATATAAACAAGGACAGAAGTAAATGAAAAAATTTAAATAATATATGTATTAGGTGGTTACCAGTGGAATTGTCTCCTTTAAAATATTTTTTGTTCTTATACTGTTTTTGCAGTTAAAGAAAATTCTGAATAGTAACTCTATTCTTTTACCGCTAGACTGAAGCAAGCAGAGATTTGCTGAGATTCAAATTTTATATCTAATCAGAAATAATAGCATTATGCTTGGTCTCTGAAAGATCTATTTTCCATATTTCTGTCTTCAATCTTGTATAAATTAAATTACCAGACTACACGATCTTTAAAAGAGGGAGAAATAATACCTTCTTAATCTGTTTTCTCCAGACCTGTATAGTGCTTGGCACATAGCAGATGCTGCATACGAAATTTCCGTAATCTGTATTCACTGAGGAAGTGGCTAAGAATATTCCTAAATAAGCTGACACTAAAAGTTCCTAGCCTATGTCTGTGAAGTTCATGGATGCCCTCTGATTTACTGCTCCTAAACTAAGCTGGTGAGAGTGTGTTCAGTGAGTGACTTCCGAATGAACACCCACTTGATGTCCTAGAAATTGGTCCTGAAATGATCCCGGGAGATGAAATATCCTTCACTCTTATCTTTATGCAACGAAGAATGAATTTCTCCGATGAGGGGACAAAAAAGGGTCAGGATTCCTTGGTTCTTTCTGACTCCCCCAGCATAGCTGTGATTGTTTTTTGTTTTTTTTTTTTTAAGAGCAAGACTCATAAATAGCATGTGTCACAGGTCACTTTCTCTTGCATCTTATTGGTCAGAACTTCATCACATGGCAAAACTCAGCCGCAAAGAAGTCTGGGAAATGGAGTCTTTACGAGGCAACTAGGTACCCAGCTATCTAGAGCAAGTAGTAAGGTACAATTAATAGTCTGCTGTAATGGGATAGTTTAAAACTTCTTATTATGGGAACTTTTAAGCATATAAAAAATGTATAATAAATATCAATGTGCCCATCATAAATCTTCAACTACTGTCAACATTTACCAATCTTTTTTTTTTTTTTAAGATTTTATTTATTTATTTGACAAAGAGAGAGATCACAAGTAGGCAGAGAGGCAGGCAGAGAGAGAGGGGGAAGCAGGTTCCCTGCTGAGCAGAGAGCCCGATGTGAGGCTCGATCCCAGGACCCTGAGATCATGACCCGAGCAGAAGGCAGAGGCTTTAATCCACTGAGCCACCCAGGCGCCCCAACATTTACCAATCTTATTTCATTCCCACGCCCCTCTTTCCCACCACTACATATATTTATGGATTTTAGAAAATCATGGTAAAATATGCAAATCATAAAAGTTGGATTATTTTCAGCATGACGTTTTACCTATAAATACTTCTAAAGGTCTCTTTGGTAATGACTTCTTAAAACATAATCATCTGCTACTCTTTACATTACAAAATTAACAATAACTTGTCAATATCACCTCCTTTCCAGTCCATATTAAAATTTCTCCATAGGTCTAAAAAGAATCTTTTTACACTTCATTCAAATCAGAGTCCAGACGAAGTCTATACATTGCACTTGGCTGTTATGTCTTCTAAGTCTCTTCTATCCTGTAACATCTCTCCCCATCCTCTTTTTAAAAAGTCATCAATTTATTGGAGACACCAGGGCATTTCTCCTGAACAGTAATATTCCTCAATAGGTTTTTAACTTCTGTAGAATTGGGTTCTCAGGAAACATTCCTTAGAACACATTTCTAGAATTTTCTGATCAAAACACATGAGCATATTGCTCAGCATATCAGGAGCGGAAGTGTTTATCAAGGAGACTCCCACTAGTCGGAAATTATCCTATCACACTCCTCACAGCTTTGGCAAATGCCAGGTGGCATTTGAAATTGTATGCTGATTTAGCGTGTGGAAAATAGCACCTCGATTTGCATTCTGTGAATTTAAAATGTGCAAAGTGGTACTTTTAACTTACATTTCTTTAGCTGTCATTTTCCCCCATGTGTTCCTTTAAGTTGGTTCTTTGTCTTCTGTGACTTGATGATTCAGATCTCTCCCCCAGGCAAGCAGTGCACCTCTAACCCCTGGAGGTAATTCTGTAATGACTTCCTGTTATAATCATGGTTATCATTCATCTTTTTTTTTTTTTTCATTAAGCTTCAAAAAAATACTGAATAGACTTCATTGTGTAGAGCAGTTTTAGGCTTAAGGAAAAATTCGTGCAGAAAGTACAGAGAGTTCCCGTGTGTGCTGCACCCTGATTCTAGAATTTTCCTCTTTTTCACATCTTGCATTAGTGGGGTACATTCGTTATACTCGCCTAATCTGCACCCACACATCATGATGACCCAAAGTCCATACTTTATGGGAGGGTTCACTATGTTGAGTAGGGCTGGGGGCTCTGACAAAGTCATAATGACAGGTACCCACAATTAAAGAATCCTGCAGAATAGTTTCACTAAAAATCCCGCCCTCTGGCAATTCATCTCTGCCACTCTCCCCTGTGAACCTAGGAGATCACAGATCTTTTTACTGTCTCCATAGTTTTGCTTTTTTCAGAATGTGATGTACTGTAGTTGGAATGGTAGGGTGGGTAGCCTCCTTCACTCTGGATTTCTCCATTTACCAATTTGCATTTAAGGCTCCTCTGTGTATTTTTAGGACTTAGTAGCTGATGTCTTTGTATCACTGAATAACATCTCATTGTGTAAATGTACCACAGTTTGTTTATCTACGCAGCTGTTGAAGGACATCTTGGTTGCTTCCAAGGTTTGGCAATTCAGAATAAAGCTGCTATAAACATCCGTGTACAGGATTTTGTATGGGCCGAAGTTTCAACTCATTTGGGGAAATACCAAGGAGCAGATTGCTGGATCCTTTGGTAAGACAATTGTTACAAAAGAAAGAACAAGCCCAAGTTGGAGTCTTTTGCCCCCCACAATAGCAGATGAAGATTTCACTACAGTTTCAACCTCTTCCAAGAATGTGACCTTTTAAAAGTTCCCCAGGACATTTCGGATCAGCAGTGGTGAGATCATCTGCGGGATACAAACCCTGCTGTTCCCTCCCCTCCCCCAACAAAAGAAGATGTTCCGGCTGAAACAATCGTTTCTTTTCTTTTGCTAATAACTTCTTGCGTCGCCCTCCTGCCTAAGAAAACTTTCCATTTGGTACAACTCCGAGCATCTCTCTACCTGCTTCATGGGCTGCTACCTGATTCTTGAGTTGCTTAATTAAGCCAATTAGACCTACAAATTTACTCAGTTGAATTTTTTTTTTTTTTAACACGATGCTTAGCTTTGTGGGAAACTGCTGAACTGTCTTCACCCAAGGTGGCGATACCATTTTGCGTTCCCAACAGCAATGAATGAGTTTCTGTTGCCCTGTATCTTTACTGGCATTTGGGGTTGGCAGCGTTCTGGACATTGGCTATTCTAACAGATGTGAAGGGCGATCTCATTTTAATTTGCAATTCCCTAATGATCTATGATGTTGAGCATCCTATTAAATGCTTACTTGCCATCTGTATATTTCTGTCGGTGGTATATCTGTTCGAATCCTTTTCTTACTTTTTAATTGGGTTGTTTTCTTATTGAGTTTTAAGAGGGTTTTTTTTTTGTTTTTGTTTTTTTTTGTATATTTTGGATACATGTCCTTTTTTTTTGCAGATATGTCTTCCAAATATTTTCTTCCCGTCTGTGGCTTGTCTTTTTATTTTCTTCACAATCTTTCAGTTAAACTTTTTATTTTGAGATAATTGTAGATTCACAGGTAGTTGCAAGAAATTTTAGGTCTCATCAGCAGGCCGCCCCAAAATGTGCCTCTTTTGGCATATTGGTTATTTTAAATAAAAGTCACTTAAGAGACAGCCAGTACAAAAAGGACAATCAGAACTCCTGCCATCCTCTCGAAAGCAGTAAATAAATGTCCCATGTGGTACCCTCCTTGTACCAGGAGGTAGAGAGCCATCCTAATCAGCAGAGGTGGGAAATTTAGAACCAGGAAGCCTGTTTAGACAACCCTTGTTACTTTTTACTAATTTACTACCCCAGCCTAAATTAGAATTCCCTATTAATGAGCGCTTTCTCCAAGTTTTCTGTGAACAGGTAACGAAACTTTGCAGCTTTTTCTCCTGTTAATCTGTCTCATGTAAATTTAATTTTTAGTTCAGCTGGAAGAACTTGAGGGTAGAGAACTTTTCTCTCCCTTCAAAATAATACAGACATCCTGTGTACCCTTTACGCAGTTCCCCCAAGACTACCATCCTGCAAATGTTTAGTAACATATCACGAGCAGGATGATGACATTGAAAGTCTAATATGGAACATTTCCATCACCACAAGGTCCCTTGTGTTGCTGGTGCATCATCTTCTGAATAGTCTTCTGCACTTAGAGAAATTCCTGCTTGTAGAGTCCTGTCTCCCAGTACGAGATATGGTGGTGGAGGCCACCTGGTTTTGGGGGAGGCAGTGGCAGTAGAAGTTTGCAAAGATGAGCTCCTGGTGCTGAAAGGGCATCAGAGGGGTATCACTGGTGCCTTTCCCTGGGGCTTTAAGGGGTGGGATAAATGTAGAGATTTTTCTCATCCTACTTGGGTATTGTTCTCAAAGCTTTAGCTTCAAATTCCTTCCTCTACCTCTACCAACATGTTGTCCATTGAGTGACCCCATATCCTTTTATTTACTTATTTAGTCAATTTGGGGAGAATGCACAGCCTTTGATTATACAAACAAAAACCAAAAACCCTCCAGCATTATTAACTTCCACACCTCTATCCTTTTCATATACTTCTTTCTGCTTCACCGTCCAGAGTCAATTTCTTCTGCTGGGAATGAAGCCTTTTGACTGTTCAATTTCCTTAAGACCCAGGCTCCCTTGGAGCTTGAGAAACAGTGGCGAACTTTCAGGCGCTTGTGTTTACAGTTTTGCTACAAAAATATTCATGGGAACCAAAAATAATGCAGATGGCCTTCTGAGACTGGATACCAGATTGTATCAGTGAGTGAACCCATGGGACAGGCAGCCAAGGAACAAGTGGAAAATGAAAGATGCTGAATTTAGAAGAATGATCTTCAGCGTGAAAAATCTCTCAGCACCATCCCTTCCCCTGAGGCACTATTCAAGATGTATACTGGGCTATAGCAGAAAGTTCGATTTTAAGGAGACCTCAGGTCTAAGACTTAGGTCTTCTCATTTATTGCCTGGGTGATGCCTTGGACAAGATCCTTGACATTTCTCAGCCTCCATTTCTTCATCTACAAAATGGGGACGATAGGGGCGCCTGGGTGACTCAGTCAGTTAATCTCAGGTCCTGGGATTGAGCCCTGAGTCGGGCTCTGAGCTCAGCTGGGAGTCTGCTTGGGATTCTCTTTCTCCCTCTCCCTCTGCTCCTCCCCTCCATTCTCTCTTTCTCTCTGTCTCAAATAAATAAATAAATCTTTAAAAATAATAAAATAAGGGGCACCTGGGTGGCTCAGTTGGTTAAGCATCTGCCTTCAGCTCTGTCACAATCCCAGGGTCCTGGGATCAAGCCCTGTGTCAGACTCCCTGATCAGCAGGAAGCCTGTTTCTTCATCTCCCTCCACCTGCTCTGTCTCTCTGTCAAATAAATAAATAAAATCTTAAAAAATAATGAAATGAAATAAAATGGGGATGATGATAATCTACCTTCAGGGTTATTGCCAAGACTGAAAAAGAACACCAAGGGTCTGACAAACTTCCTAGCTCATAATAGATACTTAATAAGTGCTCATTATTATTTCCTGTTCCATTGGAAAAGAATGAGGTAACCCCGTTCCCCAAGATGGACAAGGGGATGTCCAGACACAACCAGCAGCCTCCCCACTGTTCATTCTCTCCTTCTTCTCTGTTAATAGACAGATCTTTCTTTTGCAAGGGCAGAAACAATCTTAGCTAAAGAACTACATTTCCCAACCTCCCTTGCTGCCCAGGGCTGGTCGTGTCCCACAGTGTGGGCCAATGGGACTTACATGGAAGTCTACCAGGATCATTTTACCTTCTTCTTGGGGCTTCCTTCTGCCATTCTGGCACAGAGTTGGGAGGCTGAGGCTGCAGAGACCATCTTTTGACCAGAAGGGATCATGAGGGCAAAAGCCACATGCTAAGAGTGGCAGAAGAGAATAAATCCTGAGACACTGGTGACATCATGGAGCCACTGCCCCTTAGGACCACCTACTTCAATGGCCTGTAGGAGAAATTAAAGCCTATGTGGTGAGCTCCTGTGGCTAGGTTTCTAGAATATGCAGCTGAATGGATTCCCTGATGTGGAGACCCCAGGCATGAATTAGCTTTCAGTAATGACTTTAAACTACAAGTTCTAGAATGTACTAGGGAGGAAGGGCAGCCTAGACTTTTATCCCACTTTTCACATACATAGGAAAAGTGAAAGCCGTTATTATTTTTAGAAATTTTAGAAAAGCTGAACGTTTTCCATAGCACCTATGTCATGGGGTGTCTCTCTCTGGCTTGAGGTCTCATAGGTCCCTGGAATACAGTGCCAGCCACCATTTCACATGCTGTACATAGGAGGACATTTGGAGATTCACCCCCCCTCCACCCCACCACCAACTGTCCAGGGCTTCTGGAGTGTTTGAAAGAGGGAGAAGTCTGATTTGGTCCAGTCTTGTCTGGTGCTTTGACAATGTTGGGGGATACAGGCTTACTGAAGCCTGGTACTCACCTGTGTCCACATGATGACAGCTGGACAAGACCTCCTGCACCCCTGGCAGCCACAGGCCCTAGACAGTCTCTTTCCTTGGCTGGAATATTCTTCTAGTAGCAGGTGGGCCTACCTGCCAAGGGCTGTGCTCAATGAAGGAGGCTTGAAGCTGAACTAGTCAAGGCCAGTTGGAAGAAAACACAATTCTGTGGGGGAGGAGAAATTTCTTTCTACTTTTCAAGATTCTTATATCAAACAGATTAAAAGGAAGGAAAAAAAAAACAAACCAAACCACAAAGTATAATTACTTGCACACAGAGGTCCAACAATGAAATTGGGACCTAAAGAAATGACTAAAGCAGGCAGTTTTATACTTTTTAGACAAAGATAATACGTCTGTGGGGACTTGATGGGCCAAAGAAAACTTAACTTCGAGAGTTTCCTTTAGTAAGGAATCCTGAACAGAATTTGGGCTGGGCTAGTAAATTTGTAAAAAGTAACAAAAGTGACTACCTCTGGTGATTAGGATGTCTCTTTACCTCCTGGTACAGGGAGGGTACCTTTCACATGCGACATTTCCTGCTTCCAAGAGGATGGGGGAAGTTCTGAGTATCCCCCTTGCACTGGCTGTCTCCTAAGTGACTTTTATTTAAAATAACCAATAGACACATTTTGGGGCGGCCCGCAATTCTCTCCCCAGACACTTCCTGGGGCATGTGGGCAGCCCTGTGTGGCGGAGATGGGCCCGATGGGTGTCAGCACCTCAAGCATGTGCTGTGGTGGACCCACCTCTGACCCTTCTCTTCGCCAGATGACCCTTCTCAGTCCAGCTACGGCCTCCATACCACAGGAAATAGCACATGCCTTTAGGAAACATAGAGGGAAACCATGAACATGAAACTAGACCACGTGTTGGCAGGTGCCTTATACCCTCTGCAAGCAAACTGAAAACTTCTAGGAAATATACCAAGAAGCTGTGATGTACAAATTTAGGTAAGTGGTATCTATTTAGCTAATAATGATGGGGTTGCATAAGACAAACACAACAACTACCATTTTCCTTTTGAAGGTGGAAGGTACAGGTGGTTTACGATGATGCTACTCAAAGTGTGGGCCCCGGCTTGCTGCATGTCCTTGGGCCTCGGTGAGGTGAGTTCAGAAGCTGAGCACCCAGGTGTTTTTTAGGGATGTGACAGCATAACTGTATGTCCACTGACTCGAATAACACAAAATTGGGGCTTCTATTTTTTAAGTCTTTTTAAAATTTCACTTCTTGGTTATCAATTTGTACCATATGGTACAAAAATTGCTCTATGACAGATTGGAAATACTTAAAAAAAAATGTCTGGGGCACCTGGGGGGCTCAGTGGGTTAAAACCTCTGCCTTCAGCTGAGGTCATGATCTCAGGGTCCTGGGATCGAGCCTCGAATCGGGCTCTCTGCTCAGCAGGGAGGCTGCTTCCCCCCCCCCCTCTGCCTGCCTCTCTGCCTACTTGTGATCTCTCTCTCTATTTGTCAAATAAATAAATAAAATCTTAAAAAAAATGTCCTTCTCCCAAGTAGTTTGGGAAGACCTCTCGTTGAGTTTCTCCCTGTGGACTTTGACTTTAGGGAACTCTGTCCCCAGGTGGGCAAGGCTCCAGCCCACGGTCCTAGCCAAGCTCCGTCTTTAGATGCACATTCCCACAAGGAGTGGCACATGGAATCCTCCGGGTGTCTCCAGGGACTGAGCTGAGGCTTCTTAGCAAGTAATTTTGCCTAAAATGGCACCTATGTGATTTGAAAGCTAACATTACCTAAACTCCAACTCCACATAGACTATTAGAAAGAGGAGATTAAAAACTATGCTCAGCCCCTAGTTTTTCCTGTGGTCACCACAGAGAGGTCAGTCTTTCACCCAGGAAGGCTGGATGACTTCCCACAGGGCTTCCCCATCTGTTGGCAGAGGTGGAGCCCCCTGCGGGAACTAATCCTGCTCTTTCACGTCAATTTCAGCAGAGGGGGCATCACCACCTGGGCCGGACAGAACTGTAGTGTAGAAATGCTGTCTGTCTAGAACATTCATGGCTGCCAGGACATCCCGAGGGTTAGGGCAATGGGACACAAGGTCCACAAATGATGAATATTGGCTAGGAGCGGCTTGAGTTCTAAGCAAATATAATCGGAGCTTTGACTCTGTTATTTAGGAGGTAAAGAAATAAGGACGCTATTCTAACAATACAAACACCTGTCCTTGGGTCATTTCTTGGGGATTTTCACAGACGGTCACTCATTTCAATCCTCACGATGGGCCTGTTACTATTTCCATTTTGATCTGAAGGATCTGAGGGATGGGAAAGTTACAGACCTCCCTGAGGTCCCTAAGAGAACTGAGCTCTGGTGCCGGGTAGCAGGGGAAGCTGTCCGATCCGGTTTTCTTGCCCGTGGCAGGCTGCGGGCCTCCGACCAGAATCCTGGGGGCTGTTCTTTCTGGGAGCAGCCATGGATCCCAGGCCCCAGGTCACATCCTCTTGTTGGGGGGGGCCCAGCTGGGGGCATGAAAGGCAGCCTCGTATAGTAGACAAAGTCTGGTGGCCCCAAGTTCTTATTTTAACTCTGCCGGGCAGCGTGTGAGTGAATTTATTTTATCCAACCTCAACCTCTGCATGGGCAGGACCGGGTCACCGCCCTCCTGGGATGGCGAGAGTGGGGTGATGGTGTCAAGGGTCTCTGTGGCCTGGGAGAGTGCTCAAGAAATGGTAGCCAGTGGCAGCCATATACACCACTTTGCGCTCCAGCTACTTGTGGGCCCCTTCCAGGGCTGGACTTGACCTTATTCCTGTCCTTCTCCCCAACACTGAGCCTGTGCACCCAGGATGCCTTCCATGCAAGCACTTTTAATGGAGAAGAACCTGACCTCCAGGGCTTAGGCAAGCGTCGCCGAGGCCGATAGAAGCCTGTCCCCAGGTACATCCCCTCTCCTGTTAGAAGTCCACGTAGCACAGTGTTCAGCCAAAGGACACCTGTCCTGACCGCCTAGCAGCTGTGCCCGTGACCGAGCTCGGTGATGTGAGGAGACATGGCATGTCGTCTGGTTCCCCGGGGGGTTGTAAAGGCAGGGTGGCCGACCTCCGCTCCTGCTGCCATCCCACAGCACGGAACGTGCCTGGGTCGTCAAGGGAGACAGAGAGCATTTTGGAGCGGAGGACAAGGATGGCAGTCGAGGGACGATGGGGCGAGAGCGCTGGGAGCCGTGAGGACAGAGAAGGGGCCGAGCCAACCCTGGACTGATGGCCTCTCTCCTATAAGAGACAACACAACCTTGGTCGTGTTTAGGCCCGTGCTGTTGTGGGCTTTCCTCCAGAGGCCACTGAAATTGATCTGAAATGTTATAGCCAGTTGCCAGAAAGAAATTGCCGCCTGGTCTTCATGTTTGACCTTTTCACAGCACAGGTGCGCCAACCAGCATAAGGCAGAATGTCAAGTTGGAATAAGATCGCGCAGCTGGTTGTAGACTTTGGCGAGCCAAGCGTGAGATCTATCTTCCTGGCATGAACCCCCCGCTTCTTACTGCGGCCAGATAGGTGCCTGTTGTTTTCACCCTGCGTTTTCTCCTTGCCTCTGTTCAAGGAGGGAGCAGGCTTCGCACGAGGCCAAGGAGATCAGAGAATAAACCGTGTTCGGAAGAGGAAAAATGCAAAGACAGCAAGCGGGGAGGACAGAATGCCCATGTGGGGGGCAGGGGGCACGAAGGTGAAGGACCCTCGGGATGCCAGTGGGAATGGCTGGTCGGGATGTGGGGGACCCGGGGTCCAAACCCCACCGGAAATGCCCCAGCCTCAAGGTGGGACAAGAGCAGAACTTTGAAGGGGCTGTTGGGGCAGGGACGAACCCGGTGCTGACCGATGATGGGTCACCCCAAAACCTGCCCTTCCACATCCCCCGACCTCGGCACACAGCACCTCCCTGTCCCAGTTGCTCAGGCCAAACCTCGGAGCTTCCTTGACCTTCTTGTTCTCTCCCACGCCGCACTCAACCCATTAGCAAATCCAGAGGGTCTGCTCCAAAGTACACCCAAATTCAGGTGCTGCTCACCACTGTGGTCCGTGGCCGTGTCCGCTCTTCCCGAGCTGGCTCCGCGCTCTGCCCTTGACCCCCCGCGCTCTGCCCTTGACCCCCCGCGCTCTGCCCTTGACCCCCCGTGCCTACTCTCATGGCGGCAGCCCAATCCTCTAAAATGTAAGTCCCATGCGCTCCAACCCTCCAAGGGGGCCCGGCTCACTCAGAGGAAAAGCCGACATGCTTACAATATCCTACAAGGGCCTGCCTGACCTGATGCAGTGAGCCCCGACCTCCCCTCCCACCCCCAACTCACTGCTTTGGCCCCACGGGACCCCTAAGAACGCCAGCTGTGGGCCCCTCTCAGCGGTGCCTTTGTAACCGCTGCTCCCTCTGCTTGGAAAGCTCTTCCCCAGACATTTGAGGGACTTGTCCTTGCATCTCCTTTGGGCCTTCAGTCACATGTCTGTCCCTCAAAGAGGCCTCCATGACTATTCATACTGTTCACCTCCCCACCTGCTCTCAACCTGATTCCCCTTCCCGGACTTTTCTTCTAGCCCTCATGGATACGCATGCGACATGCTGTATATTTTACTTATTTTGTTCAGGTCTTTCCCCTCCCACCCCCTGCCCTTTAGAATGGAAACTCCAGGGGCATCTGCATGGCTCATTGGTTAACTCAGACTTAGAGTTCAGACTCTTGAGCTCGGCTCAGGTCATGATCTCAGGATTCTGAGATCGAGCCCTGCGTCGGATTCTGTGCTCCTCAGAATGTCTGCTTCAGGATTCTCCCTCTCTCCCTCTGCCCTGCCCCCTGCTCGCTCGCTCTAAAATAAATAAATCTTACCAAAAAAAAAAAAAAAAAGGATGTAAGTAAGCTCCATGAGTATAAGACTTTGGTTTCATTTACCGCTGGATTCTCAACAATGAGAACAGTGCCTGAGACCCAGCAGATGTGCGATAAATATGGTACACCGCCTTTCATTTGCTTTCCCCCTTTTCCTTGCCTCCCGCTTGCTGTCCTGGGCTGCCCTCACCCCCACGATAGTGCATGGGCACGTAAGCTTCACTCGGGCTCTGTTTTCTGGGGAGCCCGGGGTACCAGCATCACTTGTTGAGGGTTGGAGGGCTGGTAAGAGACAGATCCAAGTTCAGCCAGTGCAAGGACAGAGTCGTGTAGCTACTGCTACATTGCCTACTACTGGGGTGTCTTCTGGAAGCTTCGTGTGCCAAGTCTCCCACTCCTAACACCTCTATAGCTCGAAAGCCAATTGGTTTCGCTCTTAGCGGGACCACGGTCCTGGTTGGGTGGGATGCGGGAAAGACAGTGTGATTTCTGACTGGTGCAGACACCGACACGCAGGGAAATGACAGTTATCAAGGACATGGACAGTTGGCAAAATTTATACTTAAAAATTATCTTAAGAATACATGGGATTTTCCAAGACCATTCATCACAGCACCAAGCCTACCAGTCCGTAATAGAAAACAGTCAAATAGCAAATACTCCAGTTAATTTCCCACAGGTATAAATTATGCAAATAGTCATTTATAGCTTCATTTACAATAATCAATAAATAAGAGGGCACATTCGTACAATTTTTTTTTACAAAGATCCCTTTTTACAAAGCAATGGCTATATATATACTCAATAGACAAAATAATCCTTGTTCTACAAAATAACATTTCACTCTTTTTTCCCCATAGTTCTCTTAGCGCTCTCCATAAAAATGTTCAGACATTGTCCCTGAAGCTCTGGCCTGATGTTAAAAGAAACAGTAGCAGTGAATCTGTTAAATATACTTATAGACCTTGAAACAAAGTCCTATCACGGTTCACTAGAGCAGCTCGGAAAAACCGTTGCCAGCTTATTATCTGCCCAGACGACACACGGGAGGGAACAACCATTTTTCCTATTTGTCTTTGGCTGCAAGGCAAGTGACGCAGGCACTACGCGAGTTCAAGTACAAAAGGCAGGCCTCCTCCTCCCGGTAGCCCGCCCCGCAGGTGCGATGCCCATTCTGGAACATTCCGCACAAACGTACCAGCCTTCGGCTGAAGGGATCCAGTGTTCCCACGCAAACAGCCCGACACAAGTGGGATTTCTGTACTTGGGGATTTTGAGTCTGCCAGGGGAAGGGGGAAGGGATGAAAACGGTAGGAAGGTCCTGTTTACAGGTCTTTGTTCTTACTGCCCAACTTTGACATTTGCGACAGGTTTCCCTGACAAAGTACCCCCGACACGGACTTAATTTGAGGAGACCAGTTTCGTTCCGGGAGCCCGAGGAAGCCGATCTCCTCCATACTCCTGCAACGTTCATCCCCACACCTCCGACAGACTATGCTTTGTTTTACCAAATCCTTTCTGAAGGCACCTTTATCAGATACGAAAGCCAGAAGGAATGTTCTAACAGCTTTGGATTTCACTTAGGAATAGAGATGCATTGACTTTAGGCAAATAGGTCACTTACTGAGATATTAAAAAAAAAAAAAATCTACCTTGTTAACCGTTGGATTTTTAAATGTAGGAAGGAGTTTTTAAAAGACTTTCCAACTTCCGGCCCAGAGAGGTCAATGAATTATTCAAGGTGTCACGGCAGGTGAGCCGAAGCCCCAGGTGGGTTCCTGATGCTCAGGCCAGTGTTGTCCTACTCTGCAACCATGTCAACGCTCCAGGATGCAGAAATGCCCAGAGTTTCCTTTCAATCTGGTGGAGCCTCGCAAGACACGTAGAATACAGGACTTTGTGGCTCTCCTTCCTCCTGACACAGTCTTGCGGAGGATATGCTCTTATTGGATCTGGGTGGGGCTCAAAGAAGTGGAAGCTACCGCAAATGCAACAAACGCATCAAAAGATATTTGTTTTTTTGCAGCAGTGCAAAGATCCCAACTTGTAAACTTAAAACAAAGGAAACCGAAGTATTCCTATCCCACAGACCAACCAATCATGCTTTCCTCCAAGTAATCCAAATCCTCCAACCCTATTTTAACTTTCTGCCCAGCCCAATGAAGTGTTGTGTTTTGAAGGAGAGAGCCTAATTTCCTGCTCTGAAAAAGCGTGTGTTGGAGGGCGCCCGGGTGGCTCAGTTGGTTGCGCATCTGACTCTTGGTTTTGGCTCAGGTTGTGAGAGCAAGCCCCACATCAGGCTCCGAGCTCAGTGAGGAGTTGGCTTGAGATTCATTCTCTCCCTCTGCCCTTTCCCCCCACTTGCACTTGCTCTCTCTCTCTAATAAATAAATAAATCTTAAAAAACAAAACGAGGCATGTGTTGGGGGTGGAAAGGTGATTAGCTGGGGCAGGATGGCTAGTTAATGGGTGACTGAAGTTTTTGAGGTCAGATGCCCAGAGTTTGCTGCTAGGGGTTCTTTAGAGGCAGTCATTTTGGTTGCAAATTTGCAACCACAGGCGAAAACGTGAATCTGGGTCATCTTCAGTCATTTTTACGTGAGCATGAAGGAGACATCTGAGCAGTATCAGTATGGGGTTGGGAATGGTGTGCAGAATTTTGGGAGTGGGGAGAAGGACGCGTGGTGGGGAACAATCTAACCAAATTCACCACCTTCCCAGGTCCGGGCATCTCCACCCACAGGTGCCAACTTGGCCAAAGTCATCAAGAATCACAACCTCTTTAGGGTGTAACTTTATCTTCTAAGCAGTGAAGTCCAGGGTGAAAATTAGCATTTGAAATCAACAGAGGGGCGCCTGGGTGGCTCAGTCATTAAGCCTCTGCCTTCGGCTCAGGTCATGATTCCCAGGGTCCTGGGATCGAGCCCCACATTGGGCTCCCTGCTCAGAGTCTGCTTCTCCCTCTCCTGCTCCCCCTGCTTATGTTCCCTCTCTCACTGTCTCTCTCTTTGTCAAATAAATAAATAAAATTTTGGGAAAAAAAATTTGAAATCAGCATGGAGCCCAATGTGGGGCCTGAATTCACGACCCTGTGATCAAGACCCGAGCTGAGACCAGGAGCTGGACGCTCCGCTGAGCCTCCCGGGTGCCCTACAAATTCCTCTTAAAAGATCTGGTTGGACTTGAGACAGAGCAGCTGATGCAGACAAAGGCGGGCTGGAGAGGCTGCAAACAGCTCTGGTCAGCGGAACATAAGGAAACGCGTCTGCAAAGCTCGGAGAGGAGAGGAATTCAGAGCAAGGGGCTGCCGGACAGCCTTGTAAGGAAGCATCATTCATTCAACGAGGATGTACGAAGGGTCTGCTCTGCGCAGAAGACCCTCGGAGAGCCTTGTAAGCATCCGGATACCGGGTGACTGCAGGGACTCAGACCTAGATCTGGCGGATTCCCAAACCTGTACTTTCTGGATCCCTGGACACCTCCTGGAAGAGGAGGAAGGGAGTCACAACGTAAGGAAAGTGGTTTCGGTTACGCAGGCCCCTGCGGGATGGAAGCTAGACTCGGCTTCTGTGGTCAGGCATTTAGAAAGTTAACAGCAGGATCAGCCCCCGGACGGTTGTGCCGTCTTGTATTTAAGAAGAACGTGGTCAAACAGCACGAAGTATTGGTTGTCTCTTCCCCAACAAGAGGATGTTCCCC
>CM053609.1:113872989-113893760 GCA_028646535.1 Procyon lotor
CTGGCGGATTCCCAAACCTGTACTTTCTGGATCCCTGGACACCTCCTGGAAGAGGAGGAAGGGAGTCACAACGTAAGGAAAGTGGTTTCGGTTACACAGGCCCCTGCGGGATGGAAGCTAGACTCGGCTTCTGTGGTCAGGCATTTAGAAAGTTAACAGCAGGATCAGCCCCCGGACGGTTGCGCCGTCTTGTATTTAAGAAGAACGTGGTCAAACAGCACGAAGTATTGGTTGTCTCTTCCCCAACAAGAGGATGTTCCCTGGCTTGTGGAGGCGACAGCCCTGGGCCGGTGAGAACCTCCTGCCGATGTCCAGGTTCTCAGAGCAAATCGGAAACACAAGGAAGTCAGTCTCTCCAGCTCTGCGGGGCCTGCGAATCGCAGGACGGGCTGGGCGCCCAGGAACTCGGATGGGTCTCTGCCAGCTCCCAGAGCAGGAGCTCGAGACTCTAAATGGCTCGGCCAAGCTCCCCCCCAGCCCACGCAGGAGAGATGACAAGGCCTGACCGTCAGGGGGGAGCTCAGGAAAATCAGAGCCAGGAAGGGCTGAGCGCTCATGGAGAGCCTAAAGCCACGGAGTCCGCACAGGACGGAAAGGGAAGTTCTGGGGCCCGGCTCACCCCAAGCCCGTGCTTCTCCGGCACCAGGCTCACTTCCCTGAACTGCTGTCGTTCCTCAAGGAAATGCCTAACAAGCCAGACTGGAAAGCTCTGTGGACTCAGCGTCCGGCAAAGAAGCTACGTCTCCTTTCTCAGCTCCCTCCCTCGGCTAACTGGGAAGGCAGGCAATTTTCAGCAAATAAACACGGTATCACCCCTGCCAGCTCTCAGCCTTCGGTGGCTCGCCCCTGCTCCCCGCCCTCGTCATCGGAGCCGCCCGGCTCACCGGCGGGAAGGGCCGGACAAATAACCCCGCCATTCAGTGGGGGTTCCTGTGGCAGCCGCAGGCCCAGGATGTTAAATCTCCCCTTAAAGGCGGTTTTAGCCGTGATGATGCAATGCTGGGGAAAGAAAGAGGACACAGCCGGACCTGGAGAGCTTTACAGGCTTGCTTCTGGCGAGATCACCGCCGAGAAGGTTCTGAGAAGCCACATTGGCCTGAAACCCCAATGCGAACCACTCTGGGGGCTTCAGGATGTGAAGCTGAGTACAGGTGGGGAATTCGGCAGAGACCCCTGAGGAAGGTCTCTAAGCAGAGAGAGAGAGAGGCCACATGGCAAAACTCCAGGGGGCCTTCGAGATTCAAGGAAAGCTGCACTTGCATGAAAAGCATGCGGTCACGGGACTGCACTCCGGTGACATCGCCACGGAGAGAAGATCTTACCCGGGAAGCTTTGATGCCTTCTGATATTCAGTAAGAGCCCTTCTTTACTTGTTTACTCCCATGTGGGTTGCAGAGATTAGCTTCGTGACGTTCTGAGTCCTTGGCAAGGAGGGTGGAGTTTTATAGGAAACGTCATTGGGAATCAAGATGACCACACTGAGCTCACTCACTAGTAGTGTGACAGGTCTCATCCCCTTCCTGCCCTTCAGCGTTCTCGTCGCTTCGATGAAGTGATGGACCTTTCTGAGATCCCTAAGACTACTGAATATTCTGTGACTTATGAAGATTGACTGGAGAGGCAGCCCCTAAATGCGTCTGCTTTCTAAAACGCTCTCCCCTTCCAAGGAGCAGGCGCGCACCGTGCGGGGGAGAGGGCTGGTGGAAATTCGCTGCACCCCAGGAAGGGAGCGGCAGCCTGAGTCCGGGGGGCCGTCCTGGGCAGCGAGGGCTCCAAGTCCTGGTGGGACCCCGTCCCCCTAGAGAGGTCAGATCTGGCCAGGACAGGAAGCGACGCTCACCAAGTTCTGCACAGCTGAGCAGCAGACACGGAAGACCCGTTTTTTGGCAAACACGAGCGTGGGCTCCGTGTTTCCTATGTGAAGCGAGGGTGGCGAGGGAAACCTGGAAACTGTCGGACAGTTCTGACTAGAGTTTGTGGGGAGGTGGGAGAGCCGAGTGTCTGCGGGTAGGGGGTGAACACGGAGGAAATGAAGGAGGGTCACTTCTTACTTGGAGCCTTGCAGCTGAGCTTGTGTGAGCCTTTTAGCTCTCTCTGGAAGCTGGCACGGAACCATGCGAAGGCACCTGGCCACGGCTCAGAGGGATGGCCGCTGCCACGGCCCCAGCTAGACTCGGGGCGGGATTGCAGGCAAGTGCACAGAGCAGTGAGCCACCCAGCCTAGCAGTGTGGAGGCTCAAGTAGGATCTGTGCTTCCAGATGGCGTGCTGAACACATGGGCTCCTTCCATCACTCGTGAAAGCCCATGAAAATAAAAGGAAGGAAGACTGTGGGCTACCAGAGGATGACAGCAGGCGAGAGATGCCAACCCACATGTAGGGGGGCAGAGGATCCGACCACCCCACAGTGGCGGAGGCACGCCCCTGAGCAGCCACAGCTGTGGTCCTATGCCATGGGGGAGTCAGAGGAGCTCCATCCCAGGGGCCGCTGGGCACAGCAAGGCAGGAGCAATTCAGCGAGTCTAAGCACTGACTGTGATGAACCTGCCTGCTCGGGTCAGGACACGAGCACTCACGTGTGTGCTAGGATCGCCGGGTACAGCTCTACAGTCTGTGCACTGAACAAAGGCGCTTGGGTAAGGGAATAGTTGGGAGTAAAAATCTAGTCCTCACTCTGCCCCTCAAGCCTTGCTCTAACTCAGGTCTATATCTCACTGGAGAAAGGGGCAAGAGGCCATCTTCCAGTCAAGGCAAGTGCCTATGGGTGGCTTCTGCCCAGAGGGGTTATCTTTCTCCAAGTCAGCCACCCAGAGGGAAGGCCTCTTCTCGAAATTGCATGAGAACACTGCATAGGCCAGCAGCTCTATGGATGTCCCTCTTTCCCAGGCAGGAGAGAAGTGAAAACACCTTGAAAGAAACACAATGAGTTCTAGAGAAAAGACTTGCAGTTGACATGTGGGGTCCTCCCCCGTGACCCTACAGAAAAGCCCACGGGTTGATACATAGAGCTTCCAATCTGTTCTCTGATGGATCACTCTTCAATATGAACAGATCCACAGAACCACCAGCCTGTGACGTGAAAGGCAGAGCTTGAGACCGACCAAGAGAAAGGGCATGTGGAGGAGACAAAGCCAGTACGGGAGGGCAGAAAGGAACGTCCCTGAAGCCACTCTCTTGGGCATCCACGGGAGAGCAGAGCTCTGTCCATGCAACGAGAATAGGACACGATAACACAGGAACAAGAGAACAGCAACAAAATATTCTGGAAATTAAGCATTAAACATCCATCAGGTATATGAGAAGATAAAGCGGAAGACCTCTCCCTGAGATCATGTCCCAAAATAAAAAGACTATACACAGAAAAGATAAAAAATATTAAAGGATTATAGCCCAGAAGGTCCAACACTGGAATAACGGGTGGTTCAGACAAAAAGGATGTGAACCATTATAAGAACATTTACGGGGCACCTGGGTGGCTTGGTTGGTTCAGCATCTGCCTTTGGCTCAGGTTATAATCCCAGGGTCCTGGGATCAGCTGATTCTGCCTCTATGCTCACTTGTTCTCTTTCTCTCTCAAATAAAATCTTAAAAAAAAAAAAGAAGGAAAATTTACAAAGTTTCCCGTGAAACCCAGCATGATATTCACAGCATCGAGGACACGCCACTATCAGGAAAGCTAGGAACACTAAGAAGAAAGGGATCTTGAATGCTTCAGGGGAGGTGGGGAGAAACCCAAGTCCCGTCTTAGAGGCCTGGAAGTCTGGATGGTGCCAGTAGTCTCAACGACTAGGCTGGGAGCGGGAGGAGGGTGTTACTCTCCACTAGCAATCCTATACCGATCTACGCTCAGGGTCCGGCAGCATCGAAGACATTTTAAGGTATGCAAAATCTCGAGAAATTGACAAGATTTACTCCCCATGTCACTTTCCTCAGGAAGTTCTTAGAGAACGTGCTGCACCAAAAAATAAAAATATGAAAGAAAATAACCCCCCAAACCAAACAAAGATGATCAAAACCAAGGGGGAAAATTTTGGCAAGAAAGGGCGTGTTACACATTATAGCACTTGGCTCAGGCGTGAACAGTCGTTACGCGCCTACAGTGAATAAGACGTGCATGAAATCCCGTGATGTAAGCACGTCAGGGACACAGAGTGGGGGACGGAGAAGGGCGAGACCCCCATCTACCATAATAGCAAGTTGCAGGTGTTTCTAATTCAGAACAGGAAAATAAGCATAAGCATGTTATGTAGCAATGCAAAGGCAAATAACAAGCAAGAGCTAAAAGGGTTGAAAGTGTTGCTTCTAGGGAACCTCACTTAGGGACCGTTAGAGTTCATGAAAAGCCATATGGTACTTGTTTCTTCATAAACTGTGAATATGTATTACTTGGGTAAGAATTAAAAATCAGTTCTTAAAAAAAAAATTCAGTGCCATGGGGTGGTCTGACCTGCAGGCTTCTCTAGCTACCTTTTTAAACCAACTTCCTCTTCCATAGAAGCCTAATTTTTTTTTGAGAATTTTTTTTTGAGAATTTCTTCTTGCTTTTAAAGAAGAAATCTGTTTACAGCCAACCAGAACCAAACAATTTTTAGCCAACTCGCCACTGGGTGGTTTTAAACAATATTACACGTGGTAACGGGTGAGAGAAGCAGCCTGCAGAAATTTTTTCGGAACAAGGTCTGGCCCCATAAAATGAGATGATTTGTGTTTGGGTCGGTTTCTCCCTGGCCCGTCCAGTATCTGGTTTAGACAAGGACCGCGTGGTGTCAGGGTTAGAAAATATCACACACGTCGTCTGTACTATCTGTATCTCTGAGCTTTCAGTGATGCCAAGGGAACTCACTAATTAGCCCATTCTCCATGGGACACCTGACCTTCAAGATGAAACGGCTCCAAGCTCTCGACGGCTTTCAGCGCGAAAGGCTCAGATTTGTTCTAAGAACCAAGGAGGCGAGAAGGCAAACTATAACCAGAATGGCATTTTGGCTCTCATCGATCAAAATGCGCCTATGGAGGTTCTTTTGGCCATGCTGGAATTCTGTAAACTTGAAACCCGCTGCCTGAAATAAGCAAGCTTCTCGGCTTGCTTGGAGAGAGCTGTGATTTCGGGAGGAGGAACAATTACCAGCATGGCAGCCGACAGACCTGTCCCAGTGGTCAAGGGCACTCCAAAGGTCACAGGGGCCGAGCGTGAAAGCAAATGCAGCCTCCTCTTTGGGAAAATATGAGCACAAAGCAATGGTTGCAGCTGGCCCCAATTTTTGGTTTTGTTTAAATAAGGACATTTTTATCTAACCATTTAATTTTTTTTTTAGGACACTCATGGACCCAACACTTCTCGGGGTACCTTCCAGAGTGTCTTTTCAGGAATCCCATTATGATCAATCACGAAGGATGCCCGTGCTGATGCCCCAGCTCCAACGTCAGCCGGAACTTATCCTGAGGCCAGCCATTCCTGCTCTCCTCCTCCTGGATTCTCCCCTGGCTAAGATGTCACTTGAAAGGAGGGTTCCATGGGTGGGAAACATTTGAAAATCACAGCTTTAACCTCAATCCAATCAACGTCAAACTGAATCTCCATCCTTCCCTCCCCTGCTCCCTCCAGAAAATCTAGGGTGAAAGAGAGTGCACCCCAGCTCCCTACACAGCCCCCACTTTCCTCTTCGGGTTTGCCGTTCTAGAAGCCGGCACCTTTGGGCTGCTCAGACATAACAAACTGCCAGACCACGCCAGGTGCATGGACACCCAGCGCCTTCACTCAAACCCCCCTCTGGGAGGAACACGGGGCAGGTTTCTTCCCCACGGAGGTCCTGCGTGGGGCGTCCCCCCCGCTTGCTCCCATCAGGAGGACCACCCTCCAAGAGGCAGCTCACTCGAGTCCCTCCAGACCTTAAAGCCCTGCAGAGGGGACGAGCTGTGACCCAGCTTGTGGCTAAACGCGAGCAAGGACGCTTCATACCTGACGAAGCAAGGCAACGCAGGATCAAACTCGTCCTGACGCTCTAGTCCAACGCGCACCTGCGCGCACCTGCGTGTCGAGGACGCAGCCGAGGGAAAAGCACGCTCAGCACTTAACGGGACAGAAAGGAAACCGCGGAGAAGCAGGGAGAGGGGGGCTATTTCCCTGAGGCCCTCCACCGTCTGCACAGGTGCCCCCCAACCCCCAATAACAGTGAAGTAGGAAGAGCTCCCACCCCCTGGTCAGGGGCCTGTGGATTTTATTATGCAGACACGCGTGTCACAGTCTGTTGACGTCCAGCTGTGGGAACAGCAGCAGGCAGTAAACCAGGAACCAGAGGAAGAGAATAAAATACATCATATCCGGCTGCTGGACAAACTGCGTCAGAGGGTCGCTCTGGGGGCTCTGGTTCTCCAGCAACGTGGCTTCGCCAGAGTTGTTGGCCTTCCTGCAGGAGGGAAGACACAGGCAGGGCAGTTACAAGCGGGTCCCCCGTCGGGTGGTTCCCCCGCCCTGCCCCCCCAGCCTGTGACCTCACTGCCCCACCGGAGAGCCCAGGGCTTCCCAGCCAGCGGGTCAAGGGGCCCCGCAGGGCACGCGCCGACCCGAGGGGAGGGCCGGGGTCCCGGGAGAGCACCGCGTTTCTGCGCAGGCTCCGTTCGTCCGCACAACCCCTAGGAGGGTACGGCGGTCAGCCCCATTCCACAGATGGGCACACTGAGACTCACGGGGTGCCGCGGCTGGCTTGCTCAAGGCCACACAAGGACTGTCCCCCCTCCCCGCCTCCCCACCCAGGACACCTTCCTTTATGCCACGGTGTCCTTAACGCAGAGCTGGACACTGACGGCACTCTGCCATCTGTCACTAACAGAGGGGACGTCATAAGTCATCTAAAGGAATAGAGTTCCCTGATTACAGATCTTTTAAAAACAGCCGTCGGAGACACAGGCATGCCCCGCCCCCCACCACCCGACTTTTGTCTTTGGCTTTGGAACAGAACCCTGAAGATAAGTACTGTTCCCTGTGGCTTGATGGATAAAATCTACAAGGGTGAGGTGCTGACTACCACAGCTCCCAACGCCCGCTGGGGGCTGGGGACATCATCTGATCGGAAAGGGGCTGGCGGCTTCTGCTTAGAGACACATTTATGGAAACCTAGAGTGTGAGCTTCTTAGGGTCATCTGGGGCGGGCGGTGGAGATTAGGAGCAGGGAAAACCACCTCATCCCTGAGCCTGTCCTGATGCAGACGGAGGCGAGGCCAACAGGGATGAAACTTCACCTTTTGGTCTAGAGACTCACTCACGTACGACAACAGACGGAATTTTTCTTTCTCAAAACTTTTTTGAAAAATTTAAACTCTGTTCACTACAAAGGTAGTAAGTGCTCAAAAACATTTGGAAAGCACGACTGCACTTCTCCACCCTCCAGTTTAAATTGTCACAGTCTCTATCTCGGAAGAGTGAGAAGCGCTGCTTTCCTAGGGAGTCTGTGACACCCGGTGGACAACGCGAATTAATATTTCCATTTTAGGGCAGGGGAGGGAAATACGTCTTGCCTCTTTCTTAAAAGCCAGTGGGGCGGGCTTCTAAGGATCACACTCACGGGTGGTGGGCGATATTCAGAGGGGCTTTTCCACTCCGATAATCTAAGTCCTTCCAAGCCAACTGAAATCCGTGGCAAATATTTAAAAAAAAAAAAAAAATCAAGACAATTAAGTGATTCGGTAACTTTAACAGGGCTAGGGGCATCTCGGGATTGCCCGAGGTTGTGGGATTTCTCTGGGCTCCTGTGTTCTACATGGGCTGGGACTCAGCAAGATCAGACTAGGCCATCTAGTTCTCGAACAGCAAGAAATACTTTCATAGACATCCTGGCATGTTTGCACTCCCTCTTCATGTCTGCTCTGATGCCATAAAACTGTAAAATCAGCTCAGTGAGCTTCTGAGTATTGTACCTGCAGTGGCGACAGAATGAACATGGGGTCAGGGGAGACCCCGGGGACACCACGCCCAGCGTCAGCTTTCTTCCTGCCCCGCTCTACCCCCCCCCCCCCTGCATGGTGTAAATGCAGCTACAGGCTCATGACCCGGATGTGGCTTTAAACGGAAGCATTTTCTGAGCCATGCCCCGCCCCCCGTGTCCATCAATTTCCACTCCCCCTCCCGCTTATATTCAGTTCTCATGCATTTGCTCTGCAGCAGGGAACTCCTTGCATGAGCTCAGATGATGACTACGGCCATCAACCAAGGAGGGGTGGAGAGGAGGCACCCCAAAAGGTAGACTGCATAATTAAAAAAGACAAAAAATATACACATACATATATAAACCCCACAAAACCTGCGAGGAAAGCCACCAACCTGGTTAACGTTCGGTTTCTTCTGTCATCCAGATCTGCTGCGTTCCTCAGTTGAACATAGCTAAAATGATCCTACAGTGAAATTTATAAACAAAACCCCCGCAACCCAATTAGTAAAGATGAAATCTCTGAAACAGAAAATAAAATGATTTTAAACATACAAAGCCGAGCATGCTGCGCTTTTCTCAACATTGCAAACATTTAGTTCCCAAATCAAGTCGCTAACTGATGTCCTACGGTATTCTACCCTCTCCCCCAACCCCTGCCTGGTGAACTAGAGACGCGCCACCTCCCACCACCTGAGTTGGGGTGCGGACCATGGTGCTCTGGGTCCCCACACAGCCTGCGTTAACATTAGCCACTAATGTAAAGTGTCGCGTTGATGTCTCGGAGGATGGTCTTTCTGGGTGTGTGTGCCAGGGTGGGGTTGGGGTTCTTGGGTGCATTTTTTTTTTTTTTACAACAAAGAGGCCTTTGGGCTTTACGATCATCGCTTTATTGAGTTACATCCCCTACTGCCCAAATTGGACATCCCATTGGACTACGCTTAACGACAAGGTTTGAATTTGCTTGTCTTCTATCCAAAAGTATATTTGTTGCACATCAGTCATTTCAAAGCTCTGGGCTGAGGAGGAGGAGGAAGGATGGAAATGAACTGATTAGCAGGGGTCGTGCGGAAGAAGAAGAAATTCACATACTAACCGATTCCAAGGACCTGTTAGTATGTCGTCGAATGTAAATGCTGGAGTCGCTGTGACTAGTCCTGAAAAACAAACACACGTTTTGAATTGGTTGCCACCAAGGGCTCTTCGTGGCTCAGTTGTCCGGTCGCCCCGTCCTGAGGCCTCCACCTGCGGATCTAGGCAAGCTATGATTTCAGACCCAGCAATGGAAATTTTATGCGGTGTGCCCCTCTGGATCGGGGTGTGCTTATGAGTAACGGGCTGGGCATTAGAGACACACTGTGGCCTCATCTATAAGAAAAGAAAAAAAACAACAGTGAGAAAGAATTTTAATTAGAAAGCAGACCACATATTTTCTGAAGCCCCAGGGTTTCAGAGAAAGAAGGGAGGTCTTTCTCTAAGCATCCCAAGAGCTGGGAATTGTTGGAGGTCCTCTGCTGATCAGATCTGGGCTGAGACTGGCTATCTGGACTCCCTTTCTAGTGCTCCTTTCTGGGCACAGTGCTGCAGTATGACTGTCCAGCTCTTGGGCCTGGCACCTCTTTTCCTTTCGTGCCTGAGGAGGCTCATCTTCTGACCATATCTTTGAGGCTGATGTTACTAAAGCTGGCTCACACAGGGCTGAGGCAAAAGACAGCCAGCCAAGCAGCCTGGGCTCCTGATTAACTGGCCACCGTAGCCACGTAGTATAGGTCTCTGATCAGTTTTCCTCATCTGTAAAATGGGTTGTCATTCCTACCCCAATTACCTCACGGAGCTGCGGTGTTGGTGGTAAGATCAGAATAGTCTAGGTCCCAAGGGCCCCTTCTTGCCGCTCGACAGAACTAGGCGTTGGGTGTCAGAGACAGCCGTCTCAATTTCCTGAAGGCAAAACTACCGCGTGGCATCTTGGGCTTCAAGAAAAAGGCATCTGACCCAAGCGTTTATTCCCCAGGAATTCATCCTTGGCAGCCTTGGTATTCCTGCCCACTGCCGTCCCAAAACTTCACCAGCCTCTTGCCCCGCCTTGGGCATGTTTCAGGCTAGTAGGTATTGAGTACCTACTATGTGCCAGGCTCTGGGTGCGGCCCCGGGGAAACTTCAGTCCTTGCCCTCGATCCAAAGCCTGTGCTAGTTTTCCCGGTAAGTATCACAGCACAGAAACGAAATAAAACGTATCACAAAGGAAAAAGAGCGTCAGGTGTGTGGGACCCGGCACCGTCCCACTTCACGGGAGTACCTGGACACACAAGTAAGCCCCACCTGCTCATGGTATTTTCTAGTAAAAAGCACATCTGCTTCAGGAAGAGCACTTGTTCTGCTCCTGCCCTCTCTTTTTCGGCCTGCTTTCTTGTAGGTGGTTTTTGTGTTCTAGGACCACCTGTAGGAGGCTTATCCAGGTTTTCCTCCTGAACCTTATTCTTTCAGCAGACATTATCAAGAGCCTACTGTGTGCAGGCACTGGGCTTGGCGCTGGGGGCCCGGCTCCTCAGGAGCCCACCCACTATAGCCCAAGAGAGGGATTCACTCATTTATCCATCCACCCGAAGAAGAGTTCTTATTAAAGGTCTGCTTCGAGCCAGGCATGCTGCTGAGTTCCGGGACTGCCTCGCCCCCCCACCCCCCACCTCCAGGGAGCTGCTTCCCCATCTCAGGTGACAGCAGGTGATAGAGCCTTATACAAATGACCGGAGAAATTACTGTTTTGAGAAATGCCGTGAAGAAAAAGAGTAGGATTGTGAAAACATACAAAGGGGAATTAAAAAGAGCCCAGAGGAATCTAAGAAGGCTACCTGGAGGAAGTGGGGAGGGAGCTGAAACCCAGGGAAGCAAGACAGGGAACCGGCAGAGGACGGCTGGGTGGAGTGGGGGCTTGGGGGGTGTCCTCAAAGGCAAAGGAGTTTGGGGGGCATTCAAGGATCTCAATGAAGGCCAAGTTGGCAGGCCAGGGAGGAAGGCAGGGGTGACCTGGAGTGGACACAGATGAGCCTGGACAGAAAAGTCCTCCAGGAGTCCCGCAGGCTCTGTGACAAGGGACCTTTCCGCCTAGCCCAGTGGGAAGCGCCAGGCGGGACCGAGTCAAGGTGCAGTCAGGAAAAGAGGCTGCATCCCGCGGGGAGGTGCCCGGGGCTCAGTCCCCTGCAAGACAGCTTTGGGCCAGGCACTGACATTTGTGAGCTCGCTTTCTCAGTCGTCAAAGGGCGCGGGGGCTCCCGCTGCATTGCAGGGGGCAGGGGAGATGATGGGGCACACGGGAGGGGCTCCAGGTGTCCTTACTCATTGCCTCCAAGGAGCACACCTCTGCCCATCTGCTGAACAGTTGGTGACAGTGACCGCAGCTAGAATGCTAGGCAGAATGGACAGCTTTGCCCGGGGTGGGCTAGGAAGCCGCGGGGGGTGGGGAGGGGGGGAGTGATGTCACCTGTTCCACGCCGATCTGTGTGCAGAGCCGTGGGATCTTTGCCAGGAAAAGCCAACCCGGCCTCCTTCCCATACACACACGGAGATGACATTCCCCTTTCAACACCAACCCGCTTCGTCTCCCCTTCACTGGGACGGGTTTTGCAGACACGGCTGGATGCAGCTGGTGTCCAAGATGCTCGATCCCCCCACACTCACCCCACCTCTCCCTGACACCCTCGCACCCGGCCGACATGTCCTGTGTGCCTGCTGTTTGCTCGGGCTGTCTCTTCCACCCGGGACGCTTTCTCTCCCGGCTCCCAAATCCAGACCCCGCCATCCCTCCTTGCTGAGCCCGAAGGACATCGAGAGCCTTCCTTCCCGCTTGCCCGAGCCCCTGGGGGCCGGGGCCATGCCCGCGTCACCGCTGACGAGGTCACAGGCTGACCTCTTCCCAGAGTGACCGGTCAGGGAGCACTACCAGCCGCCTTGCCTAGTTCTCCCGAACTAAATGACCAGAGGCCCCTCCCTGAGCTGGGGTGGGTGAGATGAGAGCCCGGCCCCTGCCTGCTAAGTCATGTCCGCTGGACGGCTGGATGTCCGCTGGACGGCCGTGACCAGGTCTCTGCAGGGAGAGGGACTCTGGAGTCGCCGGCAAAGTGGGTGACAGTGCTGCCCCTCACCCGGGCCCCCATCTAGCCTCCTTTTGCCCCCTATAGTGCAGGCGCAGAAGCAGAGTGGAGGGGAGACAGAAAGCAGGACCCCTGCCTGCTCTGCCTCTGCGTCCCCCTGCCCTGGCTTCTCCCCACTCGCTCCCCCAATGCTGATCGCAACAATTTCCCTTTGGCAGCCAGTGTGGCTCACCCACCACGGGCAAGGAGGAGTCACGGCGAGAACGTGGGTCATGGAGTCTCACAGGTCTGCGCCCGAGACCCCAGCTCTGCCGACCCCCAGGCTGGGGGGCCGTCCCCGGAGCCTCCATGCCCGCCGTGGTGACGCACAGTCCCTCCTTCCCACCTCGGGTGCTGCTGTGACAACCAATGAGGGATCGGAATGGAAACGCTTGACCGCATTAGGGCAGGTCAAACAGGGGCTTTCGGGGGACCGCGGCGGCCGCAGAGCCTGCGAGTCGGTAACGTTCCGCGCCCCCCACCTACAGTAACAAAGTACCTGGAGAGGACTTTGTGGTCGCCAGCGTCTTCTTCTAGGTCATCTGAGGATCGGACCGTGCCGGGTGCTATAAATATGGAACTTTCTACGTGGTCCACGTGCTTCCTCTTCTCCTTCTTTTTACTGCTGATGGATTCTCTCATTACCTTTTCTTCTAAAGAGTTGGCTAAGTTTCCCGGGTTTCCGAACTCCTGGGACTTAAGGACAAGACAACCGAATACAAGTCAGGGTTTCACCCGGCGAGGCCCCCCGCCCCCCGGCAGCGCCCCACTGCAGCTGAGGGCCAGGAAGCTAGGGCATCCCCTCCAGGTCTGCCCCTCCCGGGGAGCCCTTCCAGCCCGGCCTGCCGTGCAAGACAGGCCCGCCTGCACTCGGGCTCCCTGGGCAGAGTGCAAAGGCCACAGACTGTAAAAACAGCACGGGGTTCAGAGTCACTAGGATCCGCTTTCAAATCCCGGCCGGTTAGCTCACCTAACCGACTTCATTGCTCTCGCCTCAGTCTCTTTGTCTGTCCAATGGGTATAATAATTACCAGCCCTTTCTCACTACCCCACAGTGCTGCCCGTGCAGGCAGCCCCGCACAGCTGGAAATGTGGGGCCCTTCGCACAACCATCATCGGCTTAAACAGAGGAGCGGATCTGGGAAGCCAGAGGGGGGCCACCACGTGCAAAGGGGGCCCCTGAGCCGGGAGAGGTACCCACACACGCACACCTATGGCCTGGGGCGTGGACAGCTTCACTGTGTCCTTGGGGGCTCACAGGGCGACATGCCTAGCGTTTCTCTGACGAGGAAGATCCTTTGACCACCGTCCACAGTGGGCAACTCTGAAGGCGGTCAGCAATGCTCCCGAGGGACATTAAGAAGCTGAGGAGCATGGGGATTGTTGGAGTCACTTCTCCCTTGGAACGCTGCAGCAAAGACCAGCAGCGTATTGTGTGGTGGCTAACATAACACAATTAAAAAAAAAAAAAAAGGAGTCCCTTCGGGGCCTGGAAAAACCTGCCCAACAGGTGTGGGAAGCTGAGGATCGGAGTGGCCAGTCCAGTCCTGCACGCCCAGGAGAACAAAGGTCCTTGCGGGAACCAAAACCGCCCCTAGCAATTTAGAAATGCCAGCCTCCCCTGTCATCTGTGGGCCAAAACCGTTTCTGAAAAGCGAAATGAGAAAAAGGACTTTTTTTTAAAGAGTAGAAGAAACTTTCCATGTTCTAGTCTCGTGGGAAGACTTTGCATTTTTCTTTATATTTTTTTCTTTTTTTTAAAGGAGGGCCAGGTACCCAAGAAATGCTCCCGTGGCCTCTTGTCTGTCAGGAGGCGACACCCCCGGGGCCCCGAGCCAGCCCCCCGCCCCCCCATGGGACTACGGGGCCTCCACGTGGGAGCCAATGACCCCGTGTGCTCGGGAGCAGTGGGTGCCCACTCGCCGGAGGGGCGAGGGCCACGGAGGCAGGTCAGAGTCCGGAGACGGACATGGTGGCCCACTTGGCCCGGGAAGGGAAGCTCTCCCCGAGGGCTGGTGCTCAGCTCAGTGTAGGCCGAGGCAAACCTACGTCTCCGCGTCCTATTCCCAGCCCAGCCACACCCCCGGTCGCCTGTGCACATGCCGGGCCCATGTCCCCTCGCCACCTGCTCTTGGCAAAGGACTTTTCTCTTTGTAAAGCAGTAGAGAATAAAGGGACACAATTGCGTGACTGCCTGGAGATTCAGTCTGCCCCGGGAGGAGAAGTGAGCGGCTAGAAAGCCATTTTGCTCAGTGGGTTAAAGCCTCTGCCTTTGGCTGCGGTCGTGATCTCAGGGTCCTGGAATCGAGCCCCGCACCCGGCTCTCTGCTCATCGGGGAGCCTGCTTCCCCCACTCTCTCTGCCTGCCTCTCGGCTTACTTGTGATCCCTCTCTGCCAAATAAATAAATAAAATCTTTAAAAAAGAAAGCCATTTTAAATAGTACAGACAGGCAAAGATGCAACTTAATCTCTCTTCCTGCCACCTACTCAGTCCCCTTTCTTTTATCCTAAAAGCTCTTCTGTCCCTTTACAGTCCCGAGAATTGCAATAGTCATTGTCATGGACTCTAGCCTGGGGACCCCAAGACCTGATCTCACTGAGGGCTCTATCTACCCTGCTGGATCTTGGGGGGTCTCCTGCTGGCCTCCAACAAGTCAGCACACGGCAGGTGGGAGGGGGTGCAGGCCCAGGCCCAGGGTTCCTGACCCTGGAGGCAGAAGGGGCGGGTGACAGATGGGTCCCGGCACCTGTAGAACTACCCTGCTGTCTTCTCCACCCAAAGACAGACATAGCACTGGTCCTTCTAGGACTTGCTTGCTTCTAGGTCTGTCCCTGTCTGAGAATTCTGCTCTTCCCAGCACATTCTCTGGGGCTGGCGAACCTGGAAGACCAGGCCACCCCTTCTGGCCTATCTAAATCCTATATGTCTTCTGGGGCTACTGGGGTGTCCCTTTCTCTGGCAGCCCTCCGTGTGCAAGGACTTCTCATTCCCTGACCACCATTCAGCCCCTCCCTCAGCCTTGACTCTCCCCTGCCACGAGCCAGAGAGTCGTCTTTATTATCTTGGAGCCTGACTTGACCCTACGCGTTCGCCTTCCACCCCAAGCCATCACGCAATCCAGCCACCTTTGTCTTGTGCACTTCAAGCCCTGCCAGGCTGCTCTCTCCAGAGTCCGAAGAGTCACACACAAATGCTCGCTCTTCTGCTGGGGCAGAAAATCACAACCCACCACACCAGGCTAGCAGAAGAGTCGAGAGTTGTCACGTGTCACCGGCTATGGAGGAGAAAGCAACTGTCCTGCCTGGGGAAAAGCTGGGAAGGCTCCTGGGAGGAGGTGTCGCCAGCACCGGGCTTTGAAGGGGCATCAGTGTTTGCCAAGTGAAGCATGAGGGAGACAGAGCAGAGTGTGGAGTGCCTGGGAGCCAGTGAGGAGGCTGGCTTGGCTAGAGGGGAGGGGAGGGAGGACCGAGAGGAGCAGCAGCTCAGGATGCCCCTGCACCTTCTCACTGCCCACACCGGTGGCCCCTTGAGCTGCTGGGCCAGGCAAATGGGGACACTAGGTGCTGGCTAGGTGTGCACTGCTAGAACTCAGAAGTGCTTGTCCCCCGATTCTAAGCAGATAATGTGACAACAGGCAATTTTCAAAACTCAAGGCCAGAGTCAAAGGTGAGCTTGGTGGGTTTTCTCAGGCTGCTGCGGGAGGCGGGGCTCAGGTTCACTGAGTGTACACTAGATGTAGCTGTGAGTAGCACTGACGGTGATCACTGCTACTACTAGCCTTGGCCCTCAAACATGACCTCGTTCTATCCACTTGGCCCCCTGGTGTGGAGGGCCAGGGCTACGGGGAGGCCAGGGAGGCACCCCATGTACAAATCTCAGGACTGCTGAACAGTGCCAGCCCTGTCCTTGCCCAAGCCCGAGCCTGAGTGAGCACCTCCTTAAATTCCAGCCCAGGCTGCCCATGAGGGAAGCTTCTCACCCCTATTTTGTAGAGGGAGAAAAACGGAGTCCCTGTGCAGGGTCCCAGGGTCCCCGAACCCATGATCGAGTACCTGCTGGCTTTCCGCAGAGGAACTGTCTTCGGTCTCCCCTTGCTGCTGGTCCTCTGGTGGGGACGGGTCGGTGGGTTCTGAAGCCAGTCTGGTGTTCTCTGCACCCCCGATGGGACACGGCGTCATGGGGACGCTGGCCTCAGGGACATCCTCGACCAGCCCCGAGAAGCTGTAGCTGCTCTGAGACATCTCGACCTCCTCGGCCTCCTTGGCCTCGTCCCTGGCCTCCACGTCACACAGATAGCCCTCTGGCTCCTCGAGATCCAGGTCTTCGTTTTTCAAATCCTCCACGCCCTCTGCGTAAGCCTCCAGAACCGCTGCCAGGGGCACCTCATAGTGTGGGTAGTAGAACAGCTCGTGGGGGATGACGGAGACCTTGGACAGCGGCGGAGAGGGCTTGAAGCCCAAGCCCTCCTCACTGCGACTGTGCAGGGTCTCCAGGCTGACGCTGCTGCTCGGCGGCTCGGAGGGCGCCTCCCCTTCCAGCCCCTGTCGCCCCACAGCCTCCCCTTCGTCGTCTGGATGGCGGCACGTGGACTTCCGCTTGGGCTTCTCGTACACCTCCGGCTTCTTGTCCATAGGTGCCTCTCCTAGGGCCGGAGAATGGCCTTGGTCTTCTTGCCCGGGGTCCTTGTGAGGTTCAAGCTTGTCGGGCCTCTCCGGGGACTCATCCGAATCTTTCCTCTGGTGCGCAGACTTACTTCTCCTCTTCCCCAGTTTCTCAGCCTGATTCTCCAAAACCTCATTCTCCACTGGTTTTTTCTCATGAGGCCAAGAAACCTCCTTGAAAGCCTGGCTGGTCGAGGCAAAATCTATGAGGTCCTTGCTAAATGTAGAGGCTTTTAAAGGAATGTCTTCAAAATAGTCTTCCTTACCCATAGCTTCTACAGTCAGCAGCTTGACCTTGATCTCCAAGGAATCGGCCATAACAGTGTTGTCCCCAAGGGGTGAAAGGGGACGACTGTCCTCCCCAGGGCTGGCCGCACCCTCCTGTTCCCCATTCCAGGAGGGAGAACTCTGGGCAGTTTGCAAATGGTTGATCTTACCGTCCACTGAAGAGATGTCACCTGGGGACTCATCAGAGGCTGCTTCCAAACTCTTTGGAGTCTCCTGTTTTGGCTTCTCCTCGGTGGTCTCAACTCCCAGGATGTACCCATCCTGCTTCAGCAATGAGTCCTTTGTCCCTCTCGGGCTCCCTTCAAAGCGAAGGTCTTGACTGTAGAAAGGGTCCTTGCTGCAGGAAGCATCCTTGTAGGTGTCGGCCTCAAAGTGCACAGTTTTCTTGATGGGCAAAGAGTTGGATCTCCGGCTGTCCTTTTTGGATGATAAGATGGAAGATTCTGGAGATGGGTCGTTGGTGCTGCCGGCCTTACCTGGGAGCCCCTGGAGGGCCTGGTCGATGATCTGGTGCATGAACTCGGGGGAGCTGTCTGACGGGGCACAGCTGGACACACCACTGAGGAAGCATTCTTTCTCGCTCTCGGGCTTGTCACAGACAAAGACTTTGGAGGGTGGTGGCTGGCTGGCTTCATGGCTAATGGTGTAGGCTTGCTCCCCGTTTTCAGACAGAAGGAAGACTGTGCTCTCTGGCTCAGAGGGAGATTCTTTGATGCGGACAAAGGTGGATTCAATAGGGGCTTCTTTATCCAAATCTGTGAAATCCTCCTGTGAAGAAACAGAGGGGCATGGATGTACACCACAAACAGTTGGGGCACCACAAAATCAGAGGGGCATTGAAGTACAATGTATATTCCCCTCTCATGAAACAGAAACCAACGTAGAAAAAGCCACTTCAGAACTAATGCAAAGTGCTCTAATTAAGAGATGCCAATGGTTGGTTGCTCCTGTGGAAATGTGAAAACACCAGGTAAGTTCAAAATAATGTGTTTTTAAAAGCTAGGGGTGCAAAAAAAAATCTCAATGGACTGAACTCTATAGAGAAGGATGAGCCCTTCCTAAGTGAGTCTCAGTTACTTTGCACCGGTGGGCCATTGCCTAGTCTGAGTATGGATAAGAGAGTGAACCCACCCAGACTAAGGAAAGATTAGCTGAAACTTTCTTGATTGCATGGGCCACTGTGAGAGATTAAATATGGAAGAGCCCTAAATGCAAAACCAATTGTCTTCATATACTAATTCTTCCACATGGGGACTTCTGCTAAGTAAGAAGCAGCTGAGAGCAGGGCTGAACAGCAGAGAGGGATCCTAGTTGCACTGCAGTGCTTGGCTCCTGGTGTACTGGTGGAAAGAGTCGACTGACCTCGTCCTGAAATCATTGGAAACCAAGCGACTGACAGTAAGTGAAACTGCGATGTAACCGTTATTGACTCCTGAGAAGGTCAAAACAATCAGCTACTCAATCAGGTCCTTGTTTGGGGAAAAGGTTACCTTTTTCTGGGGTAAAAATGTTGGCTGGCTCAGTCTCTACTGATCTTTCATATACCAGGTCTGGCATAAAATAAAACATTTTTAAGACACAGAGAAGCAGGAAAAAGAGACCCATAGTCAAGAGAAAAGACAATCATTAGAAGTAGACTCAAATATGACCCAGGGTTAGAAGTAGCAAATTAAAAGACTCCAAAAGTAACCAGGACTACAAGAAATACAGAGGTAGTTCTCCAGGCTGAAGGGAAATGACCATAGACAGAACTGGAGCTGAAGGAGGGACTGAAAAGTACCCTGGTAAATATATGGTCAACATAAAAGACCATTTAGAAACTTTTCCTGGGGTGCCTGGGTGGCTCAGTGGGTTAAAGCCTCTGCCTTCGGCTCAGGTCATGATCCCAGGGTCCTGGGATCGAGCCCCGCATAGGGCTCTCTGCTCAGCAGGGAGCCTGCTTTCCTTTCTCTCTGCCTGCCTCTCTGCCTACTTGTGATCTCTGTCAAATAAATAAAATCTTTAAAAAAAAAAAGAAAGAAACTTTTCTTGAAAAGTCTCCTATTTAAAGCAATAATAATAACAAAGCACTGGGGGTTAAAACACATATAGAAGTAAAGTAAATGACAATAATAGCACAAAGGAACAGAGAAGCAAATGGAATTACATTGTTACAAACATAAAAATGCATACATACAACATGCATTTTACTTAAAACAGTATAATAATTCGAGGTAGACTAAAGCAGGTTCAAGATGAGTATTGCAATCCCTAGAGAGGCTACTGCAAAGATGAAACAAGGAGATGTGGCCAAAAAGCCAACAGAGGACATACAATGGAAATAAAAAGTAATCAAATAATAATAAGAAGAAGAGGTAGGAAGGAAGCACAAAGGAGCACAGGACAGGACCAATGAAAAACAATAATCAGGATGGTAGATTAAATCTATGTCAATAGTTGAGAAACACACAAATAAAATGACTCACTAATTCTTCTCAGAATGGATAAAAAACAAGATCTAACTGCATAGTGTTTCTAAGAGACCTGCCTTAAATATAAGCACATATATACTGAAAGGAAAAGATGGGAAAAGGTAGATCATGTAAACAATGATCATAAGAAAGCTGGTATGAGGGGGCGCCTGGGTGGCTCAGTGGGTTAAAGCCTCTGCCTTCAGCTCAGGTCATGATCCCGGGGTCCTGGGATCGAGCCCCACATCAGGCTCTCTGCTCTGCAGGGAGCCTGCTTCCCCCTCTCTCTCTCTGCCTACTTGTGATCTTTCTCCTCTCTGTCAAATAAATAAATAAAATCTTAAAAAAAAAAAAAAAAAGGAAAGAAAGAAAGCTGGTATGGTTATTTTCCTATCAGACATGGTATCTTCAAGACAAACACTGAAACTGCAGAAAAATCCAATGGTCGAGCCATCGGGAAGATACCACAATCCTAAATGAGTTTATAGCATAGCTTCAACATCAGAAAGTGAAAACGAACTGAACTAAGAAGAGAAACACATCCACAGCCATTAAAAGTTGGAGATTTTAAACATTTTCCCCTCACATTAATTGATGGGGAAAAAAAATCAGTAGGTGGACACAATCTAGAAGAGCATATTAACCAACTCGATCTAATCAGTATTTTAAAAAATGCCCATTTTTTCACTGCCTAAGACACCTTCTTTCCAAGTGCATGTGATCCATTCACCCAAAGAAACCATATATTGGGCCATAAAGCCAGACATGGTGTCTGGCACTTGGCTGAGTGAGGCTTACTCAAGGTTTAGTGAGAAATGCACTAAATTCAGCTGAATGGTTAAAGGACCGTTGAGTGAGTGTCTAGATTAGCTGCGACTTCCCATCGGCATTCCCTCGAGGACGTGTATGTTCAGTTCTGCAGTGATGCACTGTGTTCTGGGAATCAGGACCACTGTCTCCAGGAATCCTATCTCATTCAGTCTCTCTCCTCCCAGATCCCCAGTCTCTGACCCCAGCGCTGGGGAGGTCCAAGTGTCAGATTTGCTGCATCCTGGCTATGACCTGGACTCACACAGATAAGTAAGATTCAGCTGATTTCAAACTCTGCCTACAGCTTAAGAAAGAGCTCAGGGGTAATGAAGGTCCTGGTGCCCAGCGTCTCAGAATGTAGTGATGGGCAGAGAAAACTGAATTACAAAACAGTCACAATCACCACCCTTTGCTGAGCAGCAACTGTCTGGCAGGCGGAACACTGGGTACTTTACATCATCGATTTATTCTTCACACAGCTCTGCAGTGTGGGTGGTATTTTCATTTCACAG
>CM053609.1:113902750-113924977 GCA_028646535.1 Procyon lotor
TATCGCCCTCCATAGAAGAAAATGATTCCAGCAGGACTTCCAGGAAATTACCTAGTATAAGCACTTCACTTTAGATTTGGGGAAACTGAGGCCCACAGAGGCTTAGGTGACATGCGCAGTGTTAGGACAGATCAGCTCTCCCGTACCATCAGTCCTGTTTCTTTATCAGGCTACTCGGGCTGCCCGCGGGCACTGTCCAGACCCATGCCACGACGGCCTTACCCTGGGTCGGTGTCCCTCTGGGCCTCAGGGCTGATGTCCGTAGGGATTCCCGGCCTCCCACACTGCTCCCTGAACATGACCTTCCCGACGTGCCAACTGACCCTTTATCAATATTCAGTCCAATGCTGGAGGTGGTGGGACCCTTGGTGGAGGGGAGCCAGGAAGGTGGCGAGTTCATGTGACTCAGCTGTGGCGAGTTGGGGCCAGACGGGCAAGACTGCTGGCTCAGGGGGAGAATCCCTACCCCCCGCCCTTTTGAGTTAGGGACTCGAAGGTTGGGAGGCTGATTTATCCGTAGATGCTCATGCATATGTCTACGTTTAGCCACAAAAGTAATTTATGCTCATTATTACAAATCAAACTAAGTAAAACTGTGTGAAAATGTTAATCAGCATTCTGAATGCTACTCCCTCGGTCCCTCCCCAAAGGCCAGACTTCTGGATGACCAACGTTGTCTCAAGACACGCCTTTTACCTATTCCTCTAAGAATCAAGGGAGTTAGCCCTACCTGAGTTCAAATCCAGGCTCTACCCTCAACAGGAACTGGGCCTTGGGCATTTTCCTTAACATCCCTGGGCCCGAGTGTCCTGGTCTACGAGGTCTCAGAGCACCAGGGCTAAAAGGAGATGAGATGGTGCAGGGAAAGCACGATCTGGCCCCCCACCTGCCTCCCCAGGTCAGTGCGTCAGTAAAACCAGCTTAGGAAGCAGCTTCTTTCCCACAGAGTCTCAGGGTACCCTCTGTAGGAAGGCTTTTCAGCCAGGGGGTCTATGTCCCAGGGCCGTAAGTGGTAAAAAGGAGGTATTCTTCCCTGATACCCTTGCACAGGAAACGGCCCTGAATCACTCTCTCTCGGCCCCTTACTGGCTTCCTTTTCTGGGTTTCCTGGGTCAGCTACAGTGCACTTCAGGACCTGCCCCTCTCCCTGGGGTAAGAGGCGACTCAGCTCCCACGAAGGAGGCCTGGGTGGGAACCGCTCGGGGTTGCCTGGGTTTTCTTCTCTGGGTCTAGGTGGACGGTGTCCACCAGGAGTCCGGCTGGACGTGCGGCCTGGATGAAACACATCCCCAGGCTGTGTTTCCCGGAACCGTGGCCTGGAATGGAGCAGCTTCGGGGTGGCCTATGGGGACCCGGGGGTGCTGAGAAGGAGTTCAATCCCCTGCCCTCCATCCTTTGATCAGAGAGGCTCAGCTCTCACTGGCCTTTCTTTCGGGTTCGAGGTTAACACTTTGCCCGAAGAAAGATTGCCGTTGACCAAACCAGCTTGCTAATAGGGCTTTCAATGCCGTACGATTAGAGCTCACTGTACGGAATCCCAGGGAACGGACTCCAGAAATGCACATTTGGGATTCGTCCTCACCCCAGCATGAATTCTTGGTTTACCCTCTGGTCGTGGGGCTTTTGGCCGTACTGGAACAGAGGAGCCCTGCTCCTGGGCACAATGAATGGGCTGTTCACATGGGACTCGGGACTGGGGGCGGGGCAGGCAGCTGGAAACCAGCCAGAGACGCGGGGGTCTGAAGAGAGTCTCGGAAACACGGAGGAGCTGTGGTCTGGGCACCCTTTCCCTCCGGTAAGGCCTCCTTCCCGTGAAAGCTTTGGAGGGTCTGTGTGTTCTTTTTTTTACGAAGGAAGGTGGCATTTCCTTACCCCTTATACGAGCCCCCTGACCCCCTGTTAGTCCAAATACAGGCCGATTCCTCCTGCAGGTGCACAGAAAAGGGATCTGCTTCTAGGGCAATGGTGCCTTTGAACCACGAGGCAAATTATTTTCTTTGCAAACCCCCACGGCTCCCTGGGCACATTCCGCTCGGAACACGATGGCATCGGGTTACAGAGACTCTCACGGAAATGTTATTCCTGCTAACGTGAGGCAGAAAAACGTGATGCCTGGACAAAACACCCCCTGATAGATGGACTAACAAAATTTCCAGGGACCAGCCTCGGCCGTGGCCAAGCCTTACTTGGGCGTTGAACCCGGAGAGTAATTTCCACCGACAGCGTCTGGAAGGGCCTCGGCAGCAGCTGATGGGGCCTTGGCCGGAGGCCACGCAGTGGGCCGACAGCGGGAGACATTGAACCTGCTCCAGCGAAAACACGGCCCGGGCCCCAAATGTTCCGCGGGCTTCATGAGATCGGAATGGCCGGGTAAACAGCACCCCCAGGGCTTTCTTCATGATCTAACTCCTTCGGTAAACGAAGGAATTTTTCCAGAAGCCCCAGACTCCGTAAATATCTCTGACAGCCTTCAAACTGTAGTTAAGCCCAGGTCCCTGAGCGGTTCCCGGGTTTCCTTGACATGAAAGGTTGGTCTTGAAAGTCTCCAGGTTGGAAACATGGCTGTTAATTTTGCCCTGTTTATTAGGCATGGGTTTCAGGTGCTATCTGATTTATTCTCCGAGCGGGGCGACCCACCTGCCCCAGAGAAGGGACGGGGGCCTTTGGCCAAGGAGGCCATCCCTGATCCGACAGGCGTGAATGGGGGTGAACACGCGTATTTGCTGCATTACCCTCTGTCCTTTTCGGCATTTATTTTTCAATTAAAAAAGAAAGAAAGAAGGAAAGATCTGCTATGGCTACCCTCCATCCACCGGGAGGAATTTCCAGCTAACACACATCAGGCATTAATTTAGGAATCTTGAGAACTCAGATTGGAGGCAATGGTTTTCCTTTTTTCCAAAAATAACACTTCGCTTTATGAGCCCTGCCGAAAATGCACCAAGAGTCAAAACAACTGGCAAGTGATTTATAATGCTATATCCTGGGCAGTTCGGGAGCCCTCCCGGGTCCAGGGGACCCCACTGTGCAGGTGCTACATAGAGGCGTGGGTGGTCAGAGGTTGCTCGGGGAAACATTGCCGACCCCAAGGTAAACGGCACGAATTAGAATCTGGGTTAAGAGCTGCACTTCCGAAAAACCACAATTATTTGCTTGGCGATCGCACAGATTTCCTCTATGACCCTTTCTTCTGGGTTATCTCTAGGGGCAGTCAGTAGCTGCTTCTGCACCTTCTAGGAGGACAGGAGAGAAGAAAATCCACACGTCTAACCTCACTAAAGTGGGAGACGTGAACACTACCAGCAGCTTTACAAGGAAACGCGCAGCTTGCACGCATGGGGGAACCACAAAGTGGGGTTTAAGAAGAAATCATGGAAGGGAAATAAAGCCTGAAGAATCAGCTGTCTCCTCAAATCACCTCTCCTCCCCCTGCCCGTGGCAAGTTAGAATGGTTCCTGCCTCTGGGGCTAACTGGCGTGCGTGGAGGGCGGGGAGGGAAGGCTCAGATTTCCACTCGCTCAGGGCTGGGCTGGTTATCCACTCCACACCCCGCCTCCCCTCTGCAGCTCATCCTTCTGTCTGTCTCTCAGGGGCTGGTGCAGCCGCTTCGGTTTTACGGTGAGTGTGCGTGAGAAGCCTGCGGACAAAAATGCAATTCCAAATCGCCTGGCCCCAGAGTGTCAGAAAGAGAGAAAAGGGGGGAAAAGAAGTTGAACGTCAAGTTGAATACGCAGAAGCCACTGGAAGAGCCTCCTTCTTGGTTCCAAGAAGACCATTTGGTTCTCGGAGCCTCTTCCCCTCATTGGTACCAGGAGGGGAAATGAGGGTCTTCATGGGGATCGAAGGAGATGTGTGATGCGTGAAGCCCGAGGCACCCGAAGGGGCAGGTAATATCGCTGGTCAGTAGCAAAGTTTTGTGATTAACAAGGGAATCTGGTTTTGTTAAAATGTGTTGAGTTCTTGCATAAATCAATCCGAATACCTATAAATGACTCTCACACAGAGTTCCCGACTGTCCCCCCAGGACTGGAAGGAAGCCCAGCCCTATCTATCCCCACCCCGGGTCCCCATGTCCATGGAGGGGCATCTGGGGTATTCAACAATGAATGTCTTCAAACACTTGCTCACTGATTCCTACTTAAAGACAGACCGTTTCCTTCCCCAACTGGACTGATGACTCCACGAGGGCAGAGCCCTGTCTTAATGTCCGTGTTCCCAACACAGAGCCGGACACTTGGCAGTGAAATGTACTCACTGTTTAAATGAAGGCGTGAAAAAAGCAACAGCCGAAAACCCCGAGCTGCCCCTTCTCTCCTGCGCACTCCTGAATTACACATTGGCGCAGACGGATCGGTCACTTAACAAAACCCTGAATGCCCCGCTTACCTTCTCTAGATGTAGATTTACCCATCGCGTAAAGGTCCTCTTCTGCACATTTTCCCTCTCGACTGAAAACAAAGAAATGCCATTAGCTGGGTGAAATGGAATAAATGCTCTCCTCTTCCCAAGAGGGGTTCCAGGTGCATGGCAGACGGACCCCGGTGTGTCTCCTGTGTACGTGAAGCCCTTTCCAGACAAGGTCCGCAATGGCTTGTGTGGCACCCCAAATCCACTCTCCCCAGCCCAACCCCATGGCCCCTTAACGAGAATAAATAACCATGAGTTCAGACACACAGAACATGTTCTTTCCGATAGGAAAGCAGAGACGTCTGCCCAACATCACACACAACCAGTGAGGTCATTCCCATTTTCCTGATGAAGAAACAGAAGGACAAACCGCTAATATGAAGCCAAGCTGGGACTCAGGAGCTGGATTCTGTGCGTTTCTCGCTGGCTCCCGAGCTCTGTGGGGTTAGTGGGTTTGGTGCCCTGGGACCCCCGCCCGCTCAGCTCACACTGCTATGCCCCTCAGGAAGCTTCCCTGAAGTGTCTGAGCCAGAGGACTCCTGAATTACTAAGTTCTGGATTTCAGCATATTGGAGGGACATACCACATATGCTTAAAACCATTCCACGTTTCTTTAGCAATAAGAAAACGGGAGGCAATTTATCTCCTGGGGGAGCCAAGAGGCTAGGGTTTTCCATAACCACTATGGATCTTTTTCCCTCTCAGCCTCATTATTAGGTAGATAGTGGTGTCCATAAATCAAATTTTAATATTGTGGCTCTCAATCTTTTTAATTGAAGAGCTGGCAGACAGTAATTATGCACATAACTGCTTTTTTTTCTCATTTTCCTCCTTTTCGGTAAGGAAAGGTCACTTAGCAAGCAGGCGTAGGAATTAAAGATCTAATTCCAGTAAACTGTGTTTTGTGGGTAGAAGAGGAGGAAAGGAAAAGCAGTTGATGGAAATGGGGGGGGGGCATTTGCTGAGGGCCATGAGGTACAGAGGCTTGGAGCTTTCCAGAACACTGGAGAGCGCCCTGCCCCCAGCCCCACGTGGGACCTCTCTGCCTCTGCAGTGTTTGACATGGTACGGGTGTCCCATAGCTCGGAGGCCATTTCTCTGTCCGTGGCATTTGGCAGTTTCGGTGTTTCATGGTCACGAGCAGTGTGGCCGTGCACATCCTTGTGTAAGTGCCCGTCTGAGTGGTTCTTTGTGCATAAGCGTATGAATATATGTCTCAGGCCTGACAACGCAAAGTGGAGCCGCACAGTTGAGCACGTTGGAGCAGCACAACTCAAAGTGGTGGGCACATTTAAAATTTTAATAGCTATTTCCAAATTGCCCTCCCAAAAGGCTGCCCTGGTTTATACTTTCCCCCCCACCTGTCTTTAAACAAGTTTATGGGATTGTAAAGTATTTACACACACATTCAAACACTCAGGCTGGTTTCTCCATATGGCTTCAGAGAGAGCAAAGTGCGTCCCCTGAAACAGAAGTGCATTCAGTGAAAGCCTGAGAGAACCTGGTTTGGACTGTTGGTTTAACTACGCGGAAGGCTACAGAAGAGGAAGTGGGGGTCTTTTAGTCTATCTATGCCTCATGTATCCATCCAGCCACCCATTTGTCTGTTCATCCATCCAACCTTAAAATTCATCCACCCATCCAACCATGTACCCGTCCGTCCGTCCATCCATCCATCCATCCATCCATTCTCCCACCTAACCAGGTATCCATCCATCCATCCATCCATCCATCCATCCATCCATCCATCCATCCATCCATCTTTCCACCCAACCATGTATCCATCCATCCATCCATCCATCCATCCATCCATCCATCCATCCATCTTTCTACCCAACCATGTATCTATCCATCCATCCATCCATTCAACCATCCATCCATCCATCCATCCATCCATCCATCCATCCATCCGTCCGTCCGTCCATCCATCCTTCTACCCAACCATGTATCCATCCATCCATCCATCCATCCATCCATCCATCCATCTTTCCACCCAACCATGTATCCATCCATCCATCCATCCATCCATCCATCCATCTTTCTACCCAACCATGTATCTATCCATCCATCCATCCATTCAACCATCCATTCAACCATCCATCCATCCATCCATCCATCCATCCATCCATCCATCCGTCCGTCCATCCATCCTTCTACCCAACCATGTATCCATCCATCCATCCATCCATCCATCCATCCATCCATCCATCCATCCATCCTTCTACCCAACCATGTATCCATCCATCTATCCATCCATCCTTCTTTCCATCCAACCATCCATCCACCATGCATCCCTCCATCCACCCTTCCATCCTCCCAACTGATATTTAGTCAGTAATCATTACATGCCAGGAACTATGCCAGACCCTGTGGGCAAAGTCAGAGATAAAGAACACATTCATGGTGGGACGTTTGGGATGCTCAGTCGGTTAAGTGTCTGCCTTCAGCTCAAGTCATGATCCCAGGGTCCTGGGATAGAGCCCCGCATTGGGCTCCTTGCTCGGCAGGGAGCCTGCTTCTCCCTCTGCCTGCTGCTCCCCCTGCTTGTGTTTGCTCTCCCTCTCTCTCTGACAAATAAATAAAATCTTTTAGCAAACCCACATTCATGGAAACTGCACTCCAAGAATTCACAGCTAAGCAGGAGAGAAGACATCAAAGCTGCAAGGCACATACGGAAGACAATATAAATTTCAAGTTTCCAAGGATGATGGGGATGAGAAGAAGTAATTTCAGACCCCAAGGGGGTCCCCCTCCGGGGGTCCTAAGAGGATCCCACAGTAGAAGTGAAACATGGAGAGGCTCCCGCAGGCAAGGACAGTGTCCCAGCCCCGCCCTGCCCCTCAGCCAACCTCTGGGAGGCTTCATTTCCCTTCCAGCCACGGCCTGTGGGTGAATCTGAGCACAGATTAGCTTTGACAGCAAAGCCGACCCACGGCCCACGGGAGGGCAGCGTGGTGACTAAAGACACCAGGGGACCGCGTGACTAAATCACAAATAACAGTCGAGTCCCAAACTGAATTAGGGTACGGAGACCATAATTTCTGGACCTGAAACTGGGACACATCGCTCAAGAGAGACAGAGACTGAGAATTTAGCCTGTCCCAGAATATCCCCCCACGAGTCCACACAGTGCTAGCTGTGTGACCTTGGGCAAGTTCATGACTGCCAACATACCCCTGCCTCAGTCTCCCCTCTACAGAAGGAGGAAAACTGTGCCTTCCTCACAGGCATGCGGTAAAGATTCAAAGGCATCACCCCACAAGGCTCCCCGACAGCCACTCAGGGGGGGCCACCTGCGCTGGCCTCACGGTCACAGGGCGCGCCCGAGACTCGCAGTATTTCATCGGCTGTCTCGGCACCAAGGTCTGACGTTCTTTCATGACCTTCTCCATTTCGAGATACCCACCCCCACCCCACAGGCTCTTTCGCCGGCCTGCCAAGACTCCATAAACTTTATATAGTTTCCATAAATCCCGTGGCCCCTTTTTTCCTCCGCACCTATCACGTTGTAAAGGTGTAGGGAGCAATTTCTCTGGAAGGGTCTGGCCTTCTCACGGTGCGTTTGTGGGGCCCAGAGTGGGGGTGCTGGGCAACAGCAAAGCAATAATAGAGCTGCAAAAGCACCATCCCCGGGCCTGCCTGGCTGGCCGGGGTGCCCCAGCGCAGGGCAGGCTGGAGGAGAGGAGGAGCTCGCCAGGGCCGGGACCCGGGGGAGGCAGGCGGAAAGGAAAGCCCAAACTTTGGGCACAAAGCCACCGTCCCGAATGCCCCCTCTGCCCGCATGACTCTGGCCCCCCTGCTTTGCCAAGAATAGACAATTTCAGGAGCGCCTGGGCGGCTCAGTTGATTAAGTAGCCGACTCCTGATTTTGGCTCAGGTCATAATTTCAGGGTCACGAGGTTGAGCTGAGCCTGCTTGAAATTCTCTCTCTCCCTGTGCCCCACCCCACCCACGTGCTCACTCTCTCTAAGAAAAAAAAAAAGGCAATTTCAAAATGTGACCTTTCTCCCTTTTCAGGCCACTGGCGGCCAGTTCAGGAGTCGGGAACCACAGAGAGAGGGACGCTAGCTTGGAAGTTAAAATAGATTGATTTATACTGTGGCCTTCTTTTCCTACATCCACGCTTCCCTTAAACCTACTTCTTCTATGACATTTCCTCTGTAATCTCTCTGCTCTTCCCCACTCATGAGAAAGGCCTGATGGCTTATCTGTCTATAAGCATATGCTCATAATAAAAAAATCAAAATACAAGAAAGCATAGAGAAATAGATCTAAAATCTGTTGAAATCTCATTACACCCAGAGATGACCACTATTGATAATTTACTGATTGTGCTTCTAGAACCATGTGTGCGCACACACACACACACACACACACACTCTCTCTCGCACAGCTAAAGCACGAAGATACGCATGTACGCAGCTTAAATGTGATCAGCAAATGTCTCGACGTTTCTCCAAGTGTGGCCCATAGAACACTCACACCAAGAGCTTCTGGGGTGACAGTTAATATGCTAATTTCTGGACCCCATCCAAGACCTCCGGACTCACTCTTTCTGGGGCCTGGGCCTGGGAACTTGCATTTAACCAGCTTGCTGGGTGACTGTGGGGCTCACTTTGAGAAGCCGGGTCTAACTGGGAAGAGACACTTGGCACAGTCTCTTGGTCCTATTCAGGTGCTGTCGGGCGTGCAGCGGACCTATCACCGGTCATGGAAGGAACAGGCCATCCGGAGCCCGGTATGCAGGCGGCACAGAGACCAAAGATGGGGGGCACAAGTACGGTTCCCGGCTTGCCTCCTGGCAACAGGCAAGAAAAATGGCACTTCTTGCTCCTTCACTGTCCCAAGGGCTCCTCCTGAGAGTGGCTTTAGTCACTGATTTCATACATCTCTCTGACTCCCCGAGAGAGGAGTCAGAATTTACTGGAAGGACCACAGAGAGAATTCCTGCAGGGGATTCATTCTGCAGCGTCCACTCAGACGGGTCAGCTGCGAGCATTTCCTTCCGGCATCAGGGGCAGTGCCTGGTGAGAGGCGGGAGGCAGACGGGCAGGCTGAGGCCTCTTCGCTCTCCTCCTCGGCAGGGCTGGGCTCGGTGCTCCAAAGCCACCTCCAGGAAGTCCTCCAGCTTTCTGGCGGCCCTGGCCCTGCTCCCCACGCCAGGCAGGCCCTATATGGGCTCGCGCCCCCCCAGGGCCCGGCTCCTAGCCAGTGGTGCTCAAGCAGGGAGTGCCTCTGTCCCAGCGGGGCACCTGGCAGCATCCGGGGACGTTGTGATTGTCACGGAGCAGCAGGTTCGACTGGCACCTAGCGTCTTGAGGCCAGGGACGCAGCTCCACACCCCAGCCAGCATGCTCAGGATGGCCCCACCACAGGACAGATTAATCTGGCTCAGATGTCAGCAGCGCCCAGGGTGAGAAGGCCTGGGGTGGGGTGGGGGGAGGCTATGGGACACCCCAGTTGGCTCCCATCTCAGCCTTCCTGTCACAGAATACAGAGAAAAGCTCCAGCAAACGAGAGGTCTGCCGGTATCTTCCTGGAGGGACTCAGTTTACCTCTCCATACAATGGGGCTCATGGTACCTGCATCATAAGGTCGCAAGGGTCTCAGCCATCGTAGAAGGGCTTCCCCACGGCGAGGGGAGGGGGCGATACATGGCAGTTACTCTCTAGGTCCCCGGGCAGCTGGGGAGAGGGTGCGGGAGGGGACAGAGAGGGGGCAGGGGTGCTGACGAGGGGCCTTGCGTCGGGCACAGCATTCAATGGGCTCGGCACAGAGCAGGGCCCGCGGCGCTGCGGAAACCCAGCGATCTCCACTACCGCTCACCTCCTGGGGTGAGTTCCTGGCACACGCCCGCTCCCATCTGCCAGGCATGGGACAGAGGGCCACCTCAGCCCCGGGGGACAGCCACAGCCCCCTGCCCCCGGCGACAATCTCTAGGGCTTCCTCTGATGATGGCCCGGTCCAGAAAGCCTTTGCCCAGCCTTCTACCAGCAGCCTCCTGAGAGGCTTACGCAGACTCTCTCATTCTTGCAAATATTCCTCTTTCTCTCCACGGCTCAGACCCGCTCTCATCTGAAGCGTCCTCCTCGGCTCGTGTTGGCCGTGCCACCCTCCTCCGCCAGGTCGGGCTGGCCCCGGGCATCCTTAAACAGAGACGGAGAGACAGCCGCCTCTCTCGGGTCTCCCGGCGGACTCCCGTGCCCCCCGCCCCCAGGCGGCACCCAGAGAAGCCAGCACTCCGGCAGCCCCCGCCTGCCCCCCGGTCCTGCTGCTGCCGGGCCCCCGGGAGCCCTCGGCCACCCCGTCTGGCCGCGGTTTTGCTCCTTTCCCGTCTTTCAACACCTCCCAGAAACACAAGCTCATTACATGGCCCCATGCTGGTTCACTTGAGAAATAAAACTCAGAAACAAATTAAACGGCAATTTCTTTTTAAACAGGAGAGAGGGGCCAGGCTTCAGGAATACCAGGCCAGCATTCCTTGGTTCCGACTCCTAGGGGAGTCCGGCTCTGGTGGTATTAAAGCCAAGGCCTCCATGTGGTTTTGCACCCGCAGTGATTTTGCATTTAATTTCCTTTGTTTTTCCTCCCTGAATGTTTGCTCTGACCTGAGTCCCTTTTATCAAGACTTTGGTAGTAAAATGCAAAACCCTCCTTGGGACCACAGGCTGAGCAGCATGCAACCCACTATTGCCTAAGTGTGCAGAGAAGCGGCAGGCTAGAGCCGGCTGAGCTCAGTCACCCTCTCTATGGCTCCCGCCTGCTCTCCTTGTCCTGTGTGCAGGCCGGGGATGCGACCAGGGGCAGCGCGGACAGAGACTATTTGCGACCTGGTCGATGAACGGAGCAAACCGGTGGTCTCCCCACTAAGCGCCCGCAGAGACCCGAATAAAACTGCCAAGCTCATTCTAACTGGGGACTCAAATGCAATTCTCTCGCAGGTCCCAGAGGCCACCAATTAACATACCACGTCCTGCCCTGCCGTGCCCCCTGCTTCTCAGCTGCTCCAAAACACATAACCCAGGGCTCCACAGAGCTAGTCCCAATTACACACCAAATTAAGTTTTAAGCTATATATATATATATATATATATATATATATATATATATATATATATTGGTGCCTATAACAGAAATAAAAAATAAAGCCGCTCTAGTTTTTTTCTGGGAGTGATTCTGTCTAACCTCAGCGCTAAACCTCAGTCCACTTTTATGACAATAGATGACGCCAGCCAGCCATAAAAACCCAAGCTTGGGAACAGGGATTTTTCACATCTACCCAGATGGGAAGACCAGGGTGACACGGCCAGTCCAGGAGGGCTGCCCTGACGTGTCCAACTGAAGGCGAGATGGGGATTTAAGTGGCCCTGCATAGATCATTCACATGCCCTTCCAGGAAGCAGATAGTAACGATGACACTCAGCCATGGATAATAAGATGGGGACCCTGTCCTGACCGGTTCTACAAGGATGGATGGAGAGAGGGAGAAAAGGACGGAAGGAAGAATAAAAAAAGGGAAAAAAGGTAGTAGAAAAATATTCTCTTCACACAACATGGAAGCTCACCTCACGAAACCCCTGACACTGAGATCCTTAGGGGACTGAACTCTCCACAAATTTTGGTGATTTTTTTTTTACACGAGTGTTTTTGTGAAAGTATTCTGTCTTCTGAATACTGAGTAACTTCTAAGGGAGTGTTTTCTGAACCACATTCTGTAGACTACTATTTTTCAAAGGCCTCTCAGAAGAGGAGTCTGAGAAGTCTGGGAAATAGCAGTATATTAAAGGTTCTGATAAGTCCTGCAATTAAAAAAAAATTTTTTTTTTCTTTAACTTGGTCTAAACCAAGCTCGTTTGAAGCCAGATCCCTCTTCTGTGTAAAACTAATCAGAACTTCTTTGTAGGAGCCTGCTTTGCAAATATAGAGAGATGTTCATTAACGAGGGATATCTCCACTGGGTCCTCACAGCCAATGAACAGGTAGCCACACGTCCTGGGACAGAGACTAGCATGTGTTTGCCAAACTCTGTTTCCTTTTCCTCTTGGGCACAGAGCCAAACTATACTTCCCAGCGCCCCCTTGCAGGTGATGGGGGCCTCACGACTGAGTCCTGGCCAATGGCATGTGGGTGGGGCCAAGGTAGGCCACTTTCAGACAAGGGCCGTACAATCCGCCATGCCTTGCGACCACTACACAGGGACAACTCCAAGGACACAGAGCATGACAGAGCCACAGGACGGAAGGTGCCTGGGCTCCCAAGTCTCCCCTTGGACAAGGATCACCCGGCGGCACAGCCCAGTGAGGAATATCACGGTCGGACCACTGAGTCAGAAACATGCTGTCCCTGAGTTAGGCCACAGGCATCTTGGGGTTGTTGCTGGGGACCCACCTGACCTAGCTAACACCGGTCGCGAGCGAGAACCAGGCTCCCCAGGAAGGAAGGGAGGAAGCCCACGTTTACTAAGTTTGTTCGCAGCACAATGAGAATCGCCTGACACCTGCCATTCATTGGTCCCAGCCACCCCCCTCCTCACCCCCGGTAAGCGACAGGGCTTCCGGCATGGACGAGGACACCGAGTCCCAGAGACCTGGCGGTAGAACTGGAAGAAGATTCCAGCGAGGTCGCCGTAAGCCAAGACTCTCCCCGCGGCACGGCGCCGGGCTGGTCGCGCCCCTTCCAAATGAACACTTTCCCGAAGAACCTTCATCAAGAACCTGTTTCATACCCAGGTTCGCTCAAGGACGGAATAACGGCTGACCTGGTATTTTATCCCCAAACTGATCTTCACGGGCCTCATAAGAAGAATGAATAATTCTTGGGTTCTCTAGCTTGGGTTCAGCTATTTTTTTTAAGGAGATTAAAAACATTCCACTTCATACAGATGACCTTGATTTGCATTTTCAAGCACATCTGTCTTTAATAAATCCCGCACCTGCCCTCACATACCAATGCTTTCAAGTACAAGCAAAGGCCAAGCAGCCGCGGGAATCTCGGGCATTAGGGTGACCCACAGCCCAGGTTCACTCAGGACCCCAGGAGTCGGGACGTTCGGGGCTAAAACTGGGAAAGTTTCCAGCACACTGGGATGAGTGGGTCATCCTGGCTGGTGGACACAGTCTGTGGCCAGGAGGGCAGAAGGTCCGGGGATCCCCATGGGAGACACAGATGGCAAGAGGCAAGGTGGTTAATATTTGCTTTAAATGCAAGAGTGCATTTGCATTAAAACAGCTTTCGCCTGCCAACACAAAGTGACACCAGTGTGACTCTAAATTCCTACCCTGGGCAGGACAGGGAGGGCTGGAACCCGTGGGGGGGGGGGGGGGGGGGGAAGGGAAGGTGTCAGATTCTCCTCCGGCTGGAAGTGTCACCAATATTCCGTGGTAATTAGCAGGAGAGAGGACGGGCTGCCTGCGCCGGGGTCCAGCCACTGAGCTGTGCCAACGTGACCAATGTGAAAGCTTCACACACTGGTTCCTTTTAGAAACGCGTTTGTTTGAAAGCCAACCAAAGTTACCTCCTGACACAGACCATGCAAACGGACACACTTGCGCATGCCTCTGTGTGTGTGTGTGTGTATGTGTGCGTGCGCGCGTGTGCACAGGCACACCCCTCACCGAATGCCGTTCACCTCCACCCTCTTCGGCCACGTTTCGTCCCCCGGGGCCCTGGAGGGGTTTTAGCATTACAAGCTCTCCCTTATGCCACAGACACGTGGTTCGGACCTAAGGGCTGCACTCTGACATTGAGGTCAAGGTTGGGTCACTGTCACTGGGTACGAATCCTGCAGAACGGCAAATTCTAGGTCTATAATCTTAAAAAAAAAACCAAAACCTGCTGAGACCAGACACGTGATTCTCAACCTTGGCCCCACGTGACAGTCCCCTGGGGAAGCCCTAAAATACAGGGATGCCTGGGCTCCGCTCCAGACTAATTGAATCCAGTTCCCTGGGGGCGGGGCCTGGGCATCTGCATTTTTAAAGCTCCCCAGGTGATTCCGACATTGAGCCAGAGCCGAGAGCCACTGCTCTGGGCCAGGAGTTGGCAATTTTTCCTGTCAAGGGCCAGATAGTAAATGTTTTAGACTTCGCAGGCCACATGGTCTCCAGCGACTAGTCAACTCTGGGGTCCTGGTGGGAAAGTAGCCAAGACAGTACATAAATGGGCATGGCTGTATTCCAATAAAACTTTATTTATACAAACAGGCAGTGGGCCGCAGTTTGCCAAGCCCCGCTCTAGACGCCACAGGCCCCACCGCCTGATTTAAGCAGCCATCCCGGGTCTTAATGGTGGCCCGACCTCACAGCCCAACTTTTTTTTGTTTAATTATGTTCAGTTAGCCACTGTATAATATATCATTAGTCCTTGATGCAGTGTTCAGTGATTCGTTAGTTAAGTATGACACCCAGTGCGCATCAGAGCACGTGCCCTCCTCAGTACCCATCACCCTGTTACCCCCTCCCCCACCCTCTTCCCTCTGAAACCCCCAGATTGTTTCTCAGGGTCTGTAGTCTCTCACAGTTCATCTCCCTCTCTGATTTCTCCCCTTTTGGATTTTTCTCCCTTCCCCTATGATCCTCCGTGCTATTGCTTATGTTCCACATATGAGTGAGACCATATGATAGCTGTCTTTCTCTGCCTGACTTATTTCACTCAGCCTAATCCCCTCCTGTCCCATCGATGTCAATGCAAATGGTGGGTATTCATCCTTTCTGATGGCTGAGTAATATTCCATTGTATACATGGACCACATCTTCATCCATTTGTCTGTTGAAGGGCATCTTGGCTCTTGCCACAGTCTGGCTATTGTGGACATTGCTGCTGTGAACACTGGAGTGCATATGGCCTTTCTTTTCACTACATCTGTATCTTTGGGGTAAATACCCAGTAGTGCAACTGCTGGGTCGTGGCATAGCTCTATTCTTAACATCTCGAGGAACCACCACACTGTTGTCCATGGTGCCTGCACCAGCTTGCATTCCTACCAACAGTGTAGGAGGGTGCCCCTTTCTCCACATCCTCGCCAGCATTTGTTGTTTCCTGTTTTATTAATTTTTGCCGTTCTAACTGGGGTGAGGTGAGATCTCACTGGGGTTTTGATTTATATTTCCCTGATGGCTTGTGATGCAGAGCACTTTTTCATGTGTCCGTTGGCAATTTGGATGTCTTTTTTGGAGAAGTGACAGCCCAACTTTTAAAATTCACTTTGGGGCTTCAAGAGCGGGGTTTTATTTGCATTCTATTTACTGTTGTAGGAAAATAAAACAACAGTAGTGGAGGGCGTGGAGTGGCTGGAGGGGTAGGAGTGGGGGAAATAAGAGCCAAAAAGCAGGGATCTGGGCGGCTCAGTTGGTTGAGCCGTGCAACTCTTGGTTTCAGCTCAGGTCACAATCTCACCATCATGGGATTGAGCCCCGCGTCGGCTCCACACTCAGTGGGGAGTCTTTCAGATTCTTCCTCCCTCTGTCCCTCCCCCCCCAAATAAATAATCATCACTGATTTTTTTTTCCTCTTCTGTAAAGTTTAAATGGAAACGAGTAAAAAAAAAAAAAAGTCAAATAGGCTACCTCCTACTTGTAGGCAAAACTTCTCGGTAGATTAAATTCTGTTCAAGGAGAGTAACCTTTCCCATTTTCTGAGCTCCACGAGGAACCCGGAATCCCTCTGCTCATCAGATCATTCAGGAATCTGGTGTTCTGGTTGGAGAGGTTCTTAAACAAGATTACCAAGGGAAGCTTCCCAGCCAGCACTGGCAATAAGGCAGTCATCTAGAGTCTACTTGAATGCCTCTCAGGACGAGGCACTCAGCGCTTCTCCAAAATCAGGCTCCCGTGATCTTAAAGCTGTCTTTTGGAAAAGGGCAAATCCAGTAGGGGTCTAACAGTGAGGGAAGCGAGAGGAAATAAACGGGCCTCAGTTTGACATCAGGAAGGCAGGCCATCCGAGGTGACCAATGGCACAATGGTCTACCTGGAGAGGCCGAACATTTCCAGTTCTTCAAATGTTTGCATTTTAGAAAGAAACTAAAAACACGCCGATGCTCCCAGCAGCTGATTCTGATAGAAAGCCTGGCAAATGATTTTCAGGCTGCTGAAAAAGCTGGTGAGCTTGAAGAAGGGTTTGTTACTGCTCTTGAAAACATTATCATTCCTCCATCTGGATATGCTAGGACAACTCTCCTTGTCACAGGTTTCTTCGGGGGGAATTTGTGTTTGAAAATGAATCTGTGTGTTTACGCAAGAGATGAGAACACAGGAGTCCACCCAAAAAAGGGACAGATCCTGTCATGAATAGCTTCTTGCACAAAGGTGCAGGGGCTGCTGGAAAAAGTCTCCTTGTTCTCGTGGGAGGAACAACAAAAACCACATAGCCAGCTGAATTTCCTTTATTGCTCTGCTGCTGGGAAGTTCTTCATGAAACCTGAAGTCCAAGTTTCTCAGATGAATGGGACCCTGGCCCACGTAATCTGAATACTAACTTTCACCCCATTTTTACAAAGATATTATTTGATGCAGCCTCTTTTGTTGATTTTCTTTTTAACTCTGTTTTATGGGCCAGGTAAGCCCCCTTAAAGGTTTTTGTTCAAGAAGGTAGGGTATCCTCGGTGAAGGCACGGACACGTGAATGAGTAACTCCATCAGCAGAAAGTGTCAGAAAGTGTCTCTCACGAGCTGGTGTGTGAGTCCAGATGCTTGTCGAATGAGCAGAAAACCCATCTACCAGCCTGCTCCTTGCACCTGGCCTCCAAAACCACCACGCCTGCATCACTCACTTTCCAACTGCAACCTTGACCTCCAGCCCGTCTGTCTAACATCCCCTGCGTGGCTCTAGGAAAAAATCCAGGTCTTTCCCCGTTTTTGTACCTGCTCCGTATGACTCCCACAGTCCCTGCCTGCAGTTTCTGGGAGCCACAACCTCAGATGGATCCGACAGAACAGAACCCAGAAAGTTTGGGGGAAGATCCCCAGGAATCAGTGTGGGGACCAGCTGAGCAGTGTGCTGGCCCTGGTGAGGTAGATCACTGGGGCTCTATCAGTGGGAGTCTGGAATCCAAGTCCACGGGGTTGTTCGGGGCACTGAGCCATGAAGGGATTTCTCCCAGGCCAGCGTTTTTGGTGCATGGGTTCAGGAACCACAAGGACAAGCCTGACCGTGGAACGCCCGCCCCCTCCCCTGCACACAGTGGCCAAGGGCCACATCTGGCCCACATTAACATTTGTCACTTGGCTCAAATGAATGGCCAGCGAAGGACCTACGTCTGACTGACGCTCGGGAAGACGCAGGGTGCCGTGCTGCGCAGTCCCATGCTGCTTAAAGGAAACTTCATGATTCCTAAGAGTTTTCAGTGGTCTGTTTTTTATGGCTTAAGGTGTGATGACTTTGGGGCTCACACCGTGCGTGCCTTGTCTCTTTCGTCTGACCCCGTGACCCCATGAGACAGGTACTGTCATTGGGATGTGTACCCCCTGAGTTCTCTGCCCGTTGATTTGGGTGGTAAGGGCCCTGGGACCCCGGGGGCCAACTCGGATGGGGACTAAATGCCGTCTCCATCTGGCTGGACTCTGAAGGGAGTGGGTGGCACAGAGGCCATCAGCTGCCGTGTAGGCTGGAGGGCAAAGAGAACAATCAGGAGAAAGATGGAGCGGGGCAAAGTGTGCGAAGGGGGGAACAGCCCTGTTCCAGCCTGTTCCCGAGGCCCTGCTATCCCCGGGCCTTTGGATTCAGTGGGACCGCTGTCCTTTTCTTAATGCACTATTTTAGCTTCAACACATTCTCATGGGTTTCTTTCTACTGGTTACAGTTAAAAACACCCTCACTAATTTCTTCAACAAAGTACAAAGAAGAAAGAGGTGAGGGAAAAACCGATGGCTTAAGAAAGGTTTAAAGACTGGGGAGACACCAGCCCATTGCCATGCAGGGCCCTTCTCTGGATCGAGATTCAAACAAACTTTTAAAAACAAAATAACTGTGTTCTGAAAGTTCGAAAACAGAACTAAAATAAAATCTTGGAAAACCAGAGACTGCCGAAATGAGAGAAGTTAGAAATAGGGACTTTAAATAAATCAACAGGTGTTAAAAAACACAGCAAAGAGCCCTTACCATAAACATCCCTGATTCCCATTTCACAGATGCACTACCAAGGTGGGGACAAGTGAGGTCATCCCATCCGGGAAAAAATGGAGCCGGATTTCACACCCAGGCCTGACCCCAAAGCCTGCGGTCCTAATGATGACATGGCCTCTCGCCCTTGCTCCCGACGGACTCAGACTCACCAGTAAACCAGGACAGAGATCATTCTAGAACATTCGTAAAATATTCTAAGTCCTTCCAATTTAGGTCACCACCTCCGGCCACACTGCCTGCCACCTTGGTGGATCCCTCTGCAGATGGACATCTATTTTCAGGGTTGTGTTATTTTCAAGGTCACATATTTTAATCAGTTCTTCTACAAAGGACCACACCTGGGGTCAGGGAAGAACCCGATGTGAAAAAGTCTAAACGCTGCAAAAGAGCTTCCCTGTGGCGACAGGCCAGCAGGTGGAGAAAGCTTCTGAGAAAGCCACTGCTTTCCTTACAAGCCTGTCTGTGTATTTTATGCGCATATATTTGGGAGACATTTTAAGTTTTACTTAAAAAAAAAACCGTGCCATGAGATCAACCCTGTGCACAGTGCAGTGTTTCTGATTTGTCCTCCAGACCATCGGAGGAAATATTTACAAATGCAGTAGTCAACAAAAGCATTTTCTTTTTTTTTTTTTTTTAAAGATTTTATTTATCTGACAGAGAGAAACACAGCGAGAGAGGGAACACAAGCAGAGGGAATGGAAGCGGGAGAAGCAGGCTTCCCGCCGAGCTGGGAGCCCGATGTGGGGCTTGATCCCAGGACCCTGGGATCATGACCTGAGCCGAAGGCAGACGCTTAACGACTGAGCCACCCAGGCGCCCCAACAAAAGCATTTTCTGTTCATAAAAGATACCTAGGACAGGAGTGCCTGGGTGGCTCAGTGGGTTAAAGCCTCTGCCTTCGGCTCAGGTCATGGTCTCAGGGTCTTGGGATGGAGCCCCGCATCGAGCTTCCTGCTTGGTGGGGAGCCTGCTTTCCCCTCTCTCTCTGCCTGCCTCTCTGCCTACTTGTGATCTCTCTCTCTCTGTCAAATAAATAAATAAAATTTAAAAAAAGAAAAAAAAAAGGATACCTAGGACAGAAGAAAACTGGAAAAGTCAATAAGAAAAGGTCACATGGTTGAATTATTTTCCAGACCGCTTCTTTCCTTCCATTTTTTGCCTTCTGCACAGGCTTTCATTTTGCTCGTTTGTTTTAACATACTTTTGACCCCGTGACGCGTGCAGTGTGGTATTCCGTGCGGCGGGCGCCGCTGGCTGCCGAGCCGGGATCTCTCCTCGCCTTTCCCGAATGGTGGTTATCGTTGTCCTTATTATTACCTTGCTTCTCTCCTCCATCACTGTACACCGGCGCTGGGTGGGGGGAGGCGGGCAGACAATCCGTCTTTTCGTTTCTAGCCACGAGGAACCAGACACATTCGGACCTGGTCGGGAATTTGGCAGAGCCTCTCACGACCCTGGATTTTGAGCCTGGGCTCCAGCGACAGGATGAAACCTTGTGGTTCTCTCCTTGGAAGAAGGCTTGTGTGGATTCTATGGATGTCGTGTGGCTTCGGGTGGGCTGAGCACACACTGCTGAATGCCTCCCCTACAACCATTTTGCTCTTCTGGACTACACCAGGATCCTAATTTCAAGTCTGCAGTCTGCCTAGATACAAAAAGGATCATTTCCCAGCCTCAAGGGCAGTGAGGGGTACCCATGTGACAGAGCCTGGCCGATGAATTGGGGGTGGAAATTAGGGAGCCAGGGGTGGGGTTCCCAGGAGGGCTCCGTAGAAGGGAGCGGAGAATGCTGGAGTGCGTCCTCTTTGCTGCCCCTCTCACCCTCTGGGGCCACGGAGCTAGGAACACACGAGCCAGGGCTGAGGATAGTTGAGCAGAGGGCCGGAGCGGCTGGTTCCCTGACTGCCCCGCTGGGTCCCGAACTGGTGTAGGCTGCCCGGCTCTGGGCTTCCTGTGGTACGAGCAAGACGAACCCTCCCGGATAAAGTCCCCTGAGTCGGGTTTTTGTTACTTGCAGCTAAACACAATCCTAACCGGTACAAGACACGTTCTCTTGTCTCTCGAAACCCACCAGAAACCCATCGGTGCGGACTCAGCCGCGTCCCCACTGTAGGTAGTTAGGCTTGCTGCGATGTTTCGGGCTGCTAAAAACACTTGAGTAATGAGCACCATCGTGCATGAGCGCTGGTGGGCTCTTACACCCTGGCCCCCCCTCCCAACCCGCAAAGCTGTCCGCACACCCCCCATCCCCAGCGCAGCAGCCGCAAATGACTGATGACGACGGAACCGCTCAGGAACCACGTGACAAGCAATGGGCTCTCCACCACGTCTTTTCTCTCCTTTATGTCCCCCCCGCAATCTGAGTCGTGCTCAAAAAGCCACCCAACTTCAGCGAATCGTGGCCGCTGAGTCTACACGAGAAACGAGAAACCATTACAAATGGCAAAGGGCTAAGGGACGTGCTGTCCCCGCCGGTGAGCCCTCCTAGGGGTCACCCTGCCGAGCCAGGAAGCCTGCCTCTCACTGCAGGGTGCAAAGAGTGAACGGATGCAAGAGTTTGAGGCACGAGGAAGGATTTGTACATCCTGGATATCGCCCGGAGCCCTTAACAACATGGTGGTGGGCACTGGGGACAGAAGTCTCAGAGATGATGGACCAAATGTCTCTGTGTGTTGGGGGCTGGGCTGGTGGAGTCGGAGGGGACCTGGGAAGGACAGGTATCAGAAAAGGTGGCAAAGACTGTGAGATCTTGAAAAGGCATTAGACTTTTAACGGCGATACAGGAAATCTGCTCGGGGGGCCACCTGGAACGAACATCACCCTCTCTAACCTCCGGGTTTCCTGCACACTCGTTATTTCCCATGTGGTACGTGGGCTCGGCGTCTGCACCAAGTGATCCCATGTGTGTGGAGGGGTGAGGGGGTGTTGAAGAGCCAGAGGCAACATCCATCTTCCTGGTCCTTAGATGGCGGCGATAAGACCTCTACCCACCATCCTGCCTGCTCTCAAAGCTTCACGCCTCTGCACCTCGTGTTCATCTGGCGAACGGGGAACCTAAAAGTGGCTCATCTCTCAGGCACGTTGGTCTTTGCAATCTTTCAAACACACTGGTTCCCTCCTCGCGCCCTCCTGAACGTCTTCAGTTTATAAACTGAGCTTGTTGTCTATAGGGCAAGGAGGGCCTGGTGTCCGAGTCCCAGAGGTCACCCATTACCCTTGCTTGCGGAAACCAAGCCGTGTGCAGGGTGCTGGGTACTCGGCGGGTGGACGTGACGACCTCCACCTTACAGACAAGGAAAGAGAGGTGATGAGGGAGTTTCGTGCTCAGGATCCCACAGGAAGAAAGAGAAACCCTAACCGTAGGGAGCAAATTCCCTCTGATTCCAGAGCCGTGGAACCGCAAAGAATCGTCGGGCCTTTGTTGGAAGCCCCTCCTCCCACATTCAATCTTTTCCTTCAGAAGGAGCAGCTGGAGCTCTTCCGGCCCCGTGGTTTCCCGAGACACATTCCTTTACTTTTAGGCCCGGGTTCTATACTTGGGTCCGAGGGCCTGAGTCAGGGGGTCCCTTCACGCAGAGACGAGTTTTCTGCCCTTGGCCCCTGCAGAAGGGAAGGATTAGCGAGGCAAAGCCCAACTTGATTGAAAAACAACTTCCCTCCAGGCTGCTTTATGGCTTTGCACCTCTTCCAGCTCTC
>CM053609.1:113925477-113944390 GCA_028646535.1 Procyon lotor
GTGCTCTCTGTGTGGTATTCCCTGAAGTGTCCCCTTAATGACCAGAGGCCACTTAGAAAATACACAGTAGGAGTAATGAATACGGATACCATGGGGAAACTGAGTGCCGTGGAGGGTATTATAATCATCTTGTTTAATTCCCATAACAAGCAAGAGCAGAAGGACTTGTTATGCTTACTTTATAGATAGGAAAACTAAGACCTAAAGAGCTTTGACCCCGGTCCAGGGCCCCACAGCAAAACAATGGCAGAGCTGAGAACTGTGATGGAAAGCAGGGGTTGCCTTTCCCACTCCAAATAGCCATTCTCTCTTCCCTCTGTAAAACTCGAACGCCATTTTTAGGTGGGCACCAGAGACTCAACTTCCCAGCCTGCCTCAAGGTTCACGGCAATTATGGGACCACATGCTGGCCAATGAGATATCAGCAGAAATGCCAAGAGACGGCTCCTTGAAACTTTTTTTTTTTTAAAGATTTTATTTATTTGACAGAGAGAAACACAGTGAGAGAGGGAACACAAGCAGAGGGAATGGTAGCGGGAGAAGCAGGCTTCCCGCAGAGTGGAGAGCCCGATGCGGGGCTCGATCCCAGAACCCTTGGATCTGACCTGGGCCGAAGGCAGACGCTTAACGACTGAGCCACCTGGGCGCCCCTCCTTGAAACTTCTGTTAACAGAGATGTAGCACTCACCACCCCTTGCTTGACCCTTATTTATCAACCCTCCCTCCACCCTGTTGCCTGAAACACTAAAAGTAATGGCTGGAGCTCTAGCAGCCATGCTGGATCATGAGGCCAGGAGCTGGCCGTGTGGTGAGCTAGAGGAAGCCCGGGTCCCTCTGATTTTGCAGTTCATAGTTGCCACACCAGCTCTGGATTGCCCGTGCAGAAATGCGCACCCATTTACGACACTGTTATTTGGGGCTCTCTGTAATGCACGGCCAAACCTAATCAAGACTGATCCAGAATCACCCGTAAGTCTGTCTCTCTTGGAGGTGGAGAAAGCAGAGGCAGGCCGGTTGGTGTGCTCCCAGGGAAGGCTCTGGGCTTGGTGCCTGCTGGGGGCCAGAGTGAAAGGGTGGCTGCCAGATTCCTCCCTGGGGCTCTCCCTACAGGTCTCACTTTACTAGACTTGAAAGAAGTCTGTAAAGTCTCATTTACAAGGTAAATCTATGCCCGGGGCGGCTCAGTGGGGTTCCCGTGGCTTTTACAAGGAAGAGATTCAAAGATCAGTTAGAAAATGCTGACTTACATCAACGGTCACAGGACCAAGAAAGGCCACTTTTGTGTGATGCTGGACACAACAGCATCATAACAACCGTGATAAAGAGACTCTCCACTTGCTAGTGGTCTCTCCCTCTCTCTCTCTCCCTCCCCCCACTTGAAAAGTCAGATTTATTGAGGCATGACTTATAGATAGTTAAATTCACCCTTTCTTGTATACAGTTCTATGAGTTTTGATAAAGTTGAGTAATCACCATATTCAAGATATAGAATAGTGTATCCCCTGCAAAATAATATCTTAGTGCCCGACTCTAGTCAATTCTCTTCCCCAATCCTCAGCCCCTGACAACCACAGATCCATGCTTTTGTGCTATAATTTTGGCTTTTCCAGAATGTTCTATAAATGGAATGCTTTTCAGAGCCTTCAGAATCCGGCTTCCCCCACTTAGCAGGTTTGTGCAGTCCACCTGGGTCATATGTCCTTTCTGAGGGCTGAGCAGGACTCCTCTGCGGGAGGCACCACGGTCTGCTTAGCCATTCTCCAGCCCAGGGACATGTGGCTCGTTTCTACTTTTTGGCTACTGGGAATAGCGCACACACAACGATGTGGGAATGTATGAGAGAGTTGTGTGTGTGAACACGTTTTCCTTTCTCCTGGGAAATACCCAGGAGGGGAATGGCTGAGGCAAATGGGACCGTCTGTGTCACTTTATGAAAAACCACTCAAGTGTTCCCAAGTGGCGGTGCTGTCCTTCATTCCTGCCGACGGCGAGAGCATTCCGGGTGCTCCCCACCTCGCCAGCCCTTGCTGAGAACTACCGTAAAGTCACAGCATCAGACGCCAGTGATCATTCCTGCCCCAGCCCCCAGACCACCACCACCACCACCACCACCACCACCACCACGGTACCCTGCTCCTGACTGGGACCCGCCCGCAGCTCCCTCTCCTCTCCTGCTCGCTGCCCCCAACGGGTGTGGTACCCCAGCTAACCACAAAGCACGAAGCCTGCTTCTCTCTTGTCATTGTGGACAGAAAGAGCTGCCCGAGGGAGAGCAGACGGATTCGGTTCAGCCCGTACCAGGCAGCCCCCCGCCGCATCACAGGGGCCCCCTCTGGCCATCAGGACCTTCTCCCGCCCGTCTGGTCTGCCACCCCTGGAGTCAGGCCGGGCCACGGAAGCAGAGATTGCTCAAGGGGCCACACGGCTGTTGGCACAGAGGCCCCCGCCAGGGGAGGGTCAGTGGACAAAGAGATGGTAACCTCGACGAAAGCAGTGTGACTGCCCCACTCACCAGCCCCCTCTTGGAAAACACCCAATCTGTATGAGGGAGGGAGGATGAGCATCCAGCTCTTGATTTTAGCTCACGTTGTGATCTCAGGATCATGAGATTCAGCCCGCATTGGGCTCTGGGCTCGGGGGAGGGGGGGATAAGCTTGAAGATTCTCTCTCCCTTGCCCTCTGCCCCTCCTCTACCTGCACAGGCGCACGTGCTCTTTCTCTCTCTAAATCTTTAAAAAACAAAAGGTGCGTTCATACCTGCGGGGGGGGGGGGGTGCAGCAGGCTTGGCACAGGCTAACACAAAATGGAACAGGACACATAGAAGTGAGCACATCCAGCCTAACCCCCGTGACTTGGACGTCATCATCCTCACTTTGCAGAAGAGGAACGAGAGCCCAGAGACACACAGCAACCCGCTCGGGTCACGCGGCCGGAGTGGCCAGTTGGCGAGTCCATCTGGGCTTTCCCGACTCCAGTGTATCTTTGGAAGGAAGCTTATTTTAAAAGCTCCTATGTTACCACCATGTTCCAGGTATTTTAATGCCTCATAAAAAACCTTCCAGCACCTTCTAGAATTCATTCATTCATTCATTCATGCAAATGTTTACTGAGTGTTCTCTGTGTGCCAGACGCTGTTCCAGACCCTTGGGTCGTGTCTATGAACGAACCAGACCAAATCCCGCCTCGGCAGAACTTAAGGTCTAACGAGCCAGCGGGTAGAGCTGGGAGACATGGGCTGCCCAGGGTCCCCCCCGTGGCCCCCCCAACCCCCAGGCCCTCTCCCAACCCAGAGAGGCTTGCCCAAGTCAGGAGTGGGCAGCCAGAGCCCCAAGAGGATATTCTGAGCTTCGAGGTGCTCAGCCTCCCCTGAGATCCACATCAGAGGGGAGGTGCTCTGAAAGCAGGAGCAAGAGTGCTCCCCAAGCACACAGCTGTTCTGTGCATTTGTTCCGGTGTTTTCTGAGCACCCACACTGCGCACCAGGCATGGGGGGCACAGGGGACCACAACAGAGGTCTTGCCCCAGAGGGTGCTCACACCCTCCAGGGGAGAGCTATCAAAGCTTGTTAGGGGGCAGAGGGCTAAGTGCTGGGGTGCTGGAAACAGAAGGTGGAGAATCAAGGAAGGCTGCCTGGAGGTGGTGAGCGGCAAGGGGAGACAGATGGGGAACGGAGGGAGAAGCACTCCTCACTCGGGCTTCACTGGACCCGCTCTGCCACTGGGAGGAAGACAGGCCAACCAGTTCAAACCTCCTTCTCCACGGAGGAGACTGAGACCGGGAGGCCAGTCGGGGTCTGGTGGCTCCTCGGGAGCCTAGCACCGACGGCTGCTGGCTCTGGAAGGGCTGCTATGCGGTGGGTCTGCGTTACACACATGGCGGGCATCAGCTAATCCACGCCACAGTTCTGAGTGGGGTATGAGAATCCCCCCCCCGTTTCTCGTGAAAAAGTGCCTTGTGCAAAGTCACGCTATGCGGGTAACCTGTTCACAAAGTCCCTGGCGAGCTCTCCCAAGCACTGAAAACAAAGAGCCTTAGCCAGGAGCAGAGCGGGTGAATGTGCCCGGGGGCCACCGACTGGTCTCGGGGACCACAGCACCTGGGGAATGACTAGACATGCAAATTCTCGGTCCCAACCAGACCTAGTGGGGTGCGGCCGGACAGCTGGGGTTCAACCGGCCCTCCAGGCAATTCCGACGGGCCCCTGGCAGGGTTCCTCAGCCTCAGCGGGGTGCACATTCTGCACTGGGTCATTCCCTGTGATGGGGGCCGTCCTGTGCATTGTAGGATGTTGACAGCATCCCCTGGCTGCCCCCCACCAGAGACCAGGAGCATCCTCACTGCTGTGACAACCACAAATGTCTGCAGACCTTGTCAGAGGTCTCCCGGGGGCAAAGTTGCCCTGAGCTGAGGACAAGGGACCCCCGGTTTGAGAACCACTATTCTCCCGGGCACAAAGCAGATGCCCTCCCTCCAGGAGCTCCCAGGGGAACTGCTTCGAGGAGCAGTACAGGGTTCAGCCCAGGCCCCCAGCTCTGCACTGTGATCGTCCTCACTCCACGGCACCACCTGGCCCTCACTGGCCGTCTCCCCTCTGGACAGCCCCCTCCCCGGGAGAGCTGGTTCACGAGCTCCGTCCACACGGGCCACCCTGGGCCAGTGGCTTTCCTGCCCGGCTCTCCCAGGACCACCGAAACCACCCCCCTCGGCCCGTGCCAGCGGGGGAGGGGCTGAGAGAAGCCCAGGATCCGGTCAGACTGTTCCATTTCATCTTAACTCCTGGCCCCCACTCGCTCCCATTAGAATCAGCTTCACAACCAGTTTTTTCTGCCTACAGGTCCAGTGAAGGGAGTTTGAGGGGGACCCAGAACCCCATTCCCAAAAAGGACAGCAGCAGCCCCAAGTTTAAAAATCACCACAAATGTTGATCGAGAGTCAGAGAATGTTTGACCTGGTCATCATTTTTCGGGGAACCTATCTAGCCTGAGAAAACACCACCCCAAGGTCAAGGCGGCTGTCTGGAGGGAGACGCTCGAGGGGGAGCTCTAGGGGGAAGGCAGGGGCCGCTCTCTCCGGAGCGAGCTGGTTAAGGAAATTCCAGTCGGGCCGCTCAGCGGGGCACGGCTCGTCCACTCTGTGGGCACTGCCGGGCCGGCTCAGACCGGGCCCTCCCGGCAAAAGGCTCCCGTCACAAGTCACAGCAGTGTGACAACAAAGTGATAAGGTGCCGAGAGCAGGGGGAAGGGCTTCACCCTGCTCGGGGTGTCAGCGAGGCTCCCAGCAGCACAGAAGAAGGCAATGGATGAGACGCGACACCGAAAAGCCCAAAGCAGGCCCCAAAGGGGTAATGGATACAAGTGTGGAAATAGGAACTCGTGAAACATACCGGAGGGACGACACAGAAGTGTGAGGGTGGGGGCCCCAAAATGTGGTTGTAGGACCTGGATAACCCCGCGGAAACAAAAGCAGCAATTGCTACAGATGAGGACCCCCAGGGACACCCCTGCAGACCACAGCCCCCTGCGGCACAAGGGCTTCCCTGGGCCTCATCGTAAGGCGGGCACTGGCTTCCTCCGCATACAGACCAGGGAACGGGCCTGGGAGGTCAGGGCGGGGCGGGGGGGTGGCTCGCCCTGGAATCCGGGGCACAGAACACTCTCGGAGGGCGGGTGAGCCTTCCCTCCCTTCCCCTGTCCCCTCGTCACCACCACCAGCCGGGATGGCCCCACCAACACCGCGAGTCACCGTTTTAACTCCTTGACCACAGGGTCTCTAGATCTGAGCCCAGGTGAGGGATCTAAGGCCACTAGACCCAGGATTATGGGGGTGGGGGGGGACCTGACCCACTTGCTCGGAGGGCACACTCTGACCTCCCCTGTGCCAGATGTGCAATGTCAAAGCCAGGCCTCCAAGCCGCAGGCCAGGCCGGCACCAGCCTGTGTGCCCCACGTGCTGGGGCATCTCATCCATCCACTGCGTGGATGCAGCACTCCATCCCCTCCCGTCCGTCACAGGGGCCACGAGTGGCAGCTACAGAGGGCCCCTGCTCGTTGCGGGGCCCTGATGGATCTCCTCACATCTGAACAGTCCCAAGCGGAGGGCAAGAGTCACTTCCATCCTATAGACGAGCAATGGAATGAGTCTCTCATATAGACGAGTCTCTTGTATATGAGACGCAGAACGGTGCAGTGACTTGTCCAGGTGGCAGGGAAGCTGGAGCAGCAGGTCCCGTGATGGAGTCAGAGGTCAGGCAGGAGAGGAGGCCCCTGGACAGTCTCGGGGACACATGTGAGGCAAGTAATTCAGAAGGGGGTTTGAGGTTCAAGGACATTGCACCACGAGAGGAGAAACGCAGGAACCGAGTCTGCAGAGGGAAACACTGAAAGTCCTTAGAGATCACAGTCTCGCCCAAGTCCTGCCGAGTCGAAATATAATGTCAGCCCCGCGGGTTATGTTGCAAATTTCTAGTCGCCCTATTGTAGAAGGTCAGGCAACGCGGGTGAAACTCACTTTAACGATGTATGTTACTTAATGGACTATATCTAGAGCATTTTCATTTCAACTCGTGAGCAATATTTAAAGACCACTATTGAGATGTTTTACACCCTTTTCTCCCAGTGGGTCTTCAAACGTGGCACATGCTTCCCACGCCTAGCCCATCCCAACTTGCATGAGACACAAGTCCCCAGGAGCCTCAGGTGAGTGACCACAGAGGAGAGCGTACATCGAGGCATGCAGTAGTTCACTGCAGACACTGAGGTCCAAATGGGGGATTCAGCAAGGCCAGAGCCACAGGCTTGTAAACCACACTGTAAACTGAGCTTCGGTGGGGGGGTTGGTGGGGCTTAGGTGGAAAGAGCACAGGTTTGGGAGCAAGAAAATCCAAAGCCAAATTCTGAGCCTGCAACTCTGACCAGCTGTGTGACCCTGAACTTTGTACTGGACCTCTCTGAGCCTCAATATCCTCTATAACAAAATGAGCACCTCCACTACTCATACAGTTTCTGGAGAGTTAAATATAAAATACCCACCAGAGTTCTTGACACACAGTAGGCAGTCAATACAGGGACATAATGGTGACATAGATGGGGACCGAATTGCCATCACCGTTTACATTCTGTCCTTCCCAACAAAGAAAAATGGCGCTTGGACAGACCAGTCCCTTCTGGCTGGGACAGGGGCAGGAAGAGGAAAGAAGATGACATGGGGACAGGAGAGGACATGCCCCCAGGGCACTAGACCCTCAGGGCACATAGAGGAGTAAGACAAAAGCCACACCAGCTCCGTGGCCCGAAGCCAACCAGGGTACTCTCAGTGGTGGGGAGCAAGTCTTCAGAGCTGAGCCTAGTTGAGAGGAAGTGAATCACAAACCTTTTGATCCCCCTGATAATGGCCCAAAGCCCCATTAGCTTCGGTGCATGGAAAAAAGTCCAGAAGCTCTACCTCCAACTCCAAAGACACACCCATTTTCACCCAGGGCGGGGCTCCAGGGGTCCACACAACTGTGCCCCGAATCCAACATGGCCCCTACAGCAATTTCCGGGGGCCCCAGTGGGTAACGCTGTGTCTTTGAGCCATGCTCCTGCCCACCACAGCCTCAGGCTGAGCTGACCCCTCAGCATGGAATGTTCCTCCCCCTTCCACCTAGATAATTTCCATTTACTCTTTTCATTTCAATTGCAAACATTACCTCGTCCGCAAATCCATCATGGCGCCTATGGGGGGCTCCCTTGTCAGACGCTCACGATGGTTCCCCATCACGGTCATCATTATATCCCGATGGGACCATGGGGATGGACTCCCTGCCACAGAACACAGACAGGCCTGTCTCTCCCTGGTAGCTGGGAGGGAGCTTGAGCAGACGCTCAGTAACTATCTGTTGGATGTTGTCCTTGCATGAAGTTAACTCAGGAACCAGAGGGGCTCTGCTTGGTCTGACATGGAGAGAAAATGGGCAATATTTTAGAAAAAATAATCACAGAAAAAAAATCGCAGCTTCTCTTGACGCAGTAAGCGATTTTTCCTGGACTAATCCGAAAGGGTCATGCATTATCGCATCGCTCTGCTGGATTCTTCCAACAGCTGGAGAGTGCTTGGTTATAATGGACACAATTCACAGAATGACTATTACATCAACTATTGATTCTCCAAGAACCTCGGAGCTGGGGCTTCAGATCAAAGAGTCTTTTGAGTGAGGGGCACATGGAGTTATGACTCTTCCTCATACACAAGTGGAGACAGCACTGGAGAAGCACGGGTTCCCCCTTCATTTGCATCGATGGTACCCTATTAGTCTCAAATGGGTCATTACCACTCCTGGGGAGAAATGTGGAGGGAGATTTTGATGGTCACCTGATTAGCATTTCGTGGGCTTGCTTGAGGATACTAAACCACCTGCAACATTTGGAACATCTCATCCAAGGAAAATCATTCTGCTCCAAAAACCAACAGAGTCTCCCTACTACTCATTCATTGAAGAAAGTGGGCCACCAGCCAGCCTAGGCCAGGTCCCCAGGGTGAAATGGTGGTGGGGGAGGAAATGAGTCCAAAAGGTCACTTGATTATTACGAGGTGACGTTTTCAGTTGAAATGAAAAGAGTAAATGGAAATTATCCAGGTGGTAGGGGGAGGAACATTCCATGCCGAGGGGTCAGCTCAGCCTGAGGCTGTGGTGGGCAGGAGCATGGCTCAAAGACACAGTGTTACCCACTGGGGCCCCCAGAGATTGCTGTAGGGGCCATGTTGGATCCGGGGCACAGTTGTGTGGACCCCTGGAGCCCCGCCCTGGGTGAAAATGGGTGTGTCTTTGGAGTTGGAGGTAGAGCCTCTGGACTTTTTTCCATGCACCGAAGCTAATGGGGCTTTGGGCCATTATCAGGGGGATCAAAAGGTAATCACTAGATTATTAACGAGCACCCACAAACACTGCCCCACTCTGGACCCCTCTCTAACTCAGGCTGGACCACTCACCTTCTGAACATTCCAGCACATTCCGGGCTCACACCAACGTCCTCACTCACCCCAGGGGGTCATGCCGGCTCACCGTCACCTAACCATCCTAGACCCTCTCCCAACACAAGGTGCTACCACCTCCGTCTTGCTGGGTGGCGCACCCCCCATCATCTCTCCCATCCCCAAAGGATGCCAGGCCTCCAACTACACCACTCACTTAAGTGTTAGCTAGTGCCCTGTGGTCTTCACAACATCCTCCCAAGGATAGACACCGAATCTAACCTTAAAATACGGACTAAGCAATCGATCCATTCCCATGGTTCAGTTGGACCCCATCAAAATCTCCATCACCATACCAAAAGAAGAAAAAAAAAATCCCCTTTTAAAGAAAGAAACATTTATTTAAAAGGTCCTGCTGAGCGCTGGGCACTGGGCATTCATGACTTCACAGAGTCCTTCAAACAACCCTGGGAGGGCATTACTATTATTAACGCCACATTCCAGAGAGAAAAGGGCAAAACTCCATAGGGACCCATAACTGGGCTAAAGTTCCACAGCCCCAAAACAAAGGGGCTAAAATTCAAGTTCATACCCGGCCTCAAACACCTCTTTCCACCCGAGATCAGGCAGGCTCTCCTTTCTCTGGTTTGGTTCTTATTCATCAACTCTGCTGAATCCATCAGGGCATCATTGCAGGGGGCCTGCGGGGTCATGTGTTGATTCCGCCTTTCCTGGTTATCTCCAAGGTGCTTCCACGGTGCTCCTCCTCCTGGGAAATCCAACCCACTCAAAAATCAAGAAGATCAAGTGCAGTCGGCCTGCCAGCGTCTGATGGAGGTGCACGAAGGATAATCTTTAATCTTGCCATGAAGAATAGCTTAACTTTCAAAGCTTGGCACCAGCCAATTCTCCCCCAGGTAGCCTCTGGCTTTGGGCTTGGGATGTTTTAGAAAAGCAGGCAGGGCTCCAACATCAAACAATGTAGCAACCAAACAACCCGTTCCTTCCCTGGTTGGTTTTTCTCTCCTGGGAGCCAGTGTATCCCGTGGGCGGCACAGGCTGCAGCCCAGCAGAGAGGAGCCTCTAGCCTGCTGGTTGTGGATCGGAGACCTGGGAGGACGTCAGGGGCAAGTTTGTTAGAGAAGGTTCCTCTGCTCCTAAAGCTGCACCCTTGCCCGGACCCCTGATCTCCACGCCTCGAACCTGCAGGTAACCAGAGCGTGTGGCTGGGGAAACAGCCAGGAGGGGTGACCGAATGTGCCTGCAATTTCCCTGATCTCCCCTGGTAACCGAGACTGGGCAGCAGTCTCTGGAAAACAGTCAAAATGGAAGGGAACGCAGCCAAGCGAGTATCCTCACACTTCAAACCTTCGGGCTGGGGTGGACGCGGCCGTCGCCGGCTTCCTCCTCGGCTGCTCTGAGACACTGGGAGAGGCGAGGGAGTGACTTCCTACCGAACAAGAGTCGGGCTTCTACTCAGCACAGGCTTCTGATTTCAGTCCATCTTGAAATCCTACTAAGACCTAGAGTAAAGGGGTCTTTCTGGGGTATACGCTATGTATTTAGAATATAAATCCACAAGGATGGAGAGAACAGAAGGAGGGAGGACAGCACCCAAAGGGTGGAGAGAAGACAGACCCATGGTAACGGATTAGTGAGAAGTCCACACCTTAATGTGGCGGCGAGGAAGGGCAAAGACAGCCCAATTTACAACCCAGAAGTCTCAAAGGTTCTTGGGAATCAGTGGTAACGGGTATCTGTGGACATGGGGTTGGGGAGGGAAAACGCAGTAAGATGATGAGTCCCTTTATCCCCTCCCCCATGTCTACTTGCAGGTGACGGTCCCATCCTCCATCAGGCACAAGACCACAAATCTGTTCTCTAAAGAGGATAAAACAGAAGGTCTGAGCGTGAATTGGGCTGAAAAACGGCACAGTACGTGATTTCTACACACTGGATGCTGAGAAGCTCCTCACCCCAGGGCCTCTTTTCTTCCTCCAGCTCCCAGACCCCCACCCCTCACCCCTAGCATCCTGGCCGGGACCCTCCGGACAGAAGACTGTAAGCCTCTCTCAATCTGATCAGCCAGGAGGAAAGATCTCAGGATACTGACCTCAGGGTTCCCTGTGACGCAGCCCAGCAGGGTGCCCATCAGAGAGACTCCCCGCCAAGAAGCCCCCTTGCCTATGCTCTAAGCTCAGAGAACACTTTTCAGTCCCCAACTCTTAAATATGAGAAAACAATCAAGGACTATGAGCCAGCTAAACAAAGAAGGCTCTAACGTGAAAACTCCAGACCCAACCGACCCACATAAACAAGGAGGAGAGCAGATGTAACACACACGCAGCAACCCCTCCCCTCCCCGGCTCTGTGCCCTTTGCCTCCAGCAGCTCCCACCATTGGCACAACTCCCAAGGCAGACCATGATATTATTTTCATTTTTCAGGCGAGGCATTTGAGGAATAATGACGTTGAGTAACTTGCCCAAGCTCACAAAGCACGTGAGTGGCAGGGCCAGGATTCAAACCAGGCCATTTGGCTCTGTGCTCTCAGCTACTGCCTTTCAAAGCACCCCCTCGGCTGTCACTGTCCACTTTTAATATTCCCAGTGCGTAGGAGAAGGTACCGCAACCCTGAAATAAGACTTCTCTAAAGAATAAGAAAGAGCTCTTGTAAATTAAGATACAGAATATAAAATTGATGAAATCTCCCAGAAAGTAGAGCAAAAAGCAATGGGGATGGAAAATCGAAAATTAGAGGATTAGTCCAAAAGGACCAATATCCAAATAAAAGGAGTTCTAGAAGATTAGAGAAAACCATTAGCAGAAATCACGATTGCAAAAAAAAAAAAAAGAAAGAAAGAAAGAAAGATTTCCCAGAACAGAAGGCCACAGTTTCAGAGGGAAATGTCTCGCTAAGTGATCAGCATGGGGAGACCAGCAGCCAGGCAGGCCACCCTGAAGTCGCAGGGCACTGGGGACAGAAAGAGGATCCTATAAGCTTCCAGAGAGAGCAAAGCAGGTGACACAAAGGATCAAAAATGGCTTCACACTTTTCAACTGCCACCCTGGGAGCTACAAGACAATGGAGCAAGGCTCCGTTTCCAAAGGAAAATGATTTCCAACCTAGAATTTGATACCCAGCTAAACTAGCAAAACCAAGAGTCTGAAGAGAATAAATTCATTTTCCCACAGGCAAGTTCTCAGAAAGTTGGCCCCTCAGGCACACTTTCTCAGGAAGGATGTGCCCTTGTATTTAAGAGCCTAAGTCAGAAGAGGAAGACAGGAAATGAGAGATCAAACCCAGGAGAATAGTGGGGGTTGGGCCCAGGTGACAGTGACAGAGGGCCCAGGTGATAGCCAGGCCCCAGGTATAGGGTAATGAGTCCAGACTGGAGATCAAAGGACCCTGATGTGCTCAAGAAGAGAAAACTCAGAGAATTTATCTGATGCAACCAAACAAGCTGAGGGGATATCCGGAACACTGAGCAAGTTTGGGGATAATACGCACATATGCCAATAACAACGGACAGTTCTGACTCCAAGGAAACCAAAAACAGAACAGGAAAGGAAGAGCCATAGCTCTGAATAGTGCCGGCCTAGACGTAATGATGTTAACCCCAATTACTAATCTTCCAAAAGTATGATGAAAACATACCAGACAGGTGGGAGGATCTGAGGTTAGAAGAGGTAAGGAGATCAATAGCCTTACCTTCTAGGACTGGAAATCTGAACCTTGAACCAAATATCAAGACAAAGGAATACGTGCACGTTATTCCAAGACATCGAGGAAAACACCAAAATCACCAGCCAAAAAAACTTGCAAGAGATTGCTTCTGGGAAAGGAGGTAACAAGGGGAACCATGTTTTTCATACAAACCTTGGAAAACTATAGTTACGTATGATTTAGAAAAGGCAAAGTACAGGGAAACATGCCAAAGATATGCGATGCCACTGAATGTTCTAACAACCAAGAGAAGGTGGGGTTTTTCACCAAAAACATGTTGGAAGGCTCAGATATCTACGGCGAGCCAACAGAAAAGAGACTAAAATTAAAATCCCAGCTCTGCCAGATCCTGGAATCTATACTTTCGAGTCTACATGCAAATATCCAACAGATATACACGGAGCACACGCTGAGCCTAGATCAGGAAGCAAGGCCCTGGGACACAGTGGTGGTGGCCAGGCTGGGCCCCAGTACCCAACCCAGTGAGCCTTCTGGTTCACCAGGGTAAGCCGAGCCGTCAACAGGCTGCCACCAATAACAAATCCCAGCACAGCAGTGCCCACCCAGGGCAGACAGTCTATCAAGGGCAACTCCTGACTGATTCCTGGCTGCCTCCTCTGCTCACCCATCATCAGTCCTGTGGCCTCATGGTGCCTTGTCCCCCGCATCCCCCCCATCACATGCCATTTCGTGGGAACTTGACAGGCCATCATCCAGGCCTGCCAACGCCCTGCCACTGGGGCCCAAGGGCCTCAGCTTTGGTTGGAAAAGTATCACTTTGTGTTTTGTTTTAGATCAGAGTCAAGCTCAAAGGCCAGATCAGCTCTCCAAGGGAGAGTTCCACACAGTCCCTTGTGTACATGAAAGGAAAGTGAATCCCCTGTACAGACTGGCTCCAGCAAGTAGTGGTGGGTCTGGAGGGCCGAGGGGATGCCATGCTGACCTCCTCTGGGCCTCAGTGTCTGCATCTGTAGACGGGATAGAACACTAATCTCACGGTTACAACAGAATTAAATGATGATACAATGAAGGTGACTGTGCTTTATAATCTGACACTGCCCTTATCACAACCCATGATGGGGATGACAGGATGGTTTCCCATGGCTGCCTCCGGTCAGTTCTGCCATGGTTCAAGGTTATAGGGATTTCATTTCATCCCATTCTTAAAATGGGATCCCTGTCCCTACTCTTCTCAACTCTGCCCCTGGGAACCACTAGTCGGGAATCATCAGTTAGGAATTTAGACTTGATTTTGTCACAGTGTGAAGAACCAGGTAGGGGCATGACCACGAACAGCTGAGTCACTGAGTCGCTGAGTCCCCTCAGATAAGGCTCAATACCCAAGGCTGGCTGACTTCTTGCCCAACATCCTTCAGCCTGGTCCAGCTCTCTTCCGCGGTTCCAAGTCCACTGTGCCCTCCATAGCCAACTGGGCCTGGAGCCAGCATTCACCAAGTCTCTCCTCTACCCCAAACCAAAGTCCCATCAGTGTTCCCTCTTCATACCCCAATCCTCCAACTTATTTCATCCTCCCAGACTTAAACTTCTGATTCCTGGTTCTACGACTTGTTAGCTCAGTACCTTGGCATTCTTGCTCAGCCTTAGTGTTTGGGGGACAGATAATAATGCCTATCGTGGGGGCTGTTTGGAAGACATGCACAGTGTCTAGGAGGTGGCCAGCCCCCTCCATATTCCCCATAATCACAACACCAATGCCCTATAACCAACAAAGACAATCCTTGGCTTAGTTGATTTTTACACAACCTGTACTCAATATTACACATTTACAACAACGACATGCCAAATTACCCTCTTACTCAAGTCAGGTCATAGTGTGACAGTGAAGGGGCCAAGCCACAGCACAGGGAGCCCTTTAGCTACACTGCCTTCTTCATGGTACCACATTTCAGAAATCACTGGAATATCTGATTGCATTTCATCCTTGTTTTATAAAAATAAGTAGAAACAGAAAAAAGAAAGCATCATTATCAGTGATTACCACTGGTTTCATACTTAATACCAGGAAGATGATGAAAGCAGAGGAACTTTAAGTGGGGGGGGGTGCCCTTCAACTAATAAGGAAGGGGAAAATGGGTAAAAACAGTAAAATACAATATGGTGGCATTCAACCATGCCCCAATCGTGAGGCTTGATTAGGACTTTTCTTTTATTCTCTGGGAATTTAAGTTCCTCATAACTTGTATGTCTCGCCTTGGACTTTAAATGGTACCAAAAATTGAGAACTGCCCATAAGCCAATACCCTAAGGATGTTCTCTTGAAGGGAGGTGTTACAGTTCCCAGAATGTGTTGAGTCCAGCATCGCCCCAACGGGGTGGGTACCTAGAGGCCGCTGTGATGTCACTCTCTTCATGCCCCAGCCATCCATACCCCCGGGCCCCAGATCAGAGATCGGTCTCCATGTCGTTGTCCCCAGGGTCATTCACAGCCCTGTGTGTATCTCAGGTCACACCACTGCCTGTGGATTCCTGGCTGGAGTCCCTGCAAGCCCAGGCCAGCCCCCCTCAAACCCCGCTCTCCTGCCCTCTGCCAGGTAGCCTTGGCCAAGTGGTGGCAGCCCTGTGGCCAGAGCCCCGGTCTCTGAACTCCTGGCTCAGGCTCCATGCCACCACCTGGATGTCCACCAGGCTTGACAGCCACTTGTAATTCATTTGTGTGCCAGTTTCCTATTGTTGCTATGACAAGCTACCGGATACTTAGTGGCTTAAAACAACATAAACTTATTACCTTTCGAGATGGGCTTGACAACTAAAATCGAAGTTACCAGCAAGACTGTGCTGCTTCTGGAGACACTCGAGGGAGAAGCCATCTCCCTCTCTCCTCCAGCTTCTAGAAGCTGCCCGCACTCTCCTGCTCAGGGCCCCTTCTAGCAACGGCACCGCTATGACCCTAATCAGCTCCCCCTGTCACCTCTCCTCTCTCTCTCTCTCTCTGATCCTCCTCCTGCCCTAAGGATGCTTGAGCTTAATAATGGGACCCAGCTGGGTAATCCAGGATTATCCCATCCCAACAGCTTTCAAGTAACCACATCTGCAAAGTCCCTTTGCCGAGTGAAGTAACATAACCAACTCCAGGTTTTGGAGATCAGGATGCGGCCGTCTTTGAGGGTCCAGGCCTCAGCCTCCCACAACTCCGCGGACAGTTCTGAAGACCTGGTCCACAGGAGGTGCTCACGGGGCAAAGATACATGCGTTCCTCTCAGGGACCTACTAGTGGGGGCCCCCGGGGGCCCCGAGGCGGCAGCCATGATTTCCACCCAGGCGGGTGCAGGCGGGGTTCAGGGAGGCCACCTGAGGCCGGGTCACGATCCTTCTCTGCAGGAGGCATGTAGAGGGTCAAGACGTGGGTGCAGCTGGGGCTGGGTCACTCCGGGAAGGGCAGGAGAAGTGAGGGAGAGCCAGAGCACACGGCACCTCTTCTTCCTGCGTCTTCTACCAAAACACGGAAAGATCCCCGGGGCCGCAGGGATGAAGCGGGATCAGAGGTGCCGGAAGCAGGAAATCAGTGGTCCCGGGAACCGAGGAGGACGTTGGCAAAAGCAGGTGGAAAGGTGAGAGGGGAGAGCCACTTCGGGGCCGAGTGGAGGATGCCCGGGGCGGACTGAGCTACGGCACCAGCAAACTGGCAGGTCATCGCCGTGCCCCCTCCCCACCCCCCGTCCCAGTTCCCAGCTAGAAGGCCTCAGAACCCTGCTTTTTAAGTATGTCATACCATAGAGGATTGAAAATAGTTTAAAAGAGGAGAGGGATATAAATATCGCAAAGGTTCCTGCCTGCGTGGAGAGCCCCCCAGGAGAGCGAGGCAGGAGTGGGGCATGACATCATCAGAGCCCTAAAGGGCCTTCCAATGAGACCTCCAGTTCTGCAAGACTGGACCAGTGACTCTAGGGCTTTCTGCTGATTCCCCAGATCCTCCCCGGCTTGTCTCCGTCCCCGTCCTGGGGGACCCGGGGCTATAATCGCCCATACAGTGGATCACGGGGCTCCAGAAGGGCGAGATGAAAAGGAAATTGTCAGGGGCCGGGCTACTCCTGGGACCCACTTCTCTGTATGCCCTGCACCCAACCCTGGCCGCAATCCTCCCCAAGAGCGCCCCCCTTGCCCACCACCATACACTCCCCTACTCCCTGGTTGCACAAAAGATAAAGATTTGCATTTACAGATTTTTTCCCATCCCCCCAGGACGCCCACCCTTCAGGCTGGATTGGACCTCCCCTCACGCCCATATTCCTGCAGCACCCACACTAAGCACCCTCAGTCCCAACACGCTTTATCTCAGCCTCATAATCTCCATCTCCTCTATGTCCTGGGAACCCCTGCAGTGGCCCCTTCACCCCTTCACGCCAGCTCCCAGGGTTCCAGGATCCCAGCAATCCCAGGGCTGCTGTGTGACTGAATGGCCCTCGAAGAGAGCACGTGCTTTTGCCAGGCAGGCCCAGAACCCTCCTCGCATGCATCATCAACCTTCTAGAAACAAGGCTAAGCCTGTTACACGTGGAATGAGCATTGTCTGCTGAAGTACCGGGGGCATCTCCCACTGGTCAAGTGCCAGGTCTGGGTTCGAGGTCCCCACCAGCCCTCAGAAAGGCCTCTGGATTCCCACATCCCAAAGCATAAACAACTAAACAGTAAATATTTCCGGTTTTGTGGGTACTTCTTTGTCACGATGGCTCAAATGCCCTTGGAGGGCAGAAGCAGCGTGGACAATAGGCAAACAAAGGAGCACAGCTGTGTTCCAATAAAACTTTATTCACAAGAACAGGCAGTGGGCGGAGATTCAGCCTGCAAACCAGAGTTTGCCGCCCCCTCCCCCGCTCTGATAGAAAACAATTGATGAAAGACAAGGAGAGGGGGGAAAAAACCCACCAAGGATTCTTTAAAGCCACACTTGTGATTTTTGATGCTGCCTCTAATTCCTTCTGTGACTGACACAATCTAACACTGGGGGGGGAATGACACACAGGGAGGGGGTGGGAGAAATCAGAAAAGGTTTCTATGGGAACGGGGAGTTCACTTTTAATGGTTCAATTCCTAAAAAGACAATTACTTTATTTTTCTCACTTCCCCTCTGAAGCAGGTCAGGCGAGACCTCTGGCTGGTCGGGCGGGAGGCCTGCGTCCCGGGCCTCAGCTGTTCCAGGCAAAAATTAAATGCCAGAGTGTCTCACGGGTCAGGGAGGGCACTTATTGCAATCAGGGCCTCTTCAGCCAAGGGCCGCTTTCCTGGAGCGCTCAGTGGACTCAGAAGTCCTGCCTCTCCGGTGAGGCTCGGCGGCGGGCGGGCGGCTCGGGGCTGCTGGCTGGAGTCAAGGCCAAGTGGGAGCCGGGGCCACTAATAAGTAATCCTATGGTGACCCCTCTTCCTAGTTCTGCCGCCAACAGACCGGGGGCCCCCCCCTCTCGGAACTGACCTCCGTTCTACCTGGCCCCTACATTTAGGCTCAGTTCTACGTGGCCTCTACATTTAGGCTCAGCATAAATGTAACATGGGTGAAGGCAGGATCCCCTCGTTTGCCCTGACTGTGGACGGGTCACCCCACCCGGGGAACCTCGAGCTCTGCCCCACTGGTTGGGAGCAGGTGTCCCAGACCCTCCCTGGGCTTCTCATAGAAGCTGTAACTGATCAGCCGAGAACAGACCACGAATGCACACCGCCGGCTACGATCTACTTCTATGACACACTTATAACCGCAACCTCTACTAGGGGGGACTCTCAGTGGGGGTGAGCACCTAGCACTTAACACTGAAAAGAATCCAGGAGGGAGACCAGCTGCTGCATGCCAGCCACCCACGTGGGCCGGGGACTGGAACTCAGGTGCCTTCATGTGGGCACGCTCTGTCTGGGCCATGCCACCCCTGACACCGCCTTCCAGGGGGCCCACCTGAGCCCGATAGTTCAGCCCTCTTGTTTTGCAGCAAGGAAACTGAGGCACAGCCAGGGGAAGAGATTTCCCAGGATCCCACAGCAAGTTGGTGACAAAGCTGGAACTCGGGCCTAGGGTGTCAGCCTCCAGGTCCTGGCTAGGGGTTCCCCAACTGCACAAAATGCTCCACCCGGAAAGACCCCTGGAGAAGAATCTACACCCCAAGTGAGGGATGGAGCCGGGACTGGAACATGGTCTTTTGGGGGGCAAAATTCAGAGTTAACTCAAAGCCTGTGGCCTGACTCCGGCAGGGAGCCTGGAAAAAATATTCTACGTGAGGATTTATCCTTTAGACC
>CM053609.1:113949896-113990280 GCA_028646535.1 Procyon lotor
CTGTCCCTCGCAGACACCCCACCACCTCGGGTCACCAGCCTCCGCACAATTCCGAGAGGCCACCCCTGCGGAAGGGAGGGACCCTGGCCGAGGCCGGGCGCCGCCCCTGGGGAGCGTCGAGGACCTGGGTAGGGGGCAAAGGAATGCAGAGATGGAGTTAGGGGGAGTCTCTCTCTTGTGCCTCCGGACTGGGGAGCCATAGCTAGAAGGACTTCTTTCCTGGTTTGGAAACCTTTTCCCTGGGGATCTCATCCAGAGATGACCCCAGATTCTGGGAGGGAAAGAGAAGCAGCTGGAGGGCCCCTTCCCCCCACCCACCCACCCCCATCCCGTGCAGTCCTGGGCCACTGAATCTCCAAGTGACCCTCTCTGGGGCTTTTCTGAAAATGAGTATGGGCCTTCCCGGTGTGTGGGGGCCTGTGGCGGGGGTGGGGTGGGGGGGGGTGTTCTTCACTGTGTCTTTTAACTCTTGAGAGTTGCAGGATCTTGGCTTGTTGTTTGGGGCTCACTACTACATCAGGCAAAATTCTTAACTGGTTTCCCAAACACGGAGAAAGTGAGGTCCTGGGATCTTGGAAGTTACCGGAGGCTGAAGAATGAGTTAGGGCTAGGAGATCCAAGCCCCTCGCTCAGTACTTTGACCCTTTCCTGAGGGTTGGGACAGGCTCCCCCCCGCCACACACAGAATGGCTTATATATGGGGTAGTCCAAGAAAAAAAAATGGTGGGCAGGTCTCCCTGAGCATTTAAATACAGGTTGTGTTCCTCATTGCCATGTTCGTGCTACCGAACTCCTAGAAACCCAGATGGGTGGGCTACATCCTCATTAACTAATAACTGTGCGGGGCATACTGGTCAAACAGACCCTGTGCCCATAAGGTGAGTGAATCTACCCTCAGACGCAGATTCCTGGGGGAGGGGGGAACACGACAACCAAGAAACAAAATAATCCCCGTGGAAGTGACTTCCAGAACAGAGAAAATCCCCTGGGTTAGGCGGCAGAGACCGGGAAGGGGTCCAGGGAGATCTCAGGAGAGCTGACCTGGGAGCTAAACCCGGAGGATGAAGGGAGCCCCCGCTTGGCAAGGGACTTGGGCAGGGTCTGTGGACGCAGGCCCCCGGCTGGCGTCCGGTGTGGCCCCGGTTTCTAGACACCAGGGGCATAATCAGGGACAGGACCCTGCGGCCCAGTGAGCTGACGCTAACAGTGGGGAAGTTTCACCAGAGGACAAACAGTAATACAATGTCAAGGCGCGAAGCTCTGGATTGCTTTCCCTTTCTTCTTGTTCTCTTTGCCAAGTTTCTCACCATGCGCACATATTTTTATAATCAGGCAGAAAACCAACAAGTTCTCCTTTAACCTCTCAAGACACGGTACTTCCAGGCTTTCCTCATCTGTGGGTCAAGATGCCCAGCGGAGGTCAGTGGAGCCAACGGGGGGGACTCCTGGGTGCCTGGGTGCAGGCCTCGGGGCTCGTTGAGGCAGAAGCTGCCTTCTCCCCAACTGAGTATGAAAGCGCGTGTTCATTTCACGCTCCAGGGATCAAGGGCCGCTTCTGTGTCCTCCCGAGCTGGGTGCTGCCAGCCAGGCACCACTTCATTTTGCCCCATCTGCTAGGCATCTTCCATTTTTGTGCTTCAATTTATTTTCCATAATTGCTGTAGAGAGGGGAGTGAGGCTGAAAATCATTTTCTTTACCAAGCCAAGAGCCAAGAAAATCAGCCTTCTTCTCCATCGAGAGGCGGGTCTCAGGGAGCCGAAGGCTTTAAACAAGGCAGTACGGAGGTCAGCTGCAGGGATGGGCCCTTGTTCGGGACACAAAGACGACTGTCCCGTGAACGGAAGGCTGCTTCGTTGGAGGAACGTTGTGTGGCCAATAACAGGTCCCTGGCAGAGAAGGGCTATGGTCACCATTTATGGAGCACCAACTGTGTACTAATATCGCTGCAGAGAAATTCTTTGTACCAAGGCATAGAGAATTTTAGGTGGTTCTCAAGGTGAAGTAGGAACCCGAGTTGGCTCTAAGCATAAGGCTAGCCCCTTACAGGTACTCGAATATTCGCTGAGCTGATGTGTCGGTATCACTCCTCTTTCCTTCATTCTCCCTGAACCCTGGCCCTCCCGGACTGGCCCCTGGGCCATCTCCTTGCCCATCAATCCTGGTTTTATACTTCTCTACCCAGGATGTGGAAATACAGGTCTGGCTACAGCCGGGTCACCTCTAGGCCTTTACTCATTCTGTTCCCTTTGAAATGCCCTCCCCTCCCCTGTTGCCTGCACTTCCCCTTTACCTAGCACACCACCGCTGACTCTTGTTGTCTCAAGAGAACCTCCTCAAAAACCCCTAAGCTCAGCTGAGTGCCCATCTTCTATAATTCCCATAATATTCAGTACAAGCTCATGATACCCCATGAACCCCATCTTAATACGTTACATTATAACTGGGTTTACTTGGTGGTTTCCCGCAGAAGCTGAAGTGCTTGAGAACAAGGCTGTCTCACGAATTTATCTATCTGAGCACTTAGCACAGTGCCTGGCACAGAGACGGTCTCAATATTGAGTGGGTGGATGAATGAAGGGCTCATTATAGGCCTGATCTCACAAAGAAAGGACCAAGTAAGTAGTTGATTCCCATGTCCTGGGCCCAAGTAAATTTCTGGAGCGGCAGTCAAAACGATGTTCGCATACCAGCAATGGGCAGTGCTGGGCCCCAGGCAAGGACCACATTGTACCTTCTTTGGGTGTGTACAGCCTCCTTTTCTGGAAGTCTAGCAGGGAGAGAGGGCATGTGACTTCCATGGGGGTTTAGGCTATTTGCCCTCTTGCGTGAATTAACAGTACTATTTTTCTTTCGCACTTTTATTTTTGGGAAGGAAAAGTACTCTGCCTGAAGGCTTGACTTCCTGGGAGTTTCCAGAAACGGAATTTTCTAGAAATTGCCCAATTCCACTAGAATCGGTGCCATTGTTTAAAACTGACTTCTGCCAAGCGAGAGGACGCGGAGTCAGAGAATCTCAGAGAATCCCTGGACGGGACCTCAGAGATCAAGTCCAACATCCCTCCATGTAGGGACTTCTAAAACATCTGGCCCAGTCATCTTCTTGCCTCTGTTTTTGGGGACAGATGACCTCATGTAGATGATCTAGACAGAAGGCTTGCATGTCCGTATCCCAGAGCCCCTTTGGGAAAGAGTAAGGACAACTGAGATAACCCCTGCAGAGATAACGCCCCCTGCAGGTGTGATGAGGGTCCCAGCCTTTGGGAAGCCGCCTGCTTCGGTCATTGTCATGATCCTGCATTTGTGCTTGGACAGCCCTTTGGCCGGTGCTCAGCCAGTCTTCACAATAACTTCACGAGGCCGACAAAGCAGACTCATTTTCAGGTGGGCCCGAAGGCTGCTCGGATGCCTGCCCGAGGTCACAGAGTAAGGCAAAAGCAGACTTTGAACTGTCCTTCTCATTGCCTGCCCGCATCCATCCCAAGTCCGGCTGGATTTATGCTGTGGACCAAACACATAGCAATTTGGTATTAGTCATATGTACTTTTGTACTGTCGTGTTCTCTTGGCATTTTAAAAAAAGACTTAGCTCATCAGCATGTAAAGACTGTTGGGAAGGGGCACCCGGGTGGCTCCGTGAGTTAAGCATCTGCCTTCAGCTCAGGTGTCCTGGGATCTCAGGGTCCTGGGATCGAGACCCACCTTGAGCTCCCTGCAGTCTACCTCTACTCCCCACTCATGCTCTCTCTCGCTATCTGTCTCTCTCTCTCTCTCAAATAAAATCTTAAAAAAAAAAAAAAGTGGGAATTTCATTAAGTCCAGTTAAGAGGCTGTAGTGGATCCTAGCTCAATTCACCGATGTTGATTCTTCAAAAAGACCCAGACCACTTCCTGGGCTGGGGGGGGGCGGGGTCTGCATTATGACGTCACAAGGCTGCCCTAGGCTCATTTATTCACTTCACAAACATTAGTCAAATATCAACCCCTGGCTGAGCCCTGCACCGGGACCCAACTGTGGACAAGATGGAGAGTCCGCTTGCGAGGAGGTTGGGGGTCCCCACTCAGGGGTTTGGACTTTGTCATAACAGGAGCCTATGGAGGACTCCAACAGGTCAGCTTGTCCCTTTCGTTGTGGTGTGGAGGGAAGGTCAGAGGTGTGCTCAGGAGCTCAGCGGACTGGTCTCAGTGAGGCAGGGGTGAGGTGGCTGTGGCCGTGGAGGCAGGTTCTCCAGCTGTTCGGACAGGGGAGGTGACAACACCCACCCGTGGATGGCACAGAATAGCTCAGCGCCCATCGGTGTGCTGGACACGTAGTCAGTGCTCAGTAAGGGTTAGCGCTGTGTATGAGCAAACAAACTGTATTGAAACTCCACCAACCAATAATTCTTAAAACTTTTTGAGCCCCGGGCTCCCCAAAAGAGGATCTCCTCTGTGCCTTAGGAATGCCAGGTGTCTATCCATCTGCTGATTTTTTCCTGCTAAAATTCCCCACTGGGGGCGCCTGGGTGGCTCAGTCATTAAGCATCTGCCTTCGGCTCAGGTCATGGTCCCAGGGTCCTGGGATCGAGTCCCACATTGGGCTCCCTGCTTGGCAGGAAGCCTGCTTCTCCCTCTATTACTCCCCTTGCTTGTGTTCCCTCTCTTGCTGTGTTTCTGTCAAATCAATAAAATCTTAAAAACAAACAAATAAATAAATAAATATTCCCCACCGATTGCTCCCTGCCCCCGGGGAGTCCTGCAGGACATGCGGCAAAGGCTGGTGGCAGAGAGAGATGCTGAGAAATGGAAGGAATCCAGCTCAAGCAAAAAGGAGGGAAGGTGTGTGGGGTGGTGGAGAGTGGGCAGACAGTAATGGTCTGAGCTGTGTGACCTCAGGCAAGCTCTTAACCTCTCTGGGCCTCTGTGCTTTCATCTGTAGATGGGGCCCTGAGACCCGATCTGGGCAGGATGGTTGTGAGACCCAAGATACACACATAGAGAAGAGATGCTTCAGTTAAGGTTTTTCGGTAAGATTCTCCAGTAAGATTCAGATCATTTCTATGGCATAAAATGAACCACACTCAGAAGAAAAATTGCCCCTGAACTTGGGAGATTACCTATAATGTAAAATATTAATGTGTTCTCTGGGATTTTATTAATTTTTTTGGTATGTGTAGGTGTTGATGGGTAGTTAAAAAAAAAAAAAACCTGCTTCCCTAAGTAGACAGCACCGGATGTCCCAATTTCCACAAATAAAACCCTTCATTTCTTCCAGGTTTGAATAGTCAAAAGGCTGCTTCCCTGGAGACAGTGCTGCTAATTTTTTTTTTTTGAAGGCATTAGAACACTATTTAAGGACAGTAGATTTTTCAGTAAAGCAAATGGAACGTGTGAATGTTGGCCATTTGAAGATGTGGGGGGAGAGGGAATGTTAGGGGCAGAGCAAAAACACCCCACATTGTTGTTTGCAACAATAAGGGAGAAGTATATATAATTTTTTAACATTTTGGAATCCAAAGCAAACTTTGTTGATCATAATTCCCAAGAAGGAGGATTTAAAAGCCAAAGCTTGGTGCAGATAAGATCCCCGGGACCAGCCCCTCAGGCCCAGCACAAGCAAATGTTCCCAGCACAAGCAAATGGATCTCAACAAAGTCACTGTGTATCTCTTCCCTTGCCAACAGGGAACAGCTGCTGAGACCTCACAATTTGCCAAGGGTTGTGTCAAGTGCTTTGCATTATCTCATTTAATCCCATAACCCTTGGAAGGAGGTCCTATCATCCTCTTTGTTGATGGAAACTAAGGATAAAAAGAAGTTCAGTAATATCCCCAAGGTCACACAGGTCATAGGTTAACAGAGAAAAGACTTGACCCCAAATATTAGGCAGAAATCAAGTCTGATCTTTTTGCTCCATGTCAGCAAATGTTGACCTCTGGGAATGAGCCCAGGTCACTAAGTGGAACCATTCATGTTAGAGATTCAATGTAAAAAAAAAAAAGAAAGAAGGAAAGAAAGAGAGAGAAAGGAAGAAGAAAGAAAGAAAGAAAGAAAGAAAGAAAGAAAGAAAGAAAGAAGGAAGGAAGGAAGGAAGGAAGGAAGGAAGGAAGGAAGGAAGGAAGGAAGGAAGGAAGGAAAGAAAGAAAGAGAAAGAAAGAAAGAAAGAAAGAAAGAAAGAAAGAAAGAAAGAAAGAAAGAAAGAAAGAAAGAAAGAAAAGAAAAAAAAAGAAAGAAAGAGGGGCGCCTGGGTGGCTCAGGTGTTAAGCGTCTGCCTTCGGCTCAGGTCATGATCCCAGGGTCCTGGGATCGAGCCCTGCATTGGGCTCCCTGCTCAGCAGGAAACCTGCTTCTCCCTCTCCCACTCCCCCTGCTTGTGTTCCCTCTCTTGCTGTCTCTCTCTCTCTCCCTGTGTCAAATAAATAAATAAATAAATAAAATCTTTAAAAAAAAAAAAAGAAAGAAAGGAAAAAAAAGTGCAGCCAATTGTTGGCCTTAAGGAAACAAGACCACTAGGAGCATGTTTTTCCTAGTAGGTCAGGAACAAAAATACTCTCTGCTTTGCCCTCTGCAGGCACTATTCTCAGGTTTATGTAAAATGCTGGTGGGTATTTCCACTTCTGACCCCTGTGCAGCTCAAAGGGCAACTTATCTTTGTAAAGATCCCTTGGTGTGGCTCTGCTGGAAAAGAAAGTATTTCAGTCTATGAGAATGGATTTGGACATGCAGATTCCAAAGGACAAAGGGCAAAAGTCTTACCCAAGTCAGCAGCACGTCCTGTCAATTTTACGTGCTTGCCCCAAATCCGTGCTTGTAGGTAGCGTCCAATGTTCACTTTCCTGTGTCTATGGTGCTCTGCAGGGTCTCACTCCTCCCCTAAAGCAACGCTGCCCCATGCAATCTACCTGTTCCTTTCACTTCCTTAAAAGAATTGCTCTGTATGCAAGCTTCATGGCCCAACAACTCCATTGCTGGTCTATACTGAACACAAATGCGACCAGATTGCTCAAAATACATGTCCAAAGGCATTCATAGCAGGTTTCCTCCGAGTAAAATAACCCAAACGTTGACCAGGAGGAGAATGGATGAATAACGGAATTAATCAACGAGGACGAAAGAACAACACGATGAGTCTCAGAACTATATGTGGAACAGAAGCCAACACAGAAGAATGTGTCCTATCGGATTCCACCGGTAAAAAGTTCAAGAACCATCTATGAAACCACTCCTCTCTGATACAAGTCAGGGAAGTCAAGGTCAGCCTGGGAGGGAGGTGGTCCTGGGAAAGGGCAGAACGGGGTCCTCTGGGATGCCTGTCATGTCTTGTTTCTTACTCGGGTCTGGTTACACTGTGTTTACTCGTTATGTGGACAATCCACCAGTTTGTACAAAATAAAGCACAGTTCTGCCTCCTGCCAAAAGACACACGCTCTCTGCTCCACGTGGAATTCTCCACCTTCTCTTAGCCTTTCCCTGGTGAATTCCTGCCCGTTGTTCAGATCTAGCTCAGTTCTTCCTTCATTGGGGGATCCTTTTCCTGTTGTATCAGTCAGTCTTGGCTGTGTAACAAACTACCCGGAAATGTAGTGACTTACAGCAACAGTCATGAGTTAGCTGCTGACTCTGGTTGCCAGCTTCGGGGGAGGGGGTCTTGTGTGAGTCTCATCTGGGCCTTGTGTCTCTGCACTTGGCTGGGCCTGAAGGCTCTAGGACGGGGCCATGTGTGTGACAGCTGGCCCAGTGTTGGTGCAGATGCCCCAATCCTGCATGCGGCCTCTCCAGTGGACTAGTTGGGCTTGTCACATCAGGGGCTCAGGATTCCAAGGCCCGTCCAACAGGGCCAGCCTCAATGCCCAAGGTCGTCTTAAGCCTCTGCTTGTGTCACACTTGCTAGTGTCTGGGCCGCCCATCCCACCCCAGCAAACTTCCCCCATCCTCTCCTGCTGGATATCTGCGAGGCCCAAGGGGTCCAGGGCATTTGGCACCCCTAGGATCATGAACACATGTTCCTTCACAATTTCAACTGAACACCCCACCCTCCCGGTGAGAAATCTGGGATGGGTATACCAACGTTTCCATTAAGGGGATGAGAACTTTGGATGGGAGTGGCTTTGGGGAGGTGGGGGAGGGTCATGGGGGCTGAAAGAGGCTTTGGAGCTGGGGGGCGGGGGCACTAGCAGTTTGCCTTCACGCATGCTGGTGCCGGAGGGTCCACAGTTCTGACCTCTGGGCAACAGAAGACAGAGGGAGCGAAGGGCACGTCTCCTGGCTAGCCTGGGGCCGCCCTGGAGTAAGGGGGCCCCGGAGCAGACCTGCGGTTCCAGGGCGATGCTCCCGTGGGCAGCGCGGCCACAGTTTCCAAGGAAGGTCAGGATAAGCCCAGCCCACTTGCTCAGACAAGAGATGAGCCCGATTCTCAAGAGGCAAAGGGACTTCCAATCCTATAGCAAATTAGGGCAGCGTGGGGCTCCCAATGGAGGTCAGCGTCCTTTCTGTCACAGCGTGTCCTTCCTTACCTAGCCTTCCCAGCCCCCTCTTCCCACCTCCACACCCAGCGACCACCCCGAGGGGATGAGACTAGTTACTGAGAAGCCAGTTTTCGAGGCCCAGGAGGGAAGGGGGAGTGCCTGAGACGCAACCCATCATAAGCCTTTGTCACACGTCTGTGACCATCTTTAGAAGCACGCTTGGGTAGAAACTGCTGCGAGGGTGGGTGTGCTAGTTAACTTTAACCTACACCCTAGGGGCTGGTGTTTGAAGTAACACAATGGTGAATCCCACTCCACAGCGCAGAGAGCTTCAAATATGGCTTTGCTAAATGGGCACCGAAGGGTGTGGCTGGTTAGCGTAGATGTGGCGAATGCTTTCTCATTGGTGAAAGGAGCAGCCAAGTGCAGGAAATGTGGGCCGAGGCCAAGGCCACACGAGTCCTTCCTCTCTCCTTGAAGCAAGCTCAAGGATCCTGGGAGCCCCTCGCACCACAGCTCCAGCGGGGCCCTTGTCACCATGAGACACTAGAAACCTGCCTTCATGAGGGGTCCTCATTTTGGAAGAGGCCTGTCCTTGCCTTAGAGTGACATGGGCCTTCAGGGGGCTAACTGGATGCCCCAAAGGACAGCGAATGGTCCTACTATGTGGTAGGGACATTTTTGATGCTGTTCATGTATTACCTTGTTGAAAACTTACCACGGTCAGTGGATAAGTCAGCTGTGGTCTACCCACACAATAGAATAGTATCCAGCAGGAAAAAAAAAAAAAAAAGGAAAGTGGTATCAAGCCACAAAACACGGGGGAAACTTAAATCTGGAAAGACTGCGTACTGAACATTTCAACTGTGTAACGTTCTAGAAAAGGCAAAACCATGTAGATGGGGAAAAAGGTCTCCTGCCTGTGTGCGCTCCCTCTCTCTCCTCTCTCAGAATAAATAAATAAATCTTAAATAAATAAATAAAAAATAAAGACTCCACTCAGACCTCACCACCTCTACAAAGACAGCGAGCCTGGACAACATCTACCCTTTGCGGGCGACCACCCTAGGGGCCATCCTCACTTGGCCTCCCTTTGTTGTGTGACCTTGAACAAGGGACTCAACTTCTCTGAAACCTCAGTGTTCCCCATCTGCGCAGTGGGACGGTCCAGTTTCCCTGCTGGCAGGCGTAGGGGTTAGAGAAAACACACACCAGGCACCGGATACAACTTCTGCCACGTAATAAGAGTTTGGAAACTGGTCCTTATTTGCAGGGAGCTCTTCCTGCCCCATTTCCTCAGTAACACTGGGCCCTGCATGCTCATAGCTCTCCATCTGTAACATCCATGTGCATTGACCTGCAATTTTAAGAAGCCCCTGTCATGCTCCCACCAGCCTTGGCCTTTCCTTATTAGCACCTTTCCCAAGCTGGTATTACCTTCTTCTGTTCGCGCTCTCCCCTCCCTCCCCGCTGCTGCTGCACTCTGAGGCACTGCTCCCAGAGGGCGGGGATCTGGTCCGTCCTGCTCATCATAGGATTTCAACACTTAGAATGCCGCCCCAGCACTTGGGAGGCCCCCCATTAAAAGTGACTGGGGGAAATGAGTGAAAAATGAATCCAGGCACATCTCCTGCATTGGACTTACTCTTCGATCTCCGCCCCCCGCCCCCCAGCTGGGCTGCATAGCCGGCATGGGTATTAGACCGAAAAATGACTGTAGAATGAATCTTCTTATCCATACCTTGTTTTTTGCTCTATAGGATATAATAGCATATCCAATGCATCAGATCAACTTGCATGAAACTTTCCATGGAACTTTAGCAAGACTGATGGGCACCATAGGACCTTTCTCCTTCTCCATCCTTTGCTTGCTAGAAGTACATTCAGTCTCCCCCCAGCCTCAGGGAATCTTTGAGAAAGAGGCTGGGCAGAGACCCTGCAGCCCAAGGGAACTGGGCCTCCTTTCAAATGCCCAACTTCTCTGCTTTTACAAGCTGCAGTTTGCGTGTACCTGATTTGCTGGGTTGCCAGAAATACACACAGGCATGAAATAGCGCCCAGGAGAAGATGGCTTGGGGAGGGATGATCATGTTTCCCAGAGTTTCTAGGTGAGGCCTCAGTACCAGAAAAATCTGTAAGCCCACTCCTGACCCACACCTTGTATAAACACGTGGGCTCCGCTTGCCACCCGATAGCTTTGTCGGGGGGATCCCTGGGTCCTGGGAGGGGACAGAGGCCAGCCACTCAGTGGAAAAGGCTGGCTCCCTCCCACATACCCGTGCCTAATTTGGGAAGGAAAGGAACGCAGACACTCTGAGAAAGGTGACCTTTCTAGTTAGGGCATATGGCCAGGCTTTGCTAACACTTCTCCATTAAAATTGATGTTCCTCTTAATCAGCAGTGATGGGGGCGATTGTTTCTTAAATGCCGCTAAATAGAGTGATGGGTCCCAGGTGAGAAGGTAGAGTTCTTGCTAATTCTCCGGCGGGATGTCCCGTAGCCGGAAAGGGTTTCTGGCAGCCCCTACCTGTGAGGAGGGCCTATTTCCTGACGTTGGTTGACATGCATCTGGAAACTAAGAATTGTCTGCACGTTGCCTATAATTTCCTATTCATTTTACGTGTCCTCCTGCCCCCGGAACCATTATTTCTTAAGAAAAGCAAAAATTAAAGCTTCATACCTCTCAAGAAGAGTGAGGGGGCGGCCGTATGCCAGCATCTGGTGTCTTGTTCACCCCGAAAATGACTTCAAGTGAATCCACGTAATACTCTTTTAGGGGCAAAGCTGCAGATCTCAGGGGTCCTAAAACTCACTGGGGGACCCCAGAGGGAATACGGTGTCCCCCGTGGGACCCTGTGAATCAGACTACTCACTTTGGATGTGCCACTCAGCCCCCAAACCGTGACCATCATCGTGACTTTGGAGCCGCACAGACCTGAGCCAGACTCAGTGGTGCCCACTGCCAGCAAGCTCTCCCGTTTCTCCGAGGCTCAGCTCCCATCCGGAAAATGGGCTGGCTGTGGGATCAAACGAGACTGGGTGCCTGTATGGCCCACCCCTTTTCCTGGTGGAGGAAACACGGACTGGACTCCCAGGAGCAGCCACAAACATCTAGCCCTTTGTCAGTTCCAACTGCGGGACGGTGCAACTGACAGGAGGGACGGTCTTGATGGCGCAGGATGCCCGTGGGCTGTAAGAGGAACAGCGCACACAGCTGCATGCACAGCTGCACACACAGCTGTGCGCACAGCTGCATGGAATCAGCCCCACCTTTGAGTCAGGTGGGTATCCACATTTCCGTTTTTTGGATGAGGAAACTGAGTCCTCGGAAGGGGCAATGCAGTGGAAATGTGTTCATTCTTCTGTCCAACAATCACCTCCTGCTCCTGATGGGCTGGATGGTGGGGTGCTTAATCGAGGGGCCCACATCCTCTGGCCAAGGAGTGGGTCTGGGACCTGGCTCGGTCCCTCAGAGGCTCTGTCTCTCATCTCTGGAGTTTCGATCTCCCGCACAGAGACGAAAGCTCTAAAGATGGCCGAGGCCCATTTGTCTTAGGGAAGAGAGTGGGGGAGAGTGCAGGAGACCCCCTCCCTTGTTGGTTCCTGCTGCCTGGCCGCCCCTTTCGCCCCATTGTCACCCCCAAGCCGCCTTATCCTACCTTCAGAGTCTGGTCCTTCACTTTCCTTTCCATTCGAGGCCTTCCTGGGCCTGGCCTTTTCTGCACCAGTGAGCCAGATTCGGGCAGCCTCGTGGCCGTGGAGCTGGCCGGGGGGCTCAGGTGCGGGAGCAGAGCTCTGAAGGTTGTCCCGAGAAGCTAGAGAGCCTCTCTAGCCACGAGCACAGTGTAGCCACTCACCCTCTCCAGCTGGATTTAATGGGGTGTCTTTACCGCTCCTGTTAAGCAAGCTAGTCTGTTCTTTGAGCCCCCAGTTCACTGGGTATTGTCACAAGCAAGAGCGGAGACCCTCCTCTGCTGGATTTCCTCGTTTTCCTCACTCAAGGTGAGACACTGACTCAGCCGTGACCTTCAGGGAGGAAACCACTCCCTCACAGCCCGCCTGCAAGGACCTGAGGCCCGTCCAGAGTACAGCAGGCCCCAGCCCCTGCTCCCCGCCCCTCCCCAGGGCAGGTCGCCCCCACGCCTGCCTCCGCAGGGAGCACCAGGCGGCCCAGGGCTGGGGGCAGAGGCAAGCTCAGGTTCATGTTCTCAGCCTCTCCCTGAACTCACTTCCGGTGTGACACAGACAAGGTACTAAGCACTGTGTCAGGTTCTTCATCTGCAGAAAGTGGGATGACACCCCCTTCCTGCAGGCTGGGGCGGGGAGGGGGTGCTCTGTGCCCCAGAGCCTTTTGGTGTGGCCACCATCCAGTCTCCCGCACCCCTCCCTTTGCAGGTCAATGGATCTGAACTCTGGACAGCTGGTCACCCAGCAGCCCGGCGCAGCTTGAGGCCACAGGGTCCAGCTCTGAGCACGTCCCGAACCGGCCCGGGGCCCACGCCGCCGACTGCAGCAGCAGCTATGGCCCGCCTGCTTCTCCCTGGCCCATCTTCTCCAGCGGAGACTCGGAGTTCTAGATCCTCACCTTCCCAGACTCCTCTGCGGCTATCGGTGGCCACATGCCCAGCCCTGAGCAATGAGAGGACAGTAGAAGTGTCTCATTGGCCCCTAAAGAGGGGTGAGGTGTTGCGGATAAACCCCCTCTCCCCCCACCTGCCAGCATCGTGACGGTGACCCCTGGTGAGTAGAGCAGAGGCAGAAGCTGGGGGAGAGGTGGGGGGCGCGGCCGGCCAGTCCAGTCCCTCGAAAGCACCCCTCGCTGGGGATCTAACGCTCTGGGGTCACTGTCTTAAAAATTAATGAAATAAATAAAATCAATTTTATCTTTGAAATTGCCTTTTGTAAGTGAAGTCTGATGGGACAATGGAGCATGTTGGAGCCTTAGCTCACCCTCGGTCCTGCCTCCTGCTGCCTCCTCCCCACCTCCCAGGAGGGGTCTTGGCGGGCAGCCCCCCACCTCCCGGTGCTCTGGGCTGCAGCCTAGTCACCGAGCGCGTCCGTCCTATGATCGCCGGGAGAGTCACCGCCCGGCTGCAGGGGGCATGTCCCTGGTCCCCTGCAAATCATTAAGTAACGAATAAAAACCTGTGATGGGTCGAGAAAGAGACAAGAGGAAAAAAGAAGAGATTTTATATTTTAGTACTTTTCCCAGCACTTCTATCCTGCTTTTTAGACCACGGAACCTTCGTTTTCATTACACTGGACCTTGCAGACTGCACAGCTGGCCCTGGCTGAGAGGACAGGTTGGCGCGGTGACAGGGACAGAGGGGAGAGAGAAACTGGATTCGGGATTAGTTGGGCTCTTCAACCAGACCCGGCGAATTCTCTTCATTGTTTTTTTTTTTTTAAAGATTTTATTTACTTATTTATTTGGCAGAGAGAGAGAGAAAGAGAGAGAGAGAAATCACAAGTAGGCAGAGAGGCAGACAGAGAGTGGGGGGAAGCAGGCTCCCTGCTTAGCAGAGAGCCCAATGCGGGGCTCAATCCCAGGACCCTGAGATCATGACCTGAGCTGAAGGTAGTGGCTTTAACCCACTGAGCTATCCAGGTGCCCCCTCTTCATTGTTTAAACCACTGTCAGGTGAACATCTTGTTACTTGCTCCCTGAAGCGTCCTAACGTGGAATCGTTTTATTTTTTACTATTTATTTATATTCTACTTTTATAAATGTAAATATAATAAATAAGTATATAAATAAAAATAAATAAGTGTTAAATAAAATAAATTTATTTTTTATTACTTTTTACTTATGATGCTTCAGGGCCCCCACCGAGCGGCTGAGTGACAGCCGTGTCCCCACACACATGGCCAAGCAGCACTTAGCCTCGGATTTTTTATTAACAGCAATAATAATGTCATGACTCATTTTGAAGTGCCATCTCCTACGATTCTCATGTCAGGATTACTTTCGTCACTTTGCAGACGTGGACTGTGAGGCTCAGAGAGGTGAAGCAATTTGTTTAAGGTCACACAGCTCCTAAGCACTGGAAGCAGAGATGGGATCTGTATTTCTCGGCTAGAAAGACAATGGTTTTTCCACTCCGTGTCGATCTCTCTTGAAGGGGTAACTCGTTCCTTCGCGGCATCCTCCTCTCATCCCTGGAACCTGCTGGGATTCTCCTATGTGCCCCAGGTTGCCCTGGGGACCACTCTCTGGCTGCCCATCTGCCTCAGGACGCTGTCCCCGAAAATGCTGCTGGGCCGAGAAGGTAGTGAGTGGGCATCACACACGAGGAGGGCCCTGTGCTTTGGCTCAGGGTCCTGCATCCTGTCTCTGCTTTGTTCTCGTGCCCAAAGGAGGCCTCCGGCGGGCTCACCATAGAGCTGTGCCCTGGGCTCGGGACCCGGAGGGCAGAGGCCTGACGCCCCCCTCTCTGCCAAGCACAGCAACAGCCGGAGTGAGAGAGCCCAGAGCCCAACGGTCTACTCCTTATTCGTCTCCAGAGCTCACCTTCTCTCCCCACATACTTTTCCAGGACCCCCGCTTCCGCTTTGCCCGGAGAACATTCCCAGACTCCCCTTTGGCCTGTCTCCCGGCCAGTAATCTGCGCTGAAGCCTGAGTCGTGGTCCGTGGAAAGCCTTAGAATTCCGGCTGCCCTCCCACCAGCCCCGTGGGACGCTCTCACCCCTGCCGTCAGGAATGAGCCGCTGGGGCAGACTGGGGGAAGCCGGGCAGCCCCGAATGGTAATAGTCCTAACTGCAGCCAATTTTCGGTAATTGGTGGCATTTGCCGGGGCAGTCCTGCCTGTCGCAGCCGCTCCTTTGTGCCGGCTTTGATCTCTACCCGGCTCCGCAAGAGACAAAATGCTGTTGTCATCTCCAATTACTGCAAGGGGCAGCATGGCCTTGACCTTGCCACCGCCTGTCCCCAGCCGGCACAGGGCAGCGGCAGCCACAGAGGGAGGCTGGGTAGAAGGTGAGGGGAGTCCCCAGCTCCCTTCCTGGAAACCCAGCCAACATTATGTGTGACAGTGGGACTCCAGGACAGAGGGGGCGGGGGGGCGGGCTGTGAAATGTGCCAACAAATAATAAAGAGCACAGGTTCCCAAGCACCTCTGTGCCAAGCACATTTCTTCTCTCTAAAGCTCTCAGCGTGGTGGCTTCTGGAGGGATGTATAATTATCCCCATTTTACAGAGGAAGATGCTGAGGCTCAGAGAAAACCCATGGCTTGTGGGTTGGGGTGGCAGAGTTGGGGTTCAGCCCGGGTCTGCCGAGCTCTGATCGGAGATCTTTCCACGTTGGCCAGTTTCTTGGAACCTGTGGGCGAGATGCAGGCTCCGTCCTCTCCACCAGGCTCAGAGCTCCCTGAGGACAGAAATCGGGTCTCATTCGAATCCGTGCCTCCCCCAGTTCCCCATACAGAGCTGGCTACGGCGCAACCTCCCAGCCTAGTGGAGGATGAGTCCCTTGTCTTCTTTTCTCTCTCACACTCACTTCTTGGGGATGCCATCCAGGATCCTGGCTTTCAGATATCACGAATAGCCTGACCCCTCCCACATTTCTGTCGCACACATCCAGCTGCCCACGTGACGTCTGCACTGGGTGTCTAATAGATACCTCCAATTCACTATGTCCCAAACGGACGTCCTCAGCTTCCTCCCAAACCGACTCCTCCTGCGGTCTCCCAGATCTTTGTATTTGGGCTCTCTGGGACATCTAGTCAGTGTTACTTTAAAAAAAAAAAAATTCCACAATCCAACCATTTCACCCCACCTTCCCTGCCACCATCACCTCTCGAAGAGATTACAGCAATCGTGTCCTGACTAATCTCCTGCCATCTGTCCCTTGCTCCCTCACGGCTCTGTAGGCTCAGCCCAGCAGCTGGACGGATCCTGCAAATCCTTAATTCAGATAATGTTGCTTTTCTGCTCCAATCATCCTGCTGCTTCTCACTCCCCCATGGGGAGATGCACTGGGGTCATTGACATAATGCCTGGCATCAGTGGAATGATAGAGATGCATAGCATGGGCCGTGGAAGCGCAGCATAGGGCTATTGATTCTGACCGAGGTATAGGAAGGCTTCCAGGAGGAGGTGTCATAGGTGGCTAAGCTTTAAACCCTGAATCCATCCAGGGTGCCGTCATGGATTTAAGACCAGCAGAGCACTGCTTGCACGTGGCACACTGGTGAGTGTCCCCTGAAGGCTGATCCCACCAAAGAGTCTAACCCAGCTTCTGGGCATGCACACCTTCCCCACCGCCAAATCTCTCTCGTGCTCCTTCCGGTGTGCTGACACTGGGCAGGTTCTTAGGGCTCAGTGTCCTTGTCCCTTCATGAAACATATTCCAGTGGGGTCAGCAGACAAGTAACACGTAGGCAAATGAAAAGACTCTTGGGGAGCACGGAAAGAGTATTGAGTATGCAAAAACAAATACCTGCACCAGCTTCTTCCTGATCCGCTGGTATAAGCTCGAAAGACACAAATCATTTTTAATATTGGCTGGAACTAATGAAAGTCCACCTCCAACTGCAAGAAATCCAAATCAGGAGCAGCTCAGCCCTAAGCACCCTCGGCTTTCTGGGGCTCTGAGTCCCACGCGTGTTATGTTATGTGAAGATACCACTTCTTCCCTGTGTGGTCCTGCAAGGTAAGTACTATTGTCCACGTTTTCCAGGCCCAGGGAGGTGTAGCCACTTGCTCACAGTGCCCCAACCAGCTAGGGGCACTCCCAAGATTTGTACCACATCTGCTTCTCACCTGAGTGCCTGCTTTCAGCCTCGACTCCGGGCCACCAAGCTGGGGGGGCTTGCAGAGCAGCCAAGAGATCACACGCGGATTTAATTCTCCCAGGGCTGATCTTTCTAGGTGTTCTAGGTGGGTGAGCACCAAACGGAGCTGAAGGGCTTGTTCCCGTGGCTTTGTCCAGCCCTGGCGCCCCTCCAACCCCCGCCACTCCCCACCCCCGCCCCCTGCCTTCTGCTGCCATCCCGGCTGCCGGGCACACACCCAGAGACCTTTGCACTGCAGTTGGGAAAGTTATTTAACAAGAAACTTTCTGCATCTTTCTTTCTCTCTTGCCGGAGGCTTCTGCATACGTAACTCAGCAAATTCTGCTGTGCTATTTCCTTGTAGAAGGCTAAGCAATTTTTATTCCTGTTCTTCCTTCTATTTCAATTCCCTCTAAATATTTCTGTGGCCACTTCCTCCTTCCTTTTTTTTTTTTTTTATAATGATACATCTTTCTGGGTCTGCACCTGTATTTATAGTTATATGTAGGTCCTCTGCTCCTGCCTTTATCTCAGCGTTTCAGGAGGAGGCCGGGATCTAAAGCTCCAGGCAGGGCTGTCTGTTTATCCACCTAAGTAACCCCCAAAATAATTCACAGCCAGAAGTTCAGGTTCAATGAGATGTTTCCGCATAGCCAAATTCCAGACCCAGGAGCGTGTGGTGGGACTCAGTGCGCTGATGGCGCCACGGGGGTCCACTGTGACCCCGGGGCTGCCTCTCTGGGCAGGAGCATCGGGTAATGTGGTAGAAACCATATGGGCTTCAGCATCAGCAGGCTTAGGATTCAATTTTAGTATATGTGCTGCCGAAGCAAGCACAGCAGATTTAGGATTCAAACCGTGGCGCTGCCCGCTCCTTGGGCAAACTTCTTAGCTGCCCTGGCTGCAATTTCCTGGGCAAAGAGTAATGAGGCTGATGTTTCCCTGGCCTGGGCTTTGGGAGGATTGATGGCGTAATGCCCACAAAGGGCATTACTGGACATAGAATTCAGAACTGGACATAGAGTTCACCCTCGGCCCCCTCTGTGGACTCGGGGAGACTCTGGGAACATCGGGTGTGGGGGTGGTGTTTGGAAGATGCCCAGCACTGCGCCGATGGGATGCTGCTTCCTGCCGGGGGCATGTTCTCTGGCAGTGAGGCCCCAGAATGGTCTCCCCCAGGGATCCAGTGAGCAAGTGTGCTTTTACCGGCCCCACTGGCTCACACCCCATTATCATCACGATGGAGAATTTTTCCCAGGGGCTGGCCTGATGGCCTGTGGATTTTGCAGATTCCTTGCTTCTGTTTTTTATTTTCCCTCCACCAGCCCAGTGGCTGGCTACTTGGTGTTTCCGGGGTAGTCCGACCTGGGTAAGCCGGGGAAAGGATATGACCTTTGAGTCCGTCTTGTCTTCCATGTGCCAGCAATGCTGGGCATGGAGATGAGGGCAAGGACACAGCAAATATTTACTGCGTTCTTTGTTCTAGACCCTGTGCTAGACACTAGAATCCAGTGATGCAAAGACGAGGACCCTGCTCTCATGGGGCTTATATTCTCTTAGGGAAGGCGGCACAAACAAATGCATACGTAGTTAGTAAGATGTTGGTGACAATGAGAACTATGAACTTATAAAGCAGGACAAGGGATAAAGCAAAATGAGGGAATTGGTGGAGCTCGGTGGGTAGAGAGGCTAGATAAGGACTCTCTGAAGAAGGGACTTTGGAACCAAGAAGAGAATGAGGGTGTGAACCATGTGAGTATTTGGGGGGGAAAACATTTCCGGCTGAAGATCTAGAGATGATGAATTGGTTGGCCATTGCCACGGTAACATCATGTAACAAACATCCCCAAACTCAGTGGCTTGGGACAACAGTTCCTTATTCTTTTTTTTTTTTTTTAAAGATTTTATTTATTTATTTGAGAGAGAGAGAACACAAGTAGGCAGAGAGGCAGGCAGAGAGAGAGGGGGAAGCAGGCTCCCCGCTGAGCAGAGAGCCCGATGCGGGGCTCGATCCCAGGACCCTTGGATCATTAACTGAGCCACCCAGGCGCCCCAACAGTTCCTTATTCTTGATGAGGCCTCTGCAGATCCGTTGGCTGATCGAGGGTGGCCTCAGCCAGGCTTGGCCAAATGCTGCCACTCTGTGTCTCTTGTCCTCTTTGGATCAGCACGCTAGGGAGGATGTGTTCTTGGTTTGGAGGTGGGAGAGAATAAGATAAGCAGAAAGAGGGGGGCTCTCTAAGAGCTTAGGCTCGGAGCTAGCACACTGGGGCTTCTACCCACACTTCATGGACCAAAGCACATCAAGACGTCAAGCTTCACACCAGTGGGGCTGAGAGGTATAGATGCTGCCTCTAGTGACTGCGCCCGCAAAGTACATAGAGGGAAGGGTGAAGAACGGGGAAGAGCAGTGCTAGTGGCTACAGCTGGGAACCAGCTTAGCGTGTTTGAGGATCAGCCATAGGCCAGTGTGGCTAGAATGAATGAAGAGCAGCGAGGGAGGCTTTGGGGTCAATGACCCAGGCGGGGCCATATCATATATGACCTTGATAAGAATGTGGACCAATGAGTGTGATGAGAAGCCACCGGGGAGCTATTTATCTTTATTTTAATTTTAATCAAAGTATATTGCATACGATAAAGTACACAAAAATTAAGTATACACACCAGTGATAAACGTTTACATGGTGAAAGGTGAGTTTTGCTTATTTTGAATTATATATAAATGGAATCAGACAGTATACATTTCTCTGTGTCTGTCTTCTGTTGAACTAACGTGTCTGTGAGACTCATCCATATCCTTCCACTTAGCAATTTGGTTCCTCTCCCCCCATCACTATACAGTATTCCATTATATACTGTATCTTAATTATCGATTCTATTGTTAATGGACATTTGAGTAGTTTCCAGATTGGGGCTATGAATAAAAATCTTGCTAATAATATTTTTGTTCATATTTTTTGACATATATAAGCATTTCTGTTAGATACTTACATTCATTAGATGTATGTATAGTCTACTTTAATAGATATGGCCAAAAAATATGATTATTGGACAAAAGTACTGCAAGGATCTGCTGCTATATGGCTTGCCTTTTGGCACCTTTTAAAGTGTCTTTCGGTGACCAAGAATTTTTGATTTTAATAAATCCAATTTATCAGTCTTTTTCTTTGTAGTGTTCTTTGTATTCAGTTAAAGAAATCTTTACTGACACAAAAATCATAAAGATATTCCCCTATGTTTTCTTTGCATGATGCTTTATTGTATTATTTTTAACACTTAAGAACTTATATTTAAAATATTCAATGAACTCACACAAATAAAAAAGAAAAGGACAGATAAACCTGTTGTTTTTTTAAAAGATTTTACCTTTTTTTTTTTAAAGATTTATTTATTTATTTGAGTGAGAGAGAGGGAGAGAGAGCAGGAGTGGGGAGAAGGTCAGAGGGAGAAGCACACTCCCCAAGGAGCTGGGAGCCTGATGTGGGACTCGATCCCAGAACTCCAGGATCATGACCTGAGTCGAAGGCAGTTGCTCAACCAACTGAGCCACCCAGGTGCCCTAAAAGATTTTACTTTTAAGTAAACTGTGCACCCTACGTGGGGCTCAAACTCAAAACCCTGAGATCAAAAGTCACACGCTCTACCCACTGAGCCAGTCAGGCACCCCTGGGGGCAAACCTATTTTTTTAAATGGGTAAAATTATCGAATAGGATCTTCACAAAAGAGGACATCCAAATGGCCTATAAGCACATGAAAAGAGGTTCAACATCATTAGTCATCAGGAAAATGCAAATTCAAACTAGTTGAGATTCCACTACCCACCCACCAGATTGGCTAAAATGAAACAAAACAGAAACTAACAAGTGTTGGTAAGGATGTGTGGGGACTCCTGGCAGGAGTGCATATTAAATATAACCTTTTTGGAAAACTCCCGGGTGGTTTCTACTGAAGCTGAACATATGGATATCCTGTCAATATACATATAAGATGGACCCACGTGGGTCATCCTACAGAGTTGTTGGGGACCTGAAAGGTAGGGAAAGAATGAGAACTCGTTCTAGATTTTTGGTTGTTTCTCATGATGGGACTCCATTATGACAATTCTGTTTCTTGCTTTATTGCATTGGCGAGGACATCACCTGAGAGTTAGAAGCAGATGAGTGGCGTGATATGATTTGTCGCTTTGAAAAATGACTCAGGCAGCTGTGTGTAGAAAAAGTGGGGCAGAGTTTGGCAGTAATGGAGCGAGTCAGGAGACGGTTGCTCATCCAGGCAAGAGATGACCATGTCACGGCCCTGGGCAGGTGCAGAGAGGAGAGGAGTGTGCAGAATTCAGAGCAATATTTCAAAGGGACTACCAATAGAATTTGCTAATGGGAGGTGTGAGGAGGAGAAGAAAGAGGCAAGAATGATGATGCTAAGTTGTTGGCTTGAACATCTGGATGAACATTGTTGTCATTTACTGAGATAGATGAGGCCGGGGGCTGGGACAGACTTATGTCTGGAGAGGTGAGACGTGGAAGTTTGAGACATCCGAGAGAAGGGTGGGGTGTCAAATAGGCAGTTGGGTTTGTGAATCTGAAGCTCAGGAGAGAGGACAGGGCGAGGGATAGATATTTGAGAGTCATTGGGGTAAAGTCATATTCCATGTCACGAGAATGGACAGGTCACTAATGGAGGGATTTCAGGAGGAGAGGAGGAAAGGAGAGGACAGAGGAGACCAGGGGAAGGCAGGATCTGGAAAGAGCAGTCCACTCAGTAGGAAGAAAACCAGGAAAATGTGGTGGCCCAGAAAGTATGTGAAGAAAGTGTTTCAAGATGGAGGAAATTAAGATCAATCATGTCAAATGACGCCAAGAAGATGATGAAAGTTGACCATTGGATTTGGCAAACTGGACATCTAACGACTCTTGACTCCGAGTGAGACTGGATAAATGGCATCCCTCCATAAACTGTCAAGGGCAGGACTGGGTCAGTGTCAGACACAAGGTTCCTGATCACAGTTACCAGCTCCCCACAGGGAATAGGTCCTCTGCACCTCTTGAATCGCCGGAATGGCCACCGCAGTGAAATGTGAAGGACCCACTGTCACTCAAAGCACTGGTTTTAATGGCCTCAGAAACCTGGGATTGGTCAGCGTCTGGGCCACTCAGGTGGTTGGCTATGAAAAACTGAAATGAATCACATTCTTGCTACCACTCACTGGTCTTTATTTTTAGGTGAATACAGAAGAAAAATCTGGATTTTTAAAAAAGATTTTATTTATTTATTTGACAAAGAGAGAGAGAGATCACAAATAGGCAGAGAGACAGGCATAAACAGAGGGAAAAGCAGGCTTCCTGCCGAGCAGGGAGCCCGATGTGGGGCTTGATCCCGGGATCCTGGGATCATGACCTGAGCCGAAGGCAGAGGCCTTAACTCACTGAGTCACCCTGGTGCCTCTGGATTTTTTTTTTTTTTTAATGCAGAACAAATCCTCAGATCCATTTTAGCTTCAAGGCCTCATCGAAATGCTCAGCAGGGGTGGGAGCTTAGGGCGAGGTTCAGGAGGTTCATGGAGGAGGACTTCACTTCCTCTACTATCATGTTGATTGGTTGATTGGTTGGTTGGTTGGTTGGTTTTTTGATTCTTTGATTGATTGATTGATTCATTCATTCATTCATTCATTCATTCATTCACTGTGACTTATTTATTCAAGAATCCTTGCTGGAGACAGTTGTGCTGGCACTATGTAAAAGCAGAAGACCTAGTTCAAAGTCATGTTGGGGGGCGGGGCATGACAGCAGATAAAGGCCCTGCAGTGGGTGGGATTCGTGCCAGGACAGAAGTGGGATAGTGGCTGGGGGAGCAGCAGAAGAGAGGGGTCAGCTTCATCCGGGCAGGTGGAAACCACACGCTGGTGAGGCCAGCGGCTGTGTGGGGCTTGAAAGAATGGGTCAGGTCCGCCAGACTCGGAGTGGGACAGGGAGGTAACCAGCGGGGCAGAAGCAGGGGACTGTAAGGCATTTGCAGAGCTTAGACCATAAATGGAGAGACTAGCAAGAGCTGAGCCGGGACAAGTAATGGTAGTAATTACTATTAGTAACAATAGCGCTGGGTATCATTTACGCAGTTAGCTGAATAGCAACATTTATTGCGTGGTTGCGGTGTGCCAGGGCCTTTTAAATGGAGGGAACACTGTACCCTGCAGTGTTTAGACAGAGCTGTTTTATGCTCCTTTTCTATGGAGGCCCTGAGATGATGGCTTCAATGCACAGACCCCCACGTTCTAGAATGGCTGCTGGACCACCTCGGCGGAACTTGCCAAGGAGGTGACTCACAACTGATCTCAGGACCTCTGTCTGTTTCTCTGCCTGAGACCACAAGAGAGGCCAGAAGGTGGGGGGAGGGTTCCTTCAATGGAGGGTCCTTGTAGGTGAGCACTTCCCCACCCCCACCCATCATCCCTCCTCCAACAGGGGACATGCAGGTGGGGACACTTGGGTGGTGCTTTTCTCTCCGGCTCTGGTTGGGAGGGACTTCAAGGAAGCGAGCCTCTGAGAGCCTGTCATGTGTCTTCCTCAGCCTCAGAGACGCAGCGGGCTGGGCTGTGACTCACTTTTAACAAGTCTCAAGGGCTTTGAGAGGCTGCCTGAGTGACTTTGGCTGCCTGGGAGGGGAGAGCACAACGGTCCTCAAGTTGAAAATGGGACAGAGGATGCAGAAATGTTCCCTGGGGACCGTGAGGCTTTTAGTTCTTTGCTTCCTGGCTGAGGGAGGACAGGCTTTAACGCTGAATGAAGTGAGGAGTTTTGATCATCATATTGAAGGAGCACAGTACTTACTAAAATGAGACAGGAGACCATTGTGATTACTATTATTATCGGGGGTATTGTCCCAGAGGGAGCAGATAAGCCAGGAGGACTGCCCAAGATTTCACCAAGGGGCAGAAATTAGCCCCCAAGAGCAGGTTTGGATGAGGCTGTGGAAGGCAGGCTGGATCGCTTCGTGGTCTCACCTTTAGGCCTGTCCATGACACCCGTTGTCTGGTGAGGTCCGTCCTATTATTCTTATTAGTCTACAGATGAAGAAACTGAGGTGCAGGGCTGAGGCACAGTGTTTTGAGAGGTAGACTGAGGAGAGGCTTGTGGCAGCTCCAGAGTTCCAGTGTAGGACAGACAGATGGGTGTCCTTGCCAGTGGAGGAGGTTGTAAGGGCTGTTCCCTATTCCCAGGACAAGCAGGCTGTCTTCCTTGATGTCACCTGGAGTGGCTGGGGAGGGAGGAAGCTGGTGGAGATCAGGGCTGGAGATGGTTAAGTCCCCAACCCAGAGCTGCCTCTGGGGCTCCCACTGGGTGAGACCCAAGGCAGTGCAATAGTCCTGGGGTAGATCTAAGTATATAGAACTTGCTATTGAGAGATGAAAATCCCAGATAGAATTCAGGAGCTGCCCAAGGTCTGAAATTTACCCGAGTGGGGCTGGAGAGAAGACAGATTGCAGAAAGATGCTCAGGCTTTTGTTTCTGAAAAGAAGCAAGTTTCATGCAGGTGGGGAGAAAAAGCTGGGGGAGATTACACGGTGGGAAAACTCTCGCCCAGAACAGCGACTCAGCACCACCTTCATGTGTTACAGGCTGCCTTCCAGTTCCTTCTCTGTCTGGTTGTATCACCCTGGCAAACACCGCTCTAGCCTTTGGACATCCTTCAGATGTTGACACAGGTTTGGGGAGTAAACCAAGGGCCCATCCCCCAGAAACTCACCACCCCCAAAGGTTGCTTTGGGCCCCTTTACAGTAGAAGGGGTAAACCCACCCCCACCAGGCCTGCTTGGCTTCCACTCCAGGAAGCAACTTACAGATTCCAAACAATAGCCCTTATTTGTTTAACATTTTACTGGTCCCACCTGGCTCCAGGGATATTTACAAGTGTCCATTACAGGGCAAAACCGCCCCAGCTAGGTCTCCGGCACCCACGACAGTTTTGCACATCGCCTCCATTCCTGGCAGGAGCAAGGGAAGCCTGTGAGGCCCAGAGAGTGGAGGGCAAAGACTTGGGTAGGGCTGTAGTCCCAGCCATGTGGTTATCGTGGGCCCTCTAGGCGAGTCACTATGTACTTCGGATTAACAGTTTTCTCTTCCAGGAAATGGGCATGCAATGTGTATCCCAGGATCTTAGAAGATGGTTGTGAAAACCAAATGAGCTAAGAAGCGAGCTTCCCAAGGGGTCAAGTACATGCACAGGCAAAGGCATGGGTGTTCTCTTAAACCTACAAGTATCTCCTTCCCCTCTTGATGTGGTTCTTGAGTGGGTATGAGTGGATTCTGTGCTGTCCATGGGTGTTGGACCCGAGCACTGTAGGAAAGTATTCTCAGGACCCTTGTGGCTGGAAGTTCTGGTCCCCCAGCCAGTTCAGAGGAGGTGGCTGGGTCAGCATAAGCCACACCCAAGGCAGATCTGAACGACGCGGCTTTGTGCCAGGTGCTGGGACCTGCGAGCACCCTGAGGGGCGTTCCAGACTCATGCAGCTGGGAAGGGGCAGAGCTGGGATCTAAAACCTGCCTACATGAGTGCCCAGGCCCCTTCCCCTACCTCCCATCTTCCAGCATCAGCAGCACCCTCCTCCCAGTCACTGTGCGAGGGATGAAGCCACAGCTGGTGGAGCACGTGATGCAATCCAGAGCTTCTTGTTCTAGAATCAGCCTCTACCGGTCCCTATTTCCCAGACAGCTGACATTCCTTTTAAAACCTTGACCACTTTTAAGGGGTGTTTTGTTTTTTTGTTTTGTTTGGCTAAAAAGCTTTCTAAAGCATAGTACGCATGTCCTTTCCTCTTCAACAGAGTATGGACATCCCTCAAGTTTGTAATAAACTTGATTTCCAGTGCAAAGCTACTGCCCTGAAATAACATCAAGCAAACCTGATTTTTCCATAGAAACAGTGTCATAATGATGGACTACGTTCCTCACCAAGGATCCAAGGCCCAATTCTAATAAGAGTGAACACAAATGATTACATTTAATTCATCATTAATCAATATAATTAACTACTGTGTCCCTAATACCTTAGTACAGTGCCCTGACACCTAGTAGGTGCTCTGTAAAGCTTTGCTGAATCAGTAAAAGAATGAATATATACTAGGTGACACAAAGCTATAAAATAAAACACAGCAATCAATAACAACATTTAATTACTATGTTTTCCAGGAGAGGGGCCAGGTGCCAGGGAACCCTGAGATACAAGATACACAGGGGCTGGAAAAATTACCTGCAGCTGGAGGGAAAAGTAGCTCTATCTGAGAGCAGGACTAAATACTTTCAGATGTTTCTATTTCTTCTTGAGTCAGCTTTAGTAGGATGTGCTTTCCAAGTAATCTGTCTGTTTCATCCAAGTTGTCAAATGTATCGGCATGAAGTTATTCATTATGATTCACTGAAACTTTGTAGCATGTGCTCCCTCTTTCATTCCTGGTATTGGTAAGCTGCACTGTTTATTCTCCCCCCTATCTTTTTTTTTTTTTTTTGTCAATCTAGCTGGAGATTTGTATGTTTTGGTCATCATTTCAAGGAAACAGTTTTGACTTTGCTGATATTTGTCTGTTTGCTTTTGGTTGTCTGTTTACATGAAGTTTACATGAAATGGTATAATTGGTATAATATGGTATAATTGGTATAAAATGGTATAATACTTATATTACAGACAACTGACTGTTGTCTGTTTGCTTTTGGTTTCACTGATTTCTACGCATCTTTGTAATGAACTTTGTTCACGTTCAGTCTGCTCTTCTTTTCCCTAGCTTTTAACATGAAAGCTTAGATCACGAACTTGAAAACTTTATTCTTTTCATAATAAAGACATTTAAAGGTAAACATGTTCCCCCAACAAGTGTTTTAAGGGCATCCTACATATCTCACCATATTATCTTTTCATTATGATTCAGGTTGAAATATTTTCTGATTTGCTTGGTGACTCATGGGTAGAAGTGCTGAAGAAAATCTAAAAATGTTAAATAAAGAAGGATCAGTAATGTTGTCATTCAGATCCATACTATAGCCTGAGGTAAAAGGAAAAATCAGAAATACCGATCCCACTATTATTTAAAATTTTGGTGTTTTTTTCCCCATAGATTTTTTTTGGCATCAATTTTCACTTTTAAAAAATTTAATTTTTTGATTTTTTTTTAAATAATGCAATTTTTTGCCTTAAAATATTATTTCTTACGATGATAGGGTTTGTTGGCGAACCTTTCCATTTTGCACCGAAAGTGAGTGCCTCACCCACCTTACCCTAATTGTGGCCCTAGTTCTATCAGTTATCGACAGAGTGATTGTCACAATCTCCCATTGTGATTGTGAATTTGCTTATTTCTCCCTTTAATTCTGTGAATTTTTGCTTCACCTGCTTTGAGGCTTTATTTTTAAGGTTATATTTTAAGCACATATTTTTAAGGCTATTATGGTTTGTTTTTGTTTTTGAGAGAGAGTGAGCAGAAGCTGGGGGAGGAGCAAGCTCCCCACTGAATAGGGAGCCCAATGTGGGGCTGATCCCAGGACCCTAAGATCATGACTTCAGCTGAAGGCAGATGCTTAACCCAGTGAGCCACCCAGGTGCCCCTATTACATTTTTTTTTTCTAATGAATCGATCCTTTTAACGTCACGGAATCTTCCTCTTTTTCTCTGGCAATATACCTTGTCTTGAACTCTACTTTGTCTTGTATGAGTATATCCACACCTGCCTTTTTATGCTTCGTGTTTCCATGTTATGCATTTTCCCCATCATTTGAATTTCATATCTGCTTTCCTCATTATGTTGAGAGTTCTCTTCTGTCAACAATGTAGAGTTGGATCTTGCTTTAATTTCCTTACTGTTTACTCTTTGATCCAGTCCAACAACTGCTATCTTTCAATTGGAGTGTTTATTTTATGCATAAAGGAATTACTGATATGGTTGGGTGCACATCTTCATCTTCTACTTGGTTTTTGTTGTTGTTGTTTGTTTGTTTTTTGGTCTTTTTCCCTCTGTTTCTTTATTTCCCCTTTTGGGTTTTCTTTTGAGATAACAGAATATTTTTAGTGTTTCATTTTAGCATTTGTGTTACTTCCTAGTGGTTCCTTTTGGTATTATAACACACACTCTGAACCCATCACAACTCACCTTGAATTAGTATTATACCATTTCATGTAAACTACAAGCATTGCAATGGATGACTGAAATCCATTTACTCTTGCCCTGTCCTCTGTGCTTTTCCTGTCACATATTTCACTTCTTTATGAGTTATCAACCCTACAATACACTTAAAACATTTTTGCTTTAAGTGCTTAAGTGTCTTTTAAAGAAATTAAGAAAAAAATCATCATTATATTTACCGTCATACTTGACATTCCCAGGACTGTTCTTTTCTTCCATGAGATTCACATTTCCACCTGCGTCCGTCCATTCTCTTTAGCCTAAAAAATTGCTTTGACTATTTCTTGTGGTGTGGATCTGCCAGCAGTGAATTCTCTCAGCTCTTGTTTATCCAAGGATGTCTGCCTTTCCCTGTGTTTCTGAAGAAAACTTTTACTGGCTACAGAATTCTAGGTTGACAGACATTTTTCTGGTTAGGTCCTACTAACTATTTATCCGGTTTGAATAATTTCTATTGTGTTTTCTTCAAGCTCACTGATCATTTCTTCTCTTCTGTCCAGTCTGCTTTAATCCTAGTCCCATACATTTTTACAGCTTTATTGATGTGTAATTGACATATAATAAATTACACATATATCAAGTGTAAACTTTGAAGAATTTTGACATATATAATCATCATAAAACCATCACCATGATTAAGAAAATGGATTTATTTATTACCCCCCAAATTTCTTTGTGTTTCTTTGAAATCTATTCCCATCTCTCCCCTCCACTCCCAGGTAGCCACTGACCTGCTTTCTGTAACAAAAATTCATTTGCTTTTTCTAGAATTTTATGCAATCAGAATGTACTTTTTTTTTTCCTGTCTGGATTCTTTCTTATGGGAGAACTATTTTGCCCCTTATCCACAGTGTTGTAGGGGTCAGTAATGCTTTCTTTTCTATCACTGAGTTGTGTTCTGTTATATGGATATACCACAGTTTGTTTATCCATTCACCTATTAACGGACTTGAGTTACTTTCAGTTTTTGGCTATTGCAACAAAATAACTTGCTGTGAGCATTCATGTATTGGTCTTTGTGTGGAAATAGACTTGCATTTCTTGTGCATAAATTGCGTGGAGAATGCCTGGATCATACATAGGTATGTGTTTAGCTTGAAACCACCCAAGTGTGTTTAAAAAGGGTTATATCATTTTATATTCCCACCCACAAAGCAGAGTTTCAGTTATTCCACACCCTTGGCAATACTTGGTATAGTCAGTCTTCTTAAAGGAATGAAGAGCCCTGGAAATGATAATATGTGGGTAAATATAAATTTTTCTTCTCTTAAAGAATCCCTTTAAAAGGGACTGTGGGGTGCCTGGCTTCCATTGGTAGAGCATGACACTCTTGGTCTCGGGGTCATGAGTTCAAGCCCCATGTTGGGCATGGAGCCGACCTAAAAAAAATAGAAGATAAGTATTTAAAGTAAAAATACTGACAACATACTATGCAGTTTATAACACATGTAGAAGTAAAAACGTCTGACACATTAGCACACGCAGGCCAGGAGAGAGGACATGGGAGTTCACTGATGGAAGGGTCTCATACAGTATGTGAGGTGATGTAATATCACATGAAGGGAGCCTGTGATAAGTTAGAAACGTGCACTATAACCCTAAAGCAACCACTAATGCAAACAGAACTATAGCTAAGAAACCCACAAAAGAGATAAAATGGAATCATAAACAGCATAATCCAGAAAGAGGCAGAAAAAGAGGAAAATAAAACAAAAAAACAAGTGGGACACTGTCACACAGCACGGCACACTTGATGTCTGCAGACACTTTACTCACGGATGGCAGAAAACACACTCCTTTCAAATGCGCATGGAACACACAGCAAGGCAGACCTCATTCTGGGCTGCAGACCAGTCACCATACCTGTCCATGCATCCCACATACATAAAGTGTGTTCTGTGCTGGAGGAATTAAATAAGGAACACCCAAAAGATATCTGGAAAATTCCACAATATCAGAAACACAATAACACACCTCTAACCAACCCATAGGCCAAGGGGAAATCAAAAGAGAAACCAGAAAGTTGTTTGAACTGAATGAAAATTAAAATACGACCGATCAACGTTTGTAAGATGTAGCTAAAGCAGTGTGTAGGGGGAAATTTATAGCACCAATTGCTGTGAGAAAAGAGGAAAGTTCTGAAAGCAGTGACCAAGGCTCTCTCCTGAAGAAACAAGAACAGGGAGAACAATTAAGCCCAAAGTCAGAAGCAAAGAAATAATGAAATAAATTAGAAATCAGTGATGATGAAAACTGAAGAGAGAATGAAAGCAAATGCTTTTTCTATGAGAAGAGCAATAAAATGATATATTTCTTATTTTTTCAAGAGTTGGATTGCCTCCTGTTTTTGGTTGCTTTCCAGCACTTTCAGATTTTTTAAAAAAGATTTTATTTATTTATTTGAGAGAGAGAGAGAGAGCACAAACTGGGAGGAGGGGCAGAGGGATAAGCAGACTCCTTGCTAAGCTGGGAGCCAGATGTGGGCTCCATCCCAGGACCCTGGGATCAGGACCTGAGCCAAAGGTAGATGCTTAACCTACTGAGTCATGGAAGGTGCCCCCTTCAGATGCTTTTTAAAAGTGTGTTGTCCCAGGGCACCTGGGTGGCTCAGGCAGTTTTAAGCATCTGACTCTTGATTTTGACTCAGGGCATGATCTCAGGGTTGTGAAATCAAGCCCCTGCATCAGGCTCTGCGCTGGGTGTGGAGCCTGCTTAAGATTCTCTCTCTCCCTCTCCCTCAGCCCTTCCCCCCAGCTCATGTATGTGTGGACGCTCTCTTTCTATAAACAAATGAATAAATAAATAATGTATCATCCAGAGATTTTAACTATGATCATCAGGAGGGTTGGTATGATTAAAGCAAAGCCCCGTGTGCTGCAGTTGACAACTGTGGCTCACTATTTGTCACTGTCAGTGTGGTTCCCCATGGAGATGTCCGTCCCACTTATTTGCCATGTCCAACTGTCCGTGAACCAGGAGATCAGACAATCACACTTGTGAGAGTTGTGTAAAAACAAACGTCAGCGGTGAGCGAGGTCCCTGAGTCTCCCCTCTGGGGCCTCCGTCACTGACCTTTCGGGAGGCTGTGTGACCCCGTGAAATGGAGCTGGATGGTAGAGTCTGACCTACATCCTGGGCCTGGCTCTGCCCCTTAGCTGCTGCATGACCTTGGGTGATCACCTCTCAGGACTCAGTTTCCTCCCCTGTAAAGTGGGGTGGTTACGAACCTCCAGTCTGTGGCAGGGATAAGAGGACATGATGCAGTATGAGTGCCACTGTCACATAGTAGGTGCTCAGCACAAATGACCATCCCTCCCCATCCCCTTTCCCTCCTGTCTGAAGTGCAGCTGTTAAGTTACCGCCAGATAATTAAGTTAGGATGTTTCTAGGTATCAGTACACTCCGAGCCAATTTGCTTGTTCATTTTTCTTCAACTGTGTGTATTTTAATGAATTATAAAGGCATCGGAGATTTACTCAATATGCCACACACTTAGCCTCTTGCTTCTCTTTTGTGTTACACACTTAGGACGAGTGACCAAGGGCATGTCAAACAACAGAAGGAGCAGGATCCTGTTTGGGGGGTGGTCAAGTCCTACCATTTACTCTCAAGAGATCATGGAAGGGCTGAGGCACCAGGATCTACCATCCTTCGTGGGCAGCTTCTGGGCATGTGCGTGGATGAACACCTGCCTTGGATCGAGGGTGGCCTCCAGCCAACTGTGCATCGTCCAGCTGCTTCGCTCCACAGCTGGTCGGCTCGGCAAAGGAAACACTAGACCTCCCAGCTTCTGGCCTCAGAGACAACTCCCCCTCACACCTGTCTCCTTCACCACCTGCCCTTGAAAATTTAATTAAAATCAAGCAGGGCTACAGAGTCCCTGCTCTGGGTGTGTTTTTAGTGATGACCGCAGACCCTGTTCAAAGTGTATAATGTTCTCAAGGAGACAGGATAAGGGGAGTAAAATTCTGCACGCTCCAGAATCCAGGCTTAGAAACTCTGTTGAGAACAGAAGAGTTGGCTGGGTGGAAGAGAGCTCAGATGCCATGTGGCAGGTGTGTCCGGAGGCTGGCATGCTGCCCGGTCATCGTCCAGGCATTGGACGATGTTCATTCATCCATTCATTTATATTTAGTCTTTTGGTTGCTTAATCATTAAACAAGAATTTCTTGAGCACCTACTATGTGCCAGCCATTGAACGAGATACTGGGGTTGCTAAGGTAAGTGCGATGACCCAGGCTTGTCTGCTCAGTACCCATTCCCCATTCTTTTGGTGTCACAACCTTGATTCTGTTTAGGGGACGGTCCCATGCAATGGATACAACCTTGGCGAGGCTGTCATCCAGGGGGGCCTGTCCTTCTGTGGTCCAAAAATTTCCCCCTGGAATTTGGATATTGAGCAGAGTGACGCGAAGGTGGCAGAGTGGTTTGTTATCTATTGCTCCTAAAAAGACCCCACGGAGGTCCCCGATACCTGGATCCACAGGGTTCCTCACTCCTTTCTGGATCCAGTGTTTGATTTTCATGGGAATTCTTCAGGCTCTCCCAGACTCTCCAGATCGACTCTGTTTCGGCTTCAGTACACTAGACTTTCTGTCGCTAGCAACCCCCGCGTCCTAACACAGTCCCTTCCCTCCAGGAACTCAGTCTAGTGGGACAGACGAATAAACGATGTGGATTCAAGATACTCCAGTTGTGATCACCCTGGGGGCCCTGGGAGCTCAGAGGAGGGGCCCCCGTTACTTTCTTACCCCGGTTCTCTTTAGCCAAAGAGCCTTGAAAGCTTACCCACAGGTGTTCCCGTTATCCACCACTGTATGTAACAAGCCATCCACAGTTTTTAGGTTGGAACACATATGTATCAGTATTTCCCGAGGTTTGGGATTTGTCTGCGCTAAGCTGGTGGGCTCTTCCTTCGGGTCTCCGATGGGGCTTGCATGTCCGAATTCAGCTGGGGCCGGAATTATCCGAAGACCGTCCCCTGCAAATGTTGGAGGGGAGTCACGTAGGGGGACGGCATGCTGCGAGGGCGGTCACCAGGAACGCCCCGAATGGGGGCTCGTGCAGACTCCTTACAGCATGGTGGCTGGTTTGGAGAGAGACCATTCCCTGATCAACCCAGGACGCCCCAGTTCGTGGCGCGTAGCTTCTTACGACCTAGTCCTAGGGATCCCAGACTATCAGCAATGCCACTTTCTATGGGTCATCAAGGCACTACACCAGCCCAGACACAAAGAGAGCAATTATTGTCCATGTCCTGATGGGAGGGTGGAAGTCACGCTACGGAAGAGCCCATGGAGTGAGAGATACTATCGTGGCTGAATTTGGACAATAAGATCTGTCTCACCAGGCAGTCCCCCTAGAACATTCCTTGGGCCACTAACGTGCCCTCAGTAGGTGTGGCAGATGCTTTGTGTCTGATCCTAAGTCTCTCCCAGATGTCAGATGTGAGGCATTATTTTGGAAATACCAGTCCTCAGCATCTCTGGGCGTCGTCACGAGGCTCTGGGACACTCTCGGACGGAACCTCTAAGTTTTAGCTCCACACGCTCCACATACTCCTCTCCCAATATTGCTGTAAGGCAGGTTAAATTAAATAAATGAGATTTCTCATCCCAGCCCCTGGCTGTGAGGTTAGCATTCAGCTCTGCCGGCTCCCATGGCTGAGTGGGTTTCCCCAGGAGATGCTCTACTGTCCCAATGGGAATGGGAAGGCCTGGGCTCCACAGCCAGGGCTGGAAAGGGAGATCCGGGCTTAAGGGTGGGCGCTCTGCGAATGTTTATTGAATGAAGGAATGATGAATGAATTAATGGATTAATTAAGGAACAACCTGGCATTCTGTTCAGCACAGTTTCCAGACCCTTGAAAACTCTATCGCGCCCCTTACTATTCTCATAGGACTTACTTTCCTGCAGTTCAGGTAGGAGGAATTCAGGTCTGCTTTAGGTTCGGGGTTCCGGGGGAATGAGCGGGGTTCACCTTCCTGCTCCTGTAACAGGTGGTCACACGCCCACCTCCCTCCCTCCCTCCCTCTCCCCTACCCTCCTTCCTCCATGTTCCTTTCTCCACCCAACACACTGAGGCTCTCCTTGCATTCCCAGCAGAGCTGCGCTTACACTAAGAATATGGACTGGACGTGGCCACCGTCTCCTGAATGCGCCCTCATATCTGTTTACACGGCTGTGACAACTTGAGACGAACCGGACGCCCTTCTCTGGGTGTATCCCCAGTGACCCGAACTGTGGCTGACCCACAGGACAGCGGCCAATAAATGTTTATTGGATGAATAAACAAATGCACGAGTGTTCCGAGTGAATGACTTTGGAAAGCACACCAGTGTTGTTCCAGTCCAGCGACAAGCGAACATTTGGCTTCATCTGGGGGTTCATTCCACCTTGGGTTCTTGGGTCATTTCAGTTCAGGGTTCCGTGGAGGAATGTGGGGCTTTACCCCGCGGGGCTGGGTTGCCCATCCTGAGTTCTGTGAGCAGTTAGCCCAGAATGGATGCCTCTCTCAGGGGCAGAGAGGTGCCCAGAGAGGCTTTCTTTTTGAATCCGCCGCAGCCCAGGCGTGGGGGACATGGGACAAACCCACGGCGTGGCAGAGGCCGTGCTGGAGTTGGAGACAGCCTGTGCGCTCTGCGCACACCCCGCCCCCCGCGTGACCTTGGTTGAGGGCCCTAGCTAGGGGCTGCGCTGCTCTCAGACAATGCACAATGCACGCCCGTTCGGCTACAAGCACTCCATTGACCCTGCGCCGCGGGTCCAGAGGGAAGAGTTATGAGGGTTCTTTGTTCAGGGGCTCACGTGGGGGCTGCTTAGCCGCCCACACAAATACGCAAAGCCTTTCCAGCCCTGGCTGTGGAGAAAGCCCACCGGTCACCATAGAGCTAGAATTAGACTTGCAAAGGAGGACAAGGGCTGGGGAGAGGGGACAGACCCCGGACCGAGCCGCCGCTAGGGAAGGACCACGTCCCGGGGATCTCCTCCCATGCAGGACTCTGCACACACAGGGCACATCGGTCTCGAAACCTTTTCCCAGGTGCTAAGCTGAGGCTCAGAGAGGTCCAAGCGCTTGACCAAGGCCACAGGAAGGCAGCGATCTTGAGGAGGATTGCAAGGCCCCCAAACAGCTTGAACACAATGATTGTGACCCCGAGGGCAATGATGGTAGGAATCGTGCAAGGATTTTTGTTTCAGAAAACACAGTTGCCTGTGTTTCTAACGGGAGCTTTGCAGGAGGCAAGCCAGGTAATGGCAAGAATGAGGGCTTGGATCCCGGCAGTTTCCTTTAGCTGTGTGACCCCGGGCAGGTTGTCTAACCCCTCTGTGCTTGGTTTATAATAGTACCTACCTCCCAAGCTTATCCAAGGGAGACAATGTGTGCCCAGCCCATACAGAGCCAGGCTTGTGGGCGCCTGCCCATGGTTTTGGCCTTGCCATTGCCAGGTCGCAAGGGGATTCATGCCAAGACCCTCAGAACTGTAACATCCATGGGCCTCAGCAGAGCTGGAGCAGCGGGTCCCGCTCTGGGTTTCAGTTTCCGCATCGGTGAAATGTTAGGGGGCAGAGGAGCTGGACGAGGATAGGCTTCTCACACTCAGCATGACTGACATTTGGGGCCAGAGAGGGGGCTGTGGGGAGCTCTCCTATGCATTGTAGGATGTTCAGCAACATCCCTGGCCTCCACCCAGAAGATACCAATAGCCCACCCCTCTGTACCCGCCAGTTGAAAACAACCAAAACTATGTCCAGATGTTACCAGGTATCCCCGGTGGCAGAAAGATGGGGTTATATTCTTTGCCTATCAGAGCAGGTGAGGAGAGGGTCCTGTGCGCTTAGTGCTCTGCAGGTGACTGCAACGGACATGACCATGATCTTCGATCATGAAGATCTTCAGATCGAAAACATTCAGTAAGCATTCACACAAGAAACAAATTCTGCAAGCCTCCACTGGTGCCTTTTCCACACCAGACCCTGGATCCGGCTAGGATCCTGAGGTCCAAGGTGGGGCGTGGTCACCCCCTCCAAAATGCCATCCGGATTCTCCTGGCTAGCTGAATGCCTTCCTCTGTGCTTCCAGATGTCCTCTCCCCCAGGCTCCCAACAACATCTGGAGATTAGTTTTACAGATGGGGGACTTGGACCTCAGTCAGGGACGGGGAGAGACTCGCCCAAGGTCATGCTTGAACTTGGAGCCGGCTAGCTCTCTTCCCACGGCGGGTGGGGTGGGGGTGCAGAATCTACATCCAGTCAAGGAAACTTTGGAGCCCAGGGCAGAGGCAGCCCCGCTGGAATGACAGGGCCTGGGATATAGAGAACCCCAAATCTGATGCTTACTGGCAGGGTGCCCTCTGTGCCCTGCTTCTCATACCTGCACAAGAGAGATAATTACACCTGACCCACAGCATCCCTGGGACGGGTTGGTGAGGCGACACATAGTGCCCGGCTCGTAGTAGGCGCTCAGCAAACAGCAGCTGTAATGATCGAGGCTTTGTCCCTAAGGAAGCAGAAGTGGTCGACGCAGGGGAAGACCAAGTTGGATGGCCTGGGCGGCCTGGGGATGCCAGCCCCGGAGCCGGACTGGGCTGCGAGGCCTCACTGACAGGGGCCGGTGTTTGTGCTCCGCGGAGCCAAGAGTGCCCCCTACTGGACAGTCTGCAGAGTCAGGAGAAGGGCCCAGTGGCCTTGACAAGGCTGGGACCCCTGTGGGAGGGGCCCTGGGCCTGGCTGGCCTGACAGCTCCTTTAGGCTAAGGAGCCTCTAGCTGGTTCACAAAGATCGTCCTGGCCCCTTTCCCAGGTGGATCCTTTCGTGTGAGCCGGAGAAGCCCCATCGTGCCAAGGGAATGCCTTTCTTGGTTCAACCGAGTTCATTCTTCCGCTTCTCCGACTGAACTCTAGCATCTGTCCTCTCGGGGAACACATGCACAGGGGACTCCGGACAAATGAGCAGAGTTATTCTGGGAACCCCGCCCCCTGGCTTCCTGGCTGCAGGACACAGAGCCGGGGCCCCCACGGTGGGCTGCCCCCCGGGGGTGCTGAGAAGAGCTCCGTGCTCGCCAACAGCCTTTTCTGCTGTGAAGTTCTCCCATCGCGGACAGGGGCCGTGTTCATCTTCCTCTTGCAGCCGGTATTTCACACGCTTGCCGTGGAGTGGATGGGAGCCTGGGCATTCAGGACGCGGAGAAGCCCCGAGGAGGGCAAATACCCACCCAGGTAGAATCTCCCCTGAAAGTGATCCACCCCTCTAGTCCCCTGGTCATTGGGTGGCAGTGAGACTCCTTGTCCACTCGCTGTGACGTCAGGGTGGCCAGTCGAGAAGTAGCTGAGACTCCCCCTTGCATGCTGTTGAGTGAAATGAGCAAAGGGGATCCTCACTCCGGGAGCCAGACTTTGTCACCCAAGCACAGCCAAACATACTTAGATGAGGATCCTGGCCCAAGGAGCGAGCTGCACATGATCCCTCTTATCCAGCTTCGAGGGTTGGATCCACCAGACCTCAGCGTCCGTCTGCAACCAAGCAGGGAGGTGCTAAGTTGGAAGGAGATGGGGAGGCAGCGAAGAGACCCGGCCATCTCAAATGCCCTCATTCCGGGTCTGCAGCGACTGGGACCCCGTCCGGAACATTGGATTGTTCCCATGCTCTCTTGACACTTTCCCGGCCCCCTGTGCGTGTATAAATGGAGAGAAGGGCCATGTGGCCGAGCTGGAGTCTGGAGCAGAGGGTGAAGAGACTGTCCCTCTCCCGGCGTGGTGACTCCTCGGGGTACACACTGGTTTCCTCTTCCTCTAGCCTCGGAAGGAGAGCGTCTGCCTCGTGGGTTCTTGGGAAGCTTCAAGGAGACGAGCATTTGCAAAGGGTGCCTCCCTGCTCTCTTCTTGCTGACAGGATGGGCTGTGGTCATAGTCTGCTGATGGCCCACAGGGGGTCCTGTCACTCTTGGGGTTTGGAGAGGTGAGGTCAGCCAGGCTCCAAGTCCCTCCAGGTCCTGACGGTTCCTGGAGGAACCGACGCTCTTGTCCTCGGTCCACACTCGGGGCAGGGGGAGGGGCCGCCCAGCACAGAGGAACCAGCCCTGCCCTCACCGGCGTACAACCTTTGCAACCCTTCTCTTGCAGGATTCTTGGCGACAGCTGAAGGGGACAAAGGGTGTCAAGCAAGGTTCCGGCACCAGTGACTATTCGATAAATGGCTCTGCTTTCCTTCCCTCCTTATTTCCCTCCCTCTCTCTTCTGTCCTCGGGTCCATTAGCTTTTAGTTTGCTTCAAGTGACATAAATAATAAATGACCTTTCCCCTTCCAGTGCTTATCAGTCCTTGGGCAGCCTGTTTTTAAATAAATAAATATTACTTGCGGATTTCTCATCCTCTCTCTTAAAAGGTTTTAACTCCCCTCTCCCCAACTAATCTTAGAATTTCCCACGGGGACTAAAAATCACATTCACTCCATCAAAAGGGTACTCTCAAACGGGGTGGGGGGTGATTGTCCCCCCCGGAGACATTTCTTGTCACCACTGCTGGGGCATCTGATGGGTCAAGGCCAGGGATGCTGCTGAGCATCCTATAATGCACAGGGCAGCCTTCCAACAACACAGGATCTGGCCTCAAATACCATCAGTGTCAAGGCTGAGAAACCCAATCTAAATCAGTGGCCACGAGGAATGTGTGTCTCCGCGGGAGGTGATGGCCATGGCCAAAACACCAGAACTTGGGATCACCACACTCCTGGGATGAGTCTGCCTCTGCCAAGTCCAGAAACAGAATTCCTGAGCAAGCAAAGTCCTCTGCGTCCATCCCTGAGCATTTCCAGAGCCTGGGGGCAGCAGGAACCGCTGGGCTGAGCGGCTGGAGGCCAGTCGCAGATGCTGTTTCTTGCTCTCCTGCTGTGTGCCACCGGGCGGCCCGCTCAGCGTCCCCAAGGCCCACATAGGTCCACGTCCGTCAGTGGTTCCCCAGGAGTGCGGTGACTTGGGATACCTAGAGGGGATTTTGATGGCAGAGGGTCCATTGCTTTAACAGCAGACCACAACGTGAAATAATCTTTCCCTTTTCCATTTGCTTCCAAATGTCTGATTAAGTCTGCTTCCTGCTGCTCTGTCTCCTCTGATGCTTCCTCGACCTTCCCTGATCTCCCTCCTTAACCCAGAGCAGCCAGGCCCCAGGTTCAGAGCCACGAACCCGTGATCTCCCGTCTGGATTTAGTACCCTGGGCTTACGGTCCTCAGATTCTTTGCTGTGGCTATGGTCTTTCAGAGCCAGCACAGCTGGTTTCCCATGTTTGGTAGTGAAGTACAGCTTCCTTTGAACGTGAAATTCAGTAAAGTAAATACGTAGACTTGAAGATAAGTTTTCAGTAAATAGCAACATGGGCGGTACATGGAAGTGGCAAGTTTGTGACGAGTGTTCTAGAATGCCTGGGGTTTGCATCTCTCTCTCTCTTTTTTAATAGCCTTTTATTTTAGTGTCTAAGTGGGCACCTTGAACTCACAACCCTGAGATCAAGAGTCACGTCTCCACCAGGTGCCCCAGGAATGCCTGGGTTTGGAGCTTACAGGAAATGGGAATAACAGTCCCACCCCTTGGGCAGTTGGGTTGGGTTACAATCGAGCAGCATGGGGCAGGGGAAGGTACTGGTTCCCAGTCTACTATGCACCTGCAAGGTGCAGCTGTCTGCGGCATGACCTTCTGAGCAAAGTCAGTCCCCCATCTCAGGGTTTAGCGCCACACCTGCCTGCTTTTGCCCACATGCTTACGCCGTCATCCTGGCCTGAGAGTCAGAGGGCCTGTGTTCCAGCCCTGACTCAGGGGGTCAGTCCCAAGCAGGAGCAGACGGGTAGTATCCATATGACAGTCAACGGATCCCAAGATCACAGTGGGTAGAGAGTAGACGGTGAAAATGCGGGTGCGTGCCGTGCTAGGTGCATTCAAATGCAAACATCTGGAATGTATTGGGAACTGCAGACCAGCCAGACTTGCCCAGCAGCTGGCTGCTCTGAGAC
>CM053609.1:113990780-114006904 GCA_028646535.1 Procyon lotor
AATACTAATCTCCCTCCTTTTCCCAGTGCATTTGGTTAGTTCCTACTAACGATTGTAATTTTAGCTTGCAAGTGGCTTCCTCAGGAGGACCCTCCCTGCCGTAGACCAAAAAAACAGCCCCATTATACATTTCTGTAGTCCCAATACCTTTCCTTTGGATGACTGATTCAAGTCTATGGCCCCCTTGACTCCTCAGAGGCAGGATCCACATACATTTTGCTCAACAAATATGTGCTGAATGAATGAAACAGTGAATGAAAGAGTCCTTCCCTTTCTGCGCGTCTGACGTCTGTTCCTCCCGTGGTGCCGGTGGCGTAACCACACAGACACTCGCTGACTGCTGGCTGTGGCTGTTCTCACTGTCTACACGCTCCGCCATTGTTGAAGACCCCGAGCACAGCCCCCGGGCCCAGCGGCTTACAGTGCTCCCATGGCCTCCCTGAGCTCCGGCACAGCTCCGCGCCCACTCCCCAGGGGAAGGAGCCCAGCCTATGGGAAAGGAACCAGCCCAAGGTCACACAGACAACCTCCCTCACCAGCATCGTTCCGCACCCAGGCTCTGCCCACCACCCCGTGTGGCGTTCTCCCAAGAAACAACTCAGCCACAACACCAACGATAGTCACCCCAGGTCTGAGGTGTCAGTCAACCTAGATCTTTTGAATCTGGTCCCACCCTGAGCTGGACCCCCGAGTGTGGAAGTCATGCTGGGTCACCACTGGGACCTTCAGGGCCTTTCCTGGGTAGGGACTGGGGCTCCTTCACCACTACAGAGATGCTCCTAGGTCAGCACCAAGAGTGACGGGCAGGGGCCAGCTTTTCTCTGGCAATTCAAGATGGCGGCCATGAAGCCCTCACTAGCAAATTCTCTAGTCCCTGAAGGCGCCTCTGATGGCCTGCAGCACCACGTGCTGGCTGGCTTCCTCTCCCTGGGTTTCCCTCGGAAGGGGGCCATATCTGGGGCCCACTGCATTTCCCCAACTGCTTTAGTGAGTCTTAGGGCGGCCAGGTTTCCTGGGCCACACCTGGGAGAATGTCTTCAGTAACTGCTCGCTGCCAAAGCACTGAGTTAGAGCCCCAGGTTCGCTTCCCAGGAGACCTCTGAGGCTCTGGACAGTTGCTACGTTGGGACAGGGTGGCAGCGGCTGGGGTCGGGCTGGGTGCATTTCATCTCCTCCCTGGGTGACTCTGCACACAATGGTCAGGCCACAGACTGTAATTTCCAGAACCTTGAGTTGGTTTTGGAGAGGAATGGGAGATGACCCCATCTGAGCTGGCCTTGTGGAGGTGGTCTAGTTAATTGGGGGGAAGAACCTCTGGATGGAATGATCAGAATGAGGACAGATCTTGTCATTTCTCAAGCAAGGATGTGAGCCTCATTTGGGAGATGTATGGACATATGGCCAGGCGCTGAGCTCAGGACCAGAACCAAGGTCAGGGAGGGTCTGGGATGACCTGGAGGCATCTGGCTTCGGAAAGCGGCTGGTCATGATGTTTTTCACTGACATGGGGTCTGGGGCTTGATTGGGAATCCTAGGGTTTGTGGGACTCCCAAGTAGACGTCCCGCAGGTGGTCGGGCCTTTGGGACTGAAGCCAGAAGGGAGACCTGGGCTGGAGAGATGAATTCGGGAGAGTGGGAGGCCCGGAGTCAGGGAACAAAGCCACAGTAGCAGAAGAAACTGCCCAGATGGGTCGTGGAGAGAAAGAGGCTGCAGGAAACCCCGCAGATACAACCACTGAAGAAAGAGGCACTATACTTACAGCATCTCTAGGCAGCCCCGCTGATGACTTATTAATTGTAAGAGAAAGGATAGCACTGTACAGGAGAGAAGCCTGGCAGGAACCCCCTTAATCACATGGTTGGAGTCAACGTCAGCGATGTTGGGGCCCTAGCAACATCACGGGTCTCCCAGTGAGACGCACCAAGAACACAGAATCCCTTTGGCGACATTCCTGCCAGAAATGCAGGTGGTGATGGTGGTGGTGGTTATGGTGATGGTGATGGTGATAATCCAATTGGTGTGATTTCCAATCACAAGGAAATACCAGGGAAACGTGCCTTGAGGGATATCTTATAAAATCTCTGACCTGGACTCAAGGTCAAGTTCAAGGAAAATGGAAGACTAGTTCTAGTCTAGAGGAAACCAAAGAGATGTACCAACTGAACGCAATGGGTGACCCTGGGCTGGATCCTACATGGAGGAAAGAGGTCTGCAAAAAAGAACAGAAGTGGAATATTAATATGACGGGATATGACTCAGTGGCAAAAAGAAATGAGCTTTCGAGCAACCTCAAAACCAGGTGGGAACCTTAAATGCATATTATCAAGTAAAAGAAGCCAGTCTGAGAAGGCTCCATGCTGTCTGATTCCAACTCTGCGATGTTCTGGAAAAGACAAAACTACAGAGACAGTAGAACAATCCACGGTTGCCGGGGCTGGGTGGGGGAGGGATGAGTAGGTGGCACATGGGGATTTTTTGGGCAGCGAAGCTACTCTGCGTGGCACGATGTTGCATATATGTCCTTACACATTTGGCAAAACCCACAGAACAAACATCACAGTGAACCCTGATGTAAACTACACGCTTCAGCTAATAGCGATGTGTTGATATTGGTTCATGGATTGTAACCCACAGACTATATACCAATGCAGGATGTTAATAAGGTAAAGGCGGGAGAGGGGTGGAGGAGAGGGGCTTGCCGGAACCCTCTGTATGATCTGCTCGATTTTTCTACCAGCCTAAAACTGCTCCCCAGAAAAAAATCGATTAATTTTTCAAAAGGCTATCGAGGCAGCTTTAAGATCTGAACAGTGATTCCACATTAAGTAATGGAATTTCTTCCATGCTGAGATTTATCTACACTGATCGTGTTCACTGGAAAAAATAAAGACAGAGGCAGCCATGACCAAGCAGGAGAAGAGACACCAGAGCGGCCGTGGTCGGGGAGCGCCGAGGTCACCAGCCCCGGCTGCCGGCTGCCCAGAGGCCAGGGACTTGAGGCCAGAGACACGCTCCACTGGGCTTCGGGAAGCAGGAGCTACTAGTAACTCGCCGAGGGTGAATTTCAGAGGGGGGTGTGGGCAGAAGGCAGGGGCGCTGTGGAGCACATAGAGAACTTGTCGCATTTCTGAAGAAAAAGACAAGTTTCAAAAACTTGATGTCTGAAGAGTCAGCACGGACTCTTTCCTCTATTGGTGGTAGCCTGTAGCTTCTGGGCTTGGTGGGCAGATCACAGACAGGGGCCTGGGATAATACAGCACACGGTGGGGGGTGGGGAGAGAGGCCCGTCCTGGGCTCTCCTTTTCAAGGTCAAGACTGCACAGTCACCCAAATTCCGGAAATGTGAAAAATCATGTGTTAAGACCTACGCGATATGATCGAGTAAATAAAATATGACTTCGGGTGACTCAGCTGGGGCTGAGCTATACCCCCAGTGGCCACAGGGAGCACGGGGTGTGGGGGGGGGAGGCGTTAGGTGGGGGGGGCGGCATTTGCTCTCCACTCCTGCAAACCGGCCCACTGGCCCTGCCCCAGTCAGCCCAGGCAACCAGAAACCCTTGCCAATCTGTTCTTCAACAAACAATTTGTCTCCAGAAGGGCCCTTCGCCCCTTCCCTGGGCCCAGGCAGTCGACTCACGGCCCAGTTGCAATTGAAAAAGCAATTACGTGTCATGTGCCTGAATGCTGCAGGCACGCGTCTCCGGTGGCACCGAGCTGGCAAGTGTGTAGGCAGCTGCAAATTTAATAAATCTTAATTATTGTGTTTATACAAACAAGCAGGCTGAAGCCCCTGACGTCGCTGGAGCTTTCAATGTCTTGGTGCACGGAGAGGGAAAAAAAAGTGCGGAGAACCAACTGCTCATAAATAATTAGCTTTGGGGCAGGTTTTTTTCCCCTTCCTTTTGGACTAAAAATCACATACAGAAATGTTTCTAAGTTGGCAAGATTACAACGCCTGAAGACGAGAATCTGTTTTCTGCCGGCCGGGCGCGCGCACGCGTGTGTGTGCACGCGCATTGGCGCCTGTATGCGCATGCGCACAAACCGAACGGCAAAAACCACTTAAGGCTCAAACCAAAGGGAGAAGTCCCCCCACCCCCCAGAAGTGTTACTGTTCCCTTTGTTCTCAGAAAGATAAGCAGGGGCAGTGTCCGCAGAAGTCTTCGGGGGCCTCACTGACGTGGCGATGAAGCGCCTGCTGTGTGCAGGTTGTTACAAGAACTCTGCGCGCCCTTAGGTCGGTGGACCCTCATTTTGTTCAGTGGAAAACTGGCTGAGGGACACGTGGACAGGCACCCACGCTAACGGTGGACCCTAGATTCATATCCAGGGCATAAAGCCATGGTTCTCAAAGTGCGGTCCCAGGCCAGCAGCCTCGGCCTCACTTGGGAACCTGCTAGAAATGCAGATTCTTGGGCCATCTCAGCCCCTCTGAATCAGACGCTCAGGGTGGGACCCAGAAATCTGTGCTTCAGCTGTCACATCAGTGAGCCCACGACGGTCTCCGCACATTGCCCTGTAGGCCGCTTACTTCTCTGAAGCAGGCTTCACAAACGTCAGCCAGCCGGCCAGCACCGAACTCACATTTTCACACACACAGTTATTTTACACCGAGCCCGAATAAGCACATTTTTTTAGCCACGTAGAGCCTGCCTGTTTTGCAGACCCTACAAAACTATGCCCGACGTCTGCCAGCCGCAGATAAGACAACACCTGCTATGAAGACCCCAGTCCGCTGCTGCCCTTTAGAGTCTCTGCCCCAGAGATGTGTCACCGTGCGGAGCGCCACCAGCTAGACGTGTGAGCCCCTCCTCCCAGGCGCCCTCGCCACTCCTGGGATGTGCAGTCTCCCAGGAGCGGGTCTCTGCTCTTGTGCTCACTCATGGATCCCAACTTCTCGAATCAATCAGTGCTTGGCACAAAGCTGATGCTCAGTAAACCCTTGTGGAATGAATGAATGAGAGACAGCAAATGACACAGGATGGTGGACACTCCACATTCAGCCAGTCGCAGGCTGCGGGGACACTGAGCCTGCTTGGGAGGCCTGGTGCCCCCAGCCGCCTGTCCCCCCACTCAGAAACATTCATTGAGCACTGACTGTGTGCAAAGGCATCAGGGGACCCAGATAAGACTCCCATGGAGTCCCCCCGGGAGCTCCAGATCAGAAGGGGGCTCCCTAGGGAGGGGCTTAAAGTGTGGAGGCCACCAGGAGCCACCAGGCTAGACTGTGGGAGCCACGCCATTCTTCCTGATGCTCCTCCCCATTTCTTGGGGAGGCTCTCTGTTATTCTAAACTGGGGGGAAACCAGGCCTCTAGTCTCTCTGAAGAATTCTACAAACAACTGTTCACATGACCTTCCACGTTCATTCACGACGGAAATAAAATCAGCATCGATAATTCCATGTTACAGATGGGCCAAGTAAGCCCCAAGAGGCAAAGCAACTCGATCCAAGTTAGCTGACGCGGGGCCCAAATCACAGCGTTGGTCTTGTGATGGCCCCACCCAGTCCAGGGGACACCCACTCCCCTGAAGCTGTGAGACGTGAGCCCCAGCCAGAGAGCAAGAAGAAATCCTGGTGTGTAAAGCACGTGGAAACAGGTTCCATGGCATTAAGGATCTCGAGGAACCCAGAGCTCTTCGGAGCAGAGCGCGCCGAAGGCTCCCTTCGTTACGGGCCAGTGCTTGGCAGGGAAGCAAGTGTGTTCCCTTGGAAAAGGTGACATCAATTTACATTGGGTTTTCCCTGAAGCAGGGATACCCAGCGGGCTCCCAGGATGCCGTCTCCAAGGCACAGTGTGGAAGGTCAAGGTGTGGGATTTGGAGCCAGAGGCCAGGGACCACCCAGAAGCCGTATGCCTGGGCTGAACAAGTCATTCCAATCCGGTCATGGCTCAGTTTCCTTATGCTTAAGAGGAGGGAACGATGCCTCTTGAGTGTTGATGGGACAGTTAAATGAGATGCCCTGACCATGATTTAGCACGATTCCTAGCACATAGTGGATGGTCACTACCTAGCATCTAGAGTAATAATAATCATTACTCCTTAGGGTGGTTAACGCTGTCACTAAGACCTCCTTGGCCCGCAAGCACCACGGGAGGGGCTCCTGGCCCTTCTCAGCGGACCCAAGTGGAAACATCTGCTGATAGAACAGGAAAGGCACAACTCCCCCTTCCCCTTCCGTCCCTGCCCTGAGCCCCAGACCGGGTGTCCTGGGACAGTCCTGGTCTACACTCGTCACCACATAACTATCAAGAGTGTCCTCGTCTGTCCCCCACCACGTCCTGGTTTCACATGAAAAGCTCCAGGCTCCCTGCTCTATCATGGGTGTGTCACAGCTGAGTACATTCTGCACCCTCCTGGGGCTTCCCGAGGGCCCCGGGGCCCAGCACACAGCAGCCCAGAGCTCATTTCCCACAAAATGTGCCTTGGACCTCATGGAACCTTCCAGAAAGCCCAGGACCTTGGCTTTAGCATTGCAGGCCTACCAGCCTCCAGACGCCCTGCCCTCTAGCGCGTGGAGCCGATGGCAGACACCGTACCTTCTGGAATCCAGTCGGGTCCCCTGGAGAACTCTGTGTCTGTTATTTTCGGGAAGGAGAGGAAAAGGGGAAAAAAGACGTTAAGTGAGTGAAACTCAAATCCCAACAGAGCCTGTAATGGAATATTCATTCTGTCAGGGGAGTGTTTCTTTAAAACTTCTGGTCATCTGGATAGCCTGAACCAGCAGGTGATTCGATTTAATGAGCTTTTTAACGCACTTCAGGCCCAGGTGGGATTCCGTCTGGGAAGGCCCACGGGCCGACGGCCCCCTGGCCAGGGCTATGCTGACACCTAGTGACCAGCACTGGCTATTGCAGGGAGGGCAGAGCTGGGGCACCAAAGCTTGGTTTCTGGGGTCTGAGGGCCCAAAGGGCCCCCGGAGGCCACCTCAATGGACCCCCATCTAGCGCTAGCCCTTGTGCCTCAGTTTCCCTGTCACGTCTCAGGGAATAATAATAACACCTCCTTTATAGGGTTGTCACAAGGACATTACATGTCATAAAGGCTCTCATGACTTACTATTGCTTTATGCAGGGGGACATGGGGACGCGGTGCTTGTCCCACCTTGCAGAACAAATCGGTGGAAGAGCAGGGCTGGACCCCAGGGCCCCGGGCCGCACTCCCCTCCATCACGCCTCCCCCAGCGGGGCGTTCGGAATGCTGGCTCTGCGGCTTCCTAGCTCCGTGACCCTAGGAGTTCCAGTTGTTCTCAGAGTCTCAGCCCCCGCTGTGGAGACTGGAGACAGGACTGAATGGGGTCCTGAAGGTTTTAGCTCAACAGGCGGCAATGCAGTCCTCAAACATTAACCGTGATGGCTCCCGCCATCGTCCCCGGAGTGCAAGCCACACTGGGCGGCGGGACGACCACGTGACGTCTTGTAAGCCAAGCACTCCTCTCTCGGAGTGGACGCCTCGGTCTGGAGTGTGGAGGCCCAGGGCAGAGTGGGTGTGGCCCAGCTCGGTCTCCCCACATGAGCCTGGGCTCAGCCGGAGTCCCATCCCGAGGGCCTGCGACCCACGCTTCTTAGCACCTACCAGCAGGTAGCCGGAGTCCTTGAGCTTGGACTTGTACAGCATCCACTGGTACCGCAAGTCCTCCAGCTCATTGGAGGTCCCCCTTGCCGGCCCGAGTTGAAGGAGGTTCTCGAAGAGATGCTGACCTTCTGGTACCCGAGCCTCCAGCTCCTGTGGGGAAAAGGCAGTGTCGCATGAGCCTTCCAGAAGACCCGGATGGCCCCACCTGGCCGGTCAGGAGGAGCCAATCAAATTTCACTAGCGAGGCGGCTGGCAGAACCTGTAAAGGGAGAATCCCATCTGGCAAATTCAAGCCAAGGCCAGGCAGTCGCTTTCTGGAACAATACGGAACGATCTCCACGGTCACTTCTATCTCTGATGTTCTAGAACTGAGTTCTCTGGACGGCTTGACATCAGAGTTGCCATCATTATAAAAAACTATCACTGTTGAACATGCTTTCCTGTTGGCACGGGGAAGCCTGGGTGTGGGCTATTGGGATTGGGCAGATAATCCTCAGGACTCCGGAGCCATAGTGACGTGGGTAGGAGGAGGGCTCCAAATCAGAGTGCGTGGGTCTAAATCCTGGATTTGTAGCCTTGCTTTCCCCCCATCCTACTTGTGGTGTGATACAGGCAGTTTGCTTAGCTTCTCAGAATCCACTAGAATGTGAGCTGGATGAGAGTAAGGAGGCTTAACCTGGGACAACAGCAAGTCGTCTCTGATAGGGCTGGAGTTGGGCAGCGGCTGCAAGAAATCAAGAAATGAGTCACAACCAAATGTGAAGTAGGAGGTCTGCAGGAAGGACTTCCTGCTCATAGTCCCCTAGGTGCTTGGATCAAACCTCTCGCCGAGGACAAACTATTAAAAGGCATCCAAGAGTTGGCAAGAGAGCGAGGCATATCAGGCTAATACCTGGGAAATGACAGAGCCCAGAGAAGCAAGCCCAGTGTTGAGGCCTGCTTTTGCCTGCAGGACACTTGTCAACCTGGAAGAAACAGTTGGGAAGCAGATCACGCTCTTGGCAGCCTCACGGGGCCACGGAGACAAAGGTCAAGGTCTGGGCTCTGTCGGAGTGGAGACTCAGTACCTGCTCCCCCTGTGGCTGAGACTCCTAAAGGTGAATCAGAAATAAACTCACACCCTGTGTGGACCGAAGTCTGCTCCAAGTCATCAGGGGTGCGGGGAGCCTCCAACATTGAACTTGGATTCCCCAGTTTCAGAATAATAAAGCCCTCCTTGCCTGGAAGCCACAAATAAAATCCTCTCTGGAGAAGAGATGACCCTCAATCTCAAATGAGCTCTATACCTCTTTCGTCAAATGCGATGCCCGGCACATAAGCAAAGGAGCCCCATATCTATAAGACGCCGACAACAAGAATAAGCAGAAACAACATGCAGAAGAAACGTTCCTAAGATGACTTAAGATACTAAAATTGTTAGACACACTTGGTACGACAGGTCTCTTTACTAGGCTTGAAGAATTAAAAACCAGGCTTAAAAAGATCCGCAGGGATCTGGAAGCTATGGAAAGTGACAGATTTGTATTTCAAGAGAACTGGGTAGAAATTCTAGAACTGGGGAATAGAGTATCAAAAGTTAAAGGTGTAACAGTCATGTGTAATAGTGAGTAAGACACAGCTAAAGAGAGAATCAGTAAACCGGAAGGTAAAGTAGAAAAACTCTCCAGAATGCAATGGGAAGAGACTGAAGGATGAACAAGACACAAGAGAAGGGAGGAGGCACAGAGCCCACAGTGAGAAGGAATATATGTTTCAGCAGCATCACAGAAGGAGAGGGGAAGGGGAACAAGGCAATATGTTAAGAGGCAATAATCGGAGGCAATATGTTAAGAAAGTATCAGAGAATTTTCCAGAAAGACTCTAAACCACAGATTCCAGAATCCAGATGAATTCCAGGTAAGAAAAATGAACAGAAATCCAAACCTTAACATATCATAGTAAAACTGCAGAGAAAGAAGGACAAAGAGAGGTAAGCTGGGGCCTGGTTGAGATGACCTCGTGTGATATGCTTAGGGTGGGGGTGGGGTTGGACTCTATACGGAGAGGTTCTCATCAAGGGAAGAACAAAGTCAGGTTTATGATGCTGAAGGTCCCTCTGGCTGCAGAACTGAACCGTGACCTGGACGGGGGCCCAACAGGAAGGAAAGAGGCCAGCTGGGAGCCTATCGCCGCGATCAAGGTCAGAAATGGCAAGTACCTAGATTAACATAGTGGTAGCAAGTGGGCACAGAACAAAGCACACCCAGGAGGTGGAATCCAGCAGGGCTGTGGGACTGTTTAGATGTGGAAGTGAAAGAGAAAGGAGATTGGTGGTAGTAGAATCGCAAAAATGGCCACGACGTCCCCATCCGGCCTCCCCCCCCCCCCACCATATCCATGCCCTTTGCTATATGACCTTGAGTCCTTCCGGTCAAGAGGTGGAGGGAGACGTTTCTCCTCCCCATGAACCTGGCTTGGCCTTGTGATTTTCTTCGGCCAGCAGAATACAGGGGAAGTAAAGCACCAGTTCCTCAGAAGCCTTGGGTGCTCCCGCTTGCCCGCTTAGACAGCGCCTCTGCTGCTAGAAGCCTGGGCTGCCCGCAGGCGGAGGACAGATGTGTGGTCTATCTCATGCTCATCTCCAGCAGCCTGCCATCTGCCAGCCGGCTGATAACCGACAGCAAATCAGGGGGCCCCGCCGAGACCAGAAGCATTGCCCAGGCAGGCTTAGCCTAGACTGCCGACCTTCAGAATCATGAGTTAAATAAAACGGGCTGTCGGAAGCCACAAACTGTCTGTTACGCAGTGACAGCTGACTGATCTCAGAGTCGCGCTTGGTAGCGATATCTTCCAAGTTCCGTGGGCTGAAGGACTGAATGGTTCGTCTAAAGTTCTTCTGAACTATGTGAACCAAAAAAGTTCAAGAACCATTATGCATACACAAGTAAAAATGGCTCACAAGCCAAGAGTGTGCTTTTTTAAGAACTCCCTGGTGGCAAGCACTCCCTGGTGGCAAGTCTACGGGGGCAAACCCTGTGGACAGAGGGTCCTTCCGTGGGAACTAACCTGCAGCTTTGTCTCCCTGGCCCTCAGATCCTTGGCGGTGGCTGTTCTCATGGCGATGATTCTAACCAGCCTGGCATTTTCCTCCTCCAACCACTGCTCAAAGTCCCTCAGGAGCTGGGAGAAATCTTCACGGCCACTTTCTTCCTGGAGCTGATTTGCCTGCGGGAGCCCACAGCACGATCAAGGCGTCAGAGGTGAGACCGCCCACCGGTCCCTGATCCCAGATCAGGCCTGGGAGGGAGGAGGCACGTCTCTCCATTCAATGTGGCCACGTTAGGAGTTTAATTCTAACTCAGGTCCGGGGGTCCCGTGGGGTTGGGGGTGGCCCAGGGGATTGGCCTCAGCCGGGGCTCAGGACGTCCTGGGCCCCCCGGGGCTGGTCCCCGTAGGACCTCGTGGATGGGTGCCTGCAGAGCACACGGGATCCCTGTACTTTTAGCCCCGTACTGCTGGGGCTGTGATAATGGGTCATCGTTGCCACCTGCCGGTCTCCTAGGGGCAGCCACCACCATTCCTTACCAGGTTGGCTGTACCAGTGGTCACTCGGGCACCACACCTGGCCCTCTCCGGGCTCCACGCCCCGACGGAATGTCTAAAACGCAAGTCCGTTTGGCAAGGCCGTGGGTGTGGCCCTCTGAGAGCCCCAGGTCCCAGCTGTGCCTGACCCTGCAGCGCGAACCACCTTCCCCGCCCCTGCCCACCCACCCCCGCACCCCTACCGGGCACAGGGACCCTCAGCAGGCATTTCAGGAAGGGGCAGTACAAGAGTACAGGGGAGAATGAGAGCTGGAGTGTGGTTTCTGAAGAACGAGGAAAGAATGTCTTTTTAATGCGCTTCCTTGTCTTAAAAGCCGTCAAGAGAGGGGATGGACAACGCAAGGTGGTTAGGTTAGATCTCTTGAACAAAATACAGCTTATGGCACAAAAGAGGGGCCCACCCTTCATGACGGCAGTTTGCAATCTGGGGCCCACAGGAAGCTCTCAGACCTGCAGGGCCGGCTGGCTATCTCGTGCCTGAGGAGTGAGGACCTGTCTGCCCGAGGGGCACCTCTGACCTGCCCTGGGGCCTGGGTCTGGGGTCTCTGGGTCCCTCGGTGGCGCAGCACAAGGAGCAGGGATGGGGGCACCCAGGATGGGACCCAGCCGAGTCCTGAGCTGAGCACGTGGCTGAAGACTGTCCCCATCCCTGACTGTGGCCCGGGCCTCCCTCCGGGGGAGCCCCGTGAGGCAGACGCACCTGACGGGGACGCCTGGAAACAGGATTCGTGGGATCGATGAGAAACCCGGCCTTTGGGATGTTGTTGGTGAAAATCATTTTCTTCCCCGCGTCCACTTCCGTCCTCTGCAGCTGCCGGTTTCTGATGAGGCTGAGGAGACAAACGGGCCGGTCACCGCGGTGATGCGATGGGGACTCGCCAGGTCACAGAAGTAACAGAACTGGGGCACAGTGTGGTAGGAGCCCATCCTCTGGGTCACCGAGCCTTCGGGTTTGCCAGAACGTTCCCCAGGCACCTGCATTTCCAGTTTCCTACTGGAGATCCAGCTGACCCTGTCATTAAAGCGCAGATACCCATGGACGCAGGGGGGCCCAAGGCAGTGCGGGCTGGAGGCTCAGCCTCGGGCTGGGACACTGCCCTTGGGCCAGACGGGAGCTGCACCTGGTGTCACACTCGGTGCCCGGGGGAGCCCCGGCCTCCTGCTCTAAGGGCACCCCAGAGCTCTCCCCTGCTTGGAAAGGGGGTGTGGCCTGAGACGAGGCTCCGAGCTGGGGACCCTCACCTCCGCAGACTTTCTTCCAGCCGCCGCAGGGCCCGCCACGAGGCCATCAGCTCCTCCAGCTCCTCCTGGACCACGGCAGCCCCTTCCGGAGATGATGTCTTCATCACCAGGTGGCCGTGTGCTTCGACCAGGGGCAGCTGGGCCTCCTTCTCCGGGAGCTCGGCCAGCAGCCTCTAAAGGACACACACGCGTGCACACGTGCCCCCGCACAGTGAGGGTTTGGGGCAGGGGTCTCTGGTCCCCCCGTGTGGGATCTCCAGCCTCCCAAGCCGGCTTTTTGGGAGGCAAGGGAGGGAACTGGGAAAGCCATCTTACCTCGACTTCAGCCTCTCGGGACTGGGCGTCCCATGGGCCCGCATCCTCCCGATGTGACCCTAGCTTCTGAGAGACCGTGGTGATCCACTGTCGCAGCTCCAACAGCTCATGGCAGAAGGTGCAGTGCTCCCGCACGCCCTGCTGGCACCTGTCTATGAGGTCCTGGGGGGGCGGTGGTGCAGGGTGCTCTGAGCATCGGCCGCGGCTGGGACCCTGGGCCCCCCCATCCTATAGGACCCCCCAGCAAGATGGCCCCCGGGGCTCCCCACCCACAGGAACACAAGAGGCGAGTCCTCCCTTATGCCCAGTATAGGGAATTTATTCTGGACAGACCAACTGGGGTTTAAAATATCTCTAGGTCTCTCTTAACTTTTATAGACAGCACCGTGTCTGGACAACGGTGGGCAGTCGGAGCTCCCCCGCCCCACCCCCAACAGTGTGCGTATCCATCACACCCCACTTGGGAAAACCATAGGTCAGCGTCTTTTAAACTGAGCACGGGCATCCCTGTGCCCCAACCATCTCACCCTGTGTGTAAATGTAACAGATACAAACGTATCTTCACCAAAAGGCACCCTGTGGTGTTGCTTGTAAGGGCCCCAACCTGGAAGCTAGCCAAGTGCCCAGCGACAGAAGTATGGATACATGTGCGGAGGTATCCTCAGACGGGGGAATATTTTAGAATGAACAGTCTATGGGAGAACCTAACACAATGTTATGAGTGAATTTATAGCCAACCTGTGGACAGCTGGAAGCCAGACACAAAAGAAGACATTCTGTCGGATTCAGTTAAGATAAAGTATAAAACTGGGCAAACCCAATCCACGATGTTCCAAGTTGAAAGTCGGGGTGCCAGGAGGGGTGGGCAGCGACTGTGGGGGACACGAGGGGTTTTGGGGGCCGGGGGAAGCCACTATTATTCTGTGTCATGATCTGGGTGCTGGCAATGTGGACAGTTTTCAAAAATTCATCAAACTGCACCCTTAGATGTTTGCTTTTCTATCTAGGATTATACTCTGATTGTTTTCGAAAATGGTCTTGCTTTTTCTTGCTCCTTCTCTGGGTCAGCCCCTCTCAGCCCTCTGAGGCTGGGCCTTGTTCTTCTCCATCTTCAGGAAGGGAGGGCGCCCATGTGTGCTCCTGGTCACCCACCCTGGGGCCCTCTGCGCCCTGCCCGTCGGCCCACCGCAGAGCAGTCAGACCCCCGGGTCTCTCTGCGAGCCCTGGCTGAGGCCACCATCGGCCCTGCCCTCCCGCATTCCAGACGTCGGCTGACACCACCGGACGCCAGGCCCACTAGAGTTGGGGACACAGAGACCCTGCCCCCCATCTTCCTGCAGCAAACCAGCAACCAGAGCCCGGACAGTCGCCCAAGACTCCGCTTCTCCGCAATGTCACCACCCGCACTTCTCCTGTCCCCTACGCACCAACGTCGGACCCGATGCCGTCAGTGGCCTCGGGTCGCTTAGTGGCGTAGGTCCCCCCCAGGGGGAGACGGGAGGATCACCTGGGCTGTGGGGGAAGGACTTACTAGCACTTATTAGATGTAAAAAGCCCCGAGTACCCCAGTAATAAAAGGGGGGGCACGACTTCTTTGAAGAAGTATGTAGACAATAGAAGAAGGAGCACGAGAAGATTGGAGAATCCCCCCACCGCTAATCGGGCTTAGTTAATGCTTCTAATTATTACCATGATCAAGCGGACTCATCACGCGAGGCAGGCTTCAGAGCTCATGCTTGCTGCTTCTCTGGGCTCTGTGGGCTCCCAAGCAGCAGGGATGGTGATTCCTATTTCTCTATGCTCCCCACTTCAAGGCTGACCTTGAGACCACTAGCTGCTAATTTATTAAGTGGAGTTAAATCAGTCACTTGGATCAATGGGAATCTACAGGCAGAGCCGTGTTTCCTGGAAGCTTCCAGTGCCGGGGGGGGAGGGGGGGTGTTGGTTCATTTGACCGTGATGGGACAGGGGTGACACCTGCCTATACAGTGAGAGTGATGGGTGTGGCCATCCGGCTGCCCCGGGGCCTGCGAGGTTTCCTCGTGTCCTGCCTGAACCCGCAGTGCCGAGAAACGTGCCGATCGTGACCTCAGCTCGGACACTTTTCCCAGCAGACAGACACAGAGGTTTCTGCGGTCCTAATAAACATGCTGATTTTTCCAGGAATCCCTCTACTCTGTCAATGGATGGAAGACTGCGCTTTGGGGTGACTGAAACTTCACCAAAGGTTGTTCACATTTTCAGAGAATCTCATTAAGGTAGAGATGTTGGCGGCGGTCACCCACACAGTGCGTGCCTTCCGGGACCCCCTTCCACGACCCCTTTCCCCATTTCCGTGTCGAAACACAGCACTTTATTCTAACTACTACCTTTTCTCTTTCCTATTACAGGAAGGGTGTTACATGCCATTCTTGAAATGTGTAGGTCACTTAGACTCTCAGTGTATTTCGGGATGACACAGGATGTTGGGAACACTTGATATTAAAATAGTCTGGGTCCCGTAGCGCGGAGAAGCCCGCCTTAGACTAAGTTTTCTTGAGCCATGGCTGCCTGAGAGCCAGCTCCACAACCCCCTGGGCACCTGTGACAAAGGCAGAGCTGGGCCCCCATCTGAATCAGTCACTGAAATTTGTACTCAGGCCAGTTTTGAAGAAGCCTGCGTCCCGCTCCATTCCCAGGACTCAAGGGCCCGCAGAAGTGTGCGAACCCCACGGTGCCCCAGGCAGCCGCTAGAGGTCGCTGCAGAGAAAGCTGCCCCACGGTGCCCCAGGCAGCCGCTAGAGGTCGCTGCAGAGAAAGCTGCTGGCAGCCACTGCACAACTTTCAACTTGCCCTTAACACAGCCAACGCCCACTGTCCTCACTCCACCCCAGCCCCCCCGCCGCCCCGGGGTGCTGTGGGGATCAGAGCAGCCTGTTCTGTTCCTTCGCCTCCTGGCACACCTGGAATTGTATCTGAACTTGCTGTTTTGCGGACTCATGGTCCATCTACCCACTAGAATACAACCCCCCAGGGAGCAGGGGCTTTGGCTGGCTGGCTGGCTGGCACTGCCTTCCTCCTCGGGGCCCAGAACACTGCCTGGCATACAGGAGGCGCTCAATAACCATCTGCTGGGTGAATGAGGAAGAGAAAAGAAACATAGAAAGGTTGGGAGGAATAAAGGAAGAAAAGGCAGAGGAAGACCCCCAGAGTGTAGGATCCCGGGCGCCCAGTTTACCTCCAGAGACCTCTGTAGGGCCTGGTAGTCGGTGGAAAGCTGGTCCACTTTGTGCTGGTGGCTGGGGTTCCCCTGGACGAGAGGCCTCAGGGCCTCCATCTGTGCCCCCAGGTCCAGCCCCTCTTCCTGCAGCCCCTGCAGGAAAAGCAGCAAGTGTGGAGCTGCTCAGGGTGTTGGGGGTGGGGGCCTC
>CM053609.1:114007404-114041853 GCA_028646535.1 Procyon lotor
ACCATTTTTAATGTCTTCCTAAGAACCCTCTCAACGGATGTATGAGCTATGCTTGAGTTTTAAAAGGATAATGGTATTACATGCATTTAAAATCTTGTCAGCTCCTTATCAAGCCAGTAATTATCGACAGTCAGCCTGTGGGCAGTCTGCAGGTGTTTTAAGACATTTTCACTTTCAAAATCCGATCATTTAACTGAAGGCCTCTGGACTCATCAGGAACATTTAGCAAAGCAATTTAAAGAAAAGTGAATACCCACGTCAGACTTTGGAATCACAGAGTAAACACCATTTTGCTGGGCTTGGGAAATCAGCGGTCTGCGGGTACGAAAGGTCTCACAGGGGCCAGAAACCACCAGATAAATCAGCAGAAATTCAGAAGAAAGGTCAGAGCTCAGGTAAGGGCCTCTGTGGTGGCTGTTTGGTCACCACTGCGGGAAGGGAGCTGCTTCTGGGCAAAGCCGAGCCCCTCAGCTGGGCCATTCGGGCCCCACCAAGCCCTTACCTGCAACCTCGAGAGCTGGGCCTGTTTCCCTGGAAGGTCCTGCTGAAGCCCATTCTCAGCTTGGACTCTGTCTTGGAGGTCCGAGAGCTTCTTCTGGAGGGGCTTAAAAGCAGCCCCAAAATCTTTGTGCTGGGCCAGCAAGCTCTGCAGAGACACACAATGGGCAGCACGGAAATTAAATTTTCTCATACGCACCTTGCTCAACCTGCCCCTCACACCCCCACGGCTCTTTCTCCTGCCTTGCTCCTGGCTGCCTCACACCCACTCAGGCGTCACCCCCTCCAGGAAGTCTTCCTGGAGCCCTTGTGGGGGTTGGATGCCCTCCTTGGAATCACCGTGGGGGTCCTCACATGATGGCTGTTCTGCTCTCTAGTACAGAACTACATCTCCCTTTGACACCCCCCACCGGGGGAAGCCAGTTCTGTGTGACAGCAGTGTAGATGGAAGTTTGGGGGGGCAGAGGTAGGGGTGACAGGTGCCCAGGACACCAATGAGAAGGCTCACTGGTTCATTGCTTCCAGTGTACAGATGAGGAGCTGAGGCCATGGGTACAAAGTGAAAGGGCAGGCTACCTGGCAGCCGGTGGTGCCGTTGAGGCAGGAAGGCAGGCTGCCCTCCTCCCTCCCCAGATGGGCCAGTGCCCAGCGGGTAGCCAGGGACACCCACCTGCAGCTTGCTTTTCCTCTGCAGAAGGCTGTTGTGCAGGAGGTCCCTGTCCCGCACGGAGCTTGCCACCTGCTCCAAGAGGGCTGCGGCTTTGTCCGGGCCGAAGACACTCCTCAGCAAGTCTTTCTTCAGCTGCAGCCCCGTCAGCTGCTCCTTCAAGCGGGAGCTCTCGGCCAGGGCCGCCTATGGCAGACAAGGTGTCTGGTAACCCCAGGGCCCAGCAGGGCAGCTCCAGACTGGGAGGCTGTCCCGCTGCCCCTGCCCCGCGGGACACGCACCTTTGTGCTGGGTGCAGAGGGGGCAGCAGAATGCATCAGGGAGGCCCTGCATTTCAGGGTCCCCACAACTCCTCTCTTGCCCCCACTTCCATCTAATCACCAGAACCCGGGCAAGAACTCTACCTCCTCTCCAGCCATCCCCCCTGCTGCTGTCCAGTGATCCTTTCCTCAGTGATCCCCCCCACCCAATCGCTGACAGCAGTGGGCCTACCCCCAGGTGCTGTTTAGGACATTCTGGAGGGGCTAAGGGGCCTTGAGGAGTGTGATCAGTGGGAATGCAGGAAGGCTCCCCAGAGGAGGTGACATCTGCGTGTAATCGTGATGTGTGGGAGCTTGCCAGGTGAAGGAGGGGCCTAAAGGAGACTCATGTGATGAGTAGCTGACTCCCACACAGCTGGAACGCCACAGAGCCCAGGCCCCACCTCCTCCAGGAAGCCTTCCCTGACCACATCCTCAGCCTACGCTCCCTCTTTCCGCCCCAGAGCCCTGGGCCAAGCCTCAGGTTTCTGCTGATTGATTCGCTGTTTGGGGAGAGCACCTCTTGCAGCTCCAAGGGCCCTCCAAGGGTCTTGTCTCTAGCTGGCCAGAGTCCTTCCATTTTATACCTGTGACGTTACTGAGACAAGGAGCTAGTCACACAGCTGGGAAAGAAGAACAAAGACCCTCCCTAGCCAGGTAGGTAACTAGAATCAAGGCAGAAAGTGATTATTTCCCTTAAAGTTTCAATAGAGCCCTCTGGGTGTTCAAGGTAGAGCTGAACACTTCTAGTTGGGGAAATCCAAGAAGGCTCCCTGGAGGAGGCAGTTTTGCCAACAGCCCTGGGAGGGCAGAGAGAGTCCCTGGAGGAAGGGCAGCATAAACACAGCTGACACAGCTGAACTGCTGTGACCTTCCCACAGGGGCCCGTGGTTGGTGATCAGCCACAGAGAGGACAAGCCTCTTTAGGGACAGGGTGCCCTGCGCTCCCTTTTCAGCAAACCTGGACACCATACCACAGGGGTTACAAGTTCAGGCCGGGGAGTTGCCATTATGAGTGTGAATTCCATACTAGCTGGGAGGCCCTGGGTAGCTCTGAGACTCAGTTTCCTCATCCATAAAATAGGCGTAGTCACACCAGCTCCTGGGGCTGCATGAGGCTGACATGAGGTGAGACCTAGCCAGCATTTAACACAGTGCACACCCCACAGTGGATGTAGAGCAGATGGCCCTCCTCTGCTGGGGTCATTACACCAGCTCTTCTGGGATGATCTGCGTCCCCCGCCCAAAGATAGGAAGTCTTGGACACCATTCCCCCCAACCACCTCCGAATGTTGCTTTACTTGGAGACAGGATCTTTATCGAGGTAACCAAGTTGAAATGAAAACATTGGGGGACCCTCATCCAAGGTGACCCAATCTGGACCCAGACATACGCGCAGATGGAAGAGAAGGGGAGAAGCTGTCCACGGGACCCCAGAGGCCGAGATCGGAAGGATGGGTCTACAGGCCAGCCAACACCAACAACCACGAGCAAACATCAGGCGCTAGAAGAAGCAGGGGAGGCTTCTCCCCTAGAGGGTTCTGAGACAGCTTGGCCCTCTAGCCAGCCCGATTGTGGCTGCCGTCTCTGGGACCATGAGACAATGGGCTTCTTTTGCTCTAATACACCGAGTTTGGGCACTTGCTACAGTTACTCCCAGAAACAAGTATCTCAGCCACGTCCAACATTGGGCCTGGTGTCTTAGTTCTGGAGGAATTTTGTGGGTCCATAGGCCACTCTGAGGCTCAGTGTAGGAGCTGAGCCAAGAAATATAGGCCTGGCAGCCTGAGCCTGGCCTGTGAAACCCATCCTTCCTGGGAAAGGCTAGTGAGCGTAATCCAAGACATGATCCCGGCCAGTGAACAGCATTTAAACACAGAAAAACCACAGTCCTGCCCACTTTTCCAACACACTGCTCTGCAAAACTCCTGGCCTGGGAGTCCTGAGTCACATTCTAGAAAGATGGTACCTCTCCCTCCGGCTGGGTGCAGGTCCTGGTTAGCTTTCTGCCCCAGTGAGACAGGATGGAAATGCAACTGGGATCCAGTGGGAAAAGCACCTGCTGCCAAGTCAAAGCCACCTCTGACACTCAGGTGCTGTGTGACCTTGAGCAAGAGCCTTCCCCTCTCTGGGACACGTTTTCCTTAACAGTCAAAGGATAACGATGAAATTGTCCCGCCTGCTTCACAAACCTGCTCCCAGGATCCATTGTGACAATAGGAAGAAGAACATAAGATGAGAGGCTAGAACCCACCCCTCTGGTTTCAGCTCTGCCTCGAGTGACCTTGACCTTGAGTGCCTCTGCCTGATCTTGAACAAACACCCTAACTTCTCTCTGCCTCCAGTCCCTGATCAGCAACATGAGAAAGAAAACGATAGAAATGGAGGTCAAAATCTGTACATAGATATTCAACACATACAAATGATGACGAGGAGAACTGGAAACAACCTAAATATTGTAAGAATAGAAAAGAGTATTATGGGGATGCCTGGGTGGCTCAGTTGGTTAAGCAACTGCCTTTGGCCCAGGTCATGATCCTGGAGTCCCGGGATCGAGTCCCACATCGGGCTCCCAGCTCCACGGGGAGTCTGCTTCTCCCTCTGACCTTTGCTCCTCTCATCCTCTCAGTTTCTCTCTCTCAAATAAATAAATAAAAAATCTTATAAAAAAAAAAAAAAGAGTATTATGCAGCCATTTAAAGTGATGACTTTTTGGAAACAATTTTTTTCCTTAAAATTTGTTTAGTTGAAGTATAACAGACATATAACATTTTATTAGTTTTAGATGCACAATATAGTGATTCAATATTTGTATACGCTGCGAAAGTGATCACTACAATAAATCTAGCACCATCTGTCACCATAGAAAGCTATAATTATTTTTTCCTTATGACAATGAGAGCTCTTAAGATTTACTCTTTTTTGGCAACTTTCACCATGCACTACAGTATTGACTATAGTCACGATGCTGGAAACAACAGCCCATGACTTCTTTATTCTGTAACTGCAAGTTTGTACCCCTTGACCCCCTTCACCCATTTTGCCTATCCCCATTGGCCACCACCGTTCTGTTCTCTATATCTACAAGTTTTGTTTTGTTTGTTTTGATTTTTGAGATTGCACATAGAGGTGAGATCATGTGGTATTTGTCTCTCTTGGCTTGACTTATTTCACTTAATGTAATGCCCCCAAGATCCATCCATGTTACTTTAAGTGGCAAGATTTCATTCTTTTTTATGGCTGAGTAGCATTCCATTATGTTTATATCAGACTTACCTATCACATCTTCTTTCATCCATTCACCCATCAGGGAGGGAACGCTTTGGTTGTTTTCAGGCCTTGGCTATTATAATGAGGCCATGAACATGAAGACGCAGATATCTTTTTGAATTAGTGTTTTTGTTTTCTTTAGATAAATACCCGGAAGTGGAATTGCTAAATCATAGGGTAGTTTTATTTTTAATTTTTTGAGGAACTTTCATACTGTTTTCCACAATGACTGCACCAATTCATACCCCCCCGACAGTGTTCAAGGGTTCTCTTTCCTCCACATCCTCACTGATGCTTGTTATCTCTTGTCATCTGATGCTAGCCCTTCGGACAGGTGTCAAGCGCTATCTCACTGTGGTTGTGATTTGCATCTCCCAGATGATGAGTGATGTTGAGCACCTTTTCATACGCCTGTTGGCCACCTGGATGTTTTCTTTGGAAAAACGCCATTCAGACTCTCTGCCCAGTTTCTGTTGAAAAATCTGGTTTTTCAACAGAAAAACTATGGTTTCATGAAGTTTCTCTTGTCCGAAACACATTATTTTTCTCTTGCTACTTTTAAGATTTTCTTTAAGTTTTGCCATTTTAATTACGATGTGTCTCCTTGAACCATTTTAAATGATGCCAAGAAAAAGCTCAGATGTGCCAACTAAAAATATCAGAATACACAACTATATAACACGATCCCCAAAATGTGAAAATTGTCTTGGATTATTTAAGGGTTCTCTGTCTATTGGCCATCTTGGGGCCATAATGCATAGAAATGGCTAGACGGATTTTCGTCAGATATAAGGGATATTATTTGGGATTGTCTGACGTAAAATTGATTTTTCCGACACATGTAAGATCCTCAGGCCTCCCCAAAGTGCATTTTACATGTGTTGAAGGGTCTCCCCAGAAAAACCGGGTTGGATAGAAAATGTGATGTGTCCCTGCACACATTAACAGTGGTCCCAGGGTGGGTGGGATTGTGGACACTTTTTGTTTCCTTCTTAAACAAATCTTCACATCTCCAAGCAAGCATGACTTTCATAACTAGAATGAAAATTACTATAAAATGAGGATTATATCTGATACTCTTTTGTGTCTCCTCCCACTCAGTGTGTTTTCGAATCCTCAGATCTAGTATTTTATGGACTTCAGAGCTCTACCAGGTACCATCAGGGCAGCACTGACGGGCTGATCAGAGGTGCCATGTTGTCGGGTGTTTGTGGTAGACGCTGAGGTCTGCTCACCCAACCCTCATTCCTCCTCCTCCCTCACGCAACAACCAGCATTGTGTCCGGATGGCAAAGTGCCCAGTTACGGGTGCTGAAATAAATTTCTGGGGTCAAGATGGAGCTGCCTCCAACCAGGATGCCAATGCCACAAAGTGAAACTTCCAGGTAAGTTCTGAGTCCCTGGAAGCGCTCTGCTTGACCAGAAACAGTGTATCTAGTCTGCGATCCCCAAACATGGAGCCAATTCTCCGCCTTCTCAACCCAAACAAGGCTGGCCATTGGCCAATCTGATGTTTTCTGTCTTTTCCTTGTTCTCTATTCTTTATCCTATTAAACCTTCCTGCCGTCTGCCCCATTTTGTAGTTCTCCAAAAGAATGCTGTCCACTTCATGAAGTATTCGATAAAGTTGGTCTGTCTCCTCTAAAATGTCTTCTTTAATCACATTTTGACACGGAGTTACATCTGTTTATTATAAAGGTGTCCTGGCAATCCCACCATTCTCAACCAGTGATTGGCCCAAAGTCACGTGACCTGGCCAATGAGATGTAAGGGATCCCCTGCAGCTTCTGGGAAGGAGGGTTTGCCTTCCTGTTCAAAATGGTGAATCCAGAAAGCCTTTTTGCCTCCTGGCTGTTCCTTCCCCAACAAGATGTTGCTCATGGGAAGATGCAAGCTTGCCGTGGTGGTAGCCATCTTGGGGCCATGAAGGGAGATGTGGCTTCAAGCTAGAAAGAGCCTGGATCCCAGAAGATACTGTTGAGCTGTCAAGCCAGCCCTGAACCACCTGAAAGTCTCCGGGTTTCAAGCTACCGTTGGTCAGAATTTCTGTCACTTGTCGCATGCCTCCTAACTGACCACACAGTAAAAGCAAGAGCCTCAAATGCCCTCCCTCAGAATGGCTCGTGCTTCCCCCAGAGGACCATGTGCAGGAGGATCCCAGAGGGAAGGAGTGTGGGAGGGTCGGTACAAAGTCCTGCGGTCACACCAGCTCCACACTTTGCCTTCTACCCAAGAACTGAGGATACCCTTTGTCGCTGATGACATTTCCTGTGTCAACTTGGGACTTGCCAGACAGGGGTGCGGTGAACTCTGCCCGGATTCCTAGAGCTCCCAGGTACACGCCTCTCCCTGGAAGTAGGGCTGCGGTGTCGTGCCTGGCTGGCGGCCTCCCTCCTCCCCCCTGCACTGGTCAGCCCTCCTGGCAGGACCTGCTTCTCACCTCGATCTGGGGCAGGAAGGTGTGAATGGAGGGCAGGTCTGGCAGGCTGGCGGTGACGTCCAGGAGCCTCTGGGCCAGGGCCCTCCACAGCTGCAGATCCTGCAAGGGCCGCTGGAAATGCTGCCACAGCTCCAGCCCCGTGGCATTGCGAAGCTTGGTGCTCTGCCCCTTCAGGCTGCAAGGGCCATGGAGGGGAGACACCGAGAGAGGAGAGAGCGGGGTCAGTCCAGAACTGAGGCCTCACGGGGACCCCGGGGAGCCCAGCGCCCGCTATTCCCCCAGTGGGCTCTCCCCTACCCACAGGCTGCTCGGAGTGGCGATGGGGCCTCAGGGGTCTGTCTGTCTGGGTTAACGGGGGCTGGAAGTAAGCCAGTTCTCAGCCAGAGCAGCAGCCCAGCCTCACGACCCGAGAACCTCAAGCCTTGAAGAGGAATCCTGGAGCCCTTGGCCTGGTCCAGCCTACCCCCAGGCACCTCGCAGAAGCTCAAGCAAAATCCCTTCCTGAGTAAGAGACCATCATCCTGGGCCCTAATAATGTCTAGAAATGATCTCTCAACTACGACGTCCAGTCATGGAGCCAGCGCATAAAACCTCAGCCGGAGAAGCTGGAGGGAAGGGGCATCCCTCGGCCAGCCGTGCAGAGGAAGTTCACGGCCGTGCCATGGCCATCCCCGCAGGGGATCCGGGCCCCTGCTCTGAGGCATAGTTGCACAGCAGGCGGGAGCCCCCGAATTCCTTCAGAGGAACCTATGGATCAGGTGGAGGGATGCTGGGTGCTCTGGATGCACGGACGGTGTGTCGTGTTCACAACCCCACAGGCTCACGGAGCAGAAGGAGCTACAGATCGCAAATTTACACTGTGCTCGGCTCCAGCGCAGGGGGCCATCCGATCTGCTGGTCTCTGCTGAGCCAGGACATCGGAGCCCCGGCTCTGCCTGAGCCCACGGGCCGAGGGGGAGGTAGAGGCTGGTCTGAAGACAGGCTCAAAAGCTGAGTCTGCAGGCAGGGGGATGGTGCTGGTCTACCCAAAGCCCTCCCTTTGGGCCACTACATGGGGGACGCCTCCCCGGGGCAAAGCTACACGGAGATAGGATGGAAATCCGTGAATGAGCTATGCCTCCTGGAACAAAGCCAAGCCCAGTCCTCCCTCTGGGAACAAAATCCCAGGGGTTGAGGGGCGCCAGAATTAGGTCGGAGTTACCAGGTTGCAAGAGAAAGCAAGCACGTTTCCTGGCGATGGCCTTCGATGTGGTCAGAAGCCCCCCGCTTGATCGTGGGGTTCAAGGCACACCCCAAGTCCCACCTCCCTCAGCCTGGATACCTCTGGAACTCCTGGAGGGCAGCGACCACGCTGTCCAAGAGCGGCTGCGGCTCACGGGACAGGGCGATGAGCTCCTTCAGCTGGGCCTGCAGCCGGGCCACCCGGGGCTCTTCGGCCGCCAGGGCCGTCCGCGTCGCCTACGGCACACAAACGAAACCAGACGGGCAGGGGAGAGTCAGCGATGGGGGACGAAAGCGGATGGAAGCTCGTCACCCCGGGCAGGGGCTGGGGTTCCCAGAAGCTCAGTCTCTGCTCTCCCACTCTGTGCCCTGACCTTGGCATTTGCTCTGCCCACGCTGGTTTTTGTCTCTATCACTGACCTCAGTGCCGTTGTGAGGACCTGCACCTAATAACACGAGTAACGAATATCTTGGGAACACTGCACCGCGCCGTGTGCTCCAGGTGTCCCATTCACTGAAGCTGGGCAAAAACTCTAGGAGGTAATTCCCTGTGTCTCCACCGCACAGCCAAGGGAAACCCTGGCTAAGAGTTTTCTCCTGGTTGCAGGGCCAATAAGCCATGGACCTGACGTGGGAGCTGGGCCCTCTGGCTCTTAGACTCTGTGGCACGGAAGGAAAACAACAACCTAAGGTGCCTTGTGAATTTGGTTTGTGTTATCGGCAGGCCGACAGGCTATTTCGCCAGAGCACCCCCGAACCACTCCACTCGCGGGACTGCATTCTGACACCAGTCACAGCCCTTTCCTGCTATCCTGGCAAGTGCACAGTTTGACCTTGACCTTGATGCTTGCTGGGCCCGTGCTCAGGACGAGGTGAGATGGGGTAGTGGAAAGGGCTGGGCTTTGGCATGACACAGGCTGTCCGGGAAGCCTGCCCCACCCCGTCCTAGCTGGGCAACCTCGGGCTATTCCCTCACTGCTAAAATGGGGCCACCCCCTTGACCAGGCACGGGGTACAGAGCAGGAGCCCAGCCGAGCCCCTCCCCAGCTGGCCCACACGCAATCTTGAGCCTCGGCCCAGATCGTGCACTCACAGGGACCAGCGGCAGCTCCAGCCTGCCTCAGGCTTGGGCGGACCACAAGTGAACTGGGACCCGTGTGACCCTCAAGGGAACAAGCTCAGCTAGAGGGATGCGAGGCAGCAGCTGGGGGAGGGAGGGCAGGCTGTACAAGCAGCGGGCTGCGCAATCTGCCCGGGCAGCCTCACTCGTGCTCCACGTTATTCTTGTCCATATTCAGGCATGAAGCAAATGTAACGAAATCCTTGCACATGTTCATAGAAAAGGAAGAGAAGCTGGTGTGTGTGACCTCGCAGTTTCCAAACTTCATAAGGAAGCCTGGCACATCAGCTCCCAGGACGGCTGGCCAGCCTGGGGACAAGGGAGACTTGGCTGACGCCGGGCGGGGTTCTGCAGCGAGGAGCAGGAGCGTGGGCTGCCTTGGAAGAAAGGCCCATCCAGACCCCACGACAGTCAAGAATCAATGTGGGGCCACGAAGGTCACAGAAACGTCAAGTGACCAGGGAGGGACCGGCCGGGAGCCGTGGTGGAAGTTTCCACACGCTGGCCTGGCCCAGCACTGCACATCTCTAGACACAGCTGCCTTCCTTATGAAATGAGGCGGGGGAGGGGGGGAGACTCTTCCAGCCCTGCCGTGCCCTTTCCGCACCCATGAGGTGGGCATCTTTGTGGCTGGATTGTGGGGATGCCCGGGAGGGGGGCCATTCGAGGCAGCTATGGTCGACGCTGGGTTAGCCACGAAACAGCTCAGATTTCAACCTCAGCCACTAAAAGTCTCCCTGAAGTGGCTGAATGGTCCTGCCCGGTCCTCAGGGGGCCGCCACACACCCCTCCCAGCCCCTGTTCTCCGTGGGGGCGGGTCTCCGGACTGCCAGCCCATCTGAGCTCCTGGTCCTTGCTTCTCACTATGCTAATTTCCTAAAACTGGGAGTGGAGGGTTAGAAGCGCGTGCTCTGGAGTCCGACTGTCTAGGTTCAAGTTCAAATCCCTGCCTCCACCTGTAGGGTGCATGACCACAGGCCAGTCTTCAACTCCTGAGTGCCTCAGTTTCCCCATCTGTAAAGGGGATCCTGGCCGTGCCCCCCCGCACCCTGCAGAGGTCTTTATACGTGCTGCATGCACGCCGGGTAAACAATGTCCAAATCGCATCGGTTTGAGGATGAGCATGTCGCCCTTTCACCCGGGGCCTGACACCACCTGCTTCCTTTAGTTGGCCTGTTTCTCAAGAGAGGGAACAGTCCAGATTTCCAGGGTGGGGCAAACGCCCTCTACCTTTCCCTGGCTCTGCCGGGCCACGGCGGCTCCCGGCCTAACCCTGTGGGTCCTGTGGGCCTTGTGCCAGGGTGCTCCCCCCGCCGCCACTCCAAGGGCTGGCTTGGAGCAGGTCAGGTGCAGGTGCCTGCTCCTTCCTGCAGAGCACAGACGAGGTGCAAACAGCGGCTGTGTGAGTGCTCACTCAAGAACAGAAGGCTTGAGTCATAAATTCCAAACTTCCTTCTTTCATTGATTTCCGTTAGTCACGACTTGATTGTAACTGAGAAGACACTGGAACCAGGCGGGGCAGAGAGTTCGTAGGTAGGTTGTCAGCCTCCTGCTCCGGCACAGGCTTCCTGACCCGCCGCGGGGTGCAGGCATGGAGCTGTCGGGATGGGACGGTGGCAGGGCTTTCTAGGCCTTTCTAGCCTGAGCTGGTCCTCTTTGAGCACCAGCTTTGGCAGGTGCTATGCCAAGCACTTTTTCAGTTTTCACCTGGTCATTCCCGTTCTGCATACAACTGAGGGTTAAAGCGCTTCCCCCAGGACCACGGTGAGCCAGGAGAGAATGCAGGACCTGCGCCCAGTGATCTGACCCAAAAGGCCCCGCCCTTGACCCCTGCGCTCACCCCCTCCGCCTGTGCAGAGGTGGACAATCCTAAAGAGGAAGCTGTTCCCCTCCACCTTTGATCTTATTTACCATCTGACTCATCATGTGATCCTGGGGAGGTTGGGGTTGGGGAGGTGAAATCTCTCTAGGCCTCAGTTTCCTCACCTGGAAAATGGGTACAAACACCCAACCTGTGTATTACACCCAGGGAACCCAGGTTCCCGAAGATCCAGGGAAATCTGAGGGAGTGTGCTTAAGGCTCAACTTGATCCTCCCCTCCAGGCAACGGAGCTCTACGTGGCGATGCCCCAAGGCACACACGGCCCCCGGACGGTCCATAGCTTAGCCAAATTCTGCTTACCGAGTGGAGTCTCCAGCGGGCCACCAGCTCGTCCTCAGTTCCCGCCTTCGAGGTGGGCTTTGGGCCCTCCTCGGCCAGCCTCTGGAGATCCTTCCGGAACTCTCCCAGCTCGGCCTCCAGCTGCCGCCGCCGCTGCTCACAGGCTCCCATGGACCTGAGCAGACCCTGCAGGCGGGCCTCCTCTTCCCCTCGGAGGACACGCAGCTTCTCCAGAACTCTGCGCATGTCCTCCAGTTCCCCGCTGATCCTCTCCGCGCCCAGAGGGGACGTGTTCCCGATGACGCCCACAGCCTGCTCCTCTAGCCTCCTCAAGGACTTCTCACCCCGAGGAAGGTCATCGGCGATGTCCTACGGGGGGCAGGGGCGGGGGGAGAAATACACGAGGGGAGAGAACATCGGCTGCACTTTCCAGAGCCCCCGGGAATGTCACGCTAACACCCGCCCCTAGATTCCCAGGTTGGGGTCCGGGGCGCCTTTCCAAGGAGTGCACTGTGTGCCTTGATAGGGCTGACTTGGCAACGCAAGGACAGAATTCCCTTCCCGTGTCTTTTATAGCCATTCGATCAAGTCAAGGGTGTTTCTGTCTTTAACCCTCACTGGTGTTTGTTGATCTCCCTTAACGAGGACAGAGGCAGCCTCAGAAGCAGGGGGGCAAATAGAGCCTAGTGACCCCGTTTGGTTTCATTATATTCATTTCTATGGTTACCTACTAATTACGAGCGGGTGCTGGCTTTCCACTCACGACAAGGACGTCCACGTTCCCTCCCAATACAACATTCATTCGCTTTTAATGAAAAACAAATTTACGGAAATACCTCTCAACCTGTTTTGTTTGAAAGTGCCTTCAAAATACGTTACCTTTTTATCGAAGTGTTATTGCATGGGGTCAAGTCTACGGATCTTAAGTAAAGCTTAAGATTCTGAGAAACACTCGGGCCCGTGTAGTCCACACTGTTCCCAAAATGCAGAGCATTTCTAACATCCCCAAAGCTTCTAGAACTCCACGTATCTGAAGTCATAGATTGTATCAGCTTTGGAAACTGGCTTCTTTCAGCAAAATGCCGTCTAGATTCTACCGTGTTGCATATATACGAGTGCCTCATTTTTTTTTTTAATTGTGAGTTGTATTCGTATATATCTCTCTCATTCCGCGATGGAACAAGTGGATGAAAAAAGTTCATCCAATACTCTGCTGACTAAAATCTGAGTTGCTTTCAGTTTGGGACTATTACAAATAAGGTCTGGCGAATATTCCCATACTGGTCCTGTAAGATTTTTAGGGGGTCGTTGTTCATTTTTTTTTTTTAAAGAGTCACCTTAAGTACAAATATGAAATAAACTGTACAGGTGCTGGATATCTGTGGCAAAACTTATAACGTGATCCTTGAATTACTAACGGTGATCCAACACTCCCTTTACAGAGGACGTCAGAAGCTCATTCAAGGTCACGGCCTTTCAGGAAGGCCAGAGCAGACCAAGTCTCTCACCACTGCAGGCCTGATGCCTACACCAGGCTTCCTTACCCATGGCCTGCTGACACCTGTGGGGGTCCCTCCATTGTGGGGGCTGCCCTGTGCGTCACGTGATGCGTCACAGCATCTCTGGCCTCCAGAGCATCTCCAACCCCAGCCCTGAGTCCCATCTCCAGACATCGCTGGGATGTCCCCCATTTGAGACCCACTGGTCCAGACCACACTGTCCTGGCTTCGGGTTTCCAAACGCCCTGCTGGCTCAGAGATTTCCAGAAGGCAGTCGAGCTCCCAAACAGTGCACTAGCTTCCACACTCCTCCCCATGTGGGGGTCTGCGCGCCCTGGGTTTTGTATCTCCTGTGGCCCCCAGCGCGTCCTATTAAAGACACGACAACCTCGAGCCCCCGTATTGGAGCGTTTTCTCCGCGCTCCCCTCTGATGGAGACACAGCCCAGTTTACCTGCAGCACGGAGAGCCGGTGCTGGGGGGGCAGGTTGCAGCTGCGTTCCAGGCAGCTGCCCACCTTCTCCACCACTGCCTTCAGCCACAGCTGGAACTCGTCCACATCTGCCTGGAAACACTCGTGCTCCCGGGTCATCTGCTCCAGCAGCTCCACTCTGTCCTGCGGGAGGGGAGGAGAGTCACCCCCTACGAAGGTCCCCCATGCAGGCTGCCCCTGGCCTTCAAGACCTCCCTGCCTGCCCGTGTGTGTGTGTGTGCATGTGCATGTGTGTGTGTGTGTGTTTGGGGGGGGGATGCAGCCAACCCTCCATCCTTTTGCAGAAGATAAAGAGGTCCCAGACACTCTACTTTATTAGCAAACACGGGGCTCTTGGTCAAAGCTTGTCCTCATGGGGCCTGTCAACTCTACAGCTGGCATTTTGTCCCGCCATGTCCTAGGGGCGGCCCTCGAGACAGGTGCATCGTAACAACAACTCTTACGACACAAAACCATCCCTGGAGCACTCGCCAAGGTGCCAGGACCGCTGGAGGAACTTCAAGGGCATTATTAGCTCCCTGAGCTCTCCTGACCACCCCACCAGCTGACACTATTATTATCCTGGCTGGACAGATGGGGAAACTGAGGCACACAGCGGTGCCTCAGAAAGCGCTTGCCCGAGGTCACCTGGGTAGGAAAGCACCGAAGTTCAAACCCCGAAGGCAAGTCAGGGCCAGTGGGGTCTGCAGGCTGCCCCCCATTCCTCCCAGGTACGGTGATGTCGCCGGCATGGGCCGGGGTCACCTCGCTTTGCAGACGATCCCACTCTCGTTCTAACCACGCGGGGACAAGACGGTGTCCTGAGGGCAGCTGTCATCCAGGAAATAGCAGTGTCCCTGCTGCAAGACCTGTGTGCCCAGAGACTCTGTTTCTCACACACACACCTGATCACTATTTCTCTAAAGCCCTCCATGGCTCCCTACGGCCCGTAGGCCCAGATCTCATGGCCACAGCCTACGGGTCAAGGGCAGGACCGCACGATGTGGCGGTGGCCCTGAGGTCAACACCGTGGGCTCAGGAGCCCCCTGCCCATGACTTGAACCCTGGCCTGCCTCGTGCCTCAGTCTCCCCACTTGTACATGTGGTTAATAATAGTCCCCACCTCACCGGGGTGCAGTGAGATTAAATGAGTCAGAGCTCACAACTCCAGAACCGCACTGGGCAGCTAGTCAGCACCTAACAACCATCAGCCTTTGACTCCTGCCACTCGCTGTCCCCTGCGCTTTTGTCACACCCAATGGAGTGGGACTGGGCAAGTGAGCAGCTCTGCCTGGATATGCCGACCTCCAGGCCCCACCTCCTCTCCGCCTTGGCCCACTGCCCCCAGGCTGAATGAGCAGCCTTCTCTCTGTCCCTTGCTACCCTCCTGACCTTGCCCACGCCTTGTCACCCGCGGGGAGAGCCAAGGGCTCCCTACACGCCAGGCTGCCCCCGGCTGACTTCCTCCTCAGGCCCTGAGCAGCGTGACTCCATGAATGAGCGCTCCCCTGATGGCAGGAAGAAATCAACATGGAATGTGGCCAGCAGAGGGACGTTTTCAAGGAGAGCCAAGAAGACCGAAAGAGGGGACTTCCTTTTGATAAGCACCCGCCATGTGCCTGGGGCGGGACGCTCGTGATCTCCACCTCCCCAGTGGAGCCCAGCCCGCCCACCATGCAGACATCCAGGCGGATGCTGGGAGGTCACGTGACTCTAGGAGGGCCTTCTGGACGAGATTTAAACGCCCTGTGCCTGACTCCAAAATCACGGCTCCAGTCCAGAGGCGGGCGGACTAGACACTGCACGTTTCCGGCGTTGTCCACCCCGTGGTGGCTGTGTGGCGGTTGTGCAGGTGCTAGTGCGGCTCGCGAGCCGCCAGAGACACACACGTCATGCAAGCTTGTATTCCAATAAAACTCAAGTGTGGACACTAGGATGTGAATTTCGTATCATTTTCACACGTCCTCAAAGATGCTGCTTTTTATTTTCCTCCCTTTAAGTGGGTAAAAGCCATTTTCAGCTCGCGGGCCACCCAAAATCAGGAGATGGGGCGGATTGGCCCCACAGGCCCTTGTTTGCTGGCCTCAGCTCCTCCTCAGCCAGGGGGCAGGCCGTGTCCGAAACGAACTCAAAAGTTCCCAAATGGCAAGCGTGGACAGACCCGTAGATTCCAAAAACTTCCCGGCCCTTTGAGAAAGTCCTCACCAAGCCTAGAAATACGAATAGTAATTCATTTAGATCTCTGTAACAACCAGGACAGGGAGAAGGAAATATCCCATTTTGGAGAGGGGGAAACCAAGGCACGGGACTAAGTCCTTCAGTGAAGAGCCAGGAGCCTCCCAGTAAGTGGACTGAGGTTGGCACATCACCAGCAGCACCCAGCAGGCGCCCAGATTCCCAACATGAACCAAGAGACTGTGGCCCTCTCCATGCCTCCCGTGCTGGCTCCCCCTTCCTGCGGGATCCTCTGCATCCATCAAAACCCTCCCAGAGCTACCCGTCTGCAGCAAAGCCTCATTTCTGAAAGTGGGTCAGGAATAACAAGCAGAGAATAAATGTGGGTTGACGCTGATGGTGACAAATGTTGTAGCAAAGCAAAGCCTCCCCAGAACGTGCTGGCCAGCAGCCCCGTGGGTGAGCAATGAGGTGCTGGCTGGTGCTCAGGAAAGGCAGAGGTACATAAAAAGCCTCCGTGATAGTGAGCAGGCACCCAGAGCCCAGCGCTGCCGAGCAGGGCAGGCATCCAGACCCGCTCTGTGCCAGGCAGAACGATCACAGAGCACGATTCAGCCACGGCCGACCCAGCCCCATTGCCGGATGACGGGGCTGACAAACGGGGGCGTCCTCAGCCTTCCCTGCAACAGACCGAACAATTAAACCATCTGTGACGGCGGAGTTGTCAGGAATGTCAAAACCCAACCAATTAACAAGGGCAGCGTGGACTGATGTCTCTGCAAGTCTGTGCCAACGGCTCTGATTCATGGCCCAGATGCCAGACGGACACGCCCCCCTCCAGAGCCTCCCCGGGAAGCCGGGGGGTGGGGCGCGTGGGGGAGACGCTGCTGGGTGCTGGGCCCTTCCACAAAACATAACGGGTGGATTAAGGAAAAACCTCGTAGTAAACAAGCAGGATCCCACTGGCAACCAGCCTGCTCTATTCTTGACTCCCGAGATCTGGGGTTGGCCCTCGGCCACTGCTCACCCCAGGGCTTGGCCAGTGGTTCGAGCCCAGCGTTCCCCTCCAGGGGGTGGTCACAAAGGCCACAGCCCAGAGGTGGCCCCCACAGTGCCTCTGTGCTCCTGTCCACCTCAACACCAGCGGCTTTGCTAATGAATACATCACAAGTCAAACATGGGTTTTCAGGGAATGAACACAATGGGCGGTTAATTAGCTTGAGAAATGTTGAAGAGGACACTTCATTGGGGAAAGGCAAGGTGTTAACACAAAGAATGTCTGCTACAGACTGAGCTGTGACCCCCCCCCTCCCCATTCATAGGTTGAAGCCAAATCCTACAAGATGTTGGTATTTGGAGAGGGAGTCGTTGAAATTAGGATCACTTGAGGTCATGAGGATGGGATCCCCAGGATGGGATCTGTGCCCTTAGAAGAAAAGACAGCAGAGAGCTTACTGTCCCCCGGTCTCCGCCATGAGAGCAAGAAGGCCGCCATCTACAAGCCAAGGAAAGGCCCCTCAGCCAGAGCCAAATCTGCCAGTGCCTTGATCTTGGACTTCACAGCCTGCAAAACTGTGAGGAATACGTTTGTGCCGCGGTGTTCTATTGTGGCAGCCCGAGCGGACAGAGACAAGGTCTAGGAGGCCCACCCTAAGCACAGGCCTGGATCCCTAGGGATTCTGACACAGCCTCGTCCTGTCCCTGGGTTAGGAGTGTTTCAGCTGCCCGCCTCCGGATGGCTTTCTTATCTGCCTTGGGAGAGCCTTTCAGGCACAGAGAAGCCTTCGTCCAACATCCAAGACAGGTGTGCAGGAGGCATCTGTACCATGAAGAACCTTCAGGGGCCCCGGGACATGGAGTGTTTCCCACCTTGCTTAGCAGAGCTCGGGTATTCTCCTGTGGTCTAGGGCTGCAAGGCTGGGCTGTGCCCCCGGGGTTGGTGTCTGTGTGGTGGTTAAATCTCTAAGGACAGCACCAAAGTTGGATTTGCTCAGTAAATTCTCAGTCTTGGGGTGCCTGGGTGGCCCAGTCATTAATCGTCTCCCTTCAGCTTGGGTCATGGTCCCAGGGTCTGGGATCGAGCCCCACGTCAGGCTCCCTGCTTGGCGGGAAGCCTGCTTCTCCCTCTCCCACTCCCCCTGCTTGTGTTCCCTCTGTCTTTGTGTCTCTCTCTGTCAAATAAATAAAATCTTAAAAAAAAATTCTCTGTCTTTGAAAGGTCAAGCCCCCCTCTGGAATCTGACGGAAGCTATGGCCCCTCTCCCCAGCCAAATGCACTCCTGCAAGTTTGCACAGAACTTCAGAGGGCTTGTGGGAGCCCACCCCGACCCTCCCCAGCCAGCACCTCTGGTTGGCTTCAGCCTGCTCTGGGGGAGACAGGCAGCCGCTCCCCGGGCACGGGCTGACAGGGCTCCCCGTGAGTAGGAGTAGAGCTCCCAGGGCTCTGGTGGCCGGGAGGCGAAAATCCAGGGTCTGTGAGCTTGAGCCAACAGCTGGAAAAGTCAACCTGAATTTACTTCTCCATGCAGGACGAGGTCACCCTGCAAACACGAGAGCCCCCTCCCCAAGCTTCTGCCCCGCAGACCCTGCTACCTGGTGTCTGCCTCCTAGACACCCCGGGAAGCACGATGTTCCCTCCTCCACAGGCTCCGAACCTCCCACTGGCTGCTGCCTTCCACTTTCTCAGTGTGACCCGAGGAGGAACCCGGGGGCCCTGGCTCCTCCCTGAAGGGCACAGGGCCAGGACCCAAGGCACCGCTGAGGGTAGAGCCTACCTCGAGCATCGCCTAGAACCTTCTGGGTCTTACTAGGGGGACAGAGGGGCCTGCCACTTAGGTGGGTTGTTTTTTTTTTTTAAAGTCTGCAAAATGGGCCCAGGCAAACCTGCTCTATCTACCACAGGAGAAGGCTGGGAGGACCCAATGAGGCCAAAGACACAAAGAGACTTAGAAAAGATAGACGTCGCCAAGAAGAATCCTGCTTTCTATGGTCTTTTGGATCCGGTGAGGGGGAGGGTCCCCCGGAGTGACCATGAGGATCTCTGAGGTGCTCATTTCTACACACGGAGGACTGGTATTCACCCAGGGCCCTGGGCACACCCCCTCCACATGCACGTGCACACACACACACACACACACACATGCGCGCCTAACGACTTTCCATTTCCTGTCCTCTGCATGCCGCCAAGGCTCTCTGCTGATTGATAGAAGCACCTGTTTCCTGTAAAGTCACAAGAAGGGAGGCCACGGGGGCTGGTGCCTCCTCTGCCTGGGCCCCAGGCGCAGACCTGGAGGGAGAATCAGTGCCCTTGCCCCCCGGGACTTGGGGAGGGTCAACCGGCTGCACCTACGAGAGCCAGGCTCCCTGCCCACCTGGCCCGCCCATCCATGCTGGCTGCCCCAGGACCTCCTGTCCCCTCCCTCCAGGGCCTTGGGAATTGTGTGCGTCCCAAGCTCCACTGTGCTCGCTATTTATTCTCAGGGTTATTGCGAGTGGAGGTGTCCTTTCTGTTGGGAGGCCGCCTGCAAGTTTTCAAAGGGCTCACCTGCGAACCACTCAGTGCTCAGCCCAGGTAGCAGGTCGGGGGAGCTGTCCTGAGGCCACACAGCTGGGAAGCAGCAGAGCCTGGCTGAACTCAGGGCCCTTCCCCAGCATTTGGGGGCCAGAGTCCTGTTCTTGCTAGGGATTTCCGAGATCCCTTTTCAGTATAGGACTGTTGCCCTTAAATTGTGTCCAGCAATATGGCGGGCTAGAGAGCCCGGATACCCTCCCAGGACCGAGAGCCCAAAATGCTGCATACAATTTACCAAAGCGTTGTTTAAACACAGACCCGCGCGTGCACACAGCAAGGGAAGAGACCTCACGTCCACCCCAAGCAAAGATTACAGATGGCTAAACGCACAGGTGTGCTTAAGGTTTTCCTGGGTTTAGTGCTCAGGCTGGAAGAGGAAGCTAAGACCTCCTCTGGGCCCAGAGGAGGCAGAGCTAAATACCAAATATCAGAACCCTTAAGGGACAAGCAGAAAAATCTCCCCAGATGCAAAACACAAGGAAGAAGTCTGGGTTTCCGCTTGGGCTCTGGGATAAAAATAAAACCAAAACAAATGGGAAAAAAAAAACCCAAAACTAATCACCTTTCAGAGTATGGAGCCAGGAGCCTCTCACATAATTTTGGCTTGGGGTTCAAGTTTAGAAAGAGGAACCCCCAGCGAGCACACTGGCATGAACAGAGGAAGCCCGCAGGTGCATTCCCGGGGGAGCCTGGCTGAGGCAAACACAGGCCACGAGGGGGTCAGGCCCCAGCCACGAGGGCTCTGCACCCAGAGTCCTGCTTGGGGCGCGCTCGCAGCTCAAAACTACAAAGGCCCGAAGGAAATGATCTGCCCCCTCAGGAGACCCGACCCACGGCGGTACCAGGCTCCACAAGCTCAGCTACCTGAACGTGATGGAGACCGCAAACTGTGTGTACTTAGAACTCACAGAGAGCCCGTAGCCAGAAGGAGGGCAATATTTACACGATGGCAGAAAGAACGGTGGAGACAATAACAGAAAAATTAGAATTCTTTAAAAAATACTAAAAATTGAAATTGAGAACTCAATGGACTGATTAAAAATCAAGGGTATATGGGCCTGTTGGACTCTGGGCTCAGCGGGGAGTCTGCTTGAGATTCTCTCTCCCTCTGCCCCTCCCTCCCCCTGCTTGCACGCCCTCAATCAATCAATAAAATTTGTAAAAAAAAAAAAAAAGGTGAAGCATATAATGAGGTGTGGGGGTGGGGACAAAGAATGGGCAGAAGGATGGTGGGGAGGTCAAAAGAGAGCAGAGAAGGACCGGCGGGAGGACGGGGCAGAGGAGAGAAGGCAGGCCGAGGTGAGCATCACAGTCCCACGGTCCTTGTGCACGTTCTAAGCACCACAGGTGTGCTCAGCCTGGCCCGGGAGTACAGACAGTACACCAGAGGCTGCTGGGAGGGTGGAGGCAGAGGGGTGGGCGGGTGAGTGGATGGAAGGCAGGCTCCCTACTGTGGTAGGGAGCAGATAGGTGGGTGATGGGTAGACAGGGAGCGAGGGGGTGGCGGAGAGTTCTCCGGGTGAGTGGGCGGTGGGCTGATGAGTAGACGGGGGAGTCCGTGGAGGGAGGGGTGGGGGATTAAGGAATAGGAGCTTAGAAGGGTGGGAGACGACTAGATGAGAGAGTCAACAGATGGCGGGCCGGGGGTACAGTACAGAGACGGCTGGGGAGGGGGGCAATGAGGGGTGGGGGTGCGTGGGGGGTAGCGAACAGCAGATGGGTAGTTTAGTGGGGAGACAGACGGGGAGTGGGTCTGAGAGGGGGCGGGCGGCTGCAGGGCGGGGGCCGGCGAATGAGTAGGTGCTGGGGGCCGCGCCCTAGACGGTGAGTACGTGGGGGGATGGACATCCAGGGAGCGAGCGTGTAGCTGCGCGGGTAAACAGCGGCGGATAACTGGATGCAGGGGCGAAACTGAAGCCCGCCCCGCCTCACACACCTGGGCTTTGGCCTTCACCGTAGCGTACTCGGCCTTCATCCTCTTCTGGGCGTCTTCGTCCACGCTGGGGTCCCCGATCCTGCTGAACAGGGAGGCCGCCTCCTCCAGCAGCCGGTCCAAGAGCACGGCCCGGTTGCCCACGTTGTGCAGCAGCACCTGGGCATGGCTCAGCTGCCACTGCTTCTCCTTCAGGCCCACCTGCAGCTCCGCGGGGGCCTCCAGCGCCACCGTCATCTTCTGGAACCAGAGGTAGAACTCATCTCGAGCCAGCAGGTACTCGCTCCAGTGGAGCCACACCCACTCGATCCGGCTGCGGACAGAGCATGCGGGGCAGTGAACCGCCCGTGTCTAAGACTGTCCAGAGTGCGGGAGTATCTGGGGGCTGGTCCCAGGCTCAGGGGGGCAGGGGGCTGGGGGCCTGTGTGGGGGTTCAGAGGGGCCACGAGCTGGCTGCGTCTCCCCTGCCACTTCGCCTGCCTCAGTTTCCCTGTCTATAACACGGAGATGGCCCCATCTATCCAGCCAACATCAGACCCCTTTGGGATTCTAAGTGATAGGGCTTGCAAAGCAGACTGCCCTGGGCCAAGTCACCCTAGCCACTCAAAATTCCAGTTTCATAAAGATGGAGGGGATATGGCAGCTCCCAAGTACCGAGGGCCTACCGTGCCTTGCCCTTGACATCTGTTGTCCTCTTCCCTCTTCCTGACCACCTTCAAGGATCATTTGATTACACCCCTTCTCTAGGGGAAGAGCCTGGCGCTCAGAGAGTTCAAGTAACTTTCCCAAGGCCACACAGCAAGTCATCAGCAGAGCAAGGGGGCAATCTCAGGTATGTCTAACCCCGGTCCCTCCCGGGCTCCCAGGTCTAGGCAGAGAATCTGGGCTAAATTGCTAGCCAGGCAATTTTCACTCTGTCATTCTGCTGGAGGATGAATGCACGGCAAGTCTGCTAAGAACTAATTGTTGGCAAAACACGACAGGCTCCCACTGTCTATTATCATTAAGCTTGATTATAATTAGAGAGGCAGGCAGTGCTGGCCAAGATCCCCAGAGAACATCCTGTTCCCAGCGATCCCCGGACTGGAGAAACGTCCCCTGGGCGGAGGCCGCAGGACAGCGTGGTGGTGGACAAGGAAGGTCCCCAGCAGGGTCCCCTGCAACCCTACCTGTGACAGTGAGTCATATAGGTGACCGTCTCCTCCCACTGGGCTTTGATGTCCTTCAGCTGGGCCAGGATCTCGGGCTTCCGGTCTTCATGGCAGCAGCCCAGGAGGGTCTCAGCCGCCCGCAGCACAAGATCCACCTTCACGCACCCCTCTGGCTCCAGCTGGCACAGTTTCTGTCGTGGACACAAAAGCCAGTTTCCAGGGGTGAGACAGAGAAAGGACAGTACAAGCGGACAGAGCCTTAGCAAGACACCGGCATGATGGCAAGAGCCAGGACTTGGAGGCCAGTGGGACTGGGTTCTCACCGTGGCCCCTGCCTCCATCTCCCGTGACCCTGGGCAGCCAGCCCTGAGGTCAGAGCAGGGAGCCACGGGACTGAGTGCGGCCCTGAAGAGCTGTCTGATGGCAGAACTTCCTACCCTTTCCCACTTGGCCACTTCCAGCTGTGTGAGCTCAGACAAGCTGCTTTAGCGCCCGGGCACCCTGGACTTGGTTTTCTCATTTATAAAATGGGCTCATTCGTAGCACCTAGCTCCCCGATTTTTTTTTTTCATTATTATTGTTGTTTCTCAGTATAAAATGGGAAATTGCAAGGTGCATGTCACAGTGTGTGGGGCTGTGAGAATCTGCCTCTCGAGTCTACTGACCCGAGTGGGCTCGACCCAGAGCCCCCCTCAGCTGCTCCCTCCGGGGACCAAGCAGGAACATCAAGCCAGGCTCCTCTGACGGGTGACTGGTCCAAGAGGCCCCACGGCCTGGCCGGGCTCCCTTAGAACTGCACCGCAGTCCCAGACTCCTAGATTGGGGAGTCAGACCCGCATCAGACTGACCTCCCCCCCTCCCAGCCTGATGGGGCTCCCAACTCATTTTCTCTCATAGACATTTCTCTATCAAACATCCTGAGCTTTAAAAAAAATTTTTTTTAATTTAAATTCAATTTAATTAACATATAGCATATTATTAGTTCAGGGGTAGGGTTCGGTGATTCATCAGTGGCCTAGAACACCCCGTGCTCATTCTATCGTGTGCCCTCCTTCATGCCCATCACCCCAGCCCCCCACCCCCACCCCTCCAGCGGCCCTCAGTTTGTTTCCTATGATTAGGAGTCTCTTATGGTTTGTCTCCCTCTCTGTTTTCATCTTATTTTATTTTTCCTTCCCTTCCCCTATGTTCACCAGTTTTGTTTCTTAAATTCCACATATGGATGAAATCATATGGTATTTGTCTTTCTCTTTCTCTTATTTTGCTTAGCCTAATACCCGCTAGTTCTATCCAAGTTCTATCCACGTTGTTAGGTAAGATTTCATTCTTTTTGATGGCTGCATAGTATTCCATTGTATATGTCCACCACATCTTTACCCATTCATCTGTCAATGGCCATCTGGGCTCTTTCCACAGTTTGGCTATTGTGGACACTGCTGCTATAAACATTGGGGTGCACGTGCCCCTTCAGATCATTATGTTTGTATCCTTTGGGTAAATACCCAGTAGTATGATTGCTGGGTTGTAGGGTGGCTCTGTTTTTAACTTTTTGAGGAACCTCTACACCGTTTTCCAGAGTGGCTACACCAGCTTGCATTCCCACCAGCAGCGTAAGAGGGTTCCCCTTTCTCCACATCCTCTCTAACATTCATTGTTTCCGGACTTGTTAATTTTAGCCATTCTGACTAATGGGAGGTGGGTATCTCATTGTGGTTTTGATTTGTATTCCCCTGATGCCGAGTGATGTTGAGCACATGGTTTTTTCATATGCCTGTTCGCTGTTTGCACGTCTTCTTTGGAGAAATGTCTGGGCAAATCTGCTGGCCATTTCTGGACTGGGTTTTTTGGTTTTTTGAATGTTGAGTTGGTAAGTTCTTTTTAGATTTTGGATATTAGCCCTTTTTCTGATAAGACATTTGCAAATATATTCTGCTCTTCTGTAGGTTACCTTTAGTCTTGTTGACTGTTTCCTTAGCTGTGCAGAAGCTTTTTATCTTGATGAAGTCCCAATAGTTCAGTTTTGCCTTTCTCTTGCCGTTGCAGACGTGTTTAGCAAGAAGTTGCTGTGGCCGAGGTCAGAGGTTGCTGCCTGTGTTCTCCTCTTGGATTTTGGTGGATTCCTATCCCACACTTAGGTCTTTAATCCACTTTGAGTCTATTTCTGTGTGTGGTGGAAGGAAATGGTCCAGTTTCACTCTTCTGCATGTGGCTGTCCAATTTCCCCAACACCATTTATTGAAGAGACTGTCTCTTTTCCATTGGACATTCTTTTCTGCTTTGTCGAAGATGAGTTGAGCACAGAGTTGAGGGTTCATTTCTGGGCTCTCTATTCTGTTCTATTGATCTATGTGTGTTTTTGTGCCAGTACCACACTGTCTTGATGATTACAGCTTTGTAATAGAGCTTGAAGTCCGGAATCGTGATGCCGCCAACTTTGGTTTTCTTTTTCAACATTATTTTGGTTATTTGCAGTCTTTTCTGGTTCTATACAAATTGTAGGATTATTTGTTCCAGCTCTGTAAAAACTGTTGACGGTATTTTGATAGGGATTGCACTGAATGTGTTGATTGCTCTGGGTAGCATAGACATTATACAATATTTGTTCTTCCAATCCATGAGCATGGAATGTTTTTCTATTTCTTTGTGTCTCCCTCAATTTCTTTCATAAGTATTCTATAGTTTTCAGAGTACAGACCCCTTACCTCTTTGGTTAGGTTTATTCCTAGGTATCTTATGGTTTTTGGTCTAATTATAAGTGGAGTCGATTCCCTGATTTCTATTTCTTCTGCTTCATTGTTAGTATATAGAAATGCAGCTGACTTCTGTGCATCAATTTTATATCCCGTGACTTTGCTGAATTCCTGTAGCAGTTCTAGCAATTTTTTTTCCTGGAGACTTTCGGGTTTTCTACATTGAGTCTCATGTCATCTGCAACAAGTAAGAGAGTGATTTCTTCTTTGCCAGTTGGAGCGCCTTCTGTTTCTTTCTGCTGTCTGTCTGTCTTTCCTCTGATGCAGAGGCTAGGACTCCCAGTACTAAACATCTTGAGCTTTTAATCTCATCTTGGCCTTGGCCTCTTGGAGGAGCCAGACTAACACGCCAGGTGTAGCGATTAGCACACCTCTGATTAACAGCAGGTCTGCTCCTTACTGATCGGCAGTATTTACTGCCTTGGTCACTAAGCGTGATCTCTGTGACACAAGTACAATTGGGTAGCAGTTCCGAAGCCACTCCCTCCTACCTGCGGGACCCTCGTCATGGTCCTTAGACTCTCCTGTGAAATGCGAGCCTGACGCCACTCAGGGTCACGGTCACATTCCCTGATGCAGGGAGAGCCCCGGGCACACCACCTGGCCACGCTCCACTGTCAGCCACCAACTGTCCACGGTTAGCACTGTCTTTTCCCACCTTCGATCCCTGCTCGCTGACAGCACATCTGCTTACCGCTCAAGCTTTGCTGCCCCGCCTGTCTCCCCGGGGGCTGGCCGCCAGCCTTCTCGGCGTGAAGTCCCGGGGCACTGCCCTTCTCAGACCCTTCTCTGTGGTGGCCACTGGGACCGGGCGTGAGGAGCTAGATGCCGCTTCACTGATGGCTGCGTGCCCCCCGGGGCAGGTCACCGGATCATTCTGGGCCTCCCTTTCGCACCCTGAGATAGTGATAACTATCCCCACTTTGTCCACCTCATAGGGTTTCACCATTAATTTTAAAAGGCACAGTTAAAAATAAATAAATAAATAAATAAATAAATAAATAAATAAATAAATAAAAGGCACAGTTATTTAAAACTTTGCCAGGGTTAGTATACTTTGTAAACGGTTTGAGCTATGAGGGAGAGAGCCTTTTCCAACGTGTGCAAATGCAGTGGTGTCAGCCCTTGTCACCTCCTAAGAGAATGGTTACCGATGCCGGAGTGGCGATGACAGGGGCCTGGCCTCCTCCCTGTGCTTTCAAAGAGTGACATTAAACAAGCTCCTCCTGCAGGCTCCCTGTGGTGTGCGCATCGCATCCGGGTGGGTGGTGCAGGGAAAGTGGGGAGCAGGGAGCTACTCCAAGAGGGGAAAAGAAGTTTTGTTTGCTTTGGGGCCTGGCCAAGCAGGGGGATACAGCAGGACCCCAAAGAGCCCAACAGAGACGCTGGGTCCCCCTCAGCAGCAGGCAGCCATGGGGAAGACAAAGATTAGGTTAGCATGGACTAAAGATCCAAGGGCCCCAGAGGAATGTTCTGGGCCGAGCGAGATTATCCACCCCCTGCATAGAACGTTTCACACCACTCAGGGGGGTCCCACAGTGAGGCTCGGGATGAATCTCTTGCCATCCCATGAGATTTAATTTGATGAAGGACCCAAGATTTCTGACCCCCCAGCATTGAGGAATAGACAGAATGCCTCCACCCCGAGCTCGCAAGAGGGGTGCCCTGGTAATGGCAGTTTTCGAGACAAGGGTGCTGGGAACCCACAGAAACCTGGAGCCTTGCGGGACAGTTCTCTGCAGCCATGGGAGCGGCCTCCTCATACCTGCTCCCCAGATGAGGCTCCGTCAGAATCCAGCTCCATAAACCCAGGGAGCCAGCAGCTGGGGGACAGACGCTGACAGATGCTGAGCTCAGTCTGTCGCCCCAGAGAGAGAGAGTGCCAGCCAGGCCTGGAAAGTCCCCAGGAGGACAACGGCCCCTTTCCCACAGCCTAGTGTCCTGACTGTGTGACCCCCTCCAGGCCTCTGGCCCTTTGCCCTCCTGCCTCCCCTGCTCGGAGAGGTGTAGGCTGGATGGAGGGGTCACGGCAGCCCCCTCGAACCCCTGCCCTTCGCAGGGGAGGGGGTCTGCGGCTTCCCTGCCAAAGAGAGGAGAGCCGGCCAGGCCCACGGGCAGATGGAACACCAAGCCCCTCCTGACCTGAAGCAGAAACATCTGTCCCCAAACCGAAATATCAACCAAGGGGATATTCGCCATCAGCCTGAGGCCCAGAAGCTGGACCTAAGCTTTTAAGAAGCTGAGTCCACCTTTCTTCACTGCCGTCGTGATTATGCTCTCTGGCTAATGCGAAGTTCTTTTATAGCTGATTACAGGCAAGATCCAGGAGTGCTTGGCAGGAGGGACTGGGAAGGGGTACTTGACCTGCAGCCACAGAATGATCCTGCTTGGAAGGAGCCAGTGAAGGCCATGGTCAGGTGGGCGTTGGATGGAGGGAAAACCTCAGGGGAGAGAATAACAACCAGATCAGGAAAGCTGGAGGAACGGGGTTAGTCAGAGCTTTCCCCAATGCAGCCAAGACGAGGCAGGAACTGTGCTGAGTACTACATTCAGTACTATGCTGGGTACTAGGTGCAGTACTGTGCTAGGTACTAGCTGGGCACTGTCCTGGGTATTATGCTGGGCATTGTAGTGGGTACTTTACTGGGCAATGTGCTGGGTACTATGCTCAGTACTATGCTGGGTACTAAGTTGGGCACTGTGGTGGGTACTATGCTCAGTACTATGTTGAGTACTATGCCAGGTACTATGTGCAGTACTGTGCTGGGTATTATCCTGGGCATGTGCTTGGTACTGAATTGAGCACTGTGCTGGGTGCTATGCTGGGTACAATGCTAGGTACTATACTGAGTACTATTCTCAGTACACTGCTGGGTACTGTGTTGGGTCCTGGTGTCCAGGATGAACAAATAAGGCCAGGTGCTTGCAGGCTGTGGTGGGGTCTGCAGCCAAGAGCAGAGGATTGTAAACGAGTCACAGACACCACAAGTAACAACTGGAGTTCCAAGGAGGGACGTGGGGAAACCCAAGGAGGCTTTTGCAAGGAGGTGGCATCGGCGCCAGCTCTTAGTGACGTGCAAGCCTCTGCGACAGGGCTTGAGCAGAGGTAGAGAAGCACGCTGTGTTCAGGCACAGTGTGTCCGGCACTTGGAAGCCAAGTCCTAGGAAACAGCCTGTCTCTGCCCACAGCAGGGGGGCGGGGGGGCTGGAAGCCAGCCAGGAAGCAGCCCAGCAGAGGCGAGGCCCCAAGGGTAGAGCCACGGAGTCTGGGAACCAGAGGACAGAGACCAGGACCAGGGGACCAGCTCCTGGAGGCTTGGGCACAGGCGGGGAGGGTCGGCACGCACCTATCCCTGCATCGAAACCCCTGGGCCGGCTCTGCCGGGGGCCTGCACTTGGCCAAGGGCCCCAGTAGGCCATTCGCCTCTCTGTTCCCTCCACCCCACCTCCACCCCAACAAGCTAAAGCTCCAGGTGTTCCAGAAACTCCCGAGGCGCCACGGCCACATGGGGATTTGAACCCCAGCCTGTCAGAGCCCCAGTTCCCAGAGAGACACTCTCTCCAGTCTCCCTTCCCAGATGGCTTCCACCACCAGTGGGGGTCCTTGATCTGCACGAGGGGGTGAGGTCCCTCCCTGCACTTTGCAGGAGGGCACACGACTCGCTCCTGGCCACAGAGCCATGAGGCCTCACAGCTGGATTGGAACTCACACCCTGGCCGCTCCAGCAAATGATCACCGGGAACACACATCACCGAGCTGGGGGTGGCATCGGGCGGGGTGCCTGCAAGGGAGACCCCGAGACCCCAGAGAGAGGTCCCAGGGGCTGGGGAGGTGGAAAAGTCCCTAGCGGCTCCCTTCACCAGGAGCGAAATGTTTTCTTTCTTATTGCGAAATTGGTTTTGAAATGTCAAAGCCCAGAACAGAGCACGCCCGAGCCCCGTGGGAGCGCCCAGGACATGACCCCTCCCCCCAGGCACCAGGTCAAGTCCCTGGGCTGGGCACGGGCTCGTCCTCAGGACCACCCCCGCCTCGGGTCACTGCCCCCACCTCACAGCACCAGAGGGTAATGGCCAGCCGGTATGCGGGCATGAGGTCCAAAGGGATGGGTGGTACCCTGAGACGGCGAATACGTACTGGGCTGTGGTGTTCTAGAACCAAGGGCATCAGGAGTGGGGCTGAGGGCTGTGGGGTGGAGCTGCGGGGCCTTGTTTCACAAGCACACCCACAGCCACACTCAGTAAAGGGCATTCCAAGTAGAGGCAAGAGCACAGGCCAGAGGCCTGCTGAGCGACATCTAGGCTGTCTGCAGCAGGAGAGGACATGTGCTTGCTCGGGGTGAGGCTGGAGAGCAGGGTCGTGTAGGGAGGGGTGGGCTCTGACACCAGGTGAAGTCTGGGTTTTCTTTGGTGGGCAATAGGGAGCCATGGAAGGTTTTAGAGGAGGAGAATCACATCAGTAACATCAGGACACCCTTGTGTGGCATGGATTATGGGCACACCTGTCCCCCTTTAGGTTGTGAGCCCCGGGGTAGGGTGGACCCCGCCTGCCTCCACTGCCCCAGGCCCCCGCATGGGGATGGCCAGCGATGCTCAGGACTTACGCCTGGGTTCAAGCCCTGACGAGGTCAGTTTCTGGAGTCTTGGCTCATCACTGGGTCCAGGAACCACATTTTGCTTTTGAAAAGTGAGACAGTAAAACTGCATTCACAGGGCCTTTGTAGGGTTAAACAGGAATGCGGAGAGTGCCGCCCCGAGGACCTGACAGGTGGCCAATGAATGTCGCATCCCCGCTCTCAGCGATCTGAGAGGATGGATCACTGGATACCTCCCCCCTGTTGCAGAAGAGATGTCCAAGCCCCCCCGCTTGGTGTTAGAGGTTGTCCCCCTCTGACCCCTAAGCACGTCTCTGGCCCCGCAGCACCGCTCCGAGCGTGTGCTTCCTCTGCCTGGAGCCCCCTCCCCCCCACCCTCACCCCTGCAGCCCCCCACCGGACGACCTCCTCTGTATTGGAGCTTCCACAGTAAAGTCACTTATCCCCAAAGAACTCTCTTGATCTCCCAGGCTGGGGCACGTGACCGCCTTGGGGTTCTCTGCTCACCTCACTGTCCAACTGGGAAGCGTCTGATCATATGACTTAAAAGTGTTCCCGCCTTCCTGCCATGATGGTCACGTGGTGGGGGGGCTTTACCCAGCCCTGTCAAGCACTTGTTGCCGGTTGTCCTAGGAGGACACATGGCCCAGGATGGGAGCGCTCCTGTAGCCCCAGGAAGCAGGCGACATCTGCCAGTGGGAGAAGCGAGCCCCTCCATGCCTACCTTGCTGGAGCAGGGATGTGTTTAATTAAGGTGTGTGGCAAGGGCCTGTGTCAGGAGCAACCTGAGGACAGGGGTCAGGAATGAATCGGTCACCTGGGGGTCCCAGGGCCACGGTCTGAGACCTGATGCAGGGGAAGCTAGGGGAAGGAAATGTAACTCAAAATGGTGGGTCTCTGGTCCACCAGAGTCAGGCCACCGAAGGCATGAGAAGCGCCATTCTGAGATAATTAGCGCCATCCCTTTCTAGAAGGAAAGTACACGGAGGCCCAATAGGGTCAAATGACTTGCAGGTACTCACATAGCCAGCAAGAAGCCGAGCTGGGATTTGAACCCAAGATGTCCAGACTCCAGAGCCTGGCCTCACTCAGATCCAGTGAGCTGTCCTATGAAACAGTCCGAGAAACCAGAATGCCCTGCCTTCTGCCCTGCCGGGCACAGCTTTATTATAAATACCCATGTCTGGTCACCGGAGGGGCACAGGACGCTGTGGGGAGGGAGAAAGCTCATCCAACAAGGACTCAGAAGATTCAAATTCCAGGATGGAATGTCCCACCCAGAGACCGTTCCAACAGGGACAAGTCACATGACCTAGGCCTCAGTTTCCCCATATGTAAAAGGCAGACAACGGCTCCTCCTTCATAATGTTGTGTTGAACCTTAAATGATCAGCCCTACAAAGGTGATACAAATTTTTTCATTTTGACTGTCCATTTCTTTTTTTTTTTAAAGATTTTATTTATTTGACAGAGAGAAACACAGCGAGAGGGGGAACACAAGCAGAGGGAATGGTAGCGGGAGAAGCAGGCTTCCTGCGGAGCAGAGAGCCCGATGCGGGGCTCCGATCCCAGGAGTCTGGGATCATGACCTGGGCCGAAGGCAGACGCTTAACGACTGAGCCACCCAGGCGCCCCTGACTGTCCATTTCTAAAAGGAACATTAGATATTTTCAGGAAGACACACGAAATCAGTAAGACAGCACAAAAAAAGAAAGCAACCCAGGACACGGGATGCAGGGTCAGCTCCACCTCTAGCCTGGTCAGGAGATCAGTTTGTGTTGGAGAAGGTAAGCCTCCCTTCAAAGCGACCATTGTTAGATGACAAGTTAGAATTGCAGAATATCCTGATGGATGTGACCTGAGAGATGTGTGCATCACAGCTTTGCTCACAGATGGGAAACTGAGGCCCAGAGAGGGAGAGGGACTTGGCCAAGGTCACACAGCACACTGGCATCAGCATGGAGACTCTAACCCAGGTCTTTGACTCATGCCGATGTTCCGCCTTGTCCCCGGGCCTGCACATGAGGGTAGCACGATGCCAGGCCTCGTGCCAGGCACAGGAGCAGTTGCCTGCACATGAGGGTAGCACGATGCCAGGCCTCGGGCACCAGCACTCCCAGCGGGCACAGCACTACCGGCCCTGAGCCCTGCCTTGTGGGGAGCAAGGCCAGACCCTGGCCCCAGGGTCACTTCTCGCTGGGCAGAACCCCTCCCCCACCCCCCTGAAGGCCGATCTGGACCCACCCAGACCGGGCAGGGATGTTTGGCTCAGGGACGCAGGGACACAGGAGGACGCTCCACCTGGCCACATGGAGCTTCTGCTGGCACAGAAACCAGACGACCACTGAGAAAGCGTGGTCCCAGGACCGGCAGCAGCGTGTCCCCTGGAGCCGCTCAGCAATGCCACCCTGACCTCCCGGATCAGAATCTGCACTCAAACCCAAATCCCTGGGAGATTCCAACACAGCAAAGTTTGAGACACACCCCTGCCATTTACCAGCCTGGAAACCTGAGGCCTGAAGGGGGAGGGACACGGCCAAGGCCACGGGGCCACGGAAGCCACGGCCTCTGCATACCTCGGTCTCCCGCAACCTGGCCTCCAGGGCCGCCCGGGGCCCCTGCGTGTTGTCGTTGACCTGCAGTCGCTCCTGCACGGCCTTCATCCACTCCCGGGCGTCCTCGACGCTCCTGTCGAAGTCCTCCTGGGGCAGCTGAGTCATGGCACCTGCAGGGGCTGAAGACGGGACCACGTGAGATCAGGTCGGTGTGTGGGGGTGGGGAACCAACGCTGGGGACAGAGCCACACCCCACCAGCACCCCTCCTGGTGCTCCCGCTAGGCTGCACAGTCCTCCAGAGGACCCCGGAGGACACCGGGTCGCTCACGTAGCCTAGCAGCCAGAGCGAGCCCAGGACGCTGGGCTGGCAAAAATTCTCCCTGGCCTCTCAGCTTCCCTGCCTTCCCTGCTGGGGACTCAGGACCAACCCTCTTCTGTCTCTGTGGGTTGAAGCCCCTCCAAAGGAGAATCCCAAAACACACAACCTGAGATGTCCCTGACACATAACGAATCATGGTCTCAATGGATCAAGAAGTCTCAACCTGAGAAATAATTATTGGCATCGGCCGAGCTGAGGCCCGCCCTGGAATCCCACCTGAATGTTACCATCTCGGGGCTGGGGACAGCCACGTCTGCCGGGAGTCTTGTTGCTAGGTCGCCATGAACTTGCGTCACGGCAGACGGTCACGGATGTTTTTCCACGGAGCTACACAGACCACCTAGCTTGTGGCAGCCACGGACATTCAACTGACCTTGCACTTGAGATGGCCTTGCACCTTCAACTGACCCCACCTGCTCTGCCGCCTTAGGGAAAGCCCTAAGGCCTGGATCCCCGAGCTAAACAAGCCCTCCCCTACGCTGCCCTCCAGCCCTTCGCCCCTATTTTTCAGCTGCAGACATCAGGGCTCAGATTTTCGCCTGTAACTTTCTTAGAATCCCATTAAGCCCCGGCAAAACTCTTCTGTACTCCAGGTCTAGTTGTCTGCTTATGCAACGATAACAGACTTCGGATTAAAGTTATTTATATCTGCATCTTATGTGAAGGGACTGTGTGCCGCTTATCCTCAACCTCCCATCACGCCTTGCACAGAGTCGGCCCCCCGCCAATCCTCAAACAGCCCAGAACTGGCATAAAGTTTAAGGCACCAAAAAACGAATGTAGTGTTGATTACAATAGCGAACGAAGCAAAACCGGAAACAACCCAAAGGCCCAATAGCGGCGGATTAGTTAAGGGAAGTATGAGTCCCCGCACTTCAGGATATTATGCAGCCCACAAAAAGTACGCTTAAAATGAATGGATGACGGAGAATTCTTACAATATAATGATACCAAAAAATTAGGCAGAATTGTATATTTAGTAGTCAGGATTCTACACTAAAAGCAAACAGAATCGCAAAAAACTACGCTCCTGGGGAAAGGCTGGGCAGTCCGGCCAGGAGGGGTCCAAAGTGACTGCCTGCAGGGGGCGTGGCCCACAGTGGCTGAAGCCACACCCCCACGTGACTCAGGCCTCTTTTCCTGGCACAGTGTCCTTGGAGGCTGCTCGGTTAAAGTCGGTTGGCCTGTGGATGCTGGAAACACACAGTTGGAAGCTTTGGTTTCCTTATTTTTCCACAGGCACTTTGTGAATTTTCTAGAAAGAGGAACCATCACTTTAAAAATAAAAATTAAAAACAACAACAATAACAGTTTACACAGTGGAACTGTGTGCCGTCCCTGTGCTCTTGATCACAAGCTTGTGGCTCAACAAGCCTTGACTGAAGACCTGAGGCTCGGAGCCCCCTACCCCCAGCCCCCTGCCGCGGGGGCTGGCACGGGCTGGGCTCTGTCCCCAGGGGGCCAGGAGCAGGCTGTCCGCAAGGGGGACCTGGGCCTGCAGTTTGGAGCTCAGGGTCCCATCCTGTTGTTTTCCTTTCAGAGCCATTTGGATTTTTTTTCTAACAATTTAATATGTTCCCTGAAGCCACTCCCTGCCTTTGAATGCTCTGTTTGTAAAGCCCATTAGAATGCGTGGGCGCTTAAATTGGTTCATTGTGTCTTTAATCTCCGTCTAGTGTGGGACTTGATTGGCTTCC
>CM053609.1:114049859-114085156 GCA_028646535.1 Procyon lotor
TTTTCCAGATCAGACACGTCGTTTTCTCGGCCTTTCTCTCCAGCATCTGTGGACAACCCGCTTTTCCACAAAGAAACAAAATATGTGGTCACAGGGCCCTAGCGGCCTGGCTTGTGACAAGGAAGACCAGAGAACAGCCAAATCTGGGTGATGTGGGGCGGCCAGGCAGGGCGGGGCCCGTCCTGGTGAGTCACCACCCAGAGTCCCCCTCACACCCAGGCACAAAGGCCTACCCTTTCTGGACACTTCCTAAAAGCGGCTCGGCCTCCGGAGCAAAATGGAAGTAATAATAACATGAACATGATCTCAGATCCTACTGCTGATCTGAGAATAAGGTGAGTTCTGTCGGCAAAGTGCTTACAACGGTGCAGGTAAACAGCAGGGGTTATATAAGTGTTTAAAATAAATAATAAGTTGACACGTGAGGAAAGGGGGGAGAACAAAACAAACCAAAAGCCAAGACGCACTATTAACAGTGCAGCAGAGAAGAAATGATGGAGAAAAGTTTGTGGTATCATTTCGTGGAGTGTCCTGGGCCATTTACGATGAAAAAATGTGACAGTTCACACCGAGGCACAGGGCTGGGAGACTCCGCCCACTCTGGACCAGGGGTCGGCTAACTTCTTCTGGAAAGGATCAGGGAGAATTCCGGCCATATGGTGTCCGCCGCAGCTACTCAGATCGGCAGTTGTGGTGTGAACAGTCGGGGGCAATGCATGAACCACCAGCGTGGCTGGGCTCCAGCAGCTTTGTTTATAAAAACAAGTGGTCCTTGGCCAGAGGGCTGTAGTTTGCCAACTCCTGCTGGTAAATCATGCAAAAGCTGCGTCCAAAAAAAAAAAAAAGATACAGATTGAAAGGAATAGGGAAAGAGAAAGCGGTTCTCTTGGAGCAGTGGAATCACAGGTACATTGCTAAAATTTCGATTTCCTTAAGATGGTAGTCACAGTTGAAAAAAAAAAATTAACGGGCTTTAATGTAACACATTAAGAACGCATTAAGAGATTTCGGTGTTCTGTTATGACTTCCAGAACAAGCTCATGTGGGTATTAAGCCCAAGAATCCCATTACGCTGCACAGAAAAGGTAGAGACTTTGAAGTATGGCCGTCTGGGACTGAACTAGGCTGCTCCATCTGTTTGCTGTGTGACCTTGGGCAAGCCTATTAATCTCTCTGTTCCTCGGTGTTCCTCAGTCATAAAGTGAGGCTAACAACGGCACCCACAAGCACACAAAAGCCCGGCACTAAGCCTGGGGCATGGTAGGGCTTGCCTCTCAGGCCCACCAGGACCCACAGGGACCCACGTGGGCCAGATCCCGCTGACCCTGGGCGGGTGTCATCGCCAAGAAGAAGGCGGATTAGAACGCCTGGCATTCTTTCCAGGTAAGAAAAATGCCCTGCCGTGGTTTTCAGGTTTGGTTTAGAAAACAGAACAACTTGAACATCGCTTTTCAATTAAGAAAAGGCACTCCAGCTGTGGGACGAACAGCCCCAGGAAGGCAGGGTTCATTCCAGATGGGAGTTCTTAGAGGGAGGGAGCCCTGGGGGCTGGGCTCATTGAGCCCTGGGGAGACCCTAGGCCCTGCAGGGCCAAAGCCATGCCTGGTTCCCAAGCCTTGGGCACCAGGGTGCTTCGACTCCTCCCCCAGAAGCCTGCCAGTCTCTCTCTCTCTTTTTTTTTTAAGATTTTTTATTTATGTATTTTGAAAGAGAGGGAGAGCACAAGCAAAGGGGAAGGGCAGAGGGAGAGGGAGAAGCAGGCTAGCAGACTCTCCGATGAGCGGGGTGCCCGATGGACTCAGGGCTCTACCCCATGACCCTGGGATCGTGACCTGAGCCGAAGGCAGACGCTTACCTGGGTGCCCTGCCACCAGGTGCCCCAGAAGCCTGCCCGTCTTGCAGGAGGCAGAAGGACCAGAGTCCTCTCTTCTTGGCAGAAAAGGGCATTTAAGGCCTCGGGGTCAGGGCCTTCCTGACTTAAACCCTCAGTGCTCCGCAGCCCCTGAGAAAACCCTCAGTGCTTAATAGGACGGCTAAAGTCCTTCTCCATCTATCTGCAGCCTTACCTCCCACCACTTCCCACTTCCTTCCCTGCAACAGGAGCTTCCTGGGGCTTCTCCCCTCTATGCTCCTCTCTCCCTGGCTCCATGTACCCATCACTGCCTCCAGGAAGCTCTCCGGGATTTTTCAATGGGTAGCAAGCTGGGAGCTAACATTGCTAAATACCTACTAGGTGTCAGGCACTGTGTTCAGGGTCTACGCACATTCAGCTCATGTACGTCTCCCACCTTCTCTCAGACCCACAGCAGGAATGACTGCCTGCCTTTTTTATAAGAAAATCAAGATTCAGAGGGGTTACATAACCTGCCTGAGGTCACACAGCTAGTTCTCCTTCCTGCTGCCTTCTTCTCTCCTCCTAGCAGAGCCCAGGAGATTTAAAATTGTCCCCATCCTGAAGGTCATTTCCACAGGGCTAGGCAGAGACTCCACACCCTGTATTGTTAACCCCTGCCTGGTATTTGCAAGCCTCAGGGGCACCCTGGAGACATTCCCCCTGGGGAACCTTCACCTCTCTGGAGTCCAAGGTCAACTGTTAGCAGGCCTTGCAGATTATAATTAGCTCACGCCTGCTCCTGCCAGGGCTTCAAGATGCCAGGTTCGGGATGTGTCTGTGGGAAGCCACCGGCACCCGGCTTGTGGACTAACTTCTGTTCCTCTGTGCTCCGGGGTCTCAACATGAGGGTGTGACCCCCAGGGTGACATCCTCGTAGACTCCGAGGTGCCACCCAAATTACCCGGACCTCAGCCCCAGGTCAAAGCCATCCCCCGGGGCTCAAGAGAGTGGCGGGAGTCCCAGTCCCAGGGCGCTGTGGCCCCACAACCCTCCTGGAGGGACCCATGTCCCTTGGGCGCCCCGTCAGTCCCAGGGGATACTGCTCCACCGTCAGGGGCAACCCACGGCAGCTGATGACACTGCCATACCCCATATCCCCCTTGACCCTCTCCCTGGCAGTCCCCTGCCTGGGGCTGGAGCCAGACCCATCCCTTTCCTCCTGGAAAAGCCTGGGCTCCCGGGTTCTCGCCACCAGTTCCTCTGTGAGCCCATGTCCCTTCTGGTCGTTGCCCTGCAAGGTCACCCACCCAGCGGGGCGGGGGGAGGAGGGTGGCCTGCGTGGGAGCCTGGCACTTGGTACTCCCACCCTGAGGAGAGAAGCAGGCACATACTCAGTCAGCTCCCACGCGAGGCACGAGACGCCATCTGACTTTCCAAAATGCGTTTTCTCCCCCGCCCTCAAACAATGCTGGCTTTTACAGATTTCCTTGAAGGGACTGAGGGCCCACGTGCCACCAAGCCTGAGGTGACCGCACTGCACAGGAGGGCCGCCGCCACTCAGGGGAGGGTACCTTCTTTCTGCCTCCATGGGAAGGCGCCGCCTGTACTAGGCCTGGACCGTCAGCCGCTCCCTCCATCCCCGGCCTGCTGGCCACTGGCAGGGGCTCAGTGAGGACTTCTCCTTTGCATCTTCTTCAGAGCACATGTGACCTTCTGATATGGTCTGTGCCCTTATTGCCTACTTGTTGAATCTGGAGGATTCTAGAGCTTTCTAGAATGTACATTCCATCGGAGCAGAGGCTCTGCCAGTTAGGTCCACTGCTCCCATCCTACTTCCCGGGACAGCGCCCGGCACGCAGTAGGTCCTCAGCAAGGACAGAATGACTCTGCTTTATGTGTTCAGTGTCATGCATTCCTTCAAGAAAGCTTTACAGGGCCTCCAGGGGCCAAGTGCAGCGGAGAAGACACAACAGTGGCGGCCTTCCCTGGAGGAGCTCGCAGTGTCTGGGGAGAAGCCCAGGTAGGGAGCTGAGTGACATCCAGCTCAGAGGGACACAGTGGGAGTGGGACCCAGGGACGCCACCTGCGGTGAGGGGCCAAGGGCACGTGCAAAGGAGCAAAGCATGGATGGGCATCTGAGTCATTTGCCCCAGTGTGGTGGAGACGCTCACCCCTCAGCCTTTCCCCCCACAGCGTTTACGGAACGCTCTGCGCCCTGGGACCCACGGTGGGGGGCAGGCGGGCAGAAGCAGGGGGCACTGGTGTCTCCGGTCAAGCGCCCCAGTGATTCCTCATGCACAGGGGCTCTGAGCAGACACTGAGCTTCAGGGGCGAGCTGACCCCTCCCACACCGCCCAGCCATGACCCAGACTGCCCAATGCCACAGTCAGGGGGCGTGGCCGACTGACCAGGGTGGCTGATTGTCCTGGTTTGCTCCAGAACTTCCCTGTTTCTGCCCCGGTAAGTCCTGTATCCCAAGAAACCCCACCATCTAGGGCAAACTAGGACAGTTGGTCCGATCTGTGGCCATCTTTCTTTTCCTCCCAAAATCCCTCCCCCAACTCCTGACACTTGTCCCCACCCCAACCTCTCAGCCACCCACAGATGGGGGCTGGGTTTCCAGCAGCGTGTGTCCAGGCTGCTTGTCCTCAGGTAACCGAGAGAGAGAGAGAGAGAGAGAGAGAGAGAGAGAAAGAGAGAGAGAGAGAGATGTTCCAGGTTACAGACGGGGCAGCTGACCAGTGACCAGTGAGTCCAATGTCCATGTGTCCTGGCTTCTCTGATGAAGCCTTCGGACAAGGGCAAGGGCTGCAGGAGACCCTGGCTCGGCTCCCCTCCCCCAGTTCAGAGCCTAACCACAGCTGGCCCAGATGCACCCATCCCCCCACGGTCTCCCTTGCCTGGCCTTTATCTCCAGCGGCCTCCTGTCCAAGGTTAGGCTTCCTCCCCAGCCTTCTTTTGTGCATTCAGAGCACTGCAAACACATGCTCAGACAACAGGCCACTAACGATGACATTTCCATCTCTGTCGTACAGAAGGGAAAACCAAGGCCTAACACTGGTTAGGAACTCACCGCCAGTATCTGTTTCCTAAGACCCCGAGGATTCCATTCTTCAGATGCAGCGCCCCTGAATCCAATCTTCTAGAACCTTCTAGAGCCTTCCCCCACTAACCCTGCAGAGACTCAGACACCACAAAATGTTCTCGCCCAAGGGGAGTCCAGTAAACTTAAAGACGTCCCCCAGATGCCTGTCTTCAGGCTGGGACTACTAAATCAGAACTCCCTGCAGACCCCCCTAAGATATCTATAGAAAACCCTCAGACTGGAGCCCCCCACAGGCTGATGCAAGTGTGTGAGGCCCCCCATATGATGCTCATCCCCCAGAGAATTTGAGGCGCAGCACAGCGGAGTTACAAGAGCCTGGCTGGAAGGGAACAATGTTGATGACATTAACCGCTCAGCAAGTACATAGCTGAATTAGATTTAATCCCCCGCTAGTCCCCTGCAAGGACATTGCATGGAAAGAGCTATGTCCTTCGAATCACACCGTCTTCTAGTTCTACTATTTATTATCAGCTGTGGCCTTGGACGAGCTCAGTAACTTCTCGGGGCCTCCTTCTCCATAAAGTGCCAAATAAGATCCACTGTGCAGGGCTGCTGACTAAAGGGAAAAAGCTCTCCCAGCCCCCTGGGCTCCTGAACTCGTTGCAGAGGGGAGAGGACACAGCCGACATTCCTGGCGCCTGTGCTACGTGCCCAGTACGTGCTAAACCTTGCATTGATCATTCCAATGACGTGGTAGGTCCCACTCTTCTTGCCTCTCCAGATGGAGGAAGCGAGGCTCAGAGAGGCTGACCCACCTGCCCAAAGTTGCACAGCAAGCACAGGGCACATTTTCTCCCTCCAGGTTCCTCTCCTCCTCGCCACTAGACTTGAGGTTTAGCTGAATGCAGGAACAGAGTCATGGACCCAAGGTTCTGTTTTAAGCAGCAGGCTTCCAAGACGGAGATCTGTTTCAGAACTAGTTTCCAGAACTGAAATGATTAGAACAACTTGCTCCAATTCGCAAAACTACCCTCCCCTGCAGCGGGGGCTTCTAGAACAGTGGCCTAAAGACAGTGACCCATTGCCCGTTTCAGCACACAGCTTTCCAGCTAAGAACGATGTTTCTGTTTTTAAATGGTTGGGAAAGGGCACCTCAGCGGCTCAGTCAGTTAAGCATTTGCCTTCGGCTCAGGTATGATCCCAAGGTCCTGGGATCGAGCCCTGTATGGGGCTCCCTGCTCAATAGGGATTCTGCTTCTCCCTCTGCCTGCTGCTCCCCACGGCTCATGCTCTCTAATAAAATCTTGTAAAAAATAAATAAATAGTTGGGGAAAAAAAACTGAAAGAGTCCTATTTTATGATAGGTAAAAATGACACGAAATTCTAATTCCAGCATCCGCAAGCAGAGTTTAATTGGCCCGCAGACGCAGGAGCACTACATACAAGAGAAGAACTGAATTATTACAATGAGGTCTGCACGGCCCATGAGGCAAAGCTAGTTATTATCGGTCCCATCACAGAAAAGGTTTGCCGGTGGCATTTATCAGCTTAAGACAAACACCTCACCCCACCCACTCTGATCAGCACAGCATTCCTGAGAAGTCTGGAAATCTAGAAGACTCCATACTATTCCTTTCGGCCCAAAATCTGCAATCCCTGATATCCAGAGCGGGCCGACCAGTTCAAAGACAACAGGAACCTCACACAGGAAGGAAAGAAAGGCACAGGGGCCAGCTCGCCTGGGGCACCCGGTGGCTCCCCCAGACGCAAGCAGGACAAGTGGGCTGGGGCCAGGCAGCGTCTGTTCCCGGAAGTTCGGCTCCCTGGGTCCCTTCCGGATAGCTGAAGCACTGGGGCAAAGGCGGGGGGTGGGGGGCACCTCCATCTGCAAAGCCAAGGGGCAGCGGATTTCTCGCATTCCTCTATGACCTGGTTGGCCCATGTGCCAATGCGGGTGCCAGGGTCCTATGGATCAGGTCCTGGTAACTTTGCATTCAGTAGGTTTATGCAGCAATGTTTCTGGGGGGAAAAGAAACCCCCCGAGTGCGGCCCAGGGGGCTCCCCGAGCTGCCGCTATGATCGGAGAGATAGAGACCCTCTGCAACAGAGAGGGCCAGCCGGCCTGCTGCGGGGAGAAGGCAAGAGGGGGCCACTCATGCACCATCACCCTGACTCTACTAACCCTGGTCCCCTGGGTCTGGGCGGCTGGTGTGAACAGTCTGAGCTGTCTGCCCATTTTGCTAGGCCATCCACGGTGAGCGCCTCTCAGATCCATCAGGACTCGGGACCTGGAGGGGCCCTTCGAGGTCACCTAGTCACGGTTTTTACATACCTCGGCCATCTGCACATCCCAGCTGCGATGTGGGCCACATCTAGGGATGCCCGCTCTGATTATCTTTTCTCATTAGTGTTTTTTTTGTTTGTTTGTTTTTTTATTCTCCCCATTTATACTTAAATGTCTTTTAAAAGGCAAATTTTTATCTTTACCTCAAACAGACAACCAGAGTGAGGCTCGATTACCGTGTACAGAACCTCACAGGGATAAACACAGTGCCTATGAACACCGCTTACTGAACTCCACCTGGAGCTGTTGCTACCTTGTGCCCGAGGCCTGCTCATCGTTAGGGATGGGTGAGCGTTCCAGCCACAAAGGACCACACGGAGACGGAGACGGAACCCGGCGGTTCTCAACCAGCCCCGTGCAGTTGAGAAAAAAAAAAAAAGAAGATAAGCAGCCCTAGGTCCAGAGATTCATACACTGACCTAACGTGAAGCCCAGGTGATTAGGAAAACATTCCATAATCTGAAGGATAAAGGGGAAAAGCCAAAGGGAAGACAGAAAGATGGAGAAGGGAATCACAGTGATTCCCTGTTCTGAGCATGTGTCACCACATTCATCCTGTCTGTGACCAGTGGCCCTCAGTCCAAACCCAGACCTCAGACCTCATTTACACCCTTGTGCTGTACTGGGGACCCCAAGGTTCGGGGCTGGGATAAGACCGGAGGGCCCAGCGGGGCGACATTGACTTTTTCCAGTAGTCAATTCTATAAAAGAAAAAAGTCACTCTGGCCCCAGGGATGGCTGGGAGGCTGGGAGGAAAGTGAGTGATCAAGATACACAGTCTGTACCCTATACATCCCAATAAGAGCCTTCCCAAGGGGGGCAGGCTCCGCCCATCGTGCCCCTGGGCCCCCCCGGAGCTTGGGCCCCAGCCTCGAACACCTGAGCCAAGGGCTGACTCATCAGCGGTGGGCAGATCCAACCACGGGGAGGTCTCCGGGCGGAGGCAGGCGGAAGTGGCCAGGTCCCTTGCACGTGACCTGCACTGCCACCAAAGTCACTTCCCTCGCTGGGAGGCACCCGGGGGAAAGAGGGAGTGCTCGGAGAAGCTGCCAATGGAAGAACCAGAGCAGCTGGGACCCGCCACTCACTTGGACCTGGGATTCCTCGTCCACCTGCGCGACTCTGCAGGGAAGGTGTGACCGGCCCCACCAATAGGGAAATTGGCCGGGCCCCTGCAGGTGACGTGACTTGCCAGATGACACTCCCCCACCAGACTCCTGCGAACCACAGGGCACAGACGTGCCTCTGGAGCCTTCCTCCCCCGTCTGGCTCAGCGGATGTCAGACGCTCGGGCTTCTAGTGCCAGAGGGCTACAGTCCAGCCGCAAACTCGTGCCTCCCTGGCTCCCCAAGCAAAGTGGCTCCAGCGAGGAGCCGCATGACCAACCCCGCTGCTACCAAAGGGGACAAGTGTGGGGACCTACGGGGCCACCCCCTCAGTGGGCCAAAGGAACACATGAAGCAGCAAAGACTACAGGGAGCCTTTGCCCTCCCCTCCCCAGGCATTTTGGTAGTTTTGCCTAGAAGGAAACGGGGACAAGAGATGCCACAGATGGAATTTTTTACAAATCCATTTTCTAAAATTATTTCTGAGCCAAGACGCATTTGAAACCAGCAAACAGATAAACAGGCAAATTACATAAGCCAGGCTTTACTGCTGCCCAGTCCCGAATAAAGGACTTTAACCTGACAGCCCCAGCTGGCTCACAGCCAGCCTGTAACGGCCGGCCTGTGGTCACCGCGTCCTCAACAGCGAGTGAGCAGGCCGCAGGCGGAGCTCCGGGGACCACGGGGACCAAAGGGCGTGGTCGGGGTGGGGCGCCCCAGGGTGGGCCCCGGCTCTGGAAACCCTGTGGCATTCCTGGACGTGTGTGACACTGGCCCTACAGCCTGGATTTCCTCTGAGGAACGGCCTGTTGGCCTGAGAACTACCGGGAGGGGGGTGTGGGGGGGGGGGGGAAGAACTCAAGAATGCGATGCTTGGGGAGGAGGCCAGAGTTCCACGTGTGACTCACCGCGTCCAGCCCAGAGCATTCCCGCCACAGAATGTGGAGAGGCCACTGGAGGCCTGGTGGTCCCCTGCACGGGCTGGAGGGTCGGAGCTGAATTCTACCTCCGCTGCAAACCTTAGAGCCTGCTTCCTGGGCTGTTGGGAGGACAGAGAGGGGCAAACGCAGGGAGTTTTCGGAGCAGCGTGGCCACTCCTAAGTGCTGAACGGACGCTAGCCATCACGATCGAGGGTGCCGGGCCCCTCGCGGGGACAGTCGGCGCCCCTCATCAGTTTCTACTTCCATTCATCCCATAAATAGGGACTGAGCGGCTACCACCACGGCGAGGCTCTGGGGACAGAAAAAAGAAATCCTTGCCCTCATGGAGTCGACGTGCCAGCAGGGGAGATGGAAGACGAGCTCAAGAGCAAATCTGCAGGGTGATTTCGGGGAGTGATAAGTGCAAGAGAGACTCAGAGAGGGAGGGGAGGCGGCTACGAGATGTGGGATCCCAGAGAGGCTCCAGGTCCAGCGCTGGCCCCGGAGAGCCCAGGAAAATGGACAGCTCTTCGAGAAGACAGTCTCCAAAGAGGGCCACAAAGGGAGGTGACCAGTGTCCCAGCTTCTCTCCCCCGCCTTGGGTCATGACTCTGGAGCCCACCTTTCTCCTCGGTGTCCTGGGTAGGAATCACTAGGCTCTGCCCCATCCACTCCAGTTGGGGTGAGCACCCTCATTAGGGCAGCATCAGCACCTCTAGAGTTTGTAAGATCTGATTTTAAAGGGTAGAGCCTTTTAATTAAATAATAACGAGGGATTGAAAAAACCCGTATCTCTGCCCTCAAGGAGGTCAAAATCCTTGGAGAATCAGACACAAAAGCTGAAATTCAAACACCAAATGGAAAGTACACTGGGAACAGGAAAACAAACCCTCAACCCCGCTGGGTGGCCTGAGGAAGGCTTCAAGGAGAAGGAGATAGCCAGCAGGTGTCGGTGGGGAGGAGCTGGGGGAGGAGGGACGGGGGGGCGGAGATCACAATGGGAGGGCAGTTCTGGAGAAGGACAAGTCCAGGATGGGTTTGTGGCCTCGTGGGGCCAGGAGGTAGCCCAGGTGGTTAGTGAGCATGAAAGGCCAAATGGGCAGCCTGGGGGCCTGGGACTTAGCCCTCAGAGCAAGGGGAGCCCCTGGAGGGGACAGGCGTGGACTCACTCGCTTAAGTGACCCGGCCTCTCCTAGGGTGGGCAGATTGCAACGGGACACTCAGAGTCCCGAGACACCTCCTTCGAGGCCGTGGTTCTGGGATGAGAGGACATCCAGACTTCAAGGCACCTTGGAGCTCTCCTAACTTCGGCCTCCCGATTCGAAGGGCAGGGAGCTGAGACTGGCCCCGGCGAAGGTCCATGTGCCTGGGGATCGGCCAACACCTCCCATCATCACAGAAGGGCCAGCTCTTTGAAACAACAAGGAAGAGGCTACCCCCAGTGAGTCAGCCTGCTGTATTATTTCAGCAAATGTCACTTGGGAGGGGCTCAGCCCTTTCTAGACCTCAAAGAAAACTCCTGGCTTAATTAGAGTCCAACCAGTGACTCTAGGGGCCTTCTGTGCAGGCCTTCTTCTTCTGTGGGATCCCTTCTTCTGTGCAGGCCCCGGTGATGAGCCGGAGGGTCTAACCCCAAAGACAAGTCTGTCTACATCGCCCGCCCAGCCTGCCTGGTGTTATGGCATGAATGCAGACAAAAGGGAAGGTGGCTTGAGGGCAGACTGCTGGCCCGGAACCAAAAAAGATGGGATCTCTGCCTGGATTGGCCCTAAGGCAGAGAGACACTTCCGCTCACCGAGACTCTGTTTCCCCACGGGTAAAATTAGAGGCTCCGAGGAGATGAAGACAAGGCTCGGGCTGGCTTTTACTCTCCGCCACAGCTGTCACTTCCAAACCCTTTGCGAACGCTGCACACACGATCTCCGTGGGCACGGACAGGGAGGGCTTGTTTCCCAGCCTCTGAAAGCCACCTGGCTGGTGTCTAAGCCTTGCCCAGTGGGGAGGCGCCACCAGCCCCGACAGGCACAGGACAGATGGGCTCACTGGCCCCAGGACACAGGGCAGGGGGACTGGGCCCAGGTCTCCCTGCCCAGGTGAGCGCACGGGCTGGACACACAGCTGCTTCGGCGCCCGCTGCACATCAAGAGAACCACCACCGAATGCATCAGTCCTGGGGTCCCCGGTGCCTCGAACCCCATTGGCATCTGCAGAGGAAAGACCTGAAAAACACCGGGGTGCTGGGCAGAAGGAAGATGGCCCGGAATTGAAGGGAGCGTTCAGAGCACCAGGGCCAGAAACGGGATGGATTCCCCAAGTCTCAGTACACCCCTGCCCTGCTCCGTCATAAACAGGAAGACATGGTAGTTCAAGCCGTCCGCCTCCAAAACCTTTTGCGATCTGACAGGAGGGCAGACCCCGCCCAAGCACACTCGACCAGGGCCTGTCCCCATGACCCGCCCGCTGGGCAGGGCCACCGGGGACTGCAGCTTCTGGGGAGTGAAGGACACATTCAGAACACAACACATGCAAAATAGTTTCTCGTCTTTTCCGGAAGTTCTACCTCAGGGTGGGACTCCGGCTCCAGCACTTACCTGCCCTGGGATTTGGGGCTGGGCGTTCAACCTCTCTGAACCTGTTTCCCCAACTGAAAAATGGGGGTAAGCACACCCAGAGCAGTGAGGTTTCGATAACTTATAAATAGATCAAGTGTGCCCCCACAAAGACCGGGAGGAACACAGGGGGCTGTCCTAGGAGGGTTTTATAGCAAAGGAAGAGTGTGGGTACTGCTTACGTATGCCCTTTGATGATAGGATCTTGTTTGTGTTCATGGAAGTTCTAGAAGTGTGTGGTCATGGCACACCGTAGCTTTTTTCTGACTTTTTCCAACTAAAATGATTGCGTTAGTGTAGTCTTGGACAGGCCACTCGTTTCCCTGCCTGTCCCGAGAAGGAAGCCATGGCCCTTGTCACCGTGGTGGCCTGGGTGTGGCAGGTAGGTCCCGATCAGAGTCACCAGAGGTGTGGGAGCCCAGAGTGAGCTGTCTTCCCTGCCCATGTGCCCTGTGTTGATCTTGGCCGGGGCACTTCCATTAGCCATAAAACCAGCAGGTCGGTCCAGGTGACCCGAGGTCCCTCCCAGCTCAAACATTTCAGGACTTTCTGATTCATAAACATAAATCATGAAACACCGAGACCTTAGAAACTCCTGTTGATAACCTGAGATTGCAGTGTTCATGCCATCTTCTAGCTGTTATGACTCTAGAAGAGGGAGATGGTTTCTTCAGAAGAGGAAAACACGCGCCTGTCCCACACTAGGAGTTGTCTTTGTTTTATTTCTTAAATCAGGCCGGATTAACCTCTGAATCCATGGGAAGGGTCTGATTTCCTAAGAGGGCTTTGTGAAATGTTTCCTATTTCATATTACCTTTTAATTTTATTTGCATGTAAGATTTGATATCTACAATGGAATGTGTGTGTGTGTGTCTAGAAACAGATATATATTTGTAAATGAGGAAGCATACAAATATTTTAAAAGAGCACCCACGAGCATACCGCTCGAGAGAAGGACCAGAACGTGATGGATATCACCGGGGGTGGAACTGGTCCTCCCCGACCCCCTGCTCACTTCCCCGCCAAAGAGAACCACCTGATTTGGGGTTACCGTTCCCCTGCCTTTTATAAAACCTGCTTAAATCCGCGGCACAGGATCTATGTAGAGAGGTGCACAGAAAACATACATGTCCTGACAAATAGTCAAAGGGTGCATTCCTTTGTCGCAGACCCCGATCCCTCTTACCCCCCCCCCACGCACCCCCCAACGGTCATCTCTGACTCAGTAAAGGTGATCACTTCTCCCATTTCACCATTGCCCTACTTCCGGTGAATCCATCGCTAAACAAGTCATGGTTAGCGTTTGCGTTTTGAGCTTCGTACTTCGCAGCTGCCCAGCTGGTTCAAAGCATTTTGGAGACGCCGGGATTCCCTGCCCAGAGTCTGCAGCCTAGAAATCCAGGCCAGAGGGGCAGCCCGAGGCATATTATTGCAATTACACTAGGATGTAACTAGTGGGGGCCTCTTAGCTCTACTTCAGAGATGACCAAACTGAGGCTTGGGCTGCTGGGACTGTCCCCCATCTGCTTCCTAGCTGCTCAGTCCGACCAACACCGTCCCCAGATCCCGAGGCAATGATTCCCTGGGGGGGTTGGGGGAGGTGGAGAGGGTCAGCAGGCAATTCCAGAAACCTCCATCTCCTCTCCCAGGTTCCTCTCTCAGGGGCCCTGTTGAGCTAAGTTTTGATGTTGCAAGGAGAAAAAGTTCAGAATCCATTCTTTTCCAGCAAATATCAGTTCTTTAGTGGTGATCACCAGGCTCCTGCCTCCTCAGTACTGTTCTCCTGAGGGTCAGTGGATTACACGGTGTTTCCTGTGTCAGAGACCCGCTGCGAGGGTGTAATGAAGAGCAGCAAGTCAAAGGCCCCAAGTTCAAATTCTGACTCTGCCGCCCCCCCCACCTCTGCATCTGTCCCCTCCTCTGTAAATGGGCCAGCGGTGGCAGCCTCGGCTGCCATCAGGGCCATAGGAGAGACAGGAAATGCTTCCTGAGACACATGGGGTCCCCTGCCAGGGGGGCAAGAGGGGACTCCAATCTCTCTGCCTGGGTCAAAGACCAGCTTCCCGGGGTGCAAAGGCTCCAGGGTCACCCATCCCTGGACAGACACGGGAGTTCAAAGCGGAGAGGAAAGTGTGGTGGGTGGGGGGGACTCAGGTGTCCCCCCGCCCCGGGCCCCATCACCCCATCACTGTGATGGCTATTTGCGTGTGCTGTGTCTGGACCCATGTAAAATGCCATTCGTGGAATGCCTCATTCAATGCTCACAGAGCCCAAGATGGGGGCACTATTGTTACCCCCCTCTCGTGGCGAAGAAAGTCCACGCTCTGAAAGAGGAAGTGACTTTTTCACAGCCAAGGCTGGACTGGTCCCGGGGCGGGGGGGGGGGGGGGTCCTAACATGGCCACCCCCATTCTTAATAGCTGGGCCACATGGGAGGCCCCGCCACCCTCTCGGCTCTCAGGGGCTTCAGGGTTTTTAGGTGGTGCTCCTGAAGTCTTACCAGTCTTACCTCCCCGGAGCGGAGGTCACCCTGCAGCCCCACTGGGATCCCCCAACTGTCCCCGCCCCACGCTGTGACATCACGAGGCCCCCTGGCCGCCCAGAAAAGGACAGGTCGGCAGCAGTTACAGAACATGCAAAGCAGCTGGGAGAGAGGGTTGGTTGTTCCCATGGAGACAGAAACCAAACTCACCCCAAAGGGGGTGCCACAAGGGGCCAGCCTGCACCCTGTGGCAGAAACGAGAGCCTGGATTCTCAGCCCTCCGCTCAGGGCCACCAGCGAATCCTCGAGCCTCCTCAGGACCCCCAGCAAGACAGAAATTCCAGAAATAAGCCTCCCCGGACCACTCCCCGCTCCAGCTGCCCCCAGAGGGGCCTCCCTAGCTGAAAACAGCGCCCTGGGGGCCGGCAGGCTTGGCACAGCTGTGACTGTCGACAGCCCAGCGCGGTCCTGCTTGAGGAATGTGCAGACCACACGTGTCAGAGCCTCGCTGGGGCTCTGTTACAGGAAACAGCAAAACAACCCGCGGGCACCCGCCTGTCCCTCCCGCCTCCCGGCTCCTGACCCTCCGGGGCTGTTCGCTGCGCAGGACCAAGGCCTGACCCTTGGAGAGAGCCACCTTCTGTTCTTGGTTGTGCAGCTCTGGGCAAAGCACTCCCCATCTCCCGGCCTGCTTTCTCTTGGTGGACGAAGGAGGCTGTCCCGCCAAGCTCAGAAGGGCTGTGATTTTTGTGACATGCTCCCTTTTCTGGGAGGACGTTCTCTTTTCCTTGCTGTCTCCTCCTGCCCTCTCTCACCTGGGATGGGGCATGCTCCCTGGGCACGTGGGTCTCCCCCACTGGTGCCGGGAGGGAATCATCCCTGCGGAGACCTGGGAGAGGGTCCCAGCGTAGCCTTGGGCCAGAGCTTTAGGACCAATGTGATAACATAATTATAACATTCATTATCACCCGCCACAGCCTTATAGTTTTGAGGCAGAGGTCGCCTGGGCTGCGCCCGGCACTCACTGGCTCCTGGGCTGACCACCTGGTTACCTCCACCAGGTGCCTGTCTACAGTCAAGATCTCAAGAGCGGCCCTAAGGGGAGTCAGCATCCATTTGGGGCTCGCTCAGGCCCTCCTTGAGAGACGTGGGATGAGGCTCAGAGACGCTGGGGGATTGCCCCGAGCTGCACAGCCCGGAGGAGGTGTCTGAACGAAACCGAGGCAGCCTGGGTTGACCTCCCCCGCCCAGCGCGCGGGCTCCGGGCTGCCCCAGGCACTACGAGGCGAGCGCGCGGTCGCCGGGACCGGGGATTCCCGCCCGCGTTTGCCGTCCAGGCCCGGGACACGCGGCGGCGCGGGCTCCCGGTGACAGGTCCCCTGACCCCAAGCGGAGGCTGAGCGAAGACGGGAGGCTGCACCCGGCCCTCCGGGGACACGCTGCCCAGGGCTTAGGGGCTTTTTCTAGGGGGCCGCGCCTCCCGGCTCTGGGAGCGGAAAGGCTCGGGGACTTCGCTGGCGGCAGGGAACGGTTGGGTTTAAACTAAAAATACCCGCCCGCCCGCAGCTGTCACGCCAGGGCCCCCGCCCCCGCGTCCGGCGCGCCTCCCCGCGTCCCCTCGACTTTCGACTTTCAGCGACCCGTACCCCCGGGGGAACGCGTCGCGGCTGGGCGGGGGGCTGCGGCCCCGACCTTCCCCGCCCCGGCTCGGCCCCCCGGTCCCGTGCCACTTACCCGGCCCGGAGCGTGCAGGAGCGCGGCGCCGCGGGGAGCTCCGGCCCGGCCGCCCTCCTCCCTGCGTCCCGGGCGGCTCCGGAGCGGGGCGGGGCCGGGGCGAGGCGGGACCGGACACTCGCCCCCAGCCCCGCCCAGTCCCCTCCGGGACCTGCTGCGGGAGCCGCCCCCGGGCCGTGCCACCCGGCTGGGCTGGGGCAGGACGCGCCCGACTCCGCGAGCTCGGCCGAGGCCCCCGGTGCAGGGCCCCAGCCACCACCCCCCCGGCACCCAATCGCAGACCCCTCTGAGGGAGGGATCGCCGCCGTGGGGGCTCCCCATCCTCACCCCCGGCCCGGCGCCCAGGGCCGCGCACTCTGGCCCGGGAGCCGCCCGGATCCCTGAACCCCTGCCTGCCTCCGCCTGGGTCTCATCCTTGGGGATGACACGGAGCTGCCTCTCCCCCGGGGAAAGTTGGATCGAGGAGGGAGTTTCTCTGGCGCCCAGATTTGGGGGAGAAGGCTCGGGGGGGGGGGCTGGCAGGTCTTGCCCCCTCAAGAGCCGAGATGAGGCCAAACGCCGGGGCACTCCTCCCGGAGGGCGAAATCCGAGAAGGAAGTGACACCTATCAGCTGGCCTGACAGTGGGGGCGCCCCATCCGGTCCCCCCCGCCCAGTGCCTGGAGCCGCCTCGCACGGGATCTCTTGGCCAACGGCTCAGATGGGAGCCCCTCAGGATGCCGAGAGGCTGCGGCGGTGCGTGAGACGCAGGGAATGTGAATTCTAAGCATAATCGGGACCTCCCACCAACACAAGGCCGGGAAAGTATCTCCCTTTTATCCCAGCGCGGCACTCCCACCCAAAAGACAACATCCTCTCACCCTCGATCAGCGACTCCACCAACTTAAACCTTGCAGCGGAATGTCTGAATCTTATCTGCCCCCTCGCTTTCAGCTCCCAGCGCACCAAGGCCCTTTGAACTCTCTCCACCCTAGGCTTGATCTTTGTCACTGTGATTACATGTTTCCCTGAGTGGTTCTGTCTCCTTTGGGTGGGGATAAGAGCCGCTAAGGACACTACTTGTGGAACTGGATACCAGGGGGACTCCAGTCTTCACAATTTAGGTGCGGTGTGGCCCATCTTGCAGATGAAACATGGAGGCCAAGCCCCAGGACTTAGGGAGCTGGCCTGGAGCTAGGGCATCCCAGAGGGTGTTTTCCTCTTCTGTTTCTTAATGAGGCTGGCAGGTCCTCTATCCATATTTGCTGAACAAATCAGTGTCCTAAGACAAAGATTAAATTGTAAAACAGGACCAGATTGTAATGGGGGGAGTGTGCACTTCACACATGCATGTGTGTTGGGGGGTGCCTTTTCCAAACTGGGGGCAAAGCAGAAGAATGCCACAGCCCAGAAGTAACACCGAGTAGACCTAGCTGGAGTCACAACGCTGGTGTTAGTCACACCCTCTAACTCAGAACTCTGTTCATTAAGCTATAATTATGCACCGGGCCATAGGAGAGGCCCACAAAGGGCCTCTCCCACGCTTCCCCTTGACCGGTTCTAGGTGCCCTATTATGTTTCTCATTATCATCCTGCCTCCATTTCAGGGGCTGTCTCGAGCCTTGGGGTTACAACAGCCAAGCTGGAGGTGCAGACAGCGATGGGCAATTATGATGATACTTGGCACTTGGATAACAAGCTTTGTTTTTCCAAACGCTTTCACATGTATCTCCTCATTGCATCTCTGCCAAGGTTCCAGGTGGTAGGAAAAGTTTTGTGAGTCTGTCTCGGGATGGAGATCAGGTGCTTTCCACAAGGAGGAAGATGATTCCACCACCACCGCTGGAAAGGGGGAGCAGCGGGCCAGCAGAGGGCAGCTACGTGCAGGGAGGGATGGTTTGGTACAGTTGGGGTAAAGAACTCCAGCTCTGGTGTCAAACTACCCGAGCTGGCGACTTTCTGCTCATTATTCATCCTTGGTTTCCTCCTCGGTTACATGCGCCCAATAATAAGAATCCATCTGGTATGGTTTTGCACCTGGTAGTGTGAGCCCCCCATTCATGTGAACTATTCTGGACAGAGCATGACCAGGACAGGTGCTGTTACACCTCATCAGACATTTCCTGAGCACCTACTATGTGCGAGTCCCCGGGGATATGGAGAGGGAGAAACGGAGGACTATTGCCAGAGGACGCGGTCGCAGTGCAATGATTCTGTGTCTGGGGGCTGTCTCCCGAGCAGGGTGGTGGTGGGCAAAGAGATGCCCAGACCTCACCCACCAACCCACCCAAACCCCCTCTCACACAGCACAGAGCGCCACCGCAAAGCTGCAAGACCTGCACTTGGGACCCAGCTCTGTCCCTTCACTGCACGAACCCTAGCAAGCCATGTAACCTCTTAGAACCTGGGTTTTCTCATCTCTTACATGGGCGTAGCAAGAATATTCCGTAGGTGAAAATATATGTGATAAAAATATTTTACGTGCTGATATAAGTAGATTTGTTGCCATCCTTAGTATTATCTTCAGCTTTACGGGGCTTGGTGATTTGTGAGGACACTCTCCCATTGCTCTTTTCAAGCCTGACATAAGCACAGGGTGTGATTTTTTGCTAATTCGGTGGCAATCTTCTGCCACTCCAAAGTAGTCCACACCTACCAGGAACGTGGCGCATAATCAATGCGGGAGAGAGGGGGAGTTTGCAACCAGGGACGCTGTAAACCTTCACCTCTATCTTCATTCAGCATTACCAACGGCCACAGATAGTAGTGAAAACAAAAACTGCTCTGGAAAGAAAATTCTGGCAAAGGACGCAGGGCGGGGGGGTGGGGGGGGTGGGAGAGCCCCTCCAGCATCTCTGGAATTGAGCACAGGAAACCCCACCCTGAGGCCTCCCTTTCAGAAGTGGCCCAGAGAGGGAACCACAAGGAGGCCCTAAAATTATGCCATTCGGAAATTCTGACTCATTCGGCAGTGGGGGCTGTTTGTGCAACATACAAAATGTCTCCCAAAAAGTGAAATTTTCACTGCCCCTTCCCCGCGTCCCTTCCCTTGCAGCCGGCATCTCCCCCACCACCCATGGGGAAGCAGGAGTTGATTTAATAACCCACGGGAAATGATTCAGGTCTGTTACACATTTGCCGTTGGTTAGCGATCTGAACGAGTCTTAGTTTGCCAGGCTGATTTTTAGTTGTTTGCATGTTCAGTCCTCACCGGAAGCTCAGAACAAAAACTGGAGCGGCTCTCCTGGCTAATCCGAACCCCTTGCTGTATGAATGGGTAAACTGAGTCAAGACAGCGGGAGGGAGGGACTCTGCCCAGGGTCCCAGGTGGTAATTGGTGGTTCTGGAAACTTAGGCTTACATTTCTCTGTCCCTAGCCTGGCTTCCCCGCTTCATGATGACTTAAATAAATGCCACTGGCCCCACAGTGATGAAAAGCTCACACTGGGGGGGGCGGGGCATTTCTGGGGTCTCTTCTCGGAGAAGCCCTGATCTGGGAGCATGGAGAGCTGGCTCTCACCCTAGCTCTGCTCTGCTTCTTTCTCTGTTTTCTTTCTAGCCTGTCCTCTGAGTTTTATTCCATCCTTTCCCGCTCTGGTCCTATTACGTGCTTGTAGGGTGAGGGGTCTGTCAGCCTGGTTCATTCTCGGAGTAAGTTGCTGTCCCCACCAGCCGGAGCCACCCCGTAGCTGGGCAGGGGCACCCCTGCTGGAGGGCAATGAGTCATCTCCGGCACTGAGCGTGGGCACCAGGGTAATTCAGGATATTGATCTAGAGCCACTAATTGTGCTGCATTTAGAGAAGAAAAATACAGAGCTGTTGGAGGCACAGGACTGGCTCCCAGGATGGCTGGGTCCTACCTAGTCCTGGTTAAGGCTGCTAGTTAGCTGTGTAACTTTGGGTCACTTCTGAGTTTCTGAATCTGTGCAATGAGAGAATTGGAAAAGATTATCTCTCAATGACTCCTCCCAGTTTAAAAAAAACATGTTACTCCGGATGCTGTTAGACAACAATGTCCTTTAGACAATACTGATGTTAGACAAGAATGTCCTAAACACTGCTATTAATGGATCCCAAGGATTAAGTACTAATGGAAACACAAACGTTAAGGACAATCAACAAACTTCCTTCCTAAAAAATTAAACCCTTCTAGAAGACGCCTGCCATCTTTATCCCATCAGTGGGCAACCCAATCTATTCTTTCTGCTTCTGCTGAGAATGTCATAAGGGGTTTTTTAAAAATTAAACATTTGGGTTAGAGACAATCGTAGATGATGTAGTTGTGAGAAATTATATGGACAGACCCCTGTACCTTTTACCCAGTTTCCCCCAACAGTGTTGTCTTGCAAAATCATACAGTGGGATACCATGACTAGGACGTTGACCTTGACACCAAGATGTAGGTTTTCCCCATCCTCCAAGGTTCCCTCATGCTGCCTCTCCCTGCCCCTTAGTCCCTCCGTAACCCTTGGCAACCATTAACTCGTTCCCATTTCTACAGTGTTGCCATTTCGAGAGAGTAGGACATAAGAGGACCCATACTGTATGTAACTTTCGGGGATTGGCTACTTTCACAGAGCGATTCTTCCAGAGTGATTCTGGATCAAGAGTTTCTACCACTTCATTGCAGAGGAGTATGCGGTGGCATGGGGGACCGCTGTGTGTCTAGCCATTCGCCTGTTGAAGGGCGTCTGGGTTGTTTCCCATTGGGGGCTGTTGTCTCCCAACAGACGTTCAGAGTGGGGGCTTTTGCGTCTCTCCAAGTCTTCCCACTTAGTGTGCTAGCTGTCGGCTGTGGTACCCATATAGGACAGCGCACCAGCAGAAGTGTTCCTACTTGCTTATTGTGAGGCACACACTCCAGGGCTATTCGTGTGCCCAGCGGTGGCCCAGGACAGGGCTGTGTGCCGCAGAAATCCAGCAGAAGTAAACTGCATGATTCCTTCGACCAGGGATCTCCAGGCTACCGAGGATGCACCATTAAGCCTCAAACATGGAAATAACACTGAAATCACAAGACCACGCTGCACGTCATCAAATGCTGGACTGTACGGTAGGGAACGGAGCCTTAGAGGAATCTAGAAATGGGAGGCATGAAGGTCCGAGTGTTGGGGGGAAGGTGTTCTGGGTAGTAATGATAGTTAACATTGATTAATGTGCCATTGATTACCATGTGCCAAGCACTGCACAAAGCCTTTACTTACATTAACTCGTTTAATCCTTATCACCACCCTGCAGGGTAGCTACTATTGTCTAATTTTACAAATGAAGGAACAGAGAGGGTCATGACCTGCTCGTCGTCACACAGCTATGACATGACTGGCTACCAACCCAGGCATCCTGGCCTCAGGCCACACTTGATCCCTAGACCTTCTGTGCATCTGGTAGCAATAGCCGAGGACCATTCCTGGTCATGATTCTATCCCCGTCCTCTTAGGTTCTGTTTTTACACGGAGTTATGTTGAAGCTAAAATGCTCATCTCTGGCCTCACTGGTGTGACGAGTTCCTTGGGGTCGAGGTTATTGATGAAAAATTAATTGTACTTTGCGAACAACTGCCCCGGCTTAAGCAACAGGCAAGAAGCCTGCGTATTATCTATGTGCCAGGAGCAGGTGGGCACCAGCCTGGAAGTCTGTCCCGTGTGTGTGGTGTGAGTGTGTAAACAGCAGGGCCGAACGCTGGTTACGTTGAGTACCTGTGTAAGCCGCGAGAAAAGCATCCAAGTTCCAGCTTTATCCCGTAAAACACCCAGGGCTGGCTGAGTGTGTTTCAGATCGCGAATGTGGCTTCTGAATGACTGTGTAGCCTGAAGGCCACGTCCACACTCGCTCTTTCCGTGGCTGCCCAACACGCCAGGGGTGTGGTTTCTCTTCAATCACAGTGTCCCCTGCCGCTGTCCCTTACAGCTTCATCATTTTAGTTGAAATGAGAGGATATCCAGGCAGATTAGGGGCTCAGTCGGTGAAGCCTCTGCCTTCAGCCCAGGTCATGGTCCCAGGGTCCTGGGATCGAGCCCCGCATTGGGCTCCCGGCTCAGCGGGGACTCTGCTTCTACGTCTCCCTCTGCTGCTCCCCCTGCTTGTGCTCACTCTTTCTCTCTCTGTCAAATAAATAAAATCTTAAAAAAAAAAAAAAGACAGGATACGAGCAACCTGGCTTGTTTGGTTTTGTTTTGAAAACTAAATGCAGCCTTGGGAGTGTTGTGACTGCCAGGCCTGGGACGGGGGGTGGGGGGCAGAGTGCAAAGCTCATTGGGTGAGACCCTCTGGGCCAGGACCTGGGGTTATCTCTGGGCTCTGCATCCTCAGCCTGCAGAGCCAGGCGCCCCTGCCCCCACGTCTCTTCATCTAAAGAGTGGGGCCAGTTTCGCCCTGTCGCCCCTGTAGGAGCTGTCCCCGTGCTAACGATGAGCACTTGCTAGAAACCCGCTCGGTGAGAATGTTTGCTCCCCTGGGAAACTGGATCCTGCCATTGCGATGCTTGCAAACGCAACTTCAGGACCGACGCCAGCTCTGGAAGAGGCGATGAGTAAGGAAGACTTCTCCAAGGAGGAGGCAGAGGAACCCTATGTTCTTTTGCTCCCTTTTTGCATGATTTTGGAAATCGGCTTCGGTGTGCTCTGCTTGCTTTGGGCGGGCTCGGCATTCCTGGGCATGCTGTGTGATAGGCAGTGTGCCCAGGAAGCCAGGAGGCCTCGGAGCCCCACCTGGAGGGTGGAGGAACCCGGGCAGGGCATTGTGGGGGGGCGGGGAGCCCAGGCGGGGCTCCAAGGGGAAGCCCCCCCCTCGGGGCACTGTGCTCCAGCCGCAGGGGCTTGTGCCTAACAGGTCCCTGGTCTGAGTGACACCTGCTGCTCTTGAGGATGGTTCTTGATGGCGCAAGGCGAGTCCCCAGCAGAGGGAGGCCCTTTCCCTGCAGGAGCCTCGTCCACAACGTGTTAGAATCTTGCTGAAAACAGCTGAGCCCGGATGCACGGATGTGCAGGGTGGTGATAAGGTGGGTAAAGCACCACATGCTTTCCAGACGGAATGGCTACAAGTCCCTGCTCAGCGGGAGCTGCACCTGGCCCAGGATTTTTCAAGAACTTTCATCCTCAATTTCTCCTTTGATGTTGTAGAGTTGGCACGGGGAGAAGGATGGCAAGGGCCACGCACCACGCCTCCTGGCTGGTTAAAAGGCCTTGCTTGGCAGAGAGAAGCAGCCTGGTGGACAGGCAGGGGGGAAGGCAGCACACACGTCCCGGTGTCCTTGGGGGTTTGAAAGGTCCTTGCTGGCAGGACGCCTCGGGAGTCAAGGCTGTCCACCGTCCACACTGGGATGTTTGCTTGTTCGTGTCACTGCTCAATCGGGGCAGAGGGACTGGACCCTGTGTGCTTGGCTTTCGGACACTGGGTTTGCACGCACACACAGAGGGGACGGCCAGAAGCCACCTCCCACGGCCAGTGTCCTGGGTCCTTCGTGTTCCAGAGACCCTGAGATCCAGGGAACATCCTGATCGCTTTGGCCTACCACCAGGCTTACCTCAGTTGCCCGATAGTCCGGGCCGCACTCAGGTCCTTTCTGGCCCGGACTCGGGTCCGACTTTCTGGCTCGGGTCCCTCCGACCTCCTCCAGTCCCGCCGCCTGTCCTTCCCTAACGTCTCACGTCCTCCGGGTTCTTCCGTTGTTCCTTGTCTCACTCTCTCTGCCTAGATCTATGGCCCAGACCTGTAGTTCAACAACCTGAGTGTAGCATGCCCTCGTATTTTATTTTATTTAAAGATTTTATTTATTTATTTATTTATTTATTTATTTATTTATTTAAGATAGAGTGAGAAAGAGAGCACAAACAGGGAAGAGGGGCAGAGGGGGAGGGAGAGGCAGGCTCCCCTGCTGAGCAGGGAGCCCAATGCCGGGCTCCACGCCCAGGACCCTAGGATCATGACCTGCGCCCAAGGCAGACTCTTGACCGACTAAGCCACCCAGGTGCCCTGTCACCCCTTATTTTAGATACAATCCAATGATTTCGATTCCCCTCAGAATGTCCAAAAGCAATCCCCATCCCCCCGTTCCCCTTCTCCCCTGTATCCCAAGCCTCAGCAAGGAGCACCCCCAAGCCTGGCCGCCAAGCCAGAAACCTGGGGATAAGCCTGAGTCCCCGCTTTTCCTTCCCAGCCTGTTCCCCATCCCCAGCCCAGCACCAGGTGCCGTCAGTCCTAAGGGAACCCCTCGCAGGGGTGCCCTCTGCTCACCCCAGTCCCTGCCCGGCCCCGCCCTGCCACTTTGTCCCCTCCCCTCCAGGCTCAACATTCAGGCAGCTCTGTAGCTTACCCTCACCCCGGGGAGGAGAGCCCGAGGCCCTCAGCTGTGTCCATGTGTCATTATCTCTCCGGAGCGTGTGTGGGCCTCGGAGCCTTTGCCCTGGATCGTCCTTCTCTCAAACAGCTGCCCTTCACCTTGCTTTCGACACAGTTCAAGCGCCGTCCCGTCCCCTCTGCCGAGCTCTCTCTGGCCCCCCAGGCACTGACTTGTGATGCTGTTTTCTTGCCTCTGTCCCCACCGGATGACCGTGAGGCCCTCGGGAGTAGGACTGCCTCACAGCACCCTGGGTCCCCCTTGGTGTCCGTGCTGGAATGTGCCTTCATGTCCTGCGGTATCTGTGGTTGGGGCGAGGAGTTTCGAGCAATCTGGGATTTCTGAGATACCATCTTGTGTTGCTCACCGTGGTAAGGGTTGTTCTCTTGAGAATTCCGCACAGAGCACATACTAAGTGCTCGGTATAGGGCTGAGGACCAGGGGCAAAATAATGAATTCTGTCAGACTAGAAGCTGATGGTCTAGTGGGGGGTGGGGGGGCAGAAAAAAAATAAAACCGTGTTGGGATGTAGGCCGTACACTGGTTATATTCTTCGATGCCTCTAAATGTGCATTCCGCATTGCACACCACAACAGCATTCAGATGTCACACGGATGGCTGTCTCCGGGCCTGGTGTGGGTTGAGCTCTCTCAAACCCCACACATGGTTTATGGTTTGAAAAGATCCAACCATAGGCCAATAGCACTCAATCCCTCCCTATCTAATTAAACTTAGTATTTCTAAGGGGTTTACCACGAACTATTAGGAGATACCTAATAGAAGTTGGGTAATAGGGGCGCCTGGGTGGCTCAGTGGGTTAAGCCTCTGCCTTCTGCTCAGGTCATGATATCAGGGTCCTGGGATCGAGCCCCGCATTGGGCTCTCTGCTCGGCGGGGAGCCTGCTTCCCCCTCTCTCTGTCTGCCTCTCTGCCTACTTGTGATCTCTCTCTGTCGGGTAAATAAATAAAATCTTTAGAGAAAAATAGAAAAGTTGGATAATATTGTTTATCTGGGATAATGATGGAAGAGAGTATTCCTTTGAAGTTTGTTTATTTGAGGGGGGGGGGGAGAAAGAGACCAGGAGAGCACACACACACAGAGGGGAGGAACAGAGGGAGAGGGAGAGAGGGAATCCAAGCCGCCCCCCTCCCCACTGCGGAGTGCGGTCCCCGACAGAAGGTTTGGGCCCAAGAGGTTGAGATCATGACCTGAGCCAAAACCAAGAGCCAGACGCTTAACTGACTGAGCCACCCAGGAGCCCCCGAAGTTTATTTTTTTAACACAACCCCTTTCATAAAGCCATGTGTGTATAATTTGTGTAGGTGATCGGATCTATGCTGTTTCCCCGACTTCTTAACCAAAGCTTGTGGAATATAACGTTCTTTTCTGGGTGACTTGGAGCCATTTTACGAGGCTCTAAAGCCCAAGGCAGCGACGTGCGATGGCTGTTTGCCCTGCTTACATCAGATGCTTCCAGAATGCTGCTTTACCAGAAACAAACAGCAGAAACAAAACCAAACCAAACCCCAGAGTTTGCTTCTTCGTTTGTACAATCTCTGGTTCACCCGGTAGTTGCTGCTTCTTCCTGCCCTTAGTGTTAACCTTTCGATGTTACTGCTTCATGCCTTGGGACTGTCATGTTAGAAAAGTCAGCAAGTTAGCCCTTCCCTAGAACAAGAGCGGGCCCTAGAGGACCGAGGGACTCTTCCTGGAATCCAGCAAGCTGATGACGTCCCACACACTGTGTGCTAGGAGGACTTGGGGACAGCTGCCCTTGGCGCCCGCTGCCCGGGCTTCCTAAAGAGACTAGTGCCCCCTACCGGCCTGGTAGGGAAAGGCGGGCACTCGGGAAGTGCTCTTGAGTTTCTCAAAAGATCATGATTTTGAAAGACATGCTACTTTTGAACATGAGCAAAAGTCTCTTCAAGTAAAAAGATACTATTGGCCCTGTCCCCGGCCAGCAGGATGGGTGAACTATCACAGGGCAGCAGCTGCGTGGGATGAAGGGAGACGAACCCACGGGAGCCTCTCTCATCCCAGAAGGGGCCTACACAGAAACAGCGCTGCATAGACGGAGGTCCCCGCAGAAAAGAGAAAGCCACGTAGCTGTAGAGGCAGGGGGGAGCGGCCCGAAACGTCCTGAAATACGTTCACCTTGTCCTCCAGGCTTTTCACAATTCTCTCGGTCACGCGACTTTTGTAAAGCACTTCTCCTTCCTTTTTTCCTTTTACAGAGTATAATTGGTTTATGATATGGTCTTTTATTAAAATTCTCCCAACTCCTGCTTACAGAAATTTGATATCAATTAATTGTATCTCAGTAGGCTACACTGTATCTCAGTAGGCTACACTCTCAGAAAGTATAAAGTTTAGAATTAACACAAGGGATTTTTCTGGCCATAAAAGAAGCAGAAAATTAAAATCCTCCAACTTTTCCCTGTAAAGGAAAATAAGCGGTTATAGTCTCCTCCCATTTCCAACCCACACCCCTTCTCTGTGAAACCGGGTGATTTCCCTTCCTTGGCTGGATGGATTGTTGCAGAAGGCCGGAGCGATGGAGCCCCACCATGGCAAGCTTTAATTGAGGGCATGAAATTATTCAGACTCAAAGGGTGATGTACAAAGTGAAATTCTGACTCAACCTAATGAGTATTTATGGCCTTGGCAATACATCTTAGCAATCATTCAAAAGGTAACAGTGAAATTTTTCTAAATGCTCCTCTGGCTGCAAACCCTGGTGATCATCAGAGGGAGATCCTCTGCTAACAGATAAATCTTCACAATAGGTTTGACCCACAAAAAACACCCAGGTTTTTCACACCCTGGGGTCCAGGCACCTTCTCAGAAGCTGCTGGAAGGTAGTAACAATTTGAGCTATGGAAACCACTTGCTGGCAAACAAACAAACAAACCAACAAAACCCCACATAATGCAAAACATGAAAAATTTTATTAAACCGACAGTTAAGGAAAAAAATCAACAACTATCCTGTCACTTTCAATCAAGTCTTCACGTGGTTTCTGATTACCACTTACTTCTTAATATTGCTGTTCAGGAGGATACGATTTGGGTTATTTTCCTCTGAATAAAATGAGGTTTTCAATAAAGCGTAGTGCAGCGCGTGCCTGATTTTAAAGACCTACAGCAGAGTTTGGGCCTTAATGCAGAAAAGCAGCGTGGGGACAAAGGACCATAGAGCTTGCGAAGTGAAAAGCTATGTTGGTTTTTTTTTTCCATGGGATTTTTGGACTGAAATTGTGGCCATTTTAGTTTCATAGAGCCTACAAATCACATCTGTATCCAACAGATACACGTTCCGTGAAGATAATTCAGGGATATTTGATTTTCTGCAGGACTTGCTGGTGATACTATGATTCAGCAGAAAAAAAAAGTGCTTTGAAGGCAACAAAACACATAGAGGAACCCAAAGGGCTCGAGTCTGCCAAAAAGATGTTATAAACAGATGCCGGAAAGAGAACATAATTTGAGGACCACTGGAGTCAATGAAAGGTTCAAATGAGTTCATGTACAAGGACCCATGGTATGCTGTACATGCAAGAAGGAAGCTGGTATTCTCGGGGGGGGGGGGGGGGGGGGGGGGGGGGGGGGGGGGGGGGGGGGGGGGGTAACTGTTTAAGAGCAGAATGGAGTACAAATAGCCCTCTTAAAACGCTGCCACCCTCATATAAAGACATCTTGAAATAGACAAGACCTTTTTTTAAAGATTTTTTAAATTTATTTAACAGAGAGAGAGAGAGAGAGAGAGAGAGATCCAAGTAGGCAGAGAGGCAGGCAGAGAGAGAGGGGGAAGCAGGCTCCCTGCTGAGCAGAGAGCCTGATGCGGGGCTCAATCTTAGGACTCTGAGATCATGACCTGAGCCGAAGGCAGAGGCTTTAACCCACTGAGCCACCCAGGTGCCCCTAGATGAAACCTTTTGCGGACATGACAACATGGGTTTCCCAGACCCAGGAAGGGGAGGACAGGAGGGGTGGAAAATCCCCAAGAGAAGGAACTTACAAGTCTAAGCGACGTCAGCCCTAGGACCCAGGCCTCACAAACCTGTGGTCCAAATCCCAGGACGGCGTCAGGCGCTGCTGTGGCATCCAGGCTTCTCAGAAATGCTTCTTCGGAGAATCTGCTTCCTCCTGCATCTCCCAAGGTCTGTTCTAAACTCAGCTAACCCGATTTACAGCACGCTGTTTCTCTTCATTGCACCCGCACGAGGAAAGCAGGACCAGTGGAAGGGGGCCCTTAAGAGGCCAGCCTTCCTGTCTCTGGGCTGAGCCCACGAGCCGTGGGAGAGAGATTAGCTCGACTGAAGCCACTCCTGTGGCCACAGCAGGATTTATAAAACCAGCTGTCTTGTCAGATAGAGGGAGTGAGAATCCAGGACATTTCTGTCTTGGCACGAGGGATTGGCAAAAATGCTCTCAGAGGGCTGGGCATTGCCTGGGTTTCTCACACGTTTCACTATTCTTAGGGGAGCTGGCGAATCAAGCTAATTCCATGATTGTGGTGATGCTCTAAAATTACTGGATACTAGCCAAGGGCACCACTGAGAATGGGTTCAAGTTCCAGCTCACGTCTAGGGAACCGTGGGTCTCAAATGCTGTTTTAGCTCAGGAATGTTGGGTGGTTCAGCCCCCTGCGAAATCCAAGCAGCCACTTTTCTCTTATAATGACACTTCTAGAATGCTCCGGCCAGCTTGGGCCGCCCATGTCTGTACCACATGTGCTAGCCTCTTCGCAGGAATGAAGCAGAGACTTCAAGACTGTAAGTCAGCATATGGACACAAATATTGCTGGGGGTGCAAATAATGGGTCATCTTAGGCTCAATAACCTTGACTCTTCATTGAGGGCTGATAAATAGGAAGAAAACTAGCTCACGTTTGTAAGGTTTTTAACCATAGTTTCCATGGCGAATTTGCCTTCAGAGGGGTGCGTAGAGAGATTCTGCCAAATATAGTAAAACCTTATCTATAAATAAGCACAAGGAGAAAAACATTTTTAGGATACTTGAGTCAGCATGTTTATACATGGCATGGTTATTGAGTTTGCGGTCTAATTACACTTTGTGACCCAAATCCCAGGATTCGAAGAAGTTTCTTTGTTCTTCCCACCCCACCTTCTCACTAATGTCTAGGTGGGAGAGATCCCAAACTGATAAAGATTATTGACTTATGTGTTCAAAATACCCCAAATACATGGGAGTGTAAGTACAGATTTCTGACAACTGTTTAAGAAGTGTATTTTTGTCATGTTTTCATTATAGGATTTCTTTTTTTAATACCAGGCTAGTTACTAACTTACTGTGTTTTATTAGGTTCAGGTATGCAATATAGTGATTCAGTCATAAATAGAATTTCTAAAGAGAAACCTCAAAACTAAAATGCCAATTTATACATGAGAGTTTGATGCTTTGGGAGAAATATTTTGAACACCATTTTTTTTCACTTATTTATTTATAAGATTTTGTTTATTTATTTAGAGTGTGAATGAACAGGGGGAGGGGCAGCGAGAGAGAACCTGAGGCAGACTCCCTATAGAGCCGGGACACAGGGCTCGATCTCACGACCCAAGTGGAAATCAAGAGCTGGATGCTCGACTGACTGAGCCACCCAAGTGCTTTAAATCATGATGTCTGGTGCCAATACTCCAAGAACGGTTTTGAAATTAAAGACAGAAAGGAGTATGTTCAACATACATTGTATTTTTTATTTTTGGTTGCTTTAGTAAAAACTTGAAATTGAGACCTACTGTTTCTATTTCTTTGGTTTAGCTACCTGATTTATCCTCCTGCCTTTGATGGTGCCATCAAAGCTGCCGCCGAGCACCCTGAAGGAGCACAGACATGCTTTCCCATATCCTGAGGTTTCACCTATGTTCTCAGCAACTAGTGCACACAGCAACTCGACTTACTGTAGGTTTGAAGAACACAGGCTCTTCTTCCTGCTCAAGGTTTCCTCATAATCTTTAACGGCAGCTCTATTCTCAATTTAATAATGTCTGATGACTAAGAAAGACAACTATGCTTCCAAGCCTCTGTTACACACTGGGGGAAGGGATAGTTTACTCCCTGTCAATGGCCCACATCTCTGCCGCTCCAGAAGCTAAGTCTGCAAGCTCTTCTCTCTATTCCACTCAACACAAAAACACACCAGAGAGTTTAGAGTAGGAGACGGAACAGTTTGAGATTTTCAGGAATCATCAACATTTATTTTAAAAAACAAACAAACGCACCCAAACTTACAACATAAGCCTGAGGAAAAGTGAGGTGATTTGGGAAATAATCTATTTTCCTTTTTTAAAAGATTTTATTTATTTATTTGATAGAGACACAGCGAGAGAGGGAACACAAGCAGGGGCAGAGGGAGAGGGAGAAGCAGGTTTCCCGAGGAGCAGGGAGCCTGATGCGGGGCTCAATCCCAGGACCCCAGGATCATGACCTGAGCCAAAGGCAGGCGCTTAATGGCTGAGCCACCCAGGCATCCCTGAAATAATCTATTTTCTAACGTAAGCGGCCCAACACAGGTCTTCTGCAACAGTGCCTGGGCTTCAGCACCCCCAGGCTTCCCATATATTTCTGTTCATGACACTTGTTCCCCTGATATACCTGGAATCCATGAATCTGAGGGAGAAAAAAAAAAGCATTCTGTAAAGAGCTGATCAATTTTGGGTCTCCCATGAGAAAACAATCACACATCCTTAGCATCAATGAGGCTGAAATAAACATGTCACTGAGGAGCACTTCTGAGCAGCACCTTGAATTTACTCTCCATTTACCAAGGTTCAAGTTTCATGCTGAATGAGTACTTGCAAGAGTACTTGCTAACAGCGCCTGTACTAATCTCCTGGTTTTAAATCTGAGAACCTCCCACAGATAAGGAGGTCACCTCCAGCAACAATTTTTAAAATACTTCAGCTTTTTCTAAGTAATTTGTAGCAGTACTTAGTGTCCAACAGAAACCACTCCGTCTGTTAAACAATATCTCGACTGCGAAGCTTCTCTTACTGTCGATCGATAGATAACGACACGGCACAGTCATTATCACCGTGGCAACAGTACCCTGGACTATCAGAGGAAAATTGCACATAGAACCGCTGGCTCTAAGCGGTCATGCCTCAGCTTCCTCTGGAGTATGCTTTCTCTGCAAGTCTGGTGTGCCCCAGGGTACCACCAACCCGGTGCGGCTCCAAGACTACAGATGGTGTATGGGTTCCACTGAGTCGCGAGCTTCCGGAACCCTTCATTCCACCAACAGGCAGGCACGCGTGCCACGTCCCCAGGACGGCCCTACGTACTGAGGATGCAGCAGCGAGTTAATCCCAGTGCCTGGGAGGGAAACCAATAAACCAGCTAATAAATGCACGTCAAGGTGCAAAACGTACAATGGAGAACAGAGAAAGCAGGGAGCCCTCTTCTGTACCTGCTTCTCGGTTCCCCGGCTCCCAGCTCGGGGCATCCCGCGCTGGCACCGCGCCCGGCACGCAGCAGCAGCCCAGAAAACGTCTAGCCAGCGAACCAACTCCCTCTTAGCTCCCCCGTTCAACAAAGCTTTCCTGGGCCTCAGGCCCAAAGGACTTAGGTGGGCTGCAAATTCCACGAAGCCCCAAACCCGGAGGGGATCACGCACACGAGGGCACCTTACACACTTTTAAAATAATAATTATTCTGGAGAAACAACCATGCGGTGGAGACGGGAGCCTTGGGGCCGGTGTGGGCCTCTGTTCCCACGCGGGCGGCGGGGACGACGGACGGTCGGGACACGTGGCCCCGCCTTGACCCGGGTGCCTCGGCCGCAAGAGCCAGGACCCGGCCCGTCCCCGCCACGAACGGCCGCTTTCCGCCACGGCTTTACGGAGGCACCGGGATCGCTCACCTAGGCTGGGAAAGGCGGATCCCGGCTGGCTCCAGCCCCGCCGGCCTTCACGCTGAAACCCCGTTCCGGGCTACCGCGTTGCCACGGCAACTCAACTACCGCCTACACCGGAACCGGAACCGTCGCCTGGAAGTGACCCGTTCCCGGCGTTCCGCGGATCGCCGAAACCCGCCCACTGCTGTCGCCAGTCCTCCGGGAGTATCCCAGCAGGCCCGTCTACCCTCCGGAGGGAAGTCGTCTTCCCCCTTGTTTCGCCTCTCCTTGCCTCGGAGGGTGACGCTGATGGGCATTCACTCCCTCCAATCAACTGGCAAAACGACTGCCAGCGGCCAATAGCAAGCTGTAGAATGCCGCTCTGGTTTAAGGACCGCCTCCAATCTGTCGGGGGCGGGGGGGGCCGGCCGAGCCATATGATTGGTAGAATTGAGTAAGTGCGGGCTAGCGTTGTCCAATCACGGGGAGCAGTTCGGAGCCGGCCCAATGAGATCCTCCGGGGGGCGGGCCGGGCTGCCGCGGGCCCAGGGAAGGCTCTGGGGGGCGAGCCCAGGTCCCGAGCCGTCGAGGGCTCCGGCGAGCGTGCGGGGATGAGCGGGTCCCTGGGCCGGGCGGCGGCGGTTCTGCTCCGCTGGGGGCGCGGCGCGGGCGGCGGCGGCCTGTGGGGCCCAGGCGCGCGGGCGGCGGGTTCGGGCGGCGGCGGCGGGGGCGGCTCGGCGGAACAACTGGACACGCTGGTGAAGAAGGACAAGGTGGTGGTCTTCCTCAAGGGGACCCCGGAGCAGCCCCAGTGCGGCTTCAGCAACGCCGTGGTGCAGATCCTGCGGCTGCACGGCGTCCGCGACTACGCGGCCTACAACGTGCTGGACGATCCCCAGCTCCGGCAAGGTCAGGGCCCGCGGAGTGGGAGGCGACGGGCCGCGGCCGCCCGGCGGGACTGGGCTGTGCCTCGCGGGCTCCGTCTGGGGGTTCGAGCGGGGTCGGGGCACGGGCTGCTGCGCCGTATTCGGGATCGGGTACGGGCATGATTGACTTGAAGTGGGTCTTAGGATCTGGGCAACTGGTACTCTTGCCAACTTGGGCATTGGGGAAGTCCTAGCGGTTCCCCGGCCCGCAAGCTGAGCCGAGAGAGGCCTTCTGGGGCCAGATCGCTCAGGCTCACTCCCAGGAGAGTGGTGGGGAAAGGGGGGCCAGGAGGGATCCGGTAAGAACCACTGGAAGGTAGGCACGTTGAGGGAGTTGGCCTGTCTCGTGGATAAGGAGCTGGTGCTGTTGATGGTAGAGGAAGGACCAAAGCTGCCCTTGTCAGAGGCTGGTGAGGTCAGAGGCTAGCCTGGTGCCTCAGGGCCGGGGGTGGCAGGAGCCATCTTCTGTTGCTACACGGAGGGGGTGGACCCAGCTTTTGGACTGGTCTTCGTTGGGATCAGTTGGTGTGGAAGAAAAAGGCATGAACTTTGTTTTTAGATCCTTGAGGACAGGGAGGGATTTGTTGTGGGGGAGGGCTAGGGTTAGTGGAGAGGCTCGTGGGCAGAGGGATGAGGAATGACCCTTGGGTCCTAGCTAACTCAAGCGTGGATCCCAGGGAACCTGGGGCGAATCAGGGTGTGGGGCCAGATGGCAGCAGGTCGGTCCTGTGGCTTGTCGCTGGCTCAGGGGAAGGAGGGAGGGCCTGACAGCTAATAGTACCTTTTCTGCTGAGCTCCGTGCCAGGAACCTTACATGTATCTCAGTTGGAGAGGAGAACCGGGCCAGTGGAGTACGTGGATCTGCTCCTTCGCTAGGGTCCTAGGTCAGATTTGGTAGAGAAATGGGGAAGCTGTGCCCGAACTCCCTAGAGGGTGGCTTAGTAGCCTGCATTCTCGTTAGAGACCTCCTCCAGTAGGAGTCCTGGCATCTCCCTGAGCCCAATGCTGTTCTTCAGGCACAGCGATCTATAAACAGTTTTACCAGGCACCAGGGTCCCGGTTATTCTACATTTAGAATTCTACATTTTGTTATCACATACTTAGGACTGTTCTTCTGCAGTCGAAATGATCTGTCCTCGTCCTCCCTCCTTGACGGGACAGGCTGGTGTGGCGGAAAGACTTGGGGTTGGGATCCCGCTGCAGCCAGTCAGCCGGGCAACCTGAAACAAGTCCCATTACTGCATTTTCTTTTTCGGTAACGGGAAGATAATGAACCCAAACTTGACAAAGGTTGGAGGAGGAAAAATAGAGAAAGTAAAACTTTTCAGAAAATGCCCATCGTTTTATTTGGAACACAGAAGGCACCCACTCTACGGGAGGTATTTTATCCTTGGGACTTTACGGTTCTCAAAGTATTTTTTTCCCCCAGATTAATCCCTGGGAAACTCTCAATTTGGGTTGGGTGAAAATTAGGAGGAGGGAAGGCAGGTTAACCTGACCCGCTGTGTGCGATACTATCCTGTAGCAGCCTCCTGATTCTTGTTTGTTTGCTAGAGTGTTACCACCCCCCTGGGCCCTGTGGTGTGTTTTACCTTGGGGGGGCGGGCGGCCCGCGGTCCTCACCCAGCAGGGTGTGGGGCCTGCTCTCCTTCAAAGATAAGATAGGAGAAACTACTCTGCAATCTTTCAGCAGGGACCTTGCCACAGGTCCCCTGCAAATGGCTAGTAGGGCTGTTAGTAAAAAGTCATGTCATTGATAGCTTGCTTAGTATACAGTTTTGAGGGTCTTTGGTTTGTGGTTTCTGTTCTCTTTATTTTTTTTTTTTAAGATTTATTTATTTTAGAGAGGGAGCACAGAGGGGAGGGGCAGAGGAAATTCAGACTTGAACATAGCTTTTCGGGGGACACAAGTCAACTTACAAAACCAGGCTTTTTTTTTTTTTTTTTTTTTTTTTTTAAAGATTTTATTTATTTGACAGCGAGAAACACAGCGAGAGAGGGGACACAAGCAGAGGGAATGGTAGCGGGAGAAGCAGGCTTCCCGCGGAGCAGGGAGCCCGATGCGGGGCTCGATCCCAGGACGCTGGGATCTGACCTGGGCCGAAGGCAGACGCTTAACGACTGAGC
>CM053609.1:114085256-114101292 GCA_028646535.1 Procyon lotor
ACCAGGCTTCTTTTTAAGGATTTACTTATTTATTTATCTAAGAGCGAGAAAGAGAGATTGAGTGCCCGTGTATGCGGTGGGGAGGGGGCCGAGAGAGGGAGAGGGAGAGAGAATTCTCAAGTAGACCCCCCCCACTGAGTGAGCAGCTGGACTCAGGGCTGGATCCCATGACCCTGAGATCACGACCTGAGGCAGATACTGGAGTATAAGAAGAAAGTAGTAGCAGAAATAAGAAGGTTTACACATAGCACTTAGGTTCCTGTCTTGCATTTCAGTCTCACATTCAGATGTTTAAGCGACAGCAACAAGATTTTAGCCCTTACATTTTTGAGCATTGAGTTTCATCATTTTCGTCCCAGTTTGTTTCATACCAGATTATTATCTTGGTCAATAAATGCGGTGCATGTGTTTTGGACATTAACACACACCTCTTTTGTGGCTTTGGAAAATAAGCATGCCTGCAAGTATTAACCTTCCAGACTGGGGCAGAGTGGTGTGAGCACGTTCCCACGGTGGGGATTAGTTTAGTCAGGGTAAGACTTTATAAAAACACGAAGACTATTCATCTCTTTGCTCTCCGGACCCTGGAGTTTTACCGAGAGAAGGTGACAGGCTGTCCGATGCTCGCTTTGGCTAGCCACAGATACGTCTGTGCACCTTTCCCAGACCCAAGGTCCTTGCTTGTAACTGGAGAGGGGCCCCTGCAAAAGTGCCTTTCCTTTTTTCTGGTGCCAGAGCTTGACAAAGGTCCCAGAACCCAAGGAGCACCTGCAGACGCCGTCTTCTTGTTCTGGGGGCCAGGGCCCTGAAGTGTGATGCCGAGACGTCTTGGCCTGGGACCCAGGGAACAGAGATGAGTGTGAGGTCTTCTGCAGGTCTTTTCTCTCTTGTGGATCTGGAAGAACACAGGAGGTGGCCACAGAGGGACTGGGTCCCGGTAGACAGGTGTCAGCATATCCTAATCCTGGTCTAACAAAGACTATCTTTCATTTTCTGTTGTGAACATAACATGCTCATTGAAGAAACTTGGAAACGCTGAAGGCAATGAAGGAAAGGGAAGTTACCTGTCATTCCATATCCACCATCATTAACATTTGGATCCAGTTTCTAATCGTTTTTTTAAAAAGCTGCATTTGAGATCATACATGTCTGGGCATAGTGGTTTGCCCTCCCGAGAGCAAGGAGCTTAGCTTGTCTTATGCTTCCGCCTGAGGACCCTTGATAATTGCTGATGCAGAGCAAGCTTTTAGTGATTTTTGTTTTAAAGCTTTTATTTATTTATTTTGAGGGAGAGCGCGCACACGCAAGTGTGCATGTGCACAGGAGTGGGGGGGGAGGGGCAGAAGGAGAGAGAACCCTAAGTAGGCTCCTCGCCCAGCACAGAGACTGATTCCAGGGTGCATCCCCGGACCCTGAGATCATCACCTGATCTGAAACCCCGAGTCTGACACTAACAAGTCAGACGCTTAACTGACTGAGCCACTCAGGTGCCCCCTCAGTGATTGTTTTGACGAAGAAGTAAATACTTCCTTTATATATGCTTTTTTAAAACTCTGTTCCATGCTCTTTAAAAACACGAACACTCCTAAATTTCTGCCTGTTCAGATCACCGTTGTATTCCTTGCATCAAAAGCAGTGTCTGTGGAATGAATAGCCCTTATCCTATTGTTGAATGTTTATTAGGCATTTGAGACTCTGCTCGGCCTTTTCAGTACCAGGGAGCTCAAGGCAACAGAAGCAAATCTGTGACACGGGCAAATGCTGGAAGTCAGAGTAACAAGTGGTGTTTTGGGGCCTGTGTGGCGGGTGTGTTATAGGCCGCAGATGAGAGTGTAAAAAGGTACCTACACACTGGAGGAGTAACTGGCAGTACCGGGTCAAGTTGGAGGTGAACCTGGCTGAAGACCCAGCTGCTTCACTCCTGGGCATTCAGTCTAGAGTGGGGGTTGACTTCCTTTGCAAAGGGCCGGAGAAGAAATACTTCAGTCTGTGTGGACCCCGCATTCTCCACGGCACGGATTCTGCTCTGCTGCTGCGGGGAGAAAGCAGTCAGGAAAGGTACCTGACAGGTGGGTGCGGCCAAGTCCCAATAAAACTTTATTTACAAAAACAGGAAGTGGACCGCATATGGCCCCAAAGCTGTAGTTTGCCACCCCTTTCTCCAGAGAGGAAGACCCCTGCATTTGAGTTAGAAGTCAGATGAAAGGATATTCATCGATGTGTTGCTTGTAATAAGGAAAAATTAGCCAGAGAAGATCTTGGTCTATTAGACTGGATAAACTGTAGTGTAGTCACGTGGTGAGAAACTAAATTGTGGCTAAAATGAACTAGATCTAGATGTATTCTGCATGGCTGTATCTCAGAGAATACAGTGGTTAGTTGTGAAACTGCAAAAAAGGTCGCTCTGGCACGATGCCATTTGTGTTAAAGGTGTGACACGGTCCCACGTGTCGTGGATACGTGTGCAGTGTGAGTATGGTTCGTGGGCAGGGGTGACCCGCCAGCCACGGGCCAGAGGCCATCTCTGCCGATCTCGAACCTGGCCTTCGGACTCCTAGAAACCTGGGTGGACATCCGGGCTCCACCAATTTGCCGGCACTGTGTTTTTGGTCCAATAACCTCCCTGAGCCTTGGTTTCTTCATCTGTAAAATAGAGAAAATTATGCACTCCCTGTAGGATTTTTGTAAAGGTTAAGTGAGGCTATGTGTGTAAAATACCTAAAGAGTGTGCGATTCAGTAACCCTTAGCTCAGCAAGTGAGTATTTCTGTGCCGCACGGCACACAGGATTGGTATTTTTCCTGCATTCTTCCCCACTGTGTATTTCTCGGGAAGCGTGACGGAAGGGGCTTCCCGCTGGGGAGGCTATCCACCTGGTACCTGGAATTGTGGGAGTTTAATCCCATCACCAGTTAGATCTCATCTCATCTTCACAATAAATCCGTAAATAGTTACTCCCACTTCACAGGCCTGGAAACTGAGGCTAATAGATTAGCGGATTGATCTGATGCTGCATTTATTTACAGGCTGATAAGCCACAGCCGGCTGACTTGGAAGCCAGTGCTCTGTTCACTCTGGCTCCTTGCGGGTCGGCCTTTCCCTTACTCTTAGCTCAGATGATCTCAGCGGTGCTGACGTCACTCCCTCTCCAGGAAGCCCGAGGGGCCAGGTGACTTGCCCAAGGCAGGATTAATCTGCATCAGATGCCGAGCCCCTCCTGTCCTGGAGATCTACAGGGAGCAAGGAGCATGGTGCTCCTCTCCCTTGTTGCCCAAACTGGGAACGAAGTCTAATGTTCTGAAACATGATGAATTTTGAAGTCCTTTTGAAAGTTCTGGAAGGGAACTTTCTAATACCCTTACTTCCCCCCCCCCCCCACTCTGGTTTGATGCTTCAGAATATTCATTTTTTTGGTGGGGCAGTAGGTACCTGTGGGATTTTTTTAAGACCACCTCCTTCCCTGCTCCCAGGTCCTAGTGTCACTCCGCTATGTAACTTTGCGGTCAATATTTTTTGTCTCAAATTGAATCGTCGTCACTTGTCATCTGTAAAATATGATTACTATTAAAATCCATTATTGGATATGATTTCCTAAATTTTTAAGAGTTTCTCTCTCTGATTCTGAGTTACTTGGAGTAAAATTTGTAAGAGTTACCACTGTATGTTGCAGTTTTTGAAAATGAAAAAGTGAGAGAAGTTAGCCACATTTAAACTATTACATATGAATTGACGGGGTGCATTTTTCATTTTCAACTTATGAACAGTGGTCTTTTATTATTGGAAGTTACTTGCTTCATGTTGTAGGAATCACTTGGGTATTTCTTTAAATATTCAAACTTGTAATCAGACCTCTAAAAATAGAAAATAGTATTTTTTTTTTTAAGATGCTAGAGCTCTTTGCCTTGTAACAAGCGACTGTAACGCTTGTTACCCTAAAACCAAAGGAGCAGGTAAGTTTAATTTTGATCAGCTGTCAGCTAGTAAGCACCATGGCCACTGTGACAATGCCATCATGGGCTCTGGGCCGACTTCTCCTGAGTTCTTGAAATATAAGTTGTTAGGCAAGAGAGCACGGCCCCAGGGTCTGGGAGGAGTCTGTCTCCCTCGCATGTGACTGTGTTGTGTCCATGTTCATGGTGGTGGGAAAGCCCACTTGTTTGGTAGTTTTAAGGGTAACAGTTGATTCTGGTGGCCTGTCCTCTTCCCTCTAGTCTGGACATGTGATCTGTAGCGATGGTGGCCTGTCTTCTTCCCTCTAGTCTGGACATGTGATCTGTAGCGATGATGGCCTGTCTTCTTCCCTCTAGTCTGGACATATGATCTGTAGCGATGTGCAGCTTAAATACACGAGACAAGCCTAGAGCTTTGACTGCGTGTGGGACTATAAATGTGATTGACGAGAGCAAAGTAGTCTACTTTGTAAAGCTGTTATTTTAAAAAACTGCTTTTTAGGATTGGATGTGTGTGGTTTGGGATGAACCTCAGATGGCAAGTTCATTTTCATTTTTGGTGGGTTTCAAAAATTTGGCGTCTTTCATTTAGACACTCACTGAACGAATCAGTAGTAGATACTCGTTGTCTTGGAAGGCTTATTAACACAATGTGTTACTAATGGAAAAAGATCCCAATAGAAAAATCATACACATAAATGGTTCGTGCACACAATATAGGAGATATTTAAGAAAGTTTTGAAGAATTATGACTTCTATGCTGAGTCATCTGTGTCGTATCAAATGTCAGAATTCAAGCTAAAGACTTGAATTCATCGGGATATTCTAATATATCTAGATATTTGGTACTATAAAGACATTCTGATGGTTAGTGGAATTTCCCTTATTTAGTAACCCCCATACCTCCAGCTGATATATTTATTTTTTTTTAAAGACATCCAAAGTGGCTTACAAGTGTCCTTTTCTGGGGATGTAATGTACAGCATGGTGACTATAATTAAGAATACTGTATTGCATATTTGAAAGTTTTTAAGTGAATAGATCTCAAAAGTTCTCATCGCAAGAGGAAACCTTTGTAACTGCATGTGGTGATGGATGGTAACTAGACTTACTGTGGTGATCATTCGGTAATTTATACAAATATCAAATCATTATGCTGTAGACCTGAAATGATGTAATCTTATATGTCAATTACACCTCAAAAAAAAAAAAAACTTAAAAAAAAAAGTATGCTTTTTGAGGTCTGTGATATTGTAACCCTTTCTCCATAGTGGAAGTCTGGAGGAGAAGGATAAAGCCCTCAGTGGGGGGCCTTCTCTGGTGCTCTGGTTTAGAGCAAAGTCACTATTTTTTTAGAAGGTAGTGACTTTGACTTTTAAGAGAGAAAAACACGTTGTTATCTTAGGACTTGTGATATGGTCAAATTGGTGAGATTTTATTTGGAAAATAAGTGATAATAAGTGATAGGATATCAAGGACCAGTTTTTCTATTTTTAGTTTATTTACGGGAAAACCACCAATTGAACGAATGATTTTTAATTTGCATAGTATTGTATTCTGTTTGAAGAACCTGTTGGCTTTGCTGTTTTGTTTTGTCTGCGCATTTTGCCCTTTTAAAAATACTTAGCACCCATGGTCTGTAGTGATTACTTCTCCCGTGTCATGCTTTTGTTACCCTCCCGACGCTGGGGAGAGCCTCACCTTGTCTGCCCTGATGTCCTGACGCTCGGATGCCTGGGAGAGCCCCGCCCCCGCCCCCCTCCCCCCCCCGCCCATGCTTGGGAGAACCGTGTGACGTGGGGGTGGAAACAGGTGGGGGTCGAGTGACTTGGGGGCGGCCCCCCAGTAATCGGAAACGGTAGGGTTCACACAGCCATCCAGCTGACACTAAAGCTTCCACTCTGTGGCCGGCGCGTAGTTCCCCAAGGATGGGAGGGGGACACGGGGGGGGGGGAACCCCGGGTGTTCTGCTGGGAGCGGGTAGAAAACAGATTGTGCCTCGCAAAGTTCAGCTCTGAGCACTGAAGTGACCCCTGAATGTTCTTTCCCCGCAGGCATTAAGGACTACTCCAACTGGCCCACCATCCCGCAGGTGTACCTCAACGGCGAGTTCGTGGGCGGCTGTGACATCCTCCTGCAGATGCACCAGAACGGGGACCTGGTGGAGGAACTGAAAAAGCTGGGGATCCGCTCGGCCCTTTTGGATGAAAAGAAAGACCAAGACTCAAAGTGAGGGCGGCCCGGGGCCTCCCTGAGCAGCAGGGGGCTGTGGGCGCTGAGACCCGCTGCCAGCAGAGCCTCACCGAGTCTGACGCTCGCTCTTCCGACGGCCGCTGCTGCCATGGGTCCCCCCCTCCCCGCTTGTCAGCAGCTGGGGGGTTTTAGTGTGTCCGCGGTTTGGGCCGCGAATGTTCGATTGTGAGCGTAATTATAACCACTGCACTCTAATAATTCAGTGTTGTATTATGATATTGTTGTAAACAAAATCTGTTCTTATATTGTCATCTCCTCTTTGCCTGATTCGGGAGTAAGACCGGGAGCTTTTGAATCGTCATCATTCACGAATCCTCTGCAAATGTGTCAGTCGGCAAAGATAATATGCCCCCCCCGCCCCAATTTTTCATAGCTTCTTCTGTTAAGAAAAACGATGGCCAGGGAAGAGGATGTGGGTGTTGTTTTTTAAAATAAACTGCCAACCCAGGGATACCGTGTGTGAGTTGTTAATTCTGAATGGCAGTAAGTGTGTCCCTCAGTCGGCTTGGGCTCCTTTCACGAAATACCACGGACTGGCTGGCTTATAAACAACATGTGTTTACTCCTTCAAGTGCTGGAAGCCCAAGCCCAAGGCTCCAGCAGATCAGGTCTCTGGCGAGGGCTGTGCCTGCCTGGTTCATAGGCTCCTCTTCTTGTGTCGTCACGAGGAAGCTCTCTGGGCTCCCTCTGAGAAGGGCACAGACCCCATTCACGAGGACCCTGCCCTCCTCATCGACTCACCTCCCAAAGCTCCTCCGAACCACCACTCTGGGGGTTAGGTGTCAACATAGGAATGTTGAGGGGACACAGACCTTCAGTCTGTAGCAGTCTAAGGATGTTTAATGCCTGTGACCTCCTCTTTCTAGAAATTAAGAGTCATTCTCATACTCTTCCATTAAATTTGGCATAGAAATTGCCATCAACCTATGGTCTAATTTCTCGAGGGGAGGTAAGCGTTGCAAACACCGAATGCTGTTGATGACGCAGTTGGAGGCCTGGGTATCGTGCCCGGAAGTGAGGTGGTGAGCCTGGGCAGCCCCGCTCGCCCACCTCAGGGGCCTGGTCCCTGGTGAGCCGCACTGCCGTCAGCTAGGGAGAAGTCCCTGACAGGCCTCCAAGGAAAGGAATACACGTGGTATTTTCTTTCTTAAGAAATACAGTCTTAAATGATACTGTGTAGAGAAAACCCTACAGACCACCAAAAAATGACAACTGATAAAAGAATTCAGTAAGGTCGCAGGATACAAAATGCATTGCGTTTCTATATGCTAATAATGAAGCAGCAGAAAGAGCAGTTAAGAAGACAGTCTTGCATTTACACTTGCATCCAAAATAATAAAGTACCCAGGGGTAACACTTAAAGCAGGTAGGCAAAAGATTTGTACTCTGAAAACTCTGAGATGTTGATGAAAGAAATCGAAGACACCACAAACAAATGGAAAGACATTGTCCACTTGCGGATTAGAAAAATATTAACCCATGGGTAGCCCATGCTACCCAAAGCAACCTATAGATTTAATCCAACCCCTGTCAAAGTACCAGTAGCATTTTCCACAGATTTAGAACAAACAGTCCTAAAATCTGTGTGGAACCACAGAAGACCCCCAAATAGCCAAAGCAATCTTGAAAAAGAAAAAAACCAGAGGTATCACAATTCCAGATTTCAAGTTAGCTGTAGTCATCGACAGTATGGTACTGGCGTAAAAATAGACACATAGATAAATGGAACAGAATAGAAAACCCAGAAGTAAACTCACAGCTATGTGGTCAATTAATGGTCAAAAAAGCAGGAAAGAATGTGCAACGGGAAAAAGTCTCTTCAACAAATGGTATTGGGAAAACTGGACAGCCACATGCAGAAGAATGACATTGGACCACTTCCTGTCAACACACACACAGATAAACTCAAAATGGATTAAGGCTCTAAAAAGGAGACCTGAAACCATAAAAATCCTAGAAGAGAGCACCGGCAGTAATTTCTCTGACATCGGCCTTAGCAATATCTTTCTAGATATGTCTCCTGAGGCAAGGGAAATAAAAGCAAAAATAAACAGTTGGGATGACATCAAATTCTGCACAGCAAAGGAAACACTCAACAAAACTAAAAGGCATCCTACTGAATGGGAGGAGAAGATATTTGCAAATTACATGTCCGATAAGGGGTTACCATTCAAAATATATGAAGAAGTGCTACAACTCAACACCCAAAAACCAAATAATCCAATTAAAAAATGAGCAGCAGACATGGACAGACATGTTTCCAAAGAAGACCTCTAGATGACCAGCAGACAACATGAGAAGATGCTCAATGTCACTCAACATCAGGGAAATGCAAATCAACACTATAATGACCCATCACTTCACATCCGTAGGAATGGCTAAAATCAACAACTCCAGAAAGGATGTGTAAAAAAAAAGGAACCGTCTTGCACTGTTGGTGGGAGTGCAAACTAGGGCGGCCACTGTGACAAACAGTATGGAGGTGCCTCTAGTTAAAGATAGAACTACCCTATGATGATCAGACCACTGGGTATTTACCCAAAGTATACAAAACACTAATTTGAAAGAATGTATGGTACCTCTGTGTTTATGGCAGCATTATTTCCAGAAGCCAGACTACGGAAGCAGCCTAAGTGCCCATTGATAGATGAGTGGATAAAGATGTGTGTATGTACAATGGAGAATTAGTCATAAAAAAAAAGAATGAAATCTTGCCACTTAAAACAACTTGGACGAATCCAGAGAGCGTAATGCTAAGTGAAATATGAGAAAGACCAATACCGTAAGATCTCATTACTATGTGGAATTTAAGAAACAAAGCGGGGCGAGTGTGTGGGGGGGAATGCCTGGGTGGATCAGTTGGCTAATCGGCTGCCTTCGGCTCCGGTCATGATCCCAGGGTCCTGGGGTCAAGTCCCTTGTCAGGGAGCCAGCTTCTCCCTCTGCCCGCTGCTCCCCCTGCTTGTGAGCTCTCTCTGTCTCTCCAATGAATAAATACAATCTTTAAAGAGATTCAAATTCCTATGATCTAAAAATCAATATGTATGCAAAACTCTATGTCCTCTCTTCAAAAACAAAAAGTGTGAAGGGGAGAGGGGAGGGAGAGGCAAAATTGGAAAAACCACACAACAAACCGGACTCAGAACAAACATGGTTGCCAGAGGGGAGCAGGGTCGGGGGTGGGGTCGTAGGGGAAGGGGATGAAGGGCGCACTTCTTGAGGAGCACTGAGTAAATGTATGGAAGTGCGGAATCACTATTGTACACCCGGAACTAATACAACACTGTGATATCTATGCTGGAATTTAAAATATATATATAAGATTTGGCACAGGAAAGGGAAAAATAAGGTCTTTACAAAAGGGATAGCTGGAATCATAGAAGACACTCTTCCAATATGCAGTATCTTTGTTTTTTTAAGTTAAGATTTATTTATTTATTAGAGCGTGACAGGGGAGGCAGGAGGGGCCGCGGCTGAGAAGCCGACTCCCAGCTGAGCGTGGAGCCCAAGGCGACTCGGGGCTCGATCTCCCGACCCTGAGATCACGACCTGAGCCGAAATCAAGAGGGGGTCGCTTCACCCCCTGAGCCCCCCGTGATTCCCTATGGTATCTTCTTATATGACTCAGTGTTTGTCCATCCTGAGACTGCGGAGGAGGGGCCGGACTTAAGCTTTCTGCCCACCAGGTGCCTTTGGGTCCCCAGAGGCCTTCATTCATCTCCAGGGCCTGACGCCAGACGCCGGACGTCTGTTGGAACTGCATCTTCCCAGCGGCAGGAGTGGGAGGAAGAATGCAGTTTTTCACGAACAGACTGGGAGTGGCCAGGAAGGAGGGAGGGCTCATTCCCCAGAGCTGTTCTAGAAGCTTGTTCCCTGCACCTGGTCTGCTTGAGTGCCTCTTGAAGCTCTGAAAACAGACTGACGTAGGGAGGATTGACCTTCTGGGTTCCTGCCACCATCCCTCCCCAGAGGTTCTGGGGTCCAGAAGAAAGGGAAGAGGAAAGTGGGAGCCCCAGCCTCACATCAAGGGAGACCGCCCCATCGGGTTAGAGGACCGCTCCTAGCCCACCACAGAGCCTGGGGCTTCGGGGAAGGAAAAGCAGATCCTTCTCACAAAAAGGTTTTTTATGACCTGAATTCTGCCCTGCATCATCAAGACCTTGGTGTCAGCTCTAAATTCAGAGTTTCCGCGGACCCCTAGGGGAGGCTGGGACCCGGCCAAGTGGCCTTGTTTTGCAAATGGAAGTGTGGCCACTAGAAGGAAGGCTCAAGGTCTCCCCTGAGCTGCCATAAGGGGGCGAGGGGCCAAGGTCGAGACCAAGCCTTTGGAGAGAATATCATTGACAAACCACTTCACGGGGCCCCTGGATGCGCGTGGGGCTCACACAGGACTGCCCAGCTCTTCTTCCCCTTCCCCTCTGACGTGCAGTCCGCACTTACAGTTTTGCCCTATTTTTGGCTTTTCCTTCGATCCGCCTACATACCTTTAGGGTTCACCTGACAAAGGAAAGGACGAGATCATCAGAGAAACATGAACCTCCCCAGAATAGCAGGACTAGGGGAGGGCTGTCGACTGAAGAATCCCACTCAGACAGACGCTCATGAATCATGGTGACAGTCTATCTGTCGCCAGAGAGCCTCAGTGTTTAAGGAATCACGGAGCTTTCCAGAAACAGAAATGTTCTTTGCAGAAATTAATTAATACTTTTTTTCCCCCTATATGCTTAACGAGTCTTTACCAAGTGGAAAATTGAAGATGCTATCTTCTGTCAGCCTGAATAATTGTAATGATCTGCATAATTAGAATTCACTGTGATGATTAGAACAGTGACACCAAAGTTCCTTGTACAAACAGCCGTATCGCACGCCGTCTCTTTTGAAATGGAAGGTCTGCTTCACAGCGCTTTAGCATCGCACGTTCGTCTGGTAGCACCGTGATTTATTGGCTATTGTCTCGGCTTCAAAGTGCTGTGTTAATAGACCCTTTAGAAATGGCGGAAGTTATTTCAGAAGCTTAAATGTTTGCATGATATCAGGCAGTTTTTGTTTCCTGAGTTGGTAGTTGTATAAATGTGATCGCGTTTCATTTAAGCAATGAGTGTTGGAGATACTTTGGGACAGAGGTAAATTTTAGGAAGTCTCTTGGGCTTGGGGCTCCTGGGGGGCTCAGTTGGCTCAGCATCTCTTGATTTCAGCTCAGGTTATGATCCCAGGGTCATGAGATTGAGCCCCGAGTTGGGCTCTGTGCAGGGCGTGGAGCCTGCTGGGGATCTCTCTCCCCTCCCTCTGCCCCTTCCCCCCAACAAAACAAACCAAACAGATATCTCTTGGGTTTGTTGTTATTGGCCCTATCGAATTCACTTGTGCAGAATCTGGGGCATCAAGCTTTCCCATAATTAATAAAGCTACAGTAGCTAGCTTGAGAGAGAATTCCTGGAGATGTATTCAATAGCTTATTTAGATATTTAGAGAGAAATTGTACCTTGAGGGCGCATGGGTGGCTCAGTGGGTTAAAGCCTCTGCCTTTGGCTCAGGTCATGATCTCAGGGTCCTGGGATCAAGCCCCGCATCGGGCTTTCTGCTCAGCGGGGAGCCTGCTTCCCCCTCTCTCTCTGCCTGCCTCTCTGCGTACTTGTGATCTCTCTCTCCCTCTCTGTCAAATAAATAAATAAAATCTTAAAAAAAGAAAGAAATTGTACCTTGAGAGAATCAGGTCCCAGGAGAGGTCGTGCCCAGAGTTCTGAAGCAATCTTTGTGTTGGCAAAGTTTGGTTGAAGTATATTTAAACCAGAGGCGAGGAAGGTTCCACATTTGTTCCTCAGAGTCGCTGACAGGAAGAAATAGATATTGGTGGTCAGTCACGCAAAAAGTGGCTGAGTTGATAGATTGAAAGAAAAGATTTTATATTCCACTTAAGAATTGTCTAGTCAACCTTAAAATAGCTTTAAGTTATACCTGAGATGCTAGGACAGCCAACTTAGGGAGAGCGGAGGGGTGAAGGGAGAGGAGAGCCGGTTCCAAGCCCAGGCGCGGACACTCGAGGTGACCGAGGGGGGCCCGTCCTGCTTCCTGAGGAGCATCTCTGTGGCTCCGAGCCAAGTGCGATGGGGCTGAGAGCAGAGCAGGCCTGGGCTTTTAAGAAGGCTCTTGGGCTTGGGGCTCCTGGGTGGCTCAGTTGGCTGAGCATCTCTTGATTTCAGCGCAGGTCATGATCTTGTCCCAGCTCAGCCCGAGTGGGGGCCTTCCATGAACACCACACTGAGCTCCCCTGCCTGTGAGCCTCCTGGGGTCCCTGCCCCCAAAGCCTTCCCTGACAGCCCACATCCCTCTCCCGCCCCCTTTGTCCATCACATCAAGTTTTAATGACTCTTTTTTCCCTCCTTCCTTCCCTCCTTCCTTCCCTCCTTCCTTCCTTCCTTCCTTCCTTCCTTCCTTCCTTCCTTCCTTCCTTCCTTCCTTCCTTCCTTCTTTCCCCACTTCTCTCCCTCCTTCCCTCCCTCCCTCCCTCCCTCCCTCCCTCCCTCTCTCTCTTTCTTTCTTTGATTTTATTTATTTGATGGAGAGAGAGCATGAGCAAGGGGAGGGGCAGAAGAAGGAGAGGCAGACTCCCCATTGAGCAGGGAGGCCAATGCCAGCCTCGATCCCAGGCTCCAAGATCATGACTTGAGCTGAAGTCAGACACTTAACCAACTGAGCTACCCAGGCGCCCCTGTAATGGCCTCTTCCTCAGCTTCGCTCAGGGATCCCCTATGTCTGGCATATGTAGTATTCAAAAAACCCTGTAAAACATGAGCGAAGAATTCTTTCTGCAGTCCTTTTGGCCTGGGAGCTAGCTTATGGGTTTACCAGCCCAGCCTTGGGCAGCGGTAAGATCACACTTCCTGGGATCCTATCCCGATGCATCGCAGGTGCGCGACGCTTCGGACCCATGAATAACCTCCCTTTCCCATTCGACCGAACAGGAGAGTAGCCGATGCCCCCTGTCAGGCTTGTTAAGAGGCTCAGATTTGAGATCCGCCATCAAGAGCTTGGCCCACCATGAGCTCTCAGGATAAGGGGACCCCTACAGTTCCCTGTAGGGGAACTCTGTGTTCTCTGCCACACAGAGACATCCTATTGTGGCACGGGTTCCACCTGCATTTTAAGATGTCAAAGAGTAGAGATACGTCCATATGTATCTACAGACCCTTGCGAATGGTTGGTTGCCCCGGGAGCATGGCGACTGGTCTTTGAAGGTAAATGACAAGATTTCATACTTGTGACCACCTGCTCAGTGGAGGGCATTTATCCCAGGGGGTGGGAGAGCCTCAGACAAAGAATTCTCTGCAAACGACCTTCCGAAGATTACAGTTTATCTGACAGCCACAGAAGAGTTTTTTAACCCATGTTCCTCCAACATTTTATTATGAAAATGTTCAAATACACAGAAAAGTTGAAAGTGAACCTTCGTTCAGCCATCACGTATGTTTTACAATTGCTAAAATTTTGCTAGTCCTGCCTTATCACAAGTCACAGGCAGTAACAACTGGATTTTTTTTCTCCTAGAGTCACAATGCACTTTTGCGATTTAGATTTCACCACGGAATTTTTTTTTTAAAAAAAACACTACTCTCCTTTCCTACAGTGGGAAGTCTTCACCGATAGATTGTGCTTTTATTGTGCAGAGTTATGCTTGAAAGAACACCGTTGAACCTTGAGTCAATTCTGATTTACCGACAGCAAGATTGTGATACTGAGTTGTCCTGTACCTAAGGGTTTTCACAGCGATCCATTTTGCCAGGAGGGGAAAAAAAGAAGAGAAAGGACCCCCGGCTCAGGGGAACTTAGATGATGAAGTGTAGAAAGTATTTCCCGATGATGTGTCTGTCGCTAGTCGCAAGCGGGCAGGGGCTTTGGTCATCAGCAACCACAGATGCACCAGCCCCCGGGGAGTCCGTGCAGAGCCCCCAACTCTGCAGGGAGCCCCGTTCCTGCCCCGGACCTAGGCCAGCCACGGCGAGCCTTCCGCTGGGGGTCAAGTGCAGCCGGGCCAGGGTCTGACATGCGTGTTGCAGTACTTTGGAATCTGAAGGAGAACTTAGCAGTGATTCAGTACCTGGACAAGGAACCTGGAATCCCGAGAACCTAGCATCGTATTTCCCCCCTGGTTTTGGGGTTTTTTTGTTTTTTGTTTTTTTAACTTTTTCCCACAATTCCTTAGCAAACGCTTCTTAGAATGATTTTTGGGAGAGCAGACACTGTTTTGGAGGCGAGAACAGAGGATGGTTTCGGTCCCACCCGTCCAAGCCGCCACAGTCTGGGGAGAACTTTCGGAAGGCCTGGTTGGGCAGTTGGCACAAGGGAGCCCCAAAGGTGCCCGCGTCCTAGTCTTGGACCATGTGACCGCGTTGCCGGGGGCTTTGCCAATGCGGTCCGGTTCAGGGTCCTGAGACGGGGAGATGTCCCTGGAGGATCTGGGTGGGCCCAGTGCAGTCTCACGTGTCCCGGGAGAGGGAGGCAGGGTCACAGTCGGAGAGGAGCTAGGATGTCAGTGGCAGAGCGTGGAGAGGTGGGCTCTGCAGATGGGGAAGGGGCCCCGAGACAAGGACATCAGTGGCGTCCGGAAGCTGGGAAGGGCAGGGAAATGGCTTCTACCCTGGAGCCTCTGGAAGGATGACCACCCCACCCGCCTTGAGGTTGGCCCAGTGAGACTGATTTCCGACGCCTGGCCTCCAGAACTGTAAGAGAATAAAATTCAGGTTGTTTTCGGCCATCGGGTCTGTGGTCGTTTGCCATAATGGCCAGGGAAACAGATACGGCTGGCCACCGGATTTGTGTGGGAGCTGCCACTTGCTATGAGTGGCCAGGCCCCAGGGGACAAACATTTAGTGAACCCCTACCCTGTGCCAGGCATTTAGACCCCTAATATACTCATCACAAAAGGCCTGCAAATGTGGGATGGGTTCTCTGCTTCAGATGACAAAGCCCACTCGGATGGGTCAGGTGACTGGTCCAAGGTCACTGCCTGGCGATCAGCCGCTGGGACTTGAGCGGAGGTCCTCATGCTGTACCGCACGTCAGAGCCCGGCCGGATGGTTCGGTGCTCAGCATGGTGTTGCCTGGGTCTGGGAAGATGGCCCGAGGAAGGCCTGCTCCCACCACTGAATTCGGTCTTCACTTGCCACCGAAGCCTGTAGGGGGGAGGCCGGGGCTTCTGGGACGCCCTCCCTGGCCATCCACAATTAAGCATCCCCAGCCAGGGGGACATCCAGGCACAGAATGCAGCCTGCAATGAGGCCAAGGAGGCTGGGGGCCCCCTACTGACCGGTGTGTGGGGATCGAAGGTCGAGGGGTGTGGGAGAGGCAAGGGTGAAGCGAGGAGTAGTGAGACATGAACGCGGGGGGTCCCAGGAGTGGCTTTCCCGCCACACATGGCTGTCGACTTTTCATGGGAGAGCAGAGGGGAGCTTTGGGGAGACCTAGACAGAGCTCCGGCCTGAGATGGGCCAGCTGGTCTGGAAGCCAGCGGAGCTGAGGACACTGTAGGGTACAGAAGAGGCTGGAAGAATTGGGCGCTGTCCCTGCGGCTCCCCTGGAGAGGGCAGCTGCCAGCTCCTGTCTCATCCTACACGGACTCTGTCCTGTGTGCCTTCTACCTTGGCTTGCAAAATGACCTCCATCCCGTCACTGTATAAAGCATGTAACAGCTTCTGTAAGTCCCGTGAGTCCTGTGAGGTGGTCCCGGGGACCCCTGACCGTGGGGAGGACCTCCAGCTGGCTGGGCTGAGGAGTCCCAGCACTTCTCACCGGATCTCGTTAAATCGTTTCAGATGACCTCCACCATGACCGGCCTGA
>CM053609.1:114101792-114125848 GCA_028646535.1 Procyon lotor
GGGGGTGTAGGTTGGCACCATGCAGCCCAATCCTAAGCCCGGTGGGTCTGGAGTCCATCCCTTCCCCTCTTGGACACGCCTCCTGCATCAGGCCAGAAACGGGTGGTGTAGTGGTCTCAGGCTCAGAACCACCCAGCAGGCAGGATGGCGGGGAGCGAGTGCGGGGACTGAAGACCAGGAGGTGAATCCTTGCTCCCGCTGAACTCCGACAAGCCTCCTCAGCTCTCTCTCCGTTTCCTCCTCTGCCAACAGAAATAATCACAGGGCTTCCCATCAAAGAATTAATCAGCTGCGGATAACGATTAGCACGTGAACTTGCTTCTCCACCAGGGAACCACCAAAGGGCGGATGGATGTCCATGCGGTCGAGGCGAAGGCAGGGTCTGTCCATCTTCGACTGAGATGCTGGGTGGCTGGCATCGCAGAGGGCCAGCCGGGGTACTCTGCCCTTGGCCCGCAGATGGGTCATCCAGGGAGCAGTCTGGCTTGCCCAGGGGTCTCCAAAACACCTGGGGCTTTAACTCTGGGATTCCCATTGCCCAGGACTCCCAGAAGGTCCCTCGCAAGGACTCTCTGTGCCCTCTGGCTGTGCCTCCATTCATGCCCCTCCTGGAGTCTGAGCGATGCTGTGCCCTTGGGGTCTGGATCAAATACTCATTGCACGGGCCTCACCTCTTCTTCTTCCCAGAGGAAGCTATAGCCCCCCGGCCCTGTCTGGTGCCTCCTGGGACCCTTGCTTCCTCCCTGCTAGTTCTTGGGTTCTTCCTTGCCTCCACCACTGAATGTAAACTCCCAGGGGGCGGGCCCACGCCTCCCTTCTTCCCTGCAGTCCCTTTGGCATCCAGCACAGTGCCTAGAGTAGGTGCTCACTAAATGCCGATTTTAGTGGGAGAATCCTCTGCCCTGTGCTTCCTGAGAGGAGGTCCACTCTTTCTCGAGTCAAAATCATGGACGTCTGTGAATGGAAGGGCATCTCTCTACTTTAAAAAGGCTCTGGGTGGGAAGCCAGTCGGAAATGGTAATGAAACTAGTTTGGAGTGGTAGACAAAAAGAGTCTTAATTTTTCTAAGACCCAAGAGTTGGGGGGCACTGTACTACCTATAGTAGCAGAGAGCAGGAGCTGGGACTCAGATAGCCTTGCTTCTAGTCCTGGATCTGTCACTCTTACGCTGTGCAACTTTAGGAGACTCCCTTTTCCTCTCTGGGCCTCCGTTGCCCCAGCTGTAGATGCAAACACTCGGGGCTGCGTGGGTTCCCGGCCTTCGCCATGGGTGACGTGCCAAGGGTTTGTAACTCAGAAATCATCATTAAGGGCTGATCAGTATTCACGGCGGCAGGCTAGTCGCAGGCAAGATGATTAAATGTCAATGTTAGACCCCAGCTCACTTTTTTAAGACCTGCAGAGTGAAGCTCGCTGATCTCAGATGGCGTAACTCCAAGTCTTAGGTGGACACATGCGTACCCTCTCGCTGTGCCTGCTTCCCTCCAGTACCATTTCTGACAAAGCGGGCTGAGGCTGAATTACATCCGAAATGCATCATGACCGTGGCCTCAGAGGCATGGCTGGGACGGACGGGTGTGCTTGCCAAGTGAGAAGACTCTTCCCAAGGTTGCTTCTGCCAACCTGGACTTGTACGCATTGGATAGGCTCCAAGGCGCCCCTGCCCGAGTTGGCTTCCCAGGACTGGGCCGCTAGCTCGCGGCGCAGTGCCTTCCAGACCCGGGTTGGCAAACTTGTTTTGCAAAGGCCCCGTTAGTAAATATTTTAGTCTTGGCAGGCCAGAGTGTCCCTGTCACCGTTCTTCAACTCTGCCATTGTCGCTTGAGGAAGCCACACATAATACATCAAAAATACATGTGTGTCTGGTCCAGACTTATTCATGCACACCGAAATTAGAATTGTATGTAATTTTCATGTGCCTGCCCTGAAATGCCATTTTTATTTTGTTTTCTTTTTTTTTCAACTATTTAAAAAATGTAAAATCTATTCTCGGCTCACCAGCCACACAAGAAAGAGGCGGTGGGCGGGATCCGGCCCCTGGGCCACAGTTTCGGAGCCCTGTTTGGGACGGTGGTGCAGGGGCTAACCAGTAGAGCGGGACTGGGTCTCCTGGAGGGGCTTAGAGGATGAAGCAGGGGACTTGCTTATGTGTCAGGGATACAGGAAAGTCAACATAGATGTGTCCTCTGTTTCATCAGGGAGGGGTGAGTTCTAGAATCCCACAGCAGGGAGAGGGGGCAGAGAGATGCTGTTGGGACCTCTCTATGTTTGAGGGACCCAAATAATTCCCATAAGGCCTGACCAGGGTAGACTGCCTGGTGTGGCCAGAAATACTTTGTGCTGAAAGGTTTCTGCAGGGACATCCTTGGAAGGCCGGAGGGACACGCAGGGGGCTCGTCCCCACGTGGCCTCAGTGAGGGGGCCTGGTGTCCCTTGAGAAGGGACGTTTGTGTGGATGTCCCTTTGTTGATAGGAATCGCGTGGTTACTTATGTACCACAGGTTTGAGGAAGGGACAGCTGGGACAGAATGTGACCTTATTTGGGAACGGGGTCTTTGCGGACAGGGTTAGTTAGATGGAGGTGACGCTGGGTGGGAACGGCCCTGGATCTCCCATGCCTGGGGGCTTTCTAAGAAGGAAGAAGGGGCGCAGACACGGAGAGGCAGGCCTTGGGAGGACAGAAGCAGAGACTGCAGCGAGGTAGCTCGAAGTCAAGGGTGGCCGCCCGGAGCTCGGAGAGAGGCCGGGAGGGGCTCCTCTGTAGCACCTTCTAAGGGGGTGCAGTGCCCCCGAGACATTGACTTGGGACCTCTGAGCGAGGACGTCTGCGGTTCTGGGTCAGGGCAGCCCGGGCATGAATGCAGCTCCCACTTAGAGATGTCAAGGTGGGAGCTGGGGCGGCCAGGTCTGCAGTGGAGAGGAGGGAGCCGTGGCTCGGGTGGGTGGGGTCCCACGCCCCCCGGAGTGGCTCAGAACGTAGGGGAGTGAGTCTGAGTCTAGAGGGGAGAGGAGCACGCCTGGACTGCGGCTCTCTCCGATGTTGGCCGGGAGAGGAGAGTGGGAGAAGCCAGCGAAGGAGGGTAAAGGGCCAGTGAGCAGGAATAAACCAGTGCTTCCTGAGTGTCTGCGGCCGGAGGGAGAGGACAACCAGGGCCAAAGCACTAAGGGGGCCAGGTGAGATGGGGCCGAGACCCCGCCTTTGGACTTAGCTACATGGGAGTCCCTGGGGACCTAGACCAGAGCCGCAGGGGTGGAGGGGTGGGGAGGAGGCCTCTCTCCTTGGCTCTGCCGGCAAACTGAGCTCTATGTTGCTTCCTCCAGGAAGTCCTCTCTGACTTATCCATGTAAAAATGCTGCCTTCTTGTTCTGGAAGGCTAGTCCTCTGTATAAGCAGCCTGCTGTTAGGCTTGCTGTGTGTGTGTGTGTGTGTGTGTGTGTGTGTGTGTGTGTGTGTTTGCCATGACTAGCCATATGGCCTTCAGGAAGGGACCCAGCCCAGGGAGGCACTGCTGCGTGTGTGGGTTCAAATCCTGACACCCTCACTCACTAGCTGTGTGGCCTCAGGCAAGTTACTTGAGCCCTCAGGGATTCCTTAGGGTACAGATGCGCTCATAATCCCTGCTGTGAGGACCAAAGACATGATCTATAAAAGCACCCAACCTTGAGTTCCACACACGCCCTCTTCCCTCATTCACACAGTAAGTGGGTGTCAGGCCTGGCACAGGTACTCAGAAAGTCGATAAATGAGTTCAAGAATAAAAAGAAAGTGGCAGCAAATCGTCATTTTCATGTGGTGATATGGTTCTTAACCCGATGCCCATTTTATAAACTGAGGCAGGAAAAAAGAGCATCCAGTCGAAGGTCCTTCAGGCACATCCACACCAGCTCTGTGCCCACCGCATGCCCGAGGCCACAGGTGGCCGCAGGCTTGGCGGTGCTACCGGGTCCCCACAGGGGAAGCCGCTGGGTCCCTGCGGGGCTCAGGGAAGTGCCCTGCCCACCCACTCATTCATCCACTCACATGTTCATTCATCCTTTCCCCAGCTTTCCTCGGGGTATCACTGACAGACATACTTGTATGTATTTGAAGTGTATAATGGGGGGCGCCTGGGGGGGGCTCCGTCGGCTAAGCACTCGACTCCTGATTTTAGCTCAGGTCGTGATTTCAGGGTCCCGGGATCGAGCCCCGCCTCGGGCTCCTTGCTCAGTGGAGAGTCAGCTTGAGATTCTCTCCCTCTCTCTCTGCCCCGCCCCCTGCACTTCCTCTCTCTCTCTCTCTCTCTCTCTCTGAACCAAAAAAAAAAAAAAAGATCTTTAAAAGAAATATACAATGTGTAGATTTCGCACCCACACTGTGAAATGATCCCCCCATGAGGTTAATGAATGTATCTGTGACTGCACATACTTACATGTTTTTATGCGCTGAGAATGCCTCAGACCCCCTCTTTCAGCAAATTTCAAGCACACAGTAGGGTATTACTAAGTCGGGTCACCAGGCTGTGCTCTGGGTCCCTGGAATTCATTCATCTAGTAGCTGAAGTTATGTGAGAATCCGTTTCTGCGACTGTAATGTGGAGGTGATAATATCCACCTAAAAGGCTGTGGCGACAATTGAAGGGGCTTGGGTACCACGAGCTGAACGCAGCGCTTTGCGGTACCAAGTGAACTGCGCGCTTAAGACCCCACTTCTCTACTCTGCCGTGTCTTCTTCCGTTTGTCTGAGGGGCTTCCCTCCCCTTTCGTGGGGACAGGGGTGATGGAGAGAAATGAAGGATGTGAGAGACATCTGCAGGTCGAATGGGAGATGCTGAGCTAAAGACGAAGCGGGAGCCAAGTGGAAAGCCCGGGTTGTAAAGCACCGCGCCTGGGAACTGTGGGGAGGGGGGTTCCTGGCCTCTCGGGGAGGGTCGCCCGGCCTCCTTCACCTGATGACCGACACCACCAATCTACCCGTGTACAAGCAATGGGGTGGTTCCCAAGCATGCGGGTGCGGCGGGGAGCTGCGGCAACCGAGGTCACTCCGGCATCTTTTTAAACTTGACCTGAGACCAATGGCGGGGGCGGGGAGGGGAAGGGGGGGCTGTGGGAGCCACATGCTGCCGGCGGGCTCTCTGGGAGAACCCGGCCACTCTAGACGTGTGAGCGGGGCTTGGAAGCCGGCGGGGCCTGACTCCGGGGCTTCTAAGTGCCCGCGGGTGCATGGAATCGATTCCAATCCGTGTAGGTGTTGTCGAGGTCTTGGTCCATCCCGCCATTTGTATCAAATAGCGGACCCTACACTCTGAGAGTCTCTAAGCCCCTGAGTCATAAACAGCAGGGAGAAGAAGAGGCTTAGAATTTACTATTCGCGGCTCAGGTTTGGGATCATGAAGTTTCTTGCTGAATGTATGCAGGTCTTCTTGGCCCTGGGCATTAAACAGCCCATGTGTATGTGAGTCGGGGTGTGTGTGCGTGTGTGCGTGTATGTGTGTTGTTATTAATACAGTAACAACATTTCCAAACAGCGCATGTCTCCTAATCAGCATTTTGGATAGAGATCCCAGTTCCGCCAGCAGGAGACAAGTGCTCTCAGCAATCTGGGATAACCACTAGTCCCTCTCATAGCATTTCCCAGGGGACTGGGGTTTCTGCAGCCTCGGAGGCACCAGGGGGATACAAAGCTGCCAGATCCTAGCAGCTTACCTTTAATGCCTTCTCTGACCATTTCTCTAGGCACAGGTGGAGGTAGAGATGCATGTAAATCTCTCCTCCTCCAGATCCTCTGTCAGCTCTGAACTCAGGCTTCTCATCCCCCCAGGAGGGGCTCACTTCAGTCTCGGCGTCCTGGAGCTGGGTGAGGAGGAGGGGAGGTAGGAGGATGGAAAATAGTCGCTCTGTCAACAGATTCTCTTTTTAACTTTTGCTCACCTACACCCATCGGGGGTGGTGACTCATGGCCACAATCTCAGCCTGTCTCTCCCCCCTCCCCCCTCCGAAGAGCAGCTTGGGCTCCGTGGGGCAGGGAACGGTTCCTCTTCCACCTTCTGAGAGCGACCTCACCCCTGGGGCGGTGTCGGATGGGGGAGCCCTTCTGCGCACCCTGGGAGGGCTTGCTCATCTCCCCGCCAGCCTCACCTCTGCTTCCACACCCGCTCTGGGATTTCTGCTTCTCTTTCCGAAGGAGGCTGGCGAGATTCTGGTACTGATCCTGCCCTGATGGGGATGCCGATCCCGATCCCAGTCCCGATATTACCAGCTGTGACCACGACAGCAACACAATTACCAGTGTTGAGTATTCTTGCTCTGAAACCCTGCCAAGCATCTTTTGTACTTCGTCTTGTTTCAGGTAACCCACCACGTGCAGGGTTACCTTTACTTTTTTGGTAAAGGGTAAATATTTGTGGCTTGGCCGGCCGCGTGGTCTCTATGGCAACTAGCCGTCCCTGGTGGTGTGGGGCAAAGAAGGCACAAATCCAACAAACGGGCGTGGCTATGTGCCACGTGGACTCGGTTTACAAACCCAGGGTGGGCTGGATTCGGCCAGGAGGGCAGCCTCAGTTGGACTCGCATCTGGGCTCTGGCACTTTTTGTCTCCATAGCCTCAGGTCAATTACAGACCATCGCTGTGGTCTGGTCCTTGGGATGCTTCGTGGCTGGGCTACAGATGCGCAGATAGCGCGTGAAACGTTCCTTCTGGGTGTGTCTGTGAGCGTGTCTCAGGGACAGGTTTGAATTGGGAGACGGGGCAGAGCAGATGAGCCTCCCCAGCCTGGACGGTCACCGTCCAGTCTCCTGAAGACCTGAAGAGAACGCAAAGGCAGAGGAAGGATAAATGCACTCCCTCTGCTTGAGTGGAGACCTCCACGTTCTCCTGCCCTCAGACGTGAGTGCTCCTCCCTCTCCAGCGTTCCAGCTCGGACTGGGCTTTACACTGTCGGCCCCCACCCCCACCCCCCTACCCCCGGTCCTCTGGCCTTCAGACTCCAGCTGAATCACATCACCTTCTTTCTTGGGTCTCTAGCCTGCAGAGGGCAGAGCATGAGACTGGTCAGCTGTAATCATCTGAGCCAAATCCCGTAATAACTTTCTCCTTGTCTGTCTGTCTATCTCAATCCTGCTGGTTCTGTTTCGGACAATCTTGACTAAGCCAGTCCTCCAATATCCATCCTCTCCCTTTCCACAGCAGCTGAGTTTTCAGCCAGGAAGGTGATATTCCAGAATAGAGCCCCATTTCCCGGCTCTCTAGTAGCAGCTGTGACCTTGTGGCTACATTCGGGTCAACGCGATCGAAGCGAAAATGTCATGTGTTAGTTTCTGGGAAGTCTTCCTCCAGAGACAGCCCCTCTCTCTAATTTTTAAAAATTCCTTCCATCAGGGGACGCCTGGGTGGCTCAGTCAGTGAAGTGCCTGCCTTTGGCTGAGGTCATGATCCCGGGATTCTGGGATAGGGCTCCCTGCTCAGTGGGGAGTCTGTTTCTCCCTTTCCCTCAGCTGCTCCCCCTGCTTGTGCTCTCTTTCTCTCACTCTCTCTCTCAAGTAAATAAACAAAACCTTGAAAGAAATTCCCTTCTGTCGTTCTGCCTGGGTCATGGTGCTACCAGTGTGGACCCTGAAGGTGAGGCCACCATGCAGAGACAACAGTGTGGTGAGCTACAAGGACCTCCTGGAGCGGAGCCCCCATGCATGTCCTGGTCCCCTGACCACTGTGCTGTGACATGAGAAACACCATTGTCATCCTTCACCTGGGTTTCTGTCACTCATAGCTGATCCTAAATTAACTAATGCACTCTTTGAGCCTCGGTATCTTGTATGTAAATAGTAATAATAATACCCCCCCACCTCCCATTCCCCCAACCCCCGCCATGAGGATTTTATGTCAGCGCATGTAAAATGCTTAGAAAAGTGCTTGGTATGTATGTAGTAGGTGCTCAATAACTATTAGCTGCCATTTAACCCTCATAGGACTCCGCGATGCGGCTCACATGATCCACATATTCCAGATAGGTGACTGAGGTTCAGAGAGATTAAGTATTAGAATTATATTCAACTGCTTTAAAAATATACAATTAGTGGTTTAAACAAGATGGAGGTTTATTTTTCCCTTGTGTAAAAAAGTCTAGGGCTTGTGTGGGAAGTCTCAAAGTTCTCTGTGTCGTCTGATTCTAGTCTTTTCGGTATAACGCTGCTCCTCATGTTTCAAAGTGGCTGCCAAAGCTCCCCTTGTTGCATCCACTTTCCAAGAGGAGGATCGGGGAAGGCACCCAGAAAGAAGCACCTGCTTATCTTAAAAGAGTTGACAGAAGTCACACTCCACATTGCCTAGCTTTCATTAGCCACCCTGTAGTTATATGGCACGTTTAGAGGCACGTTTAGAGGCACGTTTAGAGGCACATTTAGAGGCACATTTAGAGGCAAGGCGGTTTGAGCACCTATCCTCTTTCAGACACTCCACTGCATAGAATGGTAGACTCGGGATTTGACTCCAAGACTCACTAATTCCCAAGCCCGTGCTCTAACCCATAGGTTCCCAGTGCTTCTCACCTTTCTTCGTCCTGTAAGCTTGTTGTGGAAAGAACATGCACGGGCTGCTAGTCAAATCCAAGTGTTGTCACTAATCTGCTCTGGGACTGGGGACAGGTCCCTTGAGTTCCCTGTGCCTCCTCGAAAGGCAGAGATTGCACACACTTCCTTCTGGGCTGTTGTAGGATTTCATGAGGTGGTAAATGTCAAGAGCCAAGAAATAGGGGACTGCTCTCTCCCTGCTCCTTTCTGAGTACCCAGGATGGGCCTGGTTTCCACTGGTCCCCAGAGATGAATAATGGACAACTAACGTGGAGTAGTAAGGGACACACAAATAGGAGTCCTTATTTGGACATTACTACCTACCTTTGGCTTTCTCGCCTCTTCCTCTCTCCACATGGGCAATATGCCCATCTCGCTTCCCCCAAGAGCTGACCTTGTACCCCTTTCTGGGCTAGGTTCCAAGGCACAGAGATGGGCCAGTTGTGGTCGTGGGGGGAGGTGGGCAGGGGTGCGGCTGAGTGAGGAGCCCCCTGGAAGCCCCTGCTGGCTCTCTGTGCACACTGGGGTGGGGTGGGCAGCACCTGAGCTGAGCCAACGGTCCAGAGTCATGGAGGAGCACCCCCAGGGAGCAGGACTGGGGTTTCATCGAGGACTGGGGGTGTGTACCCAGCTGCATTTCAGAATGGCTATGGACCAGGGACCCCTATGTATTTCTGATTTCCTCAAAGCTTTATTTTCCCATCCCTCTTGATTGGGAGTGTCATTGCATCCTCCACCTGCCCAACCGTTGTCCGCTGGGAGTGGGAATATGAAGGAAGACACCATTGTTTCTCTCATTTTGGGGCCTCCAGATTGCAAGGAACATTACTTGAGTAGCAACACCAAAGGAGCCTTGTCAATCTGCTTGGGCTACTGAAACAAGATACCACAGACTGGGGGACTTATAAACACCCAAAAGGTACTGCCCACAGGCCTGGAGGCTGGGAAGTCCAAGATCAACGCAGCAGCAGGGTTACATTCTGGGGGAGGTTCTCTCCTTGGTTCATGGCTGATAACTTCTCGCTTGTCTTCACACAGCAGAAGGGGTGACTGATCTGTCTGGGGCTTCTTTTATGAAGGTACTAGTCCCATTCATGAGGGTTCTACTTTCATGACTTAGGCACCTCCCAAAGGCCCTACCTCCACATATTATCATCTTTGAGGGTTAAGATTTCAACACCTGAATTTTGGAGGGACACAAACATTCAGACCATAGTGAGCCTCCTCTGCACCTGGATCTGATATATATGGTGGGGTCCTAGACCCTGAGTCTGAACACAATCTCATAACGGATGAAAATTCATCTTGGCAGGGGATGCATACATTTTGCTTGTGAAAGGGACATGGAGTGTGACTGCAGACTGAATGGTGACAGCTTTCCTCCAAAGACGGTCACCATTACTTCTCTTTCCCCCTGTGTGCTCACACTATTTTCCCATCGGTAAGCACAGGCTATTCTTCTAACTCTTTGAGTCCCACTTGTGCTTTGACCAATTGATTCAGCAGAGTTTGGATCCAGGGCTTGCTCCTAAGAAGCCTACACTTGCTTCTGGGCGCCCTGGAAAGCTGGCTCCTGATATACTCCTTTTGGGAACCCAGCCCTTGTGCTATGAGCTGGCCCCGAAGCCATCGAATGGCCATATGGAGGATTCTACAAGTGTGCCATCTTGGACACCTCACCTGATTCAGCCTGTAGAGGTAACCGCAGCCCAGCTACCATCTGACTCAAACTGTGTGAGAGAGCCCAAGTGACCGTGTCTCAGCTAAGTTCTCTTGCCATTTGGGTTCTTGGTAGTTTGGGCCAATTGGGAGGTCCTGGGGGGAGACTGGAAGGTAGGAGGAGGGGAGGAGCCAGAATCTTTTCTTCCTTTTTCTTTGGGCTTTGGGTGGCATCTCCTCCAATGGCAGCATCTCCTTGCGTCTCCCTCTAGTCAGACAGACCCTCCCTCTGTGGTTCTCAATGCCAGTAGGCAGCTCTCACTGCATTCTAGCTCCTACCAGCCTGCCCTGGCCTCTTGCATCTGGGGCACACCTGATAGTCTTTTGGCCTCAAGTGCAGTAGCAGCTCCCTGCTATCCCTACACCATCCCCTGTTCAGGCTCCTCAGCATTTCTACCACCTGTGTAGCCAATTCCCATACTTGAATTCCTTCTCTTTGAAGCACCTACAGCGGTCTCTGTTTCCCTAAGTGGACCTTGAGGGATACACAGCATGAAGGACGGTGACGTGTTCCAGCCTTGCAGGTTGGGGAGGCTTCCCCAGGGAGGGTTGAGCTGAGGTCAGATGAGTGAGGAGGACTTCTGGGCATCAGAGATAAGCAAGGACAAGCAGTCAGAGGGGAAGGCGAGGACTGATGAGAGTGCTAGGGACCCGGACAGTGTGCCGTGCCACAAAGACAATGAGCAGGGGTGGGAGTGGCATGAGACAAGCCTGGAGATGTTGGCAGGGCCAAATGAGGGGTTCTCCACCCTCACTGAGTGTTCGAACCGCCCCACGCTAGTGGGGTCAGAACCTCTTGGGACAGGGCCCGCAGGAGTCTTACCTGCAGTATTGACCTGAAAGTGAAGATCCCTAATGAGAGGCAAACCAGCGTTTATTTGGGATCAAAGAATTGCAATCAAGAGGGCACAAATTCAGGTAGAAACGCAACTAGTGTCTGGCCTGCAGGGGTGGAAGCTCGGGGTGTTGGTGGGAAAGTGGAAGGGGTACACTTACATGCCTGGGACGAAAAGGGAAAAGAGGTCAATTAGTCCTAAGAAGCTGAGCTGCTTTGGTTTCACGTGGACCGTCGTTCTGTCAGTGGCACACGGACCATTCCTCGTACGCCCGAGTTCATGATTCTGTCCTCAGAAAGTTCACGGCAACAGTTTTATGGTTGAGGTGCCATTCGTCCTGTTGGCTTATGAACAGCTGCTCGTTAAACAGTTGCCACTTCTGGCCCCGTCCAAAGGTCTTCTTTTGCCAGTCCAAGAGTTCCTGAGCCCTCATTGGTTTTAGAAAGGGAGATGGAGCTTTCCTCCGAAAATGGAGTCCCTCATGTCCAGAAGTTTCATGCGGTTCCATAGCAGTGAGAGCTGAGGACCGTAATGCCCCCGATTTCGAATCCGAGAGACCACAGAGGAGCCGATACCGATGCAAACGCACAAGGGTTTATTTGCAAGCTCGAGCTTGGGCCCAAGTATATCTGACATAGCGGGGTCGGGACTTGGACCCCTAGGTTAAAGCGTGTAACAGTTTTATAGGGTCCAGTGGCCACACAGAAAGTTGCATAGTCATGTCGGTCCACACGCAGGTGGCCAATTAAATTACAGTTTACCCTATAGTAACCATTTGAACTAGCCTATTACTCTGGTCTGAATTGGCGCGCAAGTTTGGCAGGTAGGGTAACTGTTTGAACTAGCCTATTACTCCAGTCGCAAGTTTGGCAGGCAAGAGGCGGGGTTTACATCTTGTGGTGGTTAGGGGTTCCACATTCCTATCTGATAACTCAAACTGGCTCAAGGATCGGCTAGGCAATGTTCTGACATTCTGTGACTTCCTCAGGAGCAGGTTGTGTAGGGGTGATAGACAAGATGACAGGTGTAGCACAAAATGCAGCTAGCCTTGTTCTGCTCTCTCAAGGACCAATGGGTCAGACCACGCAGGTCTGGTCTCTATCCTGGCCAGTGGGAAGACAGAGGGCGGCGGGCTCCTTGCTGCTGAGTGAGGGGGTAGAGGGACCCAGTGTGGGGCAGGAAGACCATGGAGGAGGCCATCTTGGCAGATGGGGGAGAACCGCCATGCCTCTGGCCTATTGAGGGTTGAAATGGACCAGAGTAGGTGGTTCTGGGCTAGGTTTTCTGGAGCACCCTCACAGTGTTCCTCAAGTCCCTCCATCTCGCTCCGTATTCCCTTGGTCCCCACTGTTTCCCTGCAGCCGGTTCTGTACTCATGTCCACCTGCCCAATAGCTTCCTGCCTCTGAGCCCACCCCTCTTCCTCCGGGTCAGATGGATCAGGCATCCCAAAGCCCTGCAGGGAGCCAAGCTGGGCAGAACCTGGGAGCCCACCTCCTTAAGGACCCTGGAATGTGAAAATTGCTTGAATTTTGATTGTATTTGACAGCTTCAATCGGAATGTGAGGTAGATGAGTTAGGACCTCTAGTCAGAGAACTTCTGAGTTTAAAGCCCCTGCAGGTGATCCCTTCCAAACCTTGAATTTCAGAATCAGAGGAGATGCTGAGCTCTGAGAGTTCAAAGTGGGCCCCAGCTCAGGACTTTCCTTCACATCTTGCTGTCCTCGAGATTTTACCATGAATAGGCAGATGAATGCAATGCTCTGCCTGAAATTCATTCCAGAACTCTGGAGAGCTCACCTTCACTCCCAGGGCCAGAATTATTATAAGAGTGTCCCAAGGATAATCTTTTTGTAAATTTAAACCAATGCATTTTCACTTCCTTCTTTCAGACAGTTTCCTGGGAGCTGCTCGCTCCAGGGGAGCCAGGAGGCTTATTGCTGCCAGGCAGGAGAGGCTTTGCAATCCGGTTTTGAAAGCTCTGAGGAGACAGGATGTGCAAGGATTCCTCTATCTCCTTCATTTTAGCATATCAAGGGCAAAGCCGGGAGAGCGTCCAGGTCCCCAGTGGTCAGTATGGGAGGGGCCAGGCCCGCAGGCAGAATGCAGTCAGGGAGCAAGGATGGGTAGAAGAAGTAGGACAAAGAAGGCAGCCGGCCCTGGAGGACTGTGGGATAGAAGGAAGGAGGTGTGAGTGGGTTGAGGGCAAAGGGGTCAGAAGCCGCTTTACTGATTGTAATTTCTGGGCCCAAAGCTGGCAGAAGGGGAAGGCTGTTGGATCCAGGAAGAGGTCGATCGGAAAGAAGAAGCTGATCAGTTTTATCACCCTGTTCCCTGAGTGCCCACATTCAGAAAGGGGCCAAGAGGGTCAGCTAAGGGGCACCCCGAGTTTTAGCTCTCTCCTGAGTGGCACTACTAGAGGCCTGTCCTGGACAAGGCGAGGTGACACTCAGGAGTGACACAGGTCAGTGGGCTGGCTGGTGGAGGGCAGCCATGGGCAATGCAGAACAACCCTGACCTTGAACAAACCCTGGCCTCCAGAAGCTTTGATGTTAGAGACCTTGGAGATCCACACATGAATGCCAGGGGCACCTCCAAGGGCTCAGGACAGATTGGGGCCTCTACCCCCCGTCTCAGTCCACTCAGGCTGCTAGAACAGAATATCAGGGGGCTTATAAACCACACAATTTGATTCTCACAAATCAAGGTACCAGCAGGTTGGGTATTCAGAGAGAGCCAACTTCCGGTTCAAGGTCTGCTCTCCTCCCGCGGTGTCCTCACATGGCAAAAGGGGCCAGGGATCTCTCTGAGCTCCCTTCCATAAGGGCACTAGTCCCGTTCTTGACAGCTGCACCCTCATGACCTGGTCACCTCCCCTAAAGACCACACCTCCAAAACCCATCACATTGGAGATTAAGTTTTAGCATATGAATTTGAGAGGACACAAGAGTTCAGTCTCTAGCCCCCCAATACTTCTGGGGGTGTGCTCCTCTCCCCCACTCACCAGACATCACCTTGGGGAGCCTCCAGGGGCAGAAAGGGGCCAGGCAAGAGAGCAGGTACCTAGGAAAGACTGGGACACTGGTTGAAGGCTCAGATCCATGAAAACTCTAAATAATATCTGAATAATATTTTGGCCGGATAACCAGGGGGTAGGGAGAGAGCTCAGGAGAAAAATTCAGGTCATTCCACATTAAATAAGCAAAGCACATTTCCCCCCCCTGCACAGCCTGATCATAATACAAATTACATTTGTGACCCTCATTTGACAGCCATTGAAGGGAAGCTAATTCACCCCAAAATATGCCTCCTTGGCTTAAGGTTTTTTTTTTGAGCGGATTATTTTTGAGAACAGCAGACATAGAGGAAGTTCTGGAAGCAGTGTAGAAATTGCCTTTTTGTAAGGGACATTTGCATCTCTAAAAGAAATCTGAAAGCTCCCTTCATAGGTGTCTCCCTTTCTGTACCAAGAAGAGAAGGACAACTCTAAATTATGAAAAATTTATCAGTAAAAAAGGGATGAGCCTGAATTGGCCCCAAAACCTCACCCATGTTTACCAGGCTTTTGCTTTACCTCCTATACCTGTCCCCCATCCCCACCCAGCCCCCTCATATCTGTCTTTTGCCTTTAGCTGAAGATGGCATTTAAGATGGTGGCCTGGGCCAACTAATACCCAGGGAATTAGTTTCCCTGGGTATCTCCCACAGATACGTGAGGCATACCTGTTAATGAACTTCTATTTGTTCTTCTCTTGTTAATCTGTCTTTATATTCCAAAGGGTTTCAGCTAAGAACACAGAAAGGTAGGGGGGAAATTGTTTCTCTTCCCCTACACTACCATTTATTGAGATCTATTTTTCACAGTACTCTGTGAAATATTAATTTTAATATTAAATTATTAATATTAATTTGGAAGTTAATGCAGCACCTGACAGAAGCACTGGCTTAAATGTCACTGTTACTGACATTATCATGATCATTACGATGATGCTTTAATTGTCCTGACAGCTTTGCACAGTGGATATTGACGAGGGAAATTATGCTCCAATTGACTTACCCAAGGTCATGCATTTTAACCAAGCTCAGGGTTAAAAACATTTATTTATCTTATTTTTTTCAATTCAAAGATATATCATTATTTTATGTACCACTAAGAAAGGAAAACAGCTGACAATTGAACTGTGACACAGGACTTCTGTAGCATTTAGAAATTTTTGGTAAACTTACCATAAAAGCTCTTTGAAACTTCTTTTAGATTTTAAACTGTTTAGATTTTGGCCTTTTGTTACTCATGCATACATAGAGAAGAAAATATACATGAAATAAATTGGTTAAGTATTTCTAAAATGTCTTCACGTTCAGACTCTAAATCCTTTAAATCACTTTTCATTTCAGAGTTATGGATCACCTCTGTGCAAAGTGTGTTTTGCACTTTGTGTGATGCAACATTCTCTTTTTTATGAAACTTTATATTTTGGAGTAATTTCAAAATTACAGAAAAGTTGTCAGAATAATACAAAGAGTTCCTTTATGTGCTTTGCCCAGATCCCCAAATGTTTACATTTTATCAAATTCTATTTACCATCACCTACAAGTGTGCACGTGTGTGTGCGTGTGTGTGTGTACGTCTTTCTATGTACAGATGGTCCCCGAATTACGTTGGTTCATCTTAACAATTTTTCAACTTTATGATGGTGCACATTCAGTGGGAACCACACTTCAAATTTTGAGTTTTGATATTTTGCCAGGCTGGGGATATGTGGTATAATCCTCTCTCATGATGCCGGGCGAGGGCAGCAAGGCACAGCCCCCTGTCTCAGGGTCCTGTAATCACGGGGTCAACAACCCACTCCACTAACAACCTCTCCACACCCATACATCTGTTCTTTTTTTCACTTTCAGTATAGTGTTCAATTCATTACATGAGAGATTCAACACTTCATTACAAAATAGGCTTTGCATTAGATGATTTTGCCCAACTACAGGCTAGTGTAAGTGTTCTGAGCATGTGTAAGGTAGGCTAGGCTAGGCTGGGATGTTCAGTAGGCGTAGGTGTATTAAATGCATTTTTGACTTATTGGTATTTTCAACTTACAATGAGTTTCTTGGGAGGTAACAGCATTGTCAGTTGAGGAAGATCTGTACATAATTTTTTTCTGAATCAGTTGAGATTAAGTTGCAGATATGGTACCCCTTTACCTTGAAATACTTCAGCACATCTTCCCTCCCAAAGAGAGGATATTTTCTAATTTAATCACAGAACAATGATTACAACAATGAATAAAGGAAATTAACATTGATATAATTCTATTACCTAACTTGTAGACCTTACTCACATGTCTCCATCTTATCATAAAGTCTTTCATTACAAAAGAAAACATATACATAAAATAAAATATTTATTTAAAAAATATGTATTTTTTGGTCCAGGATCCAATTCAGAACCATGCACTACACTGAGCTGCTGTGCCTCTTTGGACTTGTAATCTGGAATATTCCTCAGACTTCCTGTGCCTTCCACCATCTTGATATTTTTGAAGAGTACAGACTAGTCATTTTGTATAATGTCCCTCAATTCACATTTGTCTGGATTTCTTCATGATTAGATTCAGATTATGCGTTTTTGGTGTGGATACCACAGAAGTGATGGTATGTTTGTCTCAGTACATTGTATCAAGAGATACACGATGTCCATTTGTCCCACCTGGGGTAATGCTAACTTTGATCAAATGTCAAGGTGATGTCTGCTGTCAAGCAATTATTTTCCCCTCTGTAATTAATAAACATCTTGTGGGCAGATACTTGGAGACTGTAGAAATACCCTGCTTTTCCTCAAACGTTCATGCCTTAGTTTTATCTTTCATTGATGAGCCTTCCCTGAGTCCACTGTGACTGTGATGGTTGGTAAATGGTGAGATGCGCCATATTGGTTTCTTAAGATGCTGTAGTAAACTACCACAAACTTAGTGGCCTAAACAAAATGAATTTGTTACCCTATAGCACTGGAGGTCAGAAGTCTGAAAGCAGTCTCACTGGGCTAGCAACAAGGTGTCAGTTGAGCTGTGTTCCTTCAGGCATCTCTAAGGAGGACCTTGCTTTTTCCCATTCTAGAGACCTGCCATATTCCTTGACTCATGACCACAACACCCTGACCCCTATTTCTGTGGTCGTAGCTGCTTCTCTCATTCTGACCTTCCTGCCTCCCTTTCATACTTACAGACCCTTGTGATTACACTGGGCTCACCCAGACCATCCAAATAATCTTCCTATCTCAAGATCCTTAGCTTAATCATAACTGCAAAGTTCTTTTTGCCATGAAAGGTAACATATTCTCAGGTTTCAGAGAGTCACATGTGGACATCTTTGGTGGTGGTGGTGGGGCATTATTCTGTCTACCATATGTCACAATTTCTTAAGAGTGCTCCACTGTTGTTTAAGGGATTTGCTTTTGAACCGCTCACCCATATTCCATAAACTTTGACCTGCACAAGCAGGAGTGGCAAATGCCACTGGCCACAGGGATTGTGAGATGCATCCTGATCTCACTGATACTAAAATGTAAAGATAATGCCTGGCCCATGGGCTGGGGATGCTGCGAGTCAAGCTCCCGTTGATATCTTGAAAGCTGTGGTTTGTTAAACCTTCAGCAATGTGTCTGAACACCTTCTCCATGCCGGCAATTGTCCCGTCTGTTGGGTGTGCAGAGATGAGACACACGGCCCTTGCCTTGGGGGTCAAGGGGAATCCATCTGCCCTCCCCTCGGAGACACAAAGATAAAAGTCAAATTAGAAGTGATTTGGCAAAGAGGATTGGCCTGGGGAAGAATGATTTGAACGTCACATTTCCTTATTGAGCTGGGGTGGGGGTGCTCAACTGGGAGGGGCTCTGCAAATCTCTGGACGGGTGAGCAGAGTCAGGGGAGGCCCAGATAGGCCAGTGTTCAAATGCAAATTTAAACAGCAGAGCCGCAAGCTTAGCTACTGAATCTTGCTTGGTAGAGGAGATTCTTGGAAATATAAAGTGATCTCTGTGGTTCTTTCCAACCCCCAGAATCGTCTGTGATTCTCTAAATCGCTAAAAGCAGTTCAAATTAATTACTAATAAGTAACAGTAATACTCCTACTATACTAACCCCTCATCAAGCAGTCCGCTGACCGTAGCCATCTCTGCTAACCCCGGGCATCTCCTGGACTGTGGGTTTTGCGTCTCGGTGTGCCTGTGCGCTTATATGCCAAGTTCCACTTACCAGTTGTTTGTCAAGTCCTGCTTTGTGCTTGGCAGGGTGACTGGGGGTTGGGGGCAGGACAGAGTCTCAGGGTCAGTAAATACTTCTCCCTTCTTAGCCTTGGGGGCCCGACGGGCCCTAGTCTTTGTCCTGCCTCTACCACATTCTGTATGAAGGCCTGGGGACCCCAAATCACGGGCTGCTTCCCCTCTTCTTAAAGGAGTTTTATAATCGGTTCCTAGCCCAAGGGAGGGGGAGAGGAAAACTAAGGTGCAGACATATATAGTCACTGCCCTAGGTTTCCAGTGTGCACTTGGGATATCAGGGTAAGAAAACAAAATCGGTCCTGCCTTTGCTGAGCTCAGAGCGGGAGGTCAGAGAGTGAGGTCAGAAAGACAACAAAGCGAAGGGAGGACCTGGTGCGCCGTTGGGGTCCACGAGCTGGCAGGTCTGAATGAAGACTCAGGGCTAAGTGCATAGCAGGGCACCCGGCCAGGGCAGAGGGAACCAGGAGCCTTTGTCTCCGACCCGAGGTTCATCAGCTGAGGCTGCACCTGTGTGATTTTTGATGGAAGCCCGCTTTCGAGATTGACCTCTCAGCCCGGAGCAAGGAGGTCACGGTGCTGATCAGCCACTCACAGGGGTCGGGACCACCTTGTGCAAATGGTGGTTTGGAAAACCTAGTGAATGAGCTCTGGACACCTCCCCGACTGTGGAGGGCGTCAGGCTTTCTCTGGGAGGGCGTGGAGTCGGGGGGCTCTCACCCCATGACCAGTGTCATCGGGATTGGAGCCCAGCGCGGCCAACATTCTTCCCCCTGAAGGGACGCCGGCTGCAGGCATTTAAAATCTGTGGGTGCAGAAAGAGCCGGCTGGTCTCCCAAGACATCTAACGGGATGAATTGAACCCCCAACGAACCTAGTCGGCTAATGAGAGTTGTAAATTGCCTCTGAGAAGCCAGTTCCAGTTCCAGAATAGGATCCCGGACACCAACCCCAAACCAGATAAACCCACGGGCAGCCTAAGGCGGTCTGATCCGCCCCCGCAGGCCCCTGTGCAAACATGGATGGAGCGCCCTCTATGGGCAGAGTGGGGTGCGGGGGCCCACAAAGGATGCTGGGTAAGACATTTTTTCTTTCTTTTGTAAAAAAAAATTTATTTATTTATTTGACAGAAAGAGACAGCGAGAGGGGAACACAAGCGGGGGGAGTGGGAGAGGGAGAGGATGGCTTTCCACTGAGCAGGGAGCCCGATGCGGGGACCAGTCCCAGGCCCCTGAGATCATGACCTGAGCCAAAGGCAGACGATTAACAACTGAGCCACCCGCCCCGAGAGTCTGTTCCTTGGTTTGTCTCTGTATCTCTCTTTTTTCCCCTTTACTCATTTGTTTTGCTTCTTAAATCCCACATATGAATGAAATCATATGGTATCTGTCTCTGGCTTATTTCACTTAGCATTACTCCCTCTAAGTTCATCCATGTTGTTGCAAATGGCAAGTTTTGCTCTTTTTTGTAGCTGAGTAATATTCCATTGTATACATATGTACTACTTCTCTACCATTCACCTATTGGTGGACATTTGGGCTGATTCCATAGTTTGGTTATTGTAGATAATGCTGCAGTAAACAGGGGTAAACGTGTGCCTTTGAATTCTGGTTTTTGTATTTTTGGGGGGTCAATACCCAGTAGTGCAATTGCTGGGTTGTAGAGTAGCTCTATTTGTAACTTTCTGAGGAACCTCCATACGTTTTCCAGAGTGGCTGCACCAGCTTGCATTCCCACCAACAGTGCATGAAGGTTCCTTTTTCTCCACATCCTCACCAGTATTTGTTTCTTGTGTGTTGATTTTAGCCATTCTGACAGGTGTGAGGGGATAGCTCACTGTGATTTTAATTTGTATTTCCCTGATGATGAGTGACGTTGAGCATCTTCCCTTGCGTCTGTTGGCCATCTGGATGTCTGCTTTGGAGAAACGTCTGTTCGTATCTTCTGTCCATTGTTAATTGGATTTTTTGTTTTTTGGGTGTTGAATTGTATCGGTTCTTTATATATTTTGGATACTAACCCTTAATCAGATATGTCATTTGCAAATATCTTGTCCCTTCCAGTGGGTTACTTTTTAGTTTTGTTGATTGTTTCCTTTGCTGCACAGAAGCTTTTTATTTTGATGGAGTGCTAACAGTTTATTTTTGCTTTTGTTTCCCTTGCCTCAGGAAACGTATCCAGAAAAAGTTGCTATGTCCGATGTCAGAGAAATTACTGCTTATGCTCTCTTCTAGGATTTTTGTGGTTTCAGATCTCACATTTTAGGTCCTTCCTCCATTTTGAGTTTATTTTTGTGTGCGGTGTAGGAAAGTGGTCCAGTTCCATTCTTCTGCACGTGGCTGCCCAGCTCACCCAGCACCACCTGTTGAAGAGACTGCCTTTTTCCCATTGCATATTCTTTCCTGCTTCGTTAAGGATTAACTGATCATACGTGTGGGCTTATTTCTGGGTTTTCTATTCTGTTCCATTGATCCGTGTGTCTATTCTTGTGCCAGCACCATGCTGTTCTGAGGACCACAGCTTTGTCATATAGCGTGAAGTCCGGAATCGTGATACGTCCAGCTTCGGGTTTCTTTTTCAAAATTGCTTTAGTAATCCAGAGTCTTCTGGGGTTCCAGGCCAATTTTAGGATTGCTCGTTCCAGTTCTGGGAAAACTGCTGGGTGTGCAGGCGGGTGGGTGAGGGCAGGGAGTGGCTGGACTGGAGCTGGAGATGGGAGAAGGGGGAGGGGAGGGGGAAGGGCACAGATAGAGGGGAGGGGGGAGGCTGGATGAGGAAGGAGGGTGCCCTCAGGGTCCAGACTGGACCTCTGATGATGGCGCCTGGGGACTGACTGGTGGGCACATTGGAGAGGTCTGTGAGGGAGAAGTATCCGCCAGGGTCGGAGGGAGGGGGACAGGAAGGAGAACTATCCTCCAGGAGAGGAAGGAGGGGACACCATAGGTGGGGGAGGGGGCAGGCTGGACGGGGGTGCAGGATAGATGGGGGTTTCTGGCTTAGCTTTTGGGCAGATGGTCTCCCATCATGCACTGAAGTTGGGAGCTCTGGGGGCTGAGCAGGAGGGCTGGGAGGAGAAAGGCGGTGAGCTGGGTTTGGGACATGCCTGAGGCACTCGTGTGCCCCTCAGGTGACACCGTCTGGCAGGCACGTGGGCATCTAGGGGTCCAGGAGATGTGGGTTTGGCTGACATCGGCACATAGAGGGTACTGGGCCACTGGGTGAGTCACCAGGGAGAGCGTGTGAGAGGCAAGGGGGAGAAGCATCCCAGGACAGAGCTTAGACATTCGAGGGCTTGGGGACCAAGGGGATAGAGTGGATCCTCCTTCCTGGGCATTGGAAGTTTAACAGGGGCAAAGCTTTCAGCAAAAGGAGTAAATCCTACTCAGGGGACCAATGACCAGGTAAACAGGCGAGAGGTGAATGTGATGGGGAGATAGGAACAGGGAAGCCAGCCCTTCGAGTTCCCTTAACGTCGCACCCAAGCGGCTGTAGGTTCAGAAGCCCTAACCGCAGGGCACCCAACATCAATAGGAATTTGATTTAGGCAAAACCTGCCCGAATGGCCTCAATGGACTGCGGAAGGATTCCAGGTCAGGAGCCCCAGAAGACAGCGGAGCATCAGCTTCCTGCTCGTCACTTACCCCCGGCTCCCCTTAGATCAGAGGCACGTGTCCGTTCAGCTCTATCTTGGCCAAGTCCCCCTTCTGGGTCTTTCAGTGACATCATCGCCCACGTGGCACTGCGGAAGATTCGGGAACAGCCAGAGGTGGGCTGAGCCTGCCCGACCAGCCTTTGGGAGCTCGCAGTGGAAGTTTTGTGGATTTTGCAAGCTGGTTATTCAAATAGCCATTATTAAAAGTTAAATTACTTAAGCGTATGATTAAGTACGTTCTTTTAAAAGCAAACTCATATACATTCAAAACTCATTGCTTCCTATTCACTTCATGTGACTATTTCCTGAGCTCTTGAGGGTTGCACAAGGATTGTATCTAGACGTAGAAATATTGCACAAGAGGGTGGAACCTCGCATCTCTTCCCAACTCTGTTTAGGGGGTCACATTGCTGGTCTGAACCCAGTTGCACTGGGCATGTGACACCACGGATGTTGGCAAGCAAACAAATTAGGGTTTTACCCTTCTTCCCGCTGCTTGCCCAGCGCCACAGTTCATAACATTTTGTCGAGAGGAAGAAATGTAGCATATATTCCTAGGCATTCGTGCGTTTTCTATTAAAATGTTCACAAACATTTATTTAAGGTGACTTCTAATCATGACTTATAAAATAATGAAAGACTTAAAGAAATATTAGCATCCCGGCAGCATCCAATATGTTTTCGTGTCTTTGAACATTATTGATCTTTTAAAGCCTTTCTGAGTCTCTCTCTTAGACGAAGTCAACCAACGTCTATCTGTAGCTGGATTTCTAGCTTGATCTATTCCGTGGACCCCAGGGCTGAGACCTCAGTCCCTGCTCTGAATCAACGTTTTACATGCATAATATAAATAGCAATGAATTTTCAAAGAAAGAAATTATACTGAGGTAAAATTATCAAAGTATAAAAATATATGACACAGTTACTAATATGTGCTTCTTTCTTCGTACGTTAAATCACCAGATCTGACAATGGAACCTAATAACAATTATAATTTTGAACTGGAGCTCAGAGGGCATGACATTGAGAGATGTCTAGCAGCAAATGTAATGTGACATGAAATCTGTGATTTCTACCCATGGCAAATTTGGTGATCCCGTCACCACTGTTGGCTGTCTGTATTCTTTTTTAGAACTTTTTTTTTTTTAAAGATTTTTTTTATTTATTTGACAGAGAGAAACACAGCGAGAGAGGGAACACAAGCAGAGGGACTGGTAGCGGGAGAAGCAGGCTTTCTGCAGAGCAGAGAACCCGATGCAGGGCTCGATCCCAGGCCCCTGGGATCTGACCTGGGCCGAAGGCAGACGCTTAAGGACTGAGCCACCCAGGCGCCCCGGCTGTCTGTATTCTTAATTGGAAAAAAAAAAATGCTAAATTCTGATAAGGGATAAGAGACAATCAACATGATTTCCCCCCCCCATCCAAGTTCACAGGCAACTCTGAATTCTGTGCATGGAGCCTCCAGGGTCTAAGGACTCCAGGTTCAAACTTTTGCATCTGAGCCTCGTAGAACCTCAGACGTTTTCCCAAGAGGAGGCGAGATTCTGGGCAGTATGGCATTTTTCCAGATGGTTCCGGTAGGCGGAAGCGTTCACCAGGTTGGTCTCGGAAAACCTTGGTCCCAGCGACAGCTCCCATGATGGCCACAGAGCCACAGAGTCATGTTTCTCTGTAAGGCAACCATAGCTGCTGCTGATCCTGGCCGTGTAGACCCAACTGGTGCTCACGCATAGTTCTGCCCGCTGGCTGTGAGGTGGCCTGGAACCCGCCAAGACTGACAGGACACAAGCCACTTCTAGGATGTGTGGGGGGAAGCCCCCGCTGGCCCCGGCTCTCACTTCCTGGGCCCCAGGAACCCCAAAATGACATGACTGAGAGGAGCTTCATGAGAAGGTTGGTGCTTCCCTCCCCCGGGGACCCTGGAGGACCAGCCAGAGCAGAGTCCTTGCAGCCGGTGATGCAGGGGAGCACCAGTGAGAAAGTCCCTTTGCTAGGGGAGCGGCTGAGGTGTTGGGGGTCTCTCACAGCAGCTGAGACCC
>CM053609.1:114133554-114170641 GCA_028646535.1 Procyon lotor
CATTTCTGGCCGGGTTCCCGATTGATATAAATGGCAGGGAGAGCGAGCACCTTTGAAGAAATCACTGGGCAGCTTCTGTAGAGGGCGGAGCCTTTTTCACAGCAATTCTACCTCCTTCTCCTGCGTTTTCCCATCTGGCCTGGGATCAGGGTGGTCCCAAGAGAAAGGGCATTAGGGTCTTGATAAAGTGATCACATGTGTGGGTTACATCTGTTACCGTATTCCACTGGTTGGAGCAGTTCCCACCCACCTCCAAACAGAGGGGACCCATCACACAGAGGTGTGGATACCAGGAGCCAGGAATCATGGGGACCCCCCCAGAGCCTGTCTGTTGCCAGTAGCAGCCCCCCAGGTTGCTATGAGGATCGGATGAGTGTGTGTAAAGAGCAGTGCCTGGTACACAGTGGGTCTCCAAAAACTGATGTCTGATAGTTATGTTTGCACACTGGTCCCCTCCCCCGAGGCCAATCCATTGGCCTTGACCTTGGAACACTGTTGTAACTAGTACTTACCTCTGACTCTCCTCTGATAGTGATATTCTCAACCTCACTCCCCGATGAGCAGGTACGTGGCTATAGAGGAGCCGGGGGCAGAGTTTGCCAATAGGTACAGAGCACTGGTGCCAAGCGAGACAGTTGACCTATGACGTCTCATTTCTGTCCTCCCACCATTTCCGTGAGCTAGAGATTGTCATCTGCATTTCGTAAACCAAGAAATGGAGGCTTGAGCAGTTTCGTAGCCTGAGCACAGTGGGCAGAAGAGGAAGAGGGTGAACCCACCGGTTCCTGGCCCCAAGGCTCATATGCACCTAGGCAGGCAACACAGGCCAAACCAGGAGTAGAGAGATTCCCCCCTACTGCTGCTGAAATGGCAGCAGGGTCTGCGGTATAGAGGAAGCACACCTCCCCATCAGTAGAGGGACGAGATGTAAATAGAGGCTTCTGTGAGCAACCGGAACAAAATCAGCGGAGAGTGTAGGGGCCCCAAAGGAACAGACTGCTTCACTGACCGCCGTTCTCCTGCCATGTCCCCTCGTCCCTTGGACCTGCCCCAAAGAAAGACCGGGGCTGGCAGGCAAGGAGAACAAAAGTTTGGACCCGTGTCCTGCAGCCGGCCTTTGTGCAGATCATGTCTGAGATATGGCAATGTCTCCTGGCCAGGTTGTCCATCTTTGGGACCTGTAACTTGAAGTATTCACGCTCTGGAGTGGATGTCACCAAAGTCTCAAGACTTGGCGACACGGATCTCTCCAGGATTGCTCCCTGGTCGAGCCTGGTAATGACTATGTAGCGTTGCCTGGTCCCTTTGCTGTCCTTCTTCCGCAGGGGAAACCCTTCACAAGCCCCATCTAAGCCTTGTGTCCCAGCACTGGGACCAGCCAACCTGGGGGGATGATTCTAGACCCTGGATAAAGGAGGCACAGGGCAGAGCTCGGAAGGCTGTAGGAGTCACGGAGATCTCCGTCTGGTCTGCTCAGCTTCTCCCACATACTGAGCCCAAACTGGCCAAGGCAGGCAGGACACCGAGGGCAGATGGCCCGGAAACAGCATGGCACAGAAAGGCTTGTTCCACTGGGAAAGCAGCAGGAGCAGACTTGGAAGAGGGAAAATTCAGGGTGCATTTGGAGACCAGGAAATCATGAGGATTAGCCGGGTCTGAGGACGCAGGCTCGTAAGATGAAGGATAAGAAATATACGTGGGAGGAGGATGTGCATGATCTACTGTTGGGATCTGAAATGCCAGCCCGACCAGCTGGTTTCCACCGAGTTGGTCAGGAGCACTGACGGTGCTGGACAAAGGTAAGGGCATCTCAACAAACTTAGTAAATGTCCGTCCGCACTAATGGTAAGTCAGACAAGCGACACAGTAAATCAGCGACCACTAGGAAAGGCCTGGGGGGGGGCGGTCAGCTAACAACACACACAAGAACATCTAAATTCCGTCTCTGCTTACGTCCATCAGAAAGAAAACAGAGTAAGTTTGCAGGACGATAAAAGAAACTCAACCCAATCATGGAACTGAAGAATGATTAGGACAGCTTTGCGGATTCCCCTGCATTGAAGAGGTCCTCTGCTTTCTTTTAAGGTCATATTCTTTTACTTTCCAGAGTTAGATAGGATTGGTTTTTGTATCTGATATAAGGAAGGGATCCAGATTAATTTTTTCCCATATTGATGTCTGACTAATTTAATATCATCTAATATAAGACTGTTCTTTCTCTCCCTTAGGGTACCGTCACCTCTGACATAACCTTGGGACCAAATATGCACAGGTCTGTCTCTGGACTCCCTTTGCTCTTCCGTTATTCTACTTTTCCATCCTTGTGTCAACAGCACATTGTTAATTACCATAGCTTTAAAATAGGTAATGATATCTTCGAACGTAAGTCCCTTAGCCTTGTTCTTCTAGAGTGCCTTGGCTATTGTGATGCTTAATTTCATGTGTGGACTTAAAGGTGTTTGGAGATGAGATTAATATTTAAATTGGCAAACTTTGAGTAAAGCAGAGTGAGGAGGGAGGGGGAGGTATTGAACAGCTTAATTCCAGAAGGAGAGAACAGAGCCAAGGTTTGGTTCCAATTATAATCAACTGATGTATGTCCAGTCTGCGCTCTCCCTGCAGCGGGATTTCCGATCAGGGGTCTAGTAGGCCTTGCTCTTAGCACAGAGGCTATGGAAGATTCGGTTTTGTCTTGGGGAGGGGGTGTGTCCCTCTGCTCTTTAGCGTCCTGTCCCAAGCTGCGTCTGTTTGTAAAAGACCTTTAGGGATGGGCCAGAAGCCTCGCGTTTGAGGTCCCTCCAGGCTCCACATTTGTCCAGCTGCACACAGAATCAGCAGGTGCTCTGGGAAACGAGCAGCTGCAGGGGGCCGATGGCTGATGCCTGGTGTCAGGGCACTGCTCCCTCTAGTGCCTTCCGCTCTTCTCACCTTGTCTCCATTTTGATGGGGAGGGACTAGGAAGGGAGGGGCTACACCAATTTCATCTTCAACTTGGAAAAATAGGGAGAAGCTCAAGTAAATTCACAGAAAAGGAAATGCCAACAGCCAGCCGCCACGTGAGAACACACTCAGCCTCACGACCGAGAAAATGCAAACTTATGTAATTATGCATTTTAAACATGTGCAGTATGGGCACCCGCCCGCATGCAAAAGCACTCAAGAGTACGGAGCCTTGCCAAGTGGCGCAGTCCACCTCCTTGGCCACACCCTTTCTGCACGAGGAGGGGGCAAAATGGAACCCCCTCTCAGTTGCCACAAAATTAGCTGGGAACTTAGGCCTTCCCAAGCAGACGCTCCCCAGTGGCTTGTCCCTCCAGCCCCTTCTGCAGCCCCTACGTGGGATAGCTTCTCACCTCATAGGCATGCACTTCTCCAGTCTCCTCCTGGATAGACTCTACTCCTGCCTATGGGTGAGCCCTCCCTGCCTATGGCCCCCCTCCCCTGTAGAGTGTCCACCCAGTTGGGTCGGGTCCTTGCTCTAGACCAGAATGCAGGCTTCCGCCAGGTGGGGGTTCTCAGGTGGGCTCTGCCCGGTCCTACAAGCCTGGGGGAGGGGAGGAGCAGTTAGTCTGATGGGCTCCAGCCTGCGAGCCCAGGGTGGGCCTGGCCTCTCTGATCCAAGCTTCCTTATCGGCCAGAACTGTGAGCTGCCAGCTATTTCATTAATAAATCTCTAAAGTTGGCCTTTCTCCCAAGGACAGATGCGTTTCCCGTAGCACAGGACAGTCTAAAGCCAAATCGAAGAAACATTTTCTTCATTAGCGGGGGCCTGTCTTGCCCTTGCGAACTTTGGTCTCTATTTTTGTCAGAGGAGCTCTTGATCTCTTCCCTGCTCCAAGGGAAGGAATATGGGGTGGAGAGCGGCTTGTGGCTTTCTTAGGGTGAAATCTGTTGAGCTCCACCCTTCTTTGTCCCGCCCCATAAAAATGGAGAGAGAGGGAGCCATGGGCGCTGATCCCTCCAGGCACAGTAATATTTTCCATCAGCCAGGGAGTCAGAAAATCAGGGGGACACGGGGTGCAGCCTGGGGCAGGGACTCCTTGCCTCCTCTTCGATCAGAACAAATGGCTCACACCGTCTTGGTCAGACTTCTGTGATGACCTCCTGCTTCCTTGGCCTTGACTCACAGCACGTGGGTTTACAGTGTTGGGATAGTATTTAAGGCTTTCTATCTTGGTCTCCCCCTCGACCCTGGCTCCTTGGCAGAAAGGGAGCTCAGAGTACCTGAAAGCTTGTGGGATTTGCTGTCAAACATCCCTAAATCCCAAGCTCCGTCCGTTCCAGCCTTTCCTACTTGTGTGACCTTGAGCTGATGACTTACCCTCTGTAAGCCTTCTACTCCTCACCTTTAACACGAAGGTGGTAGCTACCTTCTTCGGTTGTTGTGGGGAAGAATAACAACATTCTCAAAGCCTCTGTCTGGCTCGCGAGGTGGCTTCAGTCAATGGTAATTGACCCCGAGGGTAGGTTCCCATTTCTTCTTCATCTCTGTGTTGCAGCGTGCCAGAAACACTAGAAGGCCATGGCAGACATTTGTTGGACTGAAATGTCCTTTAGTCAGATTATTACCTGGTTCAAAACAGCCCCAGGGGCGCCTGGGGGGCTCAGTTGTTAAGCTCAGGTCATGATCCCAGGGTCCTCGGATCCAGCCCCACATTGGGCTCCCTGCTCAGCGGGGAGCCTGCTTCTCCTTCTCCCTCTGCTGCTCCCCCTGCTTGTGCTCTTTCTCTCTTTCTGTCAAATAAATAAATAAAATCTTTTTAAAACAAACAAAACACTGGCCCCAGGCAAATCCAACAGGAACTTGCATTAGAAACATAACTCGGGGACTCTCTTCCTGCAAATGCCTCGATGCAAGTGCACTCAGAGATGAACGTCTTCTCAGTGCAGCAGAGACCCTGGGTACTGCAGAGAGGTTGGAGGGGTCAGGATAGCTAGAGCAGCATGGGGCATGCACGGCCCCCGGGTCCCTGTAATTGCCAGGGTTTACTGAGGGCTGGCTCTGTGACTGGCCTAGTTAGGTGAGCCCGATGGCAAAGTAGGCAGTGTCATCTGATGGGCGGTGGGGCCGCCCTAGCGCACCCAGAGCTCTTCCCAACTGCAGTATAAAGCTTCATCGCGCATGCGTGGGGGCATGCTCCACCAGCATCGCCTCTCTGCAGCCTCTCCTTCTGGCTTTTTGGACTGTGCTTTTAAATGGTTCTTCATTTAATCCATCAGAACGACCCAGAAGGAAGCAATTGGCTGTAAGTGGGTCATCCCCTGAAGCCCGGTGGCAGCCTTCTGATGATGGAGAAATTGGGTCTTTGCAAAGAGCAAGCATCTGGGATGAGGGGTGAGAGCTCCCCATGGGAGCTGTACGGCGTGGGTTTTTCTCCTCATTTTGGACATGAGGACCCGAGGCCGGAAAAGCAACCATCACTTGGCCAAGATCCCAGAGCTGGTTGGCGGAAGAGTTAGAACCTGAAACCTGATTCAGAAGTCCAAAGGGCATGGGGGACACTCCGCAAACTCGCTTCATCCATTGATGGGAACCAGGCTGCTATGAACAAGCTGAGCACCCGCACCCCCCAGGAACTCAGCAAACCTCTCTGATTACATCGCCAAATGCTAATCCCTCCTATAATTAATTCTGCAGGGCACCTGGGCCCCAGCCTCAAGATACAGTGTCCTAACGAAGGGCATCATCTTATTGAAACTTGGGCCCCATAGGCTCCAGCTTGTCTAGAAGATGTTCTGGGGATGGGGTGGAGAGCACATTGCACAAATGTAATGGATGGGAGGCCTGATGTGCAAGGCTGTGGCCATGGTTACGGTTGCTTGGAGATTTCAGGTCCTGGGGATGCTGGCCGATGGGTGGCTTTCAGGAGGGGAGAGGGATTAAGCCATCTCCTCCTCCCCGTTGTTCATACAAACATCATGAGGACCCTCCCACTCTTTAGAATGAACCTCCCCCGCCATGTTTCTGTGTTGGAAAAGAGCAGAGGAGATGGGTTTTAAACCCTCTCTGGACCCAGGTTGTCGGGGTTCAAATCCCAGCCCCATTTACTAGCCACGTGACCTTCAGCAAGTACTTCGTCTGACTAATAGGGATAATGAGAATCCTGATCATCTTGCTACTGCCAACCCCCTTATCCTCGACTAAAAATGTTCTTGAGGGGGCGTCCCCAGGGGCCACCCCCCGAATGGTCAGGGGCGATGGCTTCATTCGGCAGACACCATGCGGCATCTCTGCCCCGCGTCATACCGCCGCCCCTCCTGCCTTCTTGGAACACTGATTGTCCCTCCGGTTCCCACATCTTGGCCCTGGCAAGTCTCACATTTTGACAGAGGGGATTTAAAGTGTTAGGTGGAGATGGAACTGCCATCATTCGTCTCCCAGAAGTTCCTCCGAAACTTCTGACGACAGCGGGTATTTGTCCCTTACCGTTCACCTTTCTCATCGAAGAAATCTGCGTGTTTTGATGGGGGAATCTGGCTAATGCAGGCTTCACCGAACACAGAGTGAAAGAGTCATCCCTCAACAGCTGTTCACCTTTTTCCCCCCACACTGGATTCCTGGGCGACCAGGAGAAGTGTGATTTCCCGTAGGGTTGCCATCATTATCTCATTATGGGGACCTGCTCCAGGAGATGGGCAGGCACAGGGGCAAAGCAGAAGTGAAGAACGACTCCTAAATGTTCACAGTTGTGCAGTGTACAGCCAAGCCCACTGTGCTATGTCCCACTGGGTCTCCTTTCTCAGGACTGAGAGCCATTCATCCCCCACAAGCTCAGCCCAGGCTTGGAGCAGCTCTGAGCCCATGTGTACCCTGATTTAGAAAAGGGAGTGCATGGAGGAGGCCTGGCCCAGCTCCCACGAGGGTTCTGCATCTCCAGGCTCTCTGCCGGCCACAATGGGTCAGAAACGAGGGTCTGAACCCCGGCCCCACCTCCAGTCCCTGCATCCCAGGAGATCTGCCTTAATATTGATAGTGCAGGAAGTATCTTCCAACCCTGATCCTGACCCCCAACATGCATGCACACGCACCCGTTCATCCTTTGCAGAAACTGGGGTCCTGCCTCTGATCCAGGCCTTTGCCTGGAGCCCCACTTCCTAATAACAATCTCCCTGAGGCTGGGTGGATGACAGAGGCTATGAGCGACATCTGTCTCCTGTTTGGAGCTGGCCTGGCACATATCAGGTGCCTGATAAATATCCCAGCTACAATCTGGCTGCCAATGGCCTCCTGTGGGCTGCAAGAGTAGTCATAAAGAGCACGACTTTAGGACGAAGACACTCAGGCTTGAGTTTGTGTTCTGAAACTTTGGGATGGCCAACACGCCCCTCAACCTCTTTCCTCCAATTCGTAAGGATTAGAGCTGACGAATGGAAATGTGAGCCTGGCCGGGGTTGTTCTTCATGGACGGAGGAAGCAATCACTAGGACCTCTGTCTCGTACCAAAAAAGTTGTCTCTGCCCTGAAATATTTGTGGGACCCTTTGGGTTACAAAGCTTGTGAGCTGAAGTACTAAGATCAAAGGTCTCCATTCAGACCCTTCCTACCCTCGGATCTTTCTTCTAGGTGTTTCTGCTCCCTGAGCTTCTTGACTCTTGTGTTCTTTGTAGACTTCACGGTTCGTGAAACACACTTTTCATCATAGTAGCTGGCCTCTAAGCATGGCCAATGTACAAGAGGACTATTTGTTAAATTAAGATGTGAACATTCAGAATTTGTTTGTGTTTTGTATTGTCTTTAAATCCCTTTCCTGGGGCGCCTGGTGGCTCAGTTGGTTAAGCGACTGCCTTCGGCTCGGGCCATGATCTCAGGTTCCTGGGATTGAGCCCCGCATCGGGCTCCCGGCTCAGCGGGGAGCCTGCTTCTCCCTCTGCCACTGCCCCCTCCCCCCTCATGCTCTCTCTTACTACCTCTCTCTCTCAAATAAAGAAAATCTTAAAAAAAAAAAATCCCTTTCCTCTTGTCCCTCTTGCCCTGGGTCCTGTGTTCTTCAGCAGCAGAGGTAACTCGCTCTGCCTTCGGGTGTTGGTGGGGGAGGGCGCCTTTCTCTGCTGATTCTACCTAACCTACTGATGGATCACTGGCCTCTATGGATAATTTCAGAACCTAAAACACAACCCAACACACAAGAGGAGCCGTTGCAATTATTGCTATCAAATCCCCATATGTGTAAATGCACCTGATTAGGTGCCAAATTTACTTCTTGGCTGGCTCTGCCTCCCTTGGCCTTCTGTCTCCTGGCTTTTATTAATTCCTTCCATCAAGACTTATCCGGCCCCTTCTTCGTGCAAGGCATGGTCCTGGGTGCTGCGGGTCTAGCAGAGAACGAGGCTCTAATCTGCGGCCATTCTGGTGCATAGGGACAGCTGGCGTACTTCTGGACGGTGGGGACGTAAAGCATGGTAGTGGGCTAGACAGGCACTAGGTCAGACCCCGTGGTCCAGGCAGACATGGGGAGGGGCACATGTGAGCGGGCGACCCGTGTGGAGGAGGAGCCGGCTGCATGATCTGGGGAAGCGTGCTCCCAGAAGACAGACAGACGGTGTGAAGGTACCAGGAGGGCCAGTGCAAAGAGTTGAGAGTGAGCTCAGCTGAGATTGGAAGGTTGGTGGACGGCTGGTGTGTAGGGCCCTGGAGGCCGAGACTCATTCCAGGAGGTGAGAGATGGAGGAGAGCCGGCTCCATTCACCTGCTGTGTGGGGAAGGGGCCATAAGATGTGAGGGGAGCCCAGAGGTAGGGTGGAGGCAAGTGCAGAAGCCCCAGTGAGAGACACGATGACCTGGACTTGAAGGATGTGTTTTGGAGGTCAAGGTCAGAGGACCAGCTGGCCGACTGAGGTGTGGTGTGAGGGGAAGAGAGGAGGGACAGCTGCCCAAATGCTCACTCTGCCAGCCTTCCTGGCCTCCTCCCAAGCTGGGGGGCAGGGCCCGCCTCCCTGCTCCAGCGCCCCCGCCGCTCTGTCCTCCCAGCGCGGACATTCCTGAGCCCCTGCCCCTCTAACCCCCACTCTCACCTCCCCACCTTCTCTTCTGACCAACCCCAAGAGGGACAGCGGGGTGGGGTGGGGGTGGAGGCTTGGGGCTGGATTCCACAGTGGCAGCTGCTCCCGGCCCAGCGTGAATGTGTGAATGTGCCGGGGATGTAAATCCGTTGTCTCCGTGGAAAACACGGGGCACAATTACTCATGCAGATGAAAACCTTTCATCCTCTCCTTGATAGCTAACACCTCAAGGAGCCTTGACTATGTCAGTCCTCAGCTGCGATAGAAGCTAATATTTTCGATCTGTAGTCTCCGGGATAATATAAGGCAGCGCCTGGTTTAATAATGAGCCTCCAGTTTTTGGCAGGGCCCCGGAATTCCAGTCGCGGGGAGGAGGGAGGCAAAGAAGGGTGAGAGAGTTTCCAGGAAAGAGCATCAGAGCTCTGCAGGGGAAGACTTATTTCAAAGTCGGGGGAAGTCAGACATGGCCCCGACCTGGTCACTGAGATGACACAGGGTGGAGAGGTGGCGGGGCAGAGGGCCGTGGCAGGGGGCGGGCCCCAGAGCCGGGAGCCAGGGCCCGGGGTTCGAAGCCTGTGCCTCTTTACCCCATCTAGTCATTCATTTTTACGGCAAGCACTTAGTGCCCATGTGCAGCGTGCGGGTCCTGGGCCGAGTCCAGTTAGGCACGAGCAGGGATGGGTGAAGGGGGCTGAACTAAGTAAACAGAAAAATTACAACTCAAGGTGATCCATGGTATGGGAAGCCCACACGGATGTGAGTACAGCCCGCAAGAGCCCAGAGGAAATGACGTCTAAGCAGAGGCTTTAGGACAAGGGGGGCAAAGGTTGAGGGGTGGGAATTCCAGGCAGAGGGAACAGCATATGCAAAGGCAGACGGCAGGTTCAGGGAGTCACTCGGAACACCGGGTAGCTGAAACAGGGATTGTAAGGTGTGGTAGGCAGCATCTAAAACGGGGCGCAATGATGTGCACCCCAATACTCACACCCTTGCCAGGTCTCCTCCCCCACTGGGATTCAGCGTTCACTGTGCACCCGTGGCCACGTTGGGGGCTCTTGACTTTCTGCACCTCTGCCTCCATCTTGGAAAATCTGAGAATGGACGGATACCTTCCTTATTCAACATGTGTCCACGCAGTGCCTACTGAGCATCGGTTCCCAGCCGGGGTCCTTCCTGTTGCAAGATCCAAATGAGATGCTGAGTGTGACTACTAATCGTACTGACCCTGTACACATGTTCGGGCAGATTCTGTAGCCATGCAGGGTTATGTAATACTATAATAAGCTTCATATATCAGGGGTTTCTTCTAGACCAGGTCCTGAACTAAATGTTTTATATCCAGTATCTCATTATATTCCCAGCCCAAAGGGAGGTAGTATTGCCCTTAGCATGGGAGGAGGGGAAGTCTCGGGAGGGGACTCTGCACCTGGCAAGCTCTCGGCAAATGCTTGAGATTAGCCCCTGTGGATGCTCCCTTTGCACGCGGGGCTGGGCATGCTGTGGGCGCTTCCGGCTGCTCAGGAGTGACTGGTGGAGGGCCGACAAGTCAGAAGGCCTGTCCCCTACTTCACAGTGGGGTCTCCGCCAAGTCACTCCCTGTCTGGGCGTGGGCGTTAGAGAGAGGACAGATGATAAAAGCTTCGGCGAGTTCTCAGAGTGCTGGTCAAATTTAAGGAGTGGGTATTTGGAGGAGAGGACCGTCGGGACTCAGAGCCAGGCCTGCCATGCTCTAGCTGTGTGACCTCGGGTGAGTCACTCAACCTCTCTGAGCCTCAGCTTGACTCGGTTTTCCAGTCTGCATCACAGGGTTGCTCCGAGGGTAGAGGAGATGGTGCGGGCAGGATGCCAAAGCACGGTGCCAGGCGCCCACTGGGGTGTGATGAATGACGGTTGACGGAGGGGCACACTGGGTGTTGGCCCCGTCTCCCTGCCTTCCCCTGGCCCCCGGCATGGGAAGCAAGGCCCAGGGAGGAACCTGCGGAACTGAATGAAGTCGACCAGCCCCGGGTAACAGCCCATGTGCTTTCGTGACATGAACCCCCGTGCCATTAGGATAAAACCCAAAGGCAAGAGACTGTGCTTTGCCCATGTGAAGGCAGGAAGCCAGTGGTGAGCGGGGAGCCCAGTGGTGAGCAGGGTGCCACTTGGGGCAGAATCTATTCTCTTTTCTTCCAGATTAGAGTCAAGCCACGTGGAGGGAGCTCTGAATCTGGGGAGGTCACGAACTGGGTCTGCAAAGGAGGGGCTGTAGTAGGGAAAAGACCCACCAGGGGTCTGGACCCACCAGACCAGAAGACCCTGGTGACCTCTGGCACCTCACCTCTCTCTCCAGACCTCACCCTCCCCGTGTGTCCATCCAGGACACTGCGGCCCCCGCTTCCTCCTGCGTGTCCCTCTGAGTCCCATCCTGTCAGTGGATATGGACTCAGAGGGGACCTGACTTCAAACTGGCTCTGCCACTTAGAAACCACAGGAAATGGGGTGAATTCCCTGACCTCTGTGGGCCTCAGTCTCCTCCTCTGGGCAATGGGATGATGCCGCTTTCTTGGCATCATTTTTTGTGATGGGGGGATAGAGTGGGACGCTGGTGCCTTAGTAAGCAAATACGCCACATATACATAAGGTATTTTTACCTTTTATATTTTCAATCTAGAGCTGAGTTTAATAGGTCACACCAGCTGGGAGGACCTCTCCCCTGAGTCGGCCCTAAAGGGTGAGTTAATTAGTACCTAAAGCTGAAAAATGGCTCCCAAGATGTCTCTACTATAATCCCTAGAACCCCTGAATATGTTGATTGCATGTGTTAAAAGAGACTTTGTAGGTATAATTACGTGAAGGATCTTGAGATGAGAAGTTATCCCAGATTAGGTGGATGGGGCCAGTGTAACCATAAGGATCCTTCTAGAAGAAAGGTAAGGTAAGGTGGTCAGAGTCAGAGAAGATGGGAAGGAAGGAGGGAGCCACAAGCCAAGGAATGTGGGCACCTCACGAATCTGGAGAAGGCAAGCAAAAAGATTCTGGCCTGAAACCTCCAGAAGGAACTTGCCCTGCCAACACCTTAATTTTAGCCTGATGAGACTCATTTCAGAATTCCGACTTCCAGAACTGTAAGAGAATGAATTTGTTGTTTTAAACCAGGAAGTGGTTGGTAGCTCTTTGCAGCAGCGACCAGAAAGTAAGGCAATCAGTATTCATCCCAGGATGGGTCCCACCAGCTGAGGTGTGGCCCACAGGGGCTGCAAGTTCCAATGAGCGCCCACAGCCCCTCCGCTGGTGGCTCATGTTGGCGTTAGGAGGACAACAGGGAGCGTTAACTAACGATCAGGTGAACAGGGACGATCAGAAATGAGGTGTGGAGACAGGAGCAATTCTCTCGTACAGACTGGGAAGCTAAGAGCCGTGGTGTTGAGTGGGACAGAGAGTTAATGGCAAAGAAGCATCTGTAGTCAAGGTTCTGAACTCCTGGTCCAGTGATTGTCTCCATTGCCCACCGTCCTCCATCCATCGACCCCACACCCAAGACCAGAGGGATGAGTCAGTTCCAGCTTAGAGAGAAGAGAGGGGAGAGAGCAAACACTGTAGTGTAGGGACTCCCTGGTGCTCCCCCCCACCCACCCAGTGAGGCAGGTGCCATCATTGCTCCCATTTGACAAACAAGGAACCAAGGAACAGAGAGGCTAAGTTAACGCATCCAAAGTCACTCAGCCAATATGGTAGACTGCAGTAATGACCTCGATTGGAGACCGCCTGCATTCGCTCTTTCTCTCCTTCTTGGCAAACCCTTTCCAACCCCATTCTGGGCTTTGGCCAAAGTGATGTGATGTAGGCAGAGTACATGGCTCTGTTGGCCCTCTTCCATGACAGGGCTGGCTCCCTCTTGGATTCCCACCATCACCATGGAAACACGCTCCCGCTAACCCATTGGAGGTACATGGGAGGCATTTGAGAGGAGAACCAAATCATCCCGTCCAGCTCACCCTAACCCCAAGGGAGCTGCGGCTGACCCTGGACACAGGAGCAATAAATGGTTGTTATTTGAAGGCACTGCAGCTTAGAGTGGCTTGTTACACAGCAGTAGCTGACTGATACAACCAGCAAGTAGCAGACTGGTGTATTCGGGAAATAGAGTAGCCCCACTTGAGAGGAACTTTTAGCACTGATCGAGAAGAAGCATCAGGAGAGCCAACAGCTTAAGAGAAGGGTGGGTGTGAGGTCTGGTGCTATGGGGCTCACTTTGTTATCCCGAGAGAAGCCAGCCTGAAGACACAGCAGATGTGGGGAGGAGGAAGAACCAGAGGGCTGGTGGAGACCCCATTTTCCCACCTGCCCCCTTCTGGGCTTGCAAGTGGCACAGATATTTCCCACCCCAGCCTGTGACAGCCATCTTACAGATGTGAAGGAAAGGAAAAATGGGTCACAGAACATCAGCTTGGTGCCCTGACTCAGCACACCAACGCCGGCAGCTTCTATGAAGACCCTATTTCAGAGACATCAGCCAGGTTTTCTCTTACCCGCAGCTGAAAGTGCTCCTGGCTGATGCTTGGTGGCCACATGGGCCCCGCAACTGTCCAGTATCTGCAAGATGGGGCCCAACACAATGAGGCTCACATTTGGTCTCCACTCCAGAGGTTGGTGCCTCGCTGGTGCACTTCGAATTTGGTAAAATGCTTCTTTGGTGCTCAGCCCAGATGTGGGACAGACATTCTGATTCCATTTTACTTTTTCTCAACTGGTTTTTTTTAAAAAGCTCTTGGCTTGCTGGGTCTTGTCAATTACCCCGTGTCACCTCCCCAGAATAGCACAACCTAATAAGGACTGGTACAGCTCCAAATTGCTCTCCACTCAAGGCTCATAAAAAGTCCAAAAAGAATGTGGAGGAGATAAATCCGAAGACACAAAGCTTACTGCCGCCCCCCACCTTCTTTGGCTCCACAGACACACCCAGAACCTCCCATTTCTGATTTCAGATGCCTCGCCAGGAAGTGAACAGATGTAGAGTATGAAAACAGGGGGCACGGGGCGCAGGAGGAGCATGGAAGCAGGAACCGGGGTTGTCCGACATCACGTGGCCATGTAACCTTGGACAAGGCAATCCTCCACAGGGGCTTCAGTCTTCTCTGTGAGGGGGCTTCTCACTGCGCCCCTCCCCATGCTCTTCTCCTGAGTCTAGTGAGGGTCTGTCTCAAGTTCAGCCCCCACCTGCTGCTACAGAGGTGTCGGGGGGAGGGCAGTAGGGCTGGGGATGTTCGGGAGACCAGCAGACCTGAGTTTTCATTCCAACTCTAATGCCCAAATGTTACATTAATTTTGGACAACTCCTTAATCAGTTTGCTCTTCCATGTGTCATTTGTAAAAGGGGAATAATGATACGACTTTAATCATTAGCGATCACCCACAGGAGGTAGATGCCCATAGCAGGTGCGCCATGGATGACGGACGTTCCTCTGCATCATTAGTGTTCGTGTTGCCATCTCCCATCATACGGCTATAACGGAGGGCAGATGGACATTTGCTTGGAGGAGGGGCAGGCGGAGCCCACAAGCTCCTAAAGGCTAAAGTGACTAGAACGGCAACAGAAAATTAGGGGCTCCAGATGCCATAACTCACTCTTGGCTGGAAATGGTACAGAGCTCGGCTGGGAGCATCATTAAAAACTTGGAAAGGATTGGAGATGACAGGCGCAGGTGTCCAAGCTGACCTCCCTACACTAGCCCTTGTGTTCCTGACAGAGAGAGAGAGAGCCGGCGTGCCGGGAGCCTAAGATATGAGTTATATACGCTTACTCTGTGTGTTGCCATCATAGAGGGATCACCCAGGCTGCTTGCTACGAGGGGCGAAGACTTTCCAGTAGCCGGGTCTGCTGAAATAGCCCCAAGGACTATCGACTTGTAACCTGAGATTAGAGTGTTTGCTGTAGAAACCCCATTTATCAGAGGTTTGGGGTAGGAAACCAGGTTATTCACTTTACATGGAAAACCACATTTTGTCATAGGTCCCACTCGACATTCTTGGGGATCACGAACTCCCTTCAACCTCCCGCCTCCAGCTCTCATCAACTTGCCCCCTAAAAAGGGAGCCTGTGGATACTGGTAAAATTAGGAACACAGCTAAAGGCAATTTTCTCCATGTAAGTATTCATTTTTACAAATAAGAATCAAGGGGCTTTAAACAAATGTAGAATAACGATTTGTTACAACTGCAATAAAACCCTAAAGAAGCAGCAAACGGATAGCTTTCAAGTTCAGGGGCTATAGCCACTGGGACTTTTCCTTTCTGAGCCCTGAAGCCGCTCCTTTCCACAGCCCAAAAGCGGGACTGTGACTTTGAGTGGGTCTGTGCCGTGTCAACTTTAGCCATGCTGGAAACACCCTTCAGAAGCTCCTTCCCGGCACAATCCCAGCTCAGCGTGACCCCAAGAGACACCGAGCATGAGATCTGCAGCTGGAGTGACAGCCCCATGTTTGGAGCTCACACTTGGAGGGCTGGTGCGGGGCTAGAGGAGTGTAGGGGGCGAGAACTCGTTGCTGCCTCGCTGGCTCCTGGTGTGCGTGTGGGGCAGCTTGTCCAGCTCAGGCCTCCCCCAATCGGTCAGTCCTTCTGCACACAGCCCTTGCCCACTGGCTGGGGTCCAGCTGGCTCATGGACATAAAATTCTGAAACTGTAGGTGCTATCTTGTTCATTGTCTGCATTGGTTGCTCTTACCAATCATCAGTTCCTTCCTTTCTTTAACAAACACTATAGTGTCCACTCACAAGGAGCTAGCCTGGTCCAGGGTCTGGAGGTGAAGGGGGACTAGGTCAAGTTCACCGGCCTTGCCCTTAAGCTGCCTGTAGTCTCAGGGGCGTTCCAGCCCAGGCACTGCCACCCTGTGTGGCACACACAGGGGACAGAGCGGAGGGGGGCTGAGAGCCAGCAGGGGTCACACTTGCCGGCAGCTGGGCAGCTGAACATGCCCCAAGGATACCCAGGATCTCGTCCCTCGGAACCTCAGCTAAGGTAGCAAAATGGCAGTGATAGGTGTGACTAGACCCGCCTTGATTTAGGCCCATTGAAACCCAGTTCACACTTCTGACATCAGACTGGTCAGAAAGTGGACGAGGGTCTTTTGCAGGCGCCGGTCTGACCTGTCACAGCAGCTGTAGGAAACAGACTCAGCAGGTCCTCCCCCACCGCGGGGAGCAGGTGCCATCCAGGAGTTGCCTTCCTCTTGCACATTCGTGTTCAGGAAACTCAAGGGAAGTGTTTAGCCAAAGGTGAGCTTTCAGACATGGGGTGGTTAAGTGACTTGCAAGCCAGAGCAGGGGATTCTGTGCGTGTGCTCACCAGGACGTCACAAAAGGTTTTAATGACGCAGGTCGACGTTCAGGATGTGACAGCAAATCAGAAGAAAGACTTTTCCAAAGTAAGTAAGCAGGAACTACAGTGAGAAAACCACCTGGAAGTGGAGTTTACAGGGAAGCTTACAGCACTGGATATAAATGACGGCTGTCTCTGGGTGGGGGTCCCCACCTTTATGCTTCCTGGGACCTCCTCCTTGTCTCCACGCCTGAGCTGAGACTCTTCATGCCGGGGCCCAGGTGAAACTTCCCTGCAAAAGAACCACTCCTTCTCCATGCAGTTTCGGGTGAAAAAGCCTGGGACCCGAGGGAGATAGGACAGTGCCTAGGGACACCGGGTGCCACTGTGTCCATCCTGGGCTGACCCGCTGACATGGGTACCAGGACAGTTGGGACCAGGGGCCCGGGCCTCATCTGATGGCTGACGCCTAGACATATCACCCACCACAGGCTCAGATTAAGAAGGGCCAAAAGGTGGGGAGGATGGGCCCTCCCCTGGTTCTGGGGCCTGGGGATCCGGCTGAGAAAGGCTGTCCAATCTAGCAGAGCTGCTGCTGGGGGCCCAGAGCAGTGGGGCTGTCTTTGGCACTAAAAATTAATAACATGGAAAGCTGAGAAAGAATGAGGCTGTGAGCCTGCCCACCAGGTGCCTGGGCAGCAGGAGATCTGTTCTATTTTTATCTCGAAATGCCGCGTTCTATTACATGGTTCTCTGAAGGAGATGCTCATTGTAATATGGCAAGGAGGTCTGGGGCAGGGCCGGCTCTGCAGGAAAGGTCCAAGTTGGGCATGTTTATGTGTGTGCGTGCATGGATACACATGCTCACGGATATGTGTGCCTGTGTGTGTGTGCACATGCGTGTGTGTGTGTGTGTGTATTTGTGTACACACACGTATGAGCATCCATGAGGGCTGTTCAGAGAAACCAGTAAATGCTACTGCAGTGATTTCTAGCACCTGCTGCCAGGCGGGATGGGAGGCCCTCCCCTGCCAGTGGATTCTCCCAGGCTGGATAAACAGCCCAAGCACCGCTCCCCGGCGCCTGCGCGTTTGCTCTGAACTCCGGAGGAACCCAGCTGAGTCCCTCTTATCTGGCCCCAGCCTGCGAGTCCTGCGAGGTGCCAATTCAGCCCTGCCCCCTGCCAGGGCACGTGCTGGACTCAGGATTCCTCCTGCTCTGCATACGGACCTTGGCCCGGCCCTTGCAACCCAGTCCTGAGCTCCCTCTTTCCACCCACCATCAAATACAATCCCAACGGTCCGCCACCCTACCCCCCCCCCCCCGGGCTGCACACGGGTGCGGTGCACCCTCTCCCCTCCCACTGCTCTCACATCCCCGGGTCCAAAAGGCCAGCAGGCTATTTCCTCTCTGCCGCCGATGCCCCACAACTGGGGCCGGCTCTGGCCAAACATGGTAGGATGCCAACCACATCTGTCTCCTCTGTGCTCCCTAAGCCCCACAGAAATAACAGTGTGGGGGAAAAGTAAAAGCTTCCAAAGGGCAGGGAGCAGGAGATGGGAGCTCAGGCCGTCACTGACAAGGTCCAAAATGTCGGGGAGCAGCCTTAAAAGAGAGGGCAAGGTGTGTGGTAAGGGGAGGTGTGTGGTAAGGTGAGGGCAATGGGTGGGGGTGCCAAGAACAGATTCCCAGAGAAGGTTGGGGTTTGGAAGCACCAGGACCAAGGCCTGGTGCAAAAAGCATGGGTATAAAGTTACTGGTTAGAACCACCCCCCACGCCCCCACCCCCACCGCTTCCCACACCTGCTATGTTCCACATCTCTCAGGAGACTGAGTGATGCTGTGGAGAAATTTTACCTGTCCAAGTTCAAGGACCCCAGGTACTGAAGAACGAAAGGGCAGGTCCCCAGCTGAAGATGAAGCAGCGGGGCATGGGCAGCTGGAGAGGTATTAAGTGATATGCACAAGCTCTACCCACAAGAGAGCAGGAAAGATTTGTCTCTGGAGCATCTCAACAGTGCCATGGAGGAGACAGGATCCCACTGACATCTGGGGGATCCCCCAGCAAGAAGTTCCATTTATCATCCAATTTTCTTCCATTGAAGGTCCCAGGTAACTCCCCCCCACACACAGTGTTTACTTCTAAAAGTAACATCCAACCCAGGAGAGAAGAGATTAAGGAACACCTCCTAAGGAAAGAGAAAAGCCAAATTAATTAAAGAAAGGAAGAGAAAGAGGGAGGGAAGGAAGGAAGGAAGGAAGGAAGGAAGGAAGGAAGGAAGGAAGGAAGGAAGGAAGGAAGGAAGGACCTGGAGAAAATTAAAACAAGGAAGAAAAAACAACTTTCAAAACTTAGAATGAATATCCTCAGAACAACAACAACAACAACAACAAATGGGTGAGCCCACACACGTAGCAAGAACCTGGAGGCAGCAAACCAGGGGACAAAGAACTCTCAGATCAAAGGGGAAAAAAATAGGACAACCAGAATGAAAAATTCCTCACCTAGCAAATGAAGAAAATAAAATGGAAGCCAAAACGATGGAAAATCAGAGGGAAGAGGTAATGAGAGGATCAAGCCAGTCCAACATCTGACTTGACCATGTTCCAGAGAGAGGAGAAGACAGACGCAAATATTTGTTTGACCAAATAGCCTGTGCACCGTGTGGTAGACTGACAGGTAAGATAAATCTCCACAGGGGTCAGAATGGAGCCCAGCAGCTGCTGTTGCCCTGAGAGCTTTGCTGAACCTGAAACTCGCAAGGCGTGAGAGCATTGATTTTGTATCCTGCCACATTGCTGGATACATTGCCGGATTGCTGTATGAGCCTAGTAATATGGGGGTGCAGTCTTCTGGGTTTTCCACATAAAGTATCATGTCATCTTCGAAGAGAGAGTGTCTGACTTCTTTGCCCATTTGGATGCCTTTTATTTCTTTTTGTTATCTGATTGCTGAGGCTAGGACTTCTATTACAATGTTGAACAACCGTGGTGAGAGTGAGCATCCTTGTTGTGCTCCTGATCTTAAGGGAAAAGTTCTCAGCTTTTCCCCATTAAGAATGATATTCACCAAAAAAAAAAAAAAAAGAATGATATTCACTGTGGGCTTTTCATAGATGGAATGTTCCCTCTATCCCTATCTGCTGAAGAGTTTTAATCAGGAAAAGATGTATTTTGTTAAATGTTTTTTCTGCATCAATCTAGAGGTTCTTGTCTTTTCTTTAATTGGTGTGCTCTACCACATTGATTGATTTGCAAATGTTTAACCAAGTGGGCATAAACCCACTTGGTCCTGGTGTATAATCTTTTTAATGTACTGTTGGATCTTATTGGCTAGGATCTCGTTGAGTATTTTGGCATCTATGATTATCAGGAATATTGGTCTGTAATTCTTTTTTTTTTTTAAAGATTTTATTTTTATTATTTATTTGTCAGAGAGAGAGAGAACACAAGCAGGCAGAGAGGCAGGCAGAGGCAGAGGGTAAAGCAGGATCCTTGCTGAGCAAGGAGCCCGATGTGGGACTCGATCCCAGGACCCTAGGATCATGACCTGAGCTGAAGGCAGCTGCTTAACCAACTGAGCCACCCAGGCGTCCCTGGTCTGTAATTCTTTTTGATGTGGTCTTTGCCTGGGGGGATCAGGGTAATGCTAGCCTCATAGAAGGAGTTTGAAAGTTTCCCTTCTGTTTCTGTTTTTGGAATAGCTTCAGTAGAATAGGTATTATTTCTCCTTAAATGTTTGGTAGAATTCCCCTGGGAAGCCATCTGGCCCTGGACTTTTTGGGGGGAGGTTTTTTGATTACTGCCTCAATTTCATTACTGGTTATTGGTCTGTTCAGATTGTCTATCTCTTCCTGTTTTAGTCTTGGTAGTTTGTACATTTCAGGAAGGCATCCATTTCTTTTAGGTTGCTTAATTTGTTGGCATACAGTTGCTGGTAATTTCTAATAATTATTTCTATTTCTTTAGTGTTAGTCATGATCTCTCTCTTCATGATTTTATTAATTTGGGTCCTTTCTCTTTTTTTTTTTTTTGGATAAGTTTGACCAGTGGCTTATTGATCTTATTAATTCTCTCAAAGAACCAGCTTCTAGCTTCATTGATCTGTTCTACTGTTTTTCTGGTTTCTATTTCATTGATCTCTGCTCTAATCTTTATTATTTCTCTTCTGCTTGATTTAGGTTTTATTTGCCATTCCTTATCCAGCTCCTTTAGGTGTAGAGTTAGCTTGTGCATTTGAGATTTTTTTTCTACTTTTTTGAGAAAGGCCTGGATGGCTATGTATTTCCTGCTTAGGACCATTTTTATAGTATCCCATAGGTTTTGGACTGATATGTTTTCATTCTCATTGGTTTCCATGAATTGTTTAAGTTCCTCTTTAATTTTCTGGTTGACCCATTCATTCTTTAGCAGGATGCTCTTTAACTTCCAAGTTTTTTAATTCCTTCCAATTTTTCCCTTGTGATTAAGTTCCAGTTTCAAGGCATTATGGTCTAATACCATGCAGGGAATAATCTCAATATTTTGGTATTGGCTGAGACCTGACTTGTGACCCAGAATGTGGTCTACATTGGAGAAAGTTCTATGTGCATTCAAGAAGAATGAGTATTCTGTTGTTTTAGGATGGAATATTCTAAATATATCTACAAAGTCCATCTGGTCCAATGTGTCATTCAAAGCTCTTGTTTCTTTGTTGATCTTCTGTTTAGATGATCTGTCCAGTTGCTTTTCTATACACTACCAATGTAACTGTAGAAAGAGAAATTCAGGAATCAGTTCCATTCACAATAATAACAAAAAAAATAAGATACCTGGGAATAAACCTAACTACAGAGGTAAAGGATCTATACTCTAGAAACTACACAACACTTATGAATGAAATTGAGGAAGACACAAAAAGATGGAAAAACAGTCCATGCTCACGGATTGGAAGAATAAACATTGTTAAAATGTCTGTCTTCCCCAGAGTATTTACACTTCCAGTGCCATTGTCGTTAAAATACCATTGGCATTTTCAAAGAGCTAAAACCAAAAAATCCTAAAATTTGTTTGGAATGAGAAAAGATCCCGAACTGCCAAGGGAAGGATGAAAAAGAAAAACAAAGCTGAGGCATCATGCTGCCTGACTTCAAGCTATATTACAAAGCTGTGATCACCAAGACAACATGGTATTGGCACAAAAACAGACACATAGACCAATGGAACATAATAGAGACTCCAGAAATGAGTATTGTCAACTAATACATTTGTCAACTAATCTTTGACAAATCAGGAAAAAATATCCAATGGAAAAAAGACAATCTGTTCAATAAGTGGTGCTGGGAAAATTGGACACTATATACAGAAGAATGAAACTGGACCACTCCCTTACACTATCCACAAAGATAAACTCAAAATGGATGAAAGACCACAATGTGATACAATAATCCATCAAAATCCTAGAGGAGAACACAGGCAGTCAACTCTTTGACATTGGCCATAGTAACTTCTTTCAAGACATGTGTCCAAAGGCAAGTGAAACAAAAGTGAAAATGAACTTTTGGGACTTCATCGAGATAAAAACTTCTGCACAACAAAGGAAACAGTCAACAAAACTAAGAGGCAGCCCATGGAATGGGAGAAGATATTTGCAAATGACATATCAGATAAAGAGCTGATATCCAAGATCTATAAAGAACTTCTAAAACTCAACAGTCAAAAAACTAATAATCCAGTCAGAAAATGGGCAAAAGACATGAACAGACACTTCTCCAAAAAAGGCATGCAAGTGGCTAATAGCCACATGAAAAATGCTCAACATCACTAGCTATCAGGGAATTACAAATCAAAACCATAATGAGATACCACCTTACACCAGTTAAAATGGCAAAGATTAACAAAACAGGAAATAACAAATGTTGGTGAAGATATGGAGAAAGGGGAACACTCTTGCACTATTGGTGGGAATGCAAGCTGGTGCAGTCAATCTGTAAAACAGTATGAAGGATGTTAAGAATAGAGCTACCTTACTACCCAGCAATTGCACTACTGGGTATTCACCCCAAAGATACAGATGTAGCAAAAAGAAGGAGCATATGTACCCCATTGTTCATAGCAGCAATGTCTACAATTGTGGAAGGAGCCAAGATGCCCTTCAACAGATGAATGGATAAAGAATATGTGATACCGGGGTGCCTGGGTGACTCAGTCATTAAGCATCTGCCTTTGGCTCAGGTCATGATCCCAGGGTCCTTGGATGGAGCCCTGCATCGGGCTTCCTGCTTGGCAGGAAGCTTGCTTCTCCCGCTACCATTCCCTCTGCTTGTGTTCCCTCTCTCGCTGTGTTTCTCTCTGTCAAATAAATAAAATCTTAAAAAAAAAAAAAAAAAAAGAATATGTGATACCAAAAGAAGATAAAGAAGGAGAAGGGGAAGAGGAAGAAGAAGGAGGAGGAGGAGGAAGAGGAGGAGATGTGGTATATAAACACAATGGAATATTACTCAGCCATCAGAAGGTATTGAGGAGGGCACGTATTGCATGGAGCACTGGGTGTGGTGCATGAACAATTAATCTTATAACACTGGAAAAATAAAATAAACGTATTTGGGGAAGAAAAAAAAGAAGGGATGAATACCCACCATTTGCATCAACATGGATGGAACTAGAGGGGATTATGCTAAGTGAAATAAGTCAAACAGAGAAAGACAATTATGATATGGTTTCATTCATATGTGGAACATAAGCAATAGCACGGAGGACTATAGGGGAAGGGACGGAAATCCAAAGGGGGAGAAATCAGAGAGGGAGATGAATCATGAGAAACTATAGACCCCAAGAAACAATCTGGGGGTTTCAGAGGGGAGGGGTGTGGGGGGAGAGGGTAACGGGGTGATGGGTACTGAGGAGGGCACCTGCTATGATGAGCACTGGGTGTTATACATAACTAATGAATCCTTGAACACTGCACTGGGGAGCATAGGGAACACTGCATCAAGTACTAATTATGTACTGTATGTGTACTATATGTGTATATATGTACATATGTATATGTACAGTTTACTGTTCAGTTTATTACTAAACATAATAAAAAACAAAAAAGAATTAAGGAATTTTGCAAATGCTAAAAACAAAACAAAACTAAAGAACCTGGGGAAGGGGAGGGGAATAAGGGAGACACAGCCAGGCCCTGCCCAATTCAGCAGGGGGAAGAACACTGTAGATTAACAACCTAGATGAACCTTTTTTGAAAGCAATCTAGATTGCTTTCAAAAAACCCCAAACAGGGGCACCTGGGTGGCTCAGTCGTTAAGTGTCTGACTTCGGCTCAGGTCATGATCCCAGGGTCCTAGGATCGAGCCCCACATCGGGCTCTCTGCGCGGCAGGGAGCCTGCTTCTCCCGCTACCATTCCCTCTGCTTGTGTTCCCTCTATCGCTGTGTTTCTCTCTGTCAAATAAATAATTTAAAAAAAACAACAAAAAACAAACCAAAAAAAAACCAGTTTTCTCTTTTATAATTTCTTTGCTGCTCAGCAGTATAGCCCCTCACTGACCTTCACCTGGATTGCCTCAAGAGCTCCCAGAATCTTCTCCCACACATATGTCCATGCTTTGATATTTTAAACATGGCTGCTGCCCAGCTGGCCTCTTAGAATCTAAGACAGGTCAGGAGAGCCTGAGTGGCTCAGTCAGTTGAGCATCCAACCTTTGATTTTGGCTCAGCTCATGATCTCAAGGTCATGGGATCAAGCCCTCTGTCAGGCTCCATGCTCAGCACTGAGTCTGCTTGTCCTTCTCCCCTCTCTCTCTGCCCCTCTCCCCTGCTCATGCTTTCTCAAATAAATAAGTAAAATCTTAAAAAAAAAAAAAAAAAAGTCTAGGACAGGTCACTTGAACTCCCCATTGAGACCTGCATCTTGAATGACGTGCAAGTTCCTGAGTCCCAAGTCCCCTTTCTTTGCTTCTGCTCTCCCGGGATTTTCTCTTGGGCCCTTTAAGAAGCTGACCCCCATTCCCTGAGGCAAGAGGAGGTAGGAAAAACCCATTCCTCAACCGTTTTTGCGGTTGCTGTGTCTGCCGTGCTCTCTACACAGCCTCACAATGAAAACAAGAAGCCTTAAGTTCACAGGAAAGGGAAGCTTAACTATCAGGACAGGATGCTTACTTTCATGTCCATGGAGGAAGAGACTCTGACGCTGGTAAGAATCAGTGGGGAAAAGCCAGTGGTTAAGTTGGATGGGTGAAGGCAAGCACTCGTAGGACAAGAATGCAATCACTGCTGCTCATCTTGGGATGCTGCTCCATAAATGGGAAGGATTTTCCATCTGATTTCTCCCAATGGACTGTGAGGGTCCTGGAGACAGAGACAGTGCCTTTCATTTATGCACCATCAGAAACCAGCCCAGAGTGAGACATCTGGCAGCTGGTGAATAGCCACCAAATGAAAGAAATGAAATGATTGAATGATGTCTCCAGGCACCATCTGTGGTGCACCTGTTCTAATAGTACCTGTTTCTGATGCCCAGCTAGCGGCCCCCAGTTGGAATACATGCTAGCATCCTCTCTTTCATCTGCCTGAGCTTTCAGCTCTGGAGCCCCTTGTGGGCTGACCTACCGTGACCCATGACTTGTGGTTCAGAAGTGTTGCTCATCACCAGGTCCACACGGCACTGATGCTACAGGCCATTACTTGGTATTTATGTAGAACTTTGTAGAACCAAGGCTTCTAGAGATTGAAGGAGGATCAAGGAGGATCCTACTCTGGATGGTAAGTTGCGTAGTCCCAACTGAAGTCAGTTTTTCTGCTCACTGTAATTGAGAATTTCCTTACTGTGGCTTCTCCAAAAAGGTTAAGGTGATGCTTTCCTCCAGGCTTGACTGCCATGGACATGCTCCATAGTGGACTCTTCCCTCCTGCACTTGGAGAGGAAGGCCTGAGGCCAAGGAGACCACTTACCTATTGCAACAGAAAGGCCAGCCTTACCAGCCTCATCTTCATCTGGATTGTTTCTAGATGTTGGCAGATAGCAAAAGTATCTCTGGGTCTCCTTTGACTGGTCTGTTGTGACGCCATCTTGTTCAGAAGAGTATTCCAGACAGAGGTTCAAAAATCGGCCATGCTTCTGCTCGTGAAGTGGGGGTGAATGCTAGAATGCATCCTTTGGAAAGCAATTTGTACTATATATTATGGGCCTTAAAGTGTTTATATCTTTTGATCCCGTAATTCCGCTTCTGGGAATCCATCCTAGAGAAATGACCTAAGTGCCAAGATTTATGTAAAGATACATTATAACAGCATTATTTATAATACTGAAAAAATTAGAAAAAGCCTAAATAAAAAACTTTATGGGATGCTTAAGGAAATTATGGGAAAGCCACCCCATGAAATATTATGTGCCCTTTACAAAAGGATTTTAGTAATATGCATAAAGCAGGTGGATGTATTAGGCTTACAAAAGCAAGACTTAGGGGCGCCTGAGTGGCTCAGTCATTAAGCCTCTGCCTTCTGCTCAGGTCATGATCCCAGGGTTCTGGGATCGAGCCCCGCATCGGGCTCTCTGCTCGGCAGGAAGCCTGCTTCTCCCGCTACCATTCCCTCTGCTTGTGTTCCCTCTCTCGCTGTGTTTCTCTCTGTCAAATAAATAAAATCTTAAAAAAAAAAAAAAGCAAGACTTAAAGGCACGTGATCATAACTATGTATAAACATGAATAGGAAAACTACAGTGAAAGAAATATGGTCAACAGTCAATAGCAATTTTCACTGAGTAATAGAATTATGAATTTTTCTTGTTTATAATTTTTAAGCTTCCCATTTTTATCTAATGACATTTAGTATTTAAAATGATTTTTAAACAACCAGGACCTCCAGATTTAAAATGGCAACCAGTTGATAGCTTCAGTGTATTATTTCCTAACTTCCTCCTACAACAACTCTAAAGGCACAGCAAACATTGGAAATTCAAAATACCATTCATCCCAAACTAAAGCTGACAGATGATCTAATGTCAGAAGCTGGGTATCTCCAGGAATCTGGAGACATAAGGGGCTGAGTCCAAAATATTCTGACCAGGCTTCGCTTCATGACCCAGGAATCGCCTGGAGAAAAGACAGAAGATGGCGTCACCCCCCCCCCCACTGCCTCAGAGTTTTCCTCAGCCAGAAAATCTGCCACCTCTTCTCTCCTGCCTGAGTGTGGACTTCCCAGGAAATCAGGAATATTCTCCTCCCTCCTTTCCACTTCCCAACACAATTCTACCACCCACCATTCAGACTCAGCAAGTCCAGAAGACAACTGGGAGGAAGGGGCAGGATGTGGCGGGCACAGCAGTCCACATCCAGAATGGGTTGTCCCCAGACCAGAAACACAAGCAATGCTGGTGGACACTGTCACTGCCCACGTGTTCCTTCTGCACGGAGCATCAGAGAAATAAGGGACAGAGGAAGGAGAAGATGTCCCTGGTCATCCGAGGGGTAGGCCAGAATCAATCAGGGGGAAGGCTTCTAAAACTGGGCTGAAAACCATCTGGACCATTCCAGAGGCAATCCACGAGTGGTTGGGACAGAACATGCCCCACCTGAGATGGAATACAGAGAATTTGTTTCTTTTCATTGCTATGGTCTTAATAAAAGTGCTGCAGGAAAGGTGGAGAGGAAACATCACCCAAAAAAGCTCTGAGGAGGAAGGACCTCTAATCCTCCTCTGACGGAGCTGGGAGGAAATCTCATGAAACTGACATTCTCAATGGAAGCACAGGCAGAGAACCGGCTGAGATGAGAACAGGTTGAGTGAGATGAGAAGAAAAATGACAATTTTAGAGAGACATGCAGGGACATTAAAGCTGCAGGGACAGAAGGATTGCTTACACAGAAAGCAGAGAAGATTGGAACTCACCTAGTAGAAACTAACTGGGTCCTGGACAAGTGACGTTGGTACATTACAGCTGTCATCATTTTCAGGGTCACGTGGGCTGAGAAGCCACCTACTTAATGCTACGTGAGGAATTATTTGAGGAATTTCTCCAGCTAACCCAGGGAGGAATCACACCTGAGAACTCAAGAAGGTATAGCAAGATTTATGGGTTTTCTTCATTCAACATGGACACCAGTTGTGGAATCCAGTTACATCGGGCATTGTCTGGTGGATTATGAAGTTCAGGAGTCGAGCATTAATTCCTCGAGAAATGTCATTCATTAGGTTTTTTTCACTTACTCATTTGTACATCAAGGAACCCTTTGCTGAGTGCTTCTGTATGCTGCTGCTAGAAACTGAAGACACAGAGGGAGAAAATGCTCCTTTACCATCGTGGAGCTAATGACCTTGTCAGGGACAGACACAAGAACATTCATTCCAGAGCAAGAGGATTCAGAGATGCATGGTAGATGCAGGAGCTGCTGAAGCACGAAGGAGGGGAAACATATTTAAGAATACTTAGGTAAAGTCTTGCAGTGTGAGGAAGACTCAACATGGCCAAGGAGGGTGGAAAAATGGTCAAGGAAGAAGTGAATCAGGGCAATGCTGGAGTGGCAGTGGAGCTGGACCGTATGTAGCTGGACCATCGGTGTTCCTGCTGGGGTTGACAAGGGAAAGAGCACCTATTCATTATGTCATGTTAGGGAATTTGTAATGTTTCCAAATGGTACTGGGGAGCATTAAAGAGTTGGGAGAGGAACATGATCACATTTATAGTCTGGGAAGATGCCTCTGTTATTAACAATTCACTCACGCAAAAGAGGAAAGGAACCAAATTATCTTAAGCAACTCTTCTAAGTCAGTAATTCCCTTACTATCCTCATTGCACAGAAAAGAAACCAAAGTGCAGGGAGATTGAGTTAGAACGCAAAGTTTCCCAGCTTCAAGAAGCTGAAGCAAACACCTGAGCCCCGTCTGTGGGATTCGATGATCTCCATGTTGCAAGCATAGTCCAGCCATCTTGTCTACCCTTCTCATTTTCTGAGAATTCTCAGGGAAGAGTTCTCTACAGCCTCCTGGTGTCTTGGGTTTCTGACTTTGTGCTTGCAGAACATGTCTCAGAGATTTGTTTCAGTCATTTGGAATTCAGTCCTCAGAGTGACAATGCTCAATGTGGCTCTGCTAGGCTGGGAAGTGACTGCAGGCTCCTTGAGGCAGCCCTATGGGAGGAATCACTAGGGAGGGTGGCCCTTGGCCTGCTCTCAGCGTGGCACAGACTGACATCAGCCCAGAGCAGAGGAAGGGGCTGTGCCATAGGTGTCCAGCCTTTCCTAAATTCATGGATTAGGAAGAGGCTCCTCCCATTAGGGAAAGGGAGGAAGAGACGGAGAGAGGCAGGAGGGTCCTACCAGGAGAATGAAGAGGTGTCCCCACTAATACTCCCTAGCTCTCTGTTCTCTGAACACATTGGTCCCCTTCATGAAGCCTTAGGATTACGGGGTGTGATCAGCCCCTCAAAGGTGGAAAGTAGCATTTTATTTAAGAGGTCACTCTCCCAAAACTGACCATCCATCTTTTATGAGTCTTCCTTGAACCAGTTGTGCCAGTTTGAATTTTCTCCAGAATGTTCTGAAATGGGTCAAAAGAACACATTATTTCTATTAACTCCCAGGATAAAGTTCCATCCCTATTTTTTTAAATTTATTATTTTGAAATATTTGTAGATGTGCATGTAGTTGGAAGACATAATACAGACTGATCTCCTATTCCCTCTGCTCAGCTTCCCCCAGTTGGTCACATCTTATGGAAGAAAAGTATAATATCACAACTAGGAAGGGCCACTCTACAATCCATCATCATTTTTACACCATCCATCTGTTTGTGTGTTCATTTCATTCTATGTGATTTTGTACGTATACATATTGGTGTGACCAGCACAATATGGGTACAGAATAGCTCATCTGTGGGATCCCCTGTGCCACCTGCTCAGAGCCAGAGCCACCTTCCCCCTTTCAACCCCTAACAAGCACTGTTTAGTTGCCATTTCTATAATGTTGTTATTTCAAGAAGGCTATAAAAATATAATTGTAGAGTATGCAATCTTTGGGAACTGACTTTTTTCACTCAGCATAATTCTCTGGAGAGTCCTCCAAGTTGTTGTGTGTATTAATAATCCATTCCTTTTATTGATAATTGTATTCCATGGCACAGATGCACTAGTATGTTTAAGCATTCACCTGGTGAAGGAACGTCAATTGTTCCCAGTTTCTGGTTATTATGAATCAAGCTTCTATGACCGTTTGTGTATAGGTTTTATGTGAACATAAGTTTTCATTTCTGGGTTGTATGGTGATTGCATGTTTTTTGTAACCTTTTATTTATTTATTTGAAAGAGAGAGAAAGAACAAGAGCAGAGAGCAGAGGCAGAGAGAGAAGCAGACTCCCTGCTGAGTAGGGAGATGGACTCAGGGACTCAATCCCAGGACCCCTGGATCACAACCCAAGCTGAAAGGTAGATGCTTAACTGACTAAGCCACCCAGGTGCCCCTGCAGGTTTTGTTTTTTAAGAAACTGCCAAACTGTTTTCCACAGAGGCTGTACCATTTCGCATCCCCATCCACAATGTTGGAGTGATCAGTGTCTCCACATTCTCATCAGATTTTGGCGGTGTCACTATTTTTTTTTATCATAGCCATTCTGATATGTTTGCAGTGATATCTCCTCATGGCTTTAGTGTGCATCTCCTTGAAGGTTAATGGTGTTGGACTCTTCCATGTGCTTATTTGCCATACTTACATCTGTTTGGTGAAATGTCTATTTACGTCTCTTATCTATTTTCTAACTGGGTTGTTGATTTTTTTTACCACTGAGTTTTGAGCATTCTTTGTATATATCTAGCATTCTAGATACTAGTCCTTTCTCAAGCATGTGATGCACAATATCTTCTCCCTGTATTAATCTGCCTTTGCATCCTCTTCTTGAGCTCTTTCATGGAAAAGAACCTCTAAGTTGTTTTTGTTTTTGTTTTTTAAGTTTTATTTATTTGACACAGAGATAGAGAGTACAAGTAGGCAGAGCAACAGGCAGAGGGAGAGAGAGAAGCAGGGTCTCCGCTGAGCAGGGAGCCTGATGAGGGGCTCGATCCCAATGGACCTGTGCCCAAGGCAGCTGCTTAACCGACTAAGCCACCCAGGTGCCCCGAACCTCTCAGTTTTGAGAAGGCCAGTTTTTCTCCTTAGTGATCATGGCTTTGGTGTCAAATTTAGGGAATGTTTACCTACCTATAGGTTCTGAAGATGTTTTTCCTGTTTTCTCTTCTCTGTTTTCCTTACTATTCTGTTTCTCATGCTAATTCTCTGCCACATTTCTCCTACAAATTATATCCAGCTCCATTATTTTTTTTTTAGTATAGCCTATCAGAAGTTCTGAAAAGAGATAAATGACAAACTAAGGTGCCCGATCATTAAGGTGATCACTGCCCTGTACTCATCATTAAGACAACGTGAAGAAGGGAAGTTCAAACTCCCAGCTTTTGTCTCAGGGTCAGGGTCATTAAAAGTCAGCACAAGGCTCCGGTCAGTTCCCTTGGTTAGAATAAGGGATCAAGAGTTTGTCTCCTGCACTGACCTGGGTTCATCAAAACAAAGACCAACACATGTAGTTAGCACACGAATATTTCCATTTCTTAGGATGGAAAACCTTAGACAGTGGGGGGAATATATATGCCTCTCTAGCAATTTGCTCAGTGGTATTCTCTACAGACTTGAATGACTGATCAGTGTGTGGGAGAAATTCTTGGGTTTGAACTAAGTTGTGTGGCTTTGAAGACCTGACTTGACCCTCACCTAAAAAAAGAAGTCACCACACCTGTCTTGACAGGGTTGATGTGAGGATTCAATGAACTCAAAGGCTCATGCTTGGCCCAGGGAATTGGCCCTACTATTATATGGTCAACCAGGAAATGGACAGGCAACTTCCAGGTAAAGCCACAGAGTGGTTCCTTTCCCAATGAAGGAGGAAGCTGCTGTCCTTTCCAATCGGGCACCTCTGGTTTTCACAAACTAATCAGAATCTCAATGAACTCATGGGTAAATGAGCACTGAACTGGAGAAAATGAGTCCTTACAACAACCCATTAACCTTCTGTCCCTGGGAAGATCTGGTCAAACCTCATCTGAACTCTGTTGCCACCACTTCATGAGTTTCCCAGTGGAGACTCCCACAGACACCCAGTGGTTTTTCTTGCCTATCTCCATACCTGCAACTAACTCACCATTCATTCATCCAATCATCCATCCATCCATCCAACCATCCAATCATCCATCCATCCATCCTTACATCCATCCAACCATCCAACCATACACTCATCTGTCAATCCAACCATCCATTCACCATCCACCATCTACCCATCCATCCAACCATCCATGCATCTATCCATCCATCCATCCATCCTTACATCCATCCAACCATCCATTCATCCATCCATCCATACATACACACATACATACGTACATACAGCTGTACACTTTGATGCCTATTGTGTTTCATGCACTATTGCAGGGGCATGAACATGGTGGCAAGCAGATAGACCAGAGCCCAGCTTTCTGAGGAGTTCACTATCGTTCTAGTGGGACTCAGACAGTGAAATAAATATAAGAGAATTTGAGTGGTGAAAGTACTAAGAAGAAGACTCTACAGACTCTGGGATACAGAGCTACAAATGTGATGGAGGGGACCACTGGATACAGGGTGGTGAGAAAACTCTTCTCTCAAGAAGGCATGATTATGAAAGGAGAGGGAGCCAGTTTTGTGAAAATCTGGGGAAGAGCATTTGTGGCAGAGGGAACAGCAACTGCAAAGCCCCTGAGGCAGAAACAGGCAAAATGAGTCCAGAGCAAACGCAGCTGTGCATGAGGCCCAAGGGTGGTGTGTGGGGTCATTGGTGGGCGGGGGCTGAGACAGGCGGCTCATAGAGAGTCTTCTAGGGCGTTTGGGTTTTAGGCTTCTTACAAACAGAGGCTTTCAAGGGATGTCAAGATTCGATGCACATTTTGAATGCATGGAGAAGGAATTAGAAAAGTGTGAGCAGAAGCGGGAGACAGGCTGGAAGCGTGGAACAGGCTGGGACAGCAATGATGGGGTTCAGCGGAGAGCACAAGAGCACCCCAGGACCCGAGTCAGCCCGCCTGCCCAAAGCTCACCAAAAATCCCTTCTTTTGAGCATCTGCCGAGCTTACCACCTTTTTATTTTTTAAGGAAGAAGCAATTTGCCATTACATTGTGATGTAAGGACCATCACAAGGTTGTGTGGCCATCACCACCATGGCGTCCCAGGATATCTCATCACCCCAAAAAGAAGCCCCACAGCCATCAGCAGTCAGTGTATTTCTGTGTCCCCCCCACGCCCCAGCACCGCCAGCACCGCCAGCCTGCCACTCTGGACGTGCCTATTCCAGACAGTCCTTATAAATGGAATCACACCACGTGGCCTTTTTGTGTCTCCTTGTGTCACAGAGCTTTGGTTTTCACTGCTCATCCCTCCTGTGGCACGGTTAGCACATCATTCCCTTTCTGTGGCCGAACGCTCCTCCCTCGTGCGGATGTACCACACCGTGTCTCTCCATTCATCAGGTGAGGACTGTGAATGCCAGGGGAGTGATGTTCTTACCGCTGAGCAGGGGCTGTAAATGAGACGGACTATGGGGGCTTCTGGAGGGACTACGGTGACTGCAAAGGGATTCATCTTAAAACAATTCACAAAGCGGCACTTTTGTTCTATGCAATTGTCTATACCTTACATTTTTACACCAATAGAGATTTTTCAGTCCCTCGGCTCATCTACTGAGCCCAGTCGTTTCAGGAAGCAGAGCACAGGGGTTGTTGAGACAGGAGCCTGGTTCTCATCTGTCAGGTGCCAACAGCCTCAACCATGCAGGGCAGACCCTGACCCATCGAGCATCAGCTCATTTCCAGCCCTGATGCCAGCTCCCTCACGCAGTGGTCTCTGGCAGCAGTCGCCATTCCAGCCCAAGCACAAAACAATTTATGAGCCATAGTCCCAAAGCTCAGTTTTGCCAGTGGAATCAGAAATCTGGCTCGAAGGCTGCTGCCGTATTTCATTGCCCCACTTCCCTTTGAATACATTTCAGGGCCATTAATCTTAAAAGTAAACGATGGACCATGTTCCAAATGAAGCTTAGGGCACTGGGCTACAGAAGAAAGCCATTCTGGGTAGTACGGACAGCCAGCGCCCCATATGTCTCCATACCTGCGCTCTAACCCAGGTCGCCTCCACTGGGGGGCTGGCCTCCCGCCGCAGCTCCTCCCCAGTGAGCGCTGCGAACAGAGGTGGAGCGTGGACCATGCCACAGCAGGTATCAGAGCTACCTTGCGGCTACTACAGAGCAACATAGACCGGGTGGCTTGCAAACAACACGAACTTACTTGTCAAGCTCTGGAGGCTGGAAATCCGAGCTGAGTACCAATGGGGTGCCGATGGTCATTTTCTGGCTGTGACCTCACACGGCAGAAGAAGAGAAGGCAAGCTCTTGTGTCATTCTCTAAAGATTCTAATGAGGCTCCACCTTGGTGATCCCGCCCCCCAGTATCATCACCTAGGGGTTTAAGATTTCAATATGTGAATGAGGGGGCACAAACATGCTTCCCCAGCACCCATCATGCTCCCACATTTCAAATACCACATTGCGGTATCGAATCCGAACACGAAATCCAAACACTGCCTTGGAATACGGTGGCATCAGCCTGTTCGACATGTTCTGCCAACTGGCCTCCATGAGTTTAAGGGAAAGGCTTGCTGGGGAACAGAAGATCCCTGGGGCGCCAGGCCCCCAAAATGGATTTTCTTTTCCATCAGGACATGTGGTCTGGGCCTGGTAGGTCTTGACCAAGAACCTGAGAATGTGGTGCTAACCAGGTGGCTTGCTCACACTTCCAAAGTGGAAGACAGAAGGGAACAGAGCTCAAAGGGGATGTGTATCCTAGACACAGAGAGATGGAGGGAGGTGCTCGGGGAGCCGGGGAGCCCCAGGCCCAGCGAGAGGGCTCTGCGCATTGTTCTGGGAGTTGCCGGGTCCATTCGCCTGCAAAATAGTGCCAGGAATCTCCTCTGCCCAGAAAGGGTGTCTCTTATGCCCACAAGATGAGTTTTGTTTTTTATAAGCAATATAGTATCTCTTTTAAATCAGCATTTTTTTTTTTCTTCTCTAAGAAGCCTCCCAGCTGCACACAAAGAAATGAAAGGTTTTCCCAGCGAATATGGTTTCTGGAAACACTACAAAATCCCCAGGAGTGGATAAAGCTGCCGAGCAAGGTCTCAAAAATTAGGACCATCGTTGTCTCCTGGGGGGCTTGAGGCAGGTGCTGGCCCTGGGGATACCGAGCCCCACCCGGCAAGGCTGGTCAGGGAGTCCACGGAACCGGCATCCCCAGTAAACCTCTTGCCCGTGGGAGGAGAGTCCGATTGTGTGACCTTGGGTCTGTCACCTATCCTATTGTGACCTTGAGTGTCATGCCCGGGTGCTGGGGCATGGGAGCCATGGAAAGATTTTAAGCAGGGAGGAGATAATCCGATCTGCATTGTTTAGTTTCCTCCAGGCGCTTTTTGGGGAGCAAAGCCACATAAATGGAAAGCACTTTTGTTTTAGAATCAGAGAGACCTTGGACTCTCAGGATGCCGCCCCCCCACCCCCGCCCCTCCAGCTGGGTGACCTTGGCCAGGTGCTTCAAATGGGGGATCCTAACATGCAGAGCTGATTCAGCAGGTCTGGGCAAGGCCTGAGATTTTGCATTTCTCACAAATTTTCCATTTCCTCCCTGGTGATGCTTCTGCAGCCAGACCCACTTCCCTGGGTATCTTCAGGCCACCGATGAATGACGCCCACCCTTGCTTCTAGGCCGTGGACCACACTTCGAGTAGCCAGGCTCTAATGTCTCCGAGGCTCGGCTTTCTCACCTGTACCAAACCCCGCCTGCAGGGCTGTGTGGGCGTAGAGGGGTCCCAGGGCCCCTGCAGCAGGATCTGTGCCCCACCCCCTCCCTCCCTCCCTCCTTCCCGTCCGCCTCTTCCGGGATGATTCCGGTCTATTCCAGGCTCAGCACCACCAACCTCCTCATTTCCGCTCCTCCCTCTTTTGTAATCCATGTGCTCTGCAAACTTGCTTGGCAAGGGGCTCACCTTTCAAATGCCCTAGAATCCTTCTTTTGGCTTCTCTCCGTTTTCTATTTAAATTCAAAACTCACAATGCTCGCCCCGGGCTCCTACCATTGTGGTGCCATTAGGAGATTAAAATTTTGCAGCACCTGCCTCTGCTGCTCCCAGGGTCCCACTTTTCACGTCAAGCGAAGCACAGGCCACACCACCTGCCACACATTGGCCACATCCTCCTTCCTAGCAAGAAAGCCACCCTCCGGGATGGGTTTTCTCATAATAAAGCCTTATGTTTGCAAAGCATCTGGGTCGTTTCCCAGGCTCTGCAGGGGGCGCCTAGCAGAACCCCAGCAAGGTGGGGGAGGGGGGAGGGGGAGAGGCTATGCGCCATTCCCCCCTGGCCTGGGAGCTGGGGGTCTGGGGAGCAGTACTGCCTCTTCTTCTCTGTGATCCTGGGAACGTCTGACCAGCTCGGGCCTCAGTTTCCCCATCTCTGCCTTTCCACCCCACTTATCCTCTGTGGCCCCTGTTTATAAGGGAGGAACTTGGGGTTCCTGACAATCGGCCAGGGTTCCCTCCATCTATGACATGTAAGATATCACAGAGACACCCAAGACCCACAAATCACACACATCTATGATCAACAAAGTGACCCTCTCCACCTTGAAAAGGGACACTCTTTCAACCCAACTCTTATTTCCAGTGGTGGCCCCATTTTTGGGTCCCTTTTTACTGTAAGACTTGGCAGACCAAACAGGGCTCCTGAGGGGCTCAGCCAGTTGGGTGTCTGCCTTCATTTGGCTCAGGTCATGATCTCAGGGTCCTGAGATCGAGCCCCACATCGGGCTCCCCGCTCAGCAGGACGCCTGCTTCTCCCTCTCCCTCTGCCCCTCCACCTGCTCATGCTGTCTGTCTTTGTCTCTGTCTCTGTCTCTGTCTCTCTCTCAAAGAAATTAACAAATAAATCTTTAAAAAAATAAAAACTTGGCAGAGCCAAGCTCTTGGAGCGGTTTTTAAATATATCCCTCAATTCCTTGACCCTCCTCGCATGGAGAGGTAAGTCTATGTTTCTCACTTGAAACTAGGTGGGTGTGTGCGAGCATTCTGACTGCCTGAGGAGGGCAAAAGTGACAGACGACCGCAGGGTGGAGTCATGAAAGGCCACACAGTGTTGGCCTTACTCACTGGAACATTCTTTCTTATGTAGTTTAACAGCGCTGAGGCCACTGTGCCATAAGGAAGCCCAACTCTGTGCACACGGAGAGGCCCTGCACCCCAGGGAGAGGGAGGGACACCCCTGGTCAGTCCCCAGCTGGCCCAGCTCCAGCCGCCGCCTGACAGACCCCAAACCAGAACTATGCAGCCGACCCCCTGACTCGCAGAAACCGAGACAGATAACCAAATGATTGTCATGGTTCTGTACCCCCCTAACCCCCCCACCCTTCACCCCCCACCCCTCACCCCCCTCCCTGCTTCCAGTGGCAAGGCAGCTCCTGACACCCCCCACCTGCGCTCCTCCAGCCCCCTCCCTCCAGCCCCCTCCCACCAGGCTCTCCTCCTGCCATCAGTGACCTCCCCATCCCAAAGTCAAGTGCAGTCTCTTCCTGTCTGACCAGCCAGCAGCATTGACCCTGTTGGTCACCGGATCCTTGATGCGCTGTCAGCTTCAGGAACCCACCTGCTGGTCCTTTGGCCTCCCTGGCTGCTCCTTCTCGGTCTCTCTTGCTAGTTTCTTCCT
>CM053609.1:114171141-114211301 GCA_028646535.1 Procyon lotor
ACTCTTTACAAAGTAAAATGATCTTAGAAAGTTTTCGATCCTTTTTCCCCTTAAGAACCCTGTTAACGACCCTTCCCAGCAAACACAGAACATATCATAAGGAAGGAATACTGATTTTTATTGAATCTATTACGTGCCAGACTTCACCTCTGCTGGCGGATTCAATTTTCAAAACAACATCATGAGATCCATTTCGATGCGCCCGTCTTATTATAGGTAAGGAAGCGGAGCCTCCGTGAGGGGAAGCGCTTTACTGTGGGTTTGAGTAAGAAAGCGGTCTGGTGACTGGCATTCTGTCTAAGCGAGTGTGTCTTCTGGGCGTGCAAAGGCAGCGCCGTGACCAAGAGTGTGGACCAGAGCCAGGGGCCTGCTTTACTCCACGCCTGCTTTGTTAACTTGGAGAAAAGTGTGGAATCTTAAGATGCTATTTTCATTTGTGTAAAAGAGGCATCATGATAATAATCCCTCCCGGAGGGGAGGTTCTCAGAATGGTTCTTTCTTAGCCATGTTGGCTGGCTCTCAGTCCTGGGCCTGCCTCGGGCCCCTCTCCTGGCCTTTGCTCACTGCTGGAGCCCTAGGACTTCCCCAGCAGCTCCACATCCCACCTGATTTCCAATAAGCGTTCCTCCGTGGCTGCCGTCTCGCCCTTCTTCCTTCTCAACTCAAACACTCTGAGCGGGGCTACTAGGAAGAAAGGAGACAGAATGAGAAAGCAGAGAGAGAACCCATAATTGGCCACAGCAGCTCTGGCTCCTATGAGAGACACACAGTCCCCTCTTGGAAGAGTCTTTTATTTAGCAAAACCCAGTGATGTGCCATTGAGTCACTAAAAAGCTAGCCCCCGGCCAACAGAACCAAGTTGTTCTGCGCAATAAAGTAAGAATGCTAGTTTTTCAAGGATTAGCTACAAGAAGGAAGGAAGGGTCTGTGAGGGAGGGGGGAGCCCAGAAAGAGAGCTGATGGGCTTAGTGGGGAGTGGGGGGGATGCCCTTGTAGCACTAAGAGATTTTCTGGAAACAAGTGTCTAATATCCCACTTTATTTATTTATTTTTTAAGATTTTATTTATTTGACAGAGAGGAGAGAGATCACAAGCAGGCGGGGGTGGGGGGGAAGCAGGCTCCACGCTGAGCAGAGAGCCCGATGTGGGGCTTGATCTCAAGACCCTGAGATCATGATCTGAGCCGAAGGCAGAGGTTTTAACCCTCTGAGCCACCCAGGCACCCCTAATATCCCACTTTAAGGCATTAGTCTGAATGTTAACCCACAAACCTCCCTAAACCCTCACGCTTCACTCCAAACAGGCCCCCAAAGTCCGTCACCTTCAGCCCTGTGGTGAAGGCATCCGAGTGGCGCCCAGTGTGAGGTGGAGCAATGGGTACGGAACAAGAATGAGAGGCCTGGGAGGGCATCCGGAAACCAAATGAAGTCAGTAGAAGCTACAACTCTGAAGGGGAGATGATGGGGAGAAGTGTGAGACCCCACTGAAGTCTCTGGAGAGACAGCAAAGGGTGACATGCAGGTGGTGGGACTCAGGCTAAGTGAAATCTTGTCTAAAAGGACAGGGTGCCCCGACTGACGTACAGATTACCGCAAACACGGGATTTCCTGATGAACCAGCCAGAATTATCAAATTGTGAGCAGAGTCTATTATTTTCCTACAGGATGAGCTAAATGTGTGTGTGCCCTCCAAGGTTTGCTATGGTTGTCCATGACCCTCAAGGGTTAGATGAGCAGCGGAAATGAGACGTTCAGATATTTAACCCAGTACGATCCAACCAAACAGGTGGTGAAGTGGTGTCCTTGGTTGGTGGATGAGGCCAGTGTTGGGGGGGAGACACCACAGCCCAGGTCCCTAGATTCCAGCTGTTTTGGCCCTCTGAGCCCAGAGGCCCCGCTAATCAGCACCTCAACCAATGAACGTGCTGTGTAAATACCACATCATCTGGACCAACTTCCGAAGCTGGGTTTGTGCAAAGAGCTCTTCCATACTGAAATGTTCAGTTGAATAGTTTCAAGGGCTATTGATTTTTTTACCTCAAATCTATGAACGGCCATTCTGGTAAAGTACTGTGAGAGCACTTTCTTAGAAAATACCTCACTTAAATTTGTAACAGGGTCTGCCATAGGGTGTTCACTTGCCAACCCGAGGAGGATTCACTCATGGACAGTGACTTCACTAGACCCATTCAGGTTAACTCATCTGGTATAAAAAGATGAAGAGGAATCTTTTAGAGTTAATATACCTCTAAAGGTATTTCCCCTTCGTAAAGAAAGTTGTTTTGTGAACCAAATACAATGATACTAACAAAGCAACTTTAAAACACAATAAGGGTCAGGGCAAGATGGTGACAGTGGCGTGGTTTTCCAGTCTCCTCAAATTACAAAAACTAGCAGAGGAACCGGGATAGAAAAAGGGAAATAGTATACTGTATAAAATGGAAACATAAAAAGAAAATCAGTAGAAGAAAAAGATCAAAAGGATTTAAGAGGCAGTGATGGATACAGAAGAGAGGCAAAGACAATCCAACATTTGCACAACAGACCCTCCTCCTCCCCTCCAACCCCCGCGACGAAAGAAAGTAAAAGTAAGGCAGTAGAGAGGAACAAATAAAAGCAACTATCAAAGAAAAACTTTCCTGAAAACAAACACACTTATTTGAACCTTGAGTCAGTGTGTGTTTCAAGGGGACAAGTTGTGCCTGGACCACAGTGGTCAACTCCAAGACGCACTCTATTAAAATTATTAACTTCACAGAATAGAAATCCTTTTGGCATAAGGCAAAATGACCCAAGTAACTTACAAGATATTGCACCTTCCCAAAATACTTTAATGCTAAAACACAATGGAAGAAATGAAGTAACATAGTCCAGATACCCAAGAAAGAAAATGGAAGCCAATTTTTTTTTTTTTAATTTGGCCAAAGTGACCTTTAAGTGTAAAGGCTACAAACTGTGATGAAGTTGGGGGAATCAGAGAATAATGCACCGTCCTGTGTGCCCTTCCTGAGGAATCTACCAACCAATATGCTTCAGACAATCAAGAAACACTTAGAGAGGCTTTTCCTAAGAATGACAACTGTGAATCCTTAACTGTAGAGTGAAGAGTAGCGGGCCTAGGGTGAAAAATACTTTGTACTTGTCAGACCCTCTGATAAGATGTAATTCAGTTATCAAAAATGGGCAAAGAAGGGAAAAATTATATAGAAAATAAGCTTGCTGGTTGCTTTAAAGGTTTCGTTGAGCACTAAAGAGATACTACGTTAAATAATTTGGGGAGAAGGAGGAGAGGGAAAAAAGAGGTTACTAATTTCAATATCGTTCTTAGGAAGGGATTAAAAAAAGACCTACACCATCCAACATAGTAGCCACTAGCTATATGTGGCTATTTAAATGTCCGTTAATTAACATTAAATAAAATTTTTAATTCAGTTTCTCAATTATAGTGGCCACAACTCACATTTCATTTCATATACAGCTAGCAGCTACCACACTAGAGAACACAAATAAAGAACATGTTCATCGTTATAGGAAGTTCTTTGGACAATGTTATAACTGGTAGCATTTTTTTCTTTTTTAAATCTGGACTGCTTCAGGAATTTGTGTGTGATCCTTGCTCAGGGGTCATGCCAATCTCTGTATCGTTCCAATTTCAGTATATGTGCTGCCAAAGTGAGCACAAACCGACAGCATTTTTAAAAGGAGTGAGGATACCACGGAGATATCAGCATAAAGGTAACCATGGAAACAAAACCTCTGATCTATGGTATTTGGTTACAGCAGCCTGAGCAGATTACAGATAGGAATTCTCCACCTACTGACCTACAGATTCACCATTATCACTTATCAAATCTCCCTAACTTCATTGCAGAAACTAACAAGCTGATCTTAAAATTCATATGGAAATTCAAGGGGCCCAGAATAATAACAATCTTGGAAAGAACAAGATTGGAGGCCTCACACTTCTCCCTTCAAAATTTATCATAAAGATATAGTAATCAAGACAGTGTAGTATTGACATAAGGACAGATGTTTATATATCAACGGAAGAGAACTGAGAATCCAAAAATTAACCCTTACTTTTACAGTCAATTGATTTTTGACAAGAGTGCCAAGACAAGTCAATGGGAGGTAAGATAGTCTTTCCAACAAATGACACCGAGGCAACTAGCTATGCACATGGATCCCTACCTCATACCATACATAAAAATTAACTCAAACTGACCATAGACTTTAATGTAAGAGTTTAAACCATAGGGGCACCTGGGTGGCTCAGTCGATTAGGTGTCTGCCTTTGGCTCGGGTTGTGATTCCAGGGCCCTGGGATCAAGTCCTGCATTGGGCTCCCTGCTCAGGGGAAGGCTGCTTTTCCCTCTCCTACTCTGCCTACTTGTGTTCTCTCTCTCTGTCAAATAAATAAAATCTTACAAAAAAATAGTTTAAACCATAAAACTCTTAGAAGAATATATAGAGCAAATATTCATGACTGTGGTTTAGACCAAACTTTCTTAGATATAATATTAAAAACACAAGTGATAAAAGAAAAATGAATTAGAATTCGTCAAAATTAAGAAGTTTTGTGTTTTAAGGACACCGTCAAACAAGAGAAGACAACACACAGATTAGGAGAAAATATCTGTAAATTACATTTGATATGGGAGTTGAATCCAAATATATAAGGAACTCTTACAACTCAGTAATAAAAATGTATACCATGGTAGCTATAGTTAATAATACTGTACTGCATATTTGAAAGTTGCTAATAAAGTAATCTTAGAGGTTCTCATCATAAGAAAAAAATTTCATAACTATGTATGGTGATGGATGGTAATAAGACTTATTGGTGACCATCTGGGAATATATACAAATATTCAATTATTATGTCATATACCTGAAATATAATGTTATACACCAATTATACCTCAACAAAAAAATAGGCAATTGATCTTAATAGGCATTTCTCCCAAGAATATACACTAATGGCCAAAAAGCACATGAAAATGTATAGACATCATTAGCCATCAGGGAAGTGCAAATCAACACCACAATCAGATACCATTTTACACTGACTAGATGGTAGAATAAAAAAGCCACATAATAATAAGTGCTGACAAGAATGTGAAGAAACTGGGACTCTGGTAGGAATGTGCTGCCATTTTGGAAAATGGTCTGGTAATTTCTTAAAAAGTTGAAAACAAGTTACCATATGACCCAGTAATTCTGCTCCCAGATATATAACCAAGAGAAATAAAAACACATGTCCACCCAAAAACTTATATGTGAATGTTCATAGCAGCATTATTTATAACGGGGAAAAAGCAGAAATAACCAAAATGTCCATCAACTCATTAAATGAGGAGTAATCCTCTGATGGAGTATTATTCAATCATAAAACGGAATGAGCTATTGGTACCTGCTAGAACACATATAAACTTTGAAAACACTAGGCTAAAGAATCCAGTCACAGAAGACCACGTAGTATAGGATTCCATTTCTATGAAACAGCCAGAGGATATTTTCTGCCTCTTTGTTTTCTTTTCTGCCTCTTTCTGTAGAGGCAGGAAGATTAGTGTTTGTCTGGTGCTAAGAAGTTTGGGAGCATTATGGAGGAACTACCTCAAGTTATAGGGTATCTTTTTGAGGTAATGAAAACCTTCTAAATTTAATCATGGTAACGGTGGTACAAGTCTGTGAATATGCAAAAAAAAAACTGAATCACACACTTTAAATATGTGAATTGCATGGTATATCAATTACATTTAAAACTGCTATCTACGTAGAAATTTTAAAAAGGAAATAAATACCCAATTAAAATAGCCGGAGAAAGGGAAAAGGAAAACAAAAAAGTACAGAAATGAAGGAATGAAAGATAAAAATAGACATTAATGAGATAGAAGACCAAAAAAAAAAAATAGAATTAATAAATGAATCAAAAAGTTGGTTCTTTGGGAAATAAAATAGATGAACTTGGGGCGCCTGGGTGGCTCAGCTGATTAAGCGTCTGCCTTCTACTCAGGTCAGGATCCCAGGATCCTGGGATCAAGTTCCGCATGGGGCTCCCTGCTCAATGAGGAGTCTGCCTCTCCCTTGGACACTCCCCTCATCCCGTGCTCTCTCTCTCTCTAAGTAAATAAAATCTTCAAAACAGATGACCTTAATTTTACGAAGTGGGATAAAACACAACAAAAAAGACAAAATAAGAAATGACAAGGGGCAGTAATCACCCAGAGAGAAAATGAAAAGTCATGAGACTATTTTGAGTAACTCCGAAAATAAAATATAAAACCTAGAGGAAATTCATGCTTTCCTAGGAAAATTGATTTAACCTAAATCGACCCCAGTAGAGAGAGAAAACTTAGACCAATTTTCACAGAAATAGAAAATTGTACGAGTGCTCTTTCTAAAGAGGGACCAGGCTTGAATGGGTTCAAGAAGGAATTCTACCATGCTTATAAAAAAAATTCTAATGTAACTTACACTATTATAGGATATAACACAAGAAAAGTCTCCAAATTATTTTGATAAAGTGAACATAACTTTGATGCCAAAACTTAACGAAAACTAAGGGGGAGGAGGAGAAAAAACTCCAGATCACTTCCACCACCACAATGCAAAAATATTAAACAAAATATCAGCAAAGAGATCCGCCATCACACCTTATACATCATGACCATGTGGAGTTTATTCCAGGAATGCAAGAGTCAATAACCTAATATTAATATGGTATTATTAGAGTTCAAGGAAAGAATCATATGATCACCTCCCTGGATATGAAAAGGGCATGTAACAAAACCCAATTCCCATTCAAGTTAAAATTCAGAAAAAGAAACTGAAAGATACTTTAACATGATAAAATACAAATATTTCCGCTCCAAAGCCAGGATCATGCTTCATGGGGAAATTCTAGAGACTCCCTTGATTAAATTAAGAAAATAAAAGAATGCCCAGCACCCCCACCACTTACCAGAGCGCTGCAATACTCTACAAGAGAAAGGCTCAGAATTAGAACCAAGAATTAGAAAGAATTAGACCAACCAAGAATTAGACCAAGAATTAGAAAGGAAGGGGTAATAATATCTCTCTTCACAGGTATCGTCGTTATACAGCTGGAAACCCAAAGACCGAAATTAAAACTACTATAAATAACGAAATAGTTTAGTGATATAGCAGACTACACAACTGACGTACAGGGAGCAATAACAGGCATTTTAGACACCCCCGGGTATAGGTACAGCCCTTTAGGAAACGTCCCTTTAAAGACGACAAAAGGAAAGACATCCTTACAATAATAAAAATCAATAAAGAGCCCAAGAATAGCTTCAACGAGAATGTGCCAAACCTTTATGATTAAAGCTATAAAGCATCCCTGAAAGATACAATGTAGACTTAAACAAAAAGCAAGACGATAATTCTCGGACTTATGACTGCGCTTTGTAACCACGCCCAAGGTGCAGAAAGGACAGGTGGGGGGTGGGGGGGGTCAGGATGGATGGACGGACGGGAGGCTGACAAGGTCACTCGGTCACCGGATGTGCGTGCTTCCCAGTCTGCTGCCAGGAGGTGTATACACGGCCCCACCTATGGAGGATTCGCGCCCCAGGAATGAAAGCAGAGTCTAACCAAGTGTCTCTATGTAACTGCAGGTTTACAGGAAATAGGAAGAGGAGACGCATGGAAAGGATATTCTGAGAGGCCACGAACAAAGTCCAGAGGGTCCACCAGACAGTCTACTGGCACAGATTACAAGAGACCTGAGACCCATCAACCACACGGCGTCTATGCCTTGATTTAAACCAACTGTGGAAAGACACTGAGGGATCAGTGAGGCCATCTGGAAACGGACTGAGCACGGGAGGGTCCTAAGGAACCACAGTTAATTTTGGCAGGTGTGATAACGGCACCGGGGCTGTCAGGAATAAAAGTCTCGTCTATAAAGATCCGTGAGAAAATGCTTGTGGGTGAAATTCTCAGAATATTTAAAATACTTCAGCAAAACAAGCAAACAAGCAAACTAAAACGGATCCCCCCTCTGTACGTGGGGAAAGCAGCAGGATGGGCACCTTACTGAAAACCACCACCGGGGCGGCCGCGTCCGACCAGATGCAGGTCTGCGCCCCGGGTTCAGGTCCGTTAGCTTCAGCATCGTTATTCCTTTGCCTGTACCCCCCTCCACCCCCGTCTATCTCATCCGTTGTCCCCTTCTGGGCATGTACCTGGGCTCCTTACCCCTGACTCAGCCCACCCGGGAAAGCCAGGTGTCTCCGAGGCCCCCTAACAAAGCTCAGAGGGAGGTCATCCCCCTTACCTCCCCTTGTCTTGGCGCCCACCTGTCACAGCCCTAGAACTTTCCCTGACGACGTCACTGTCCGTCTCCAGGTGACCAGATCCCAAGGTCAGTCACTCCTCTTTACTGACCCCTGACAGCGTGTGTCCTGCCGTCCCCTTCTTAAAACATGTTTTCTCCCAAAGCCACCCCCACCTCTGCGTACTGCGTACGCGTACGCAGTACTGCGTACTGCGACTGAGTGACCTCAGTCGAGGCCGTGGCTTTAATGATCATGTGCATTTTTTTTAGTGCCTCCTACATTTATCGTTCGGTCCCAACCTGTGTTCTGGACCCCATGATGGACAGCCCACCAACATTCCAGCTGAAGGAAGCGCAGGCCTCTGGAATTCCCCACCACGGCTAAACCTGAACTCTACCTCTACTTCCCCCTTGGCCCGAGTCTCATCCCCACCTAGAGTCGCAGCATCACGGTCCACCCGGGCTGTTTCCGCCAGTCACTCTTGCCGTGGAAAACAGGAGATTCTGTATCGTATTTACAGTTAATTCACTGGGGCCACTTACTCTTATAAAACAGCCTTTCTTTTAATGAGCAGAAATCCTTTAGCTGTTCCTAATTTCCATAGCAAATTAAACACGCACTGCGCATGCCCCTTCTTCTCCCTGGGACTCTTTTCCCTGCTTTAAGAATCTAGCCCCCTCTCATTTTTGAGCTCCAATCTTGAGGTCACCTTGAGAGATGGGAATTTCTTCTCCCATCCAACCTAACTCACCAGCAGATGACCCTGCTCGGTTTCCTCTGCGGGGCCGTGCACACCCCAAGCTGCTCTGTGCTCTTTTTCCAGAACGGAGCTGTGTGAGAGCAGGGCCTGGGCTCTGGCCACCTTGGGACCTGGAACCCACAGCAGAGATCACAGTGCCGGGGAGACGCTTCCCACACAAGCATTTGGAACACGAACGGCCTGTCTGCTTGGGCTACGGGAATAAAATATCAGACACTGCGTGCCTTAAACATTTATTTCTCAAGGTTCTAGAGGCTGGGACGTCCAACATCAAGATCAAGGTGCCGGCAGACTGGGCGTCTGGTGGGGACCTTCTTCCTGGCCTGCAGACAGAGGTCTTCTCCCTGTGTCTTCAACTTGGCCTTGCCTTGGGCCACGAGCTAGGAGGGAGCTCCGGCTCCACCCTCTTCCTATCAGGGCACTAATCCCATCACAGGGTCCCATCCTCAAGACCCCAGCTGACCCTAACCACTTCCCAAAGGTCCCGCCTGGAGCCTGGAGGTTAGGGCATCAACATATGCATGGGGGGGTGGTGGCTGGGGGGGACAAGGCCGGCTGAAAACACAAACTTTCCTCTTCCTGGGCCAGTTCCTAAAATAAGGCAACTGGCAGATCTTGGACATTCCTCCCATTCTGAAGTCCTGATGCCCTACCGAGAAGGGTCTAGGAACAGCGCCCACACACCAGACTCTTACACTGACAAGCCCTGCGCAGGGCAACGGGGTTAAAAATCACAAGAGACAGAGACCCTGTCACGGGTGGGGCCCCATGTCTCTGTCCAGGTTAAGACTGGGGTCAGGGAATATAAAATAGAAGGAGCGGTACTTTCCTTAGAGAATTCTCTTATTAGATAATTGACAATATGCACATCTCTCTGTGACGAGGAAGCTACGGACCGTGGTCACACACAAGTGACGAGTTAAGGCTGGATCTCTTCTCCCAGAAGCCATCCCCTGGTTGTACCCCAGGCCCTGCTTACCTGCTCGGGTGCGGGGGGGAGGGGTGGAAGCTCATCTTGAAAAGGAAGCAGGGGGGATGGGGGGGTGAGGAGGGCAGGGGGGGCTGGGCTGGGAGGGAAGGAAGAAAGGGAGGGAGGGAGGAAAGGAAGGAGAGGAGAAAAAGATTTCCGGCCTTCTGACCCAAGTCAAAGAAACAAGCTACATTCATGAATATTCTTTCCCTTTACGAATTTCTAATTTGGTGACTATCTGCCTGTTCCTGCTTCTCCCCCCCTGGAATCCAGGTCACAGACAGAAGCTGGGTCCAGCAACAAAGTCAATGAACTGTTTTACATTTAATCAATCAACATCACAAAGTGTTCACACTACATAAACTTCATAACACCAAGGTGTGTGGGGCGCTGTTAAAAAGAAGGGGCCCCTTCTGTCCCTCTGTGTATGGGCCACTGGGGGGTGTCCGCCGTGCCCGCTCGCTGGGCCTCCCGCCAGGCGGTGAGCCGTGGACTGTGGTTCGGCGGGCTCCTCTCGGGCCTTCCTGTGAACTGTGCCACAGCCTGCCTTCGCAGCGGGGCACGGTCAAGTGCAGACGTGCACCACGTGCCGCAGCTGGTCTGGGGGTGCCGGCACCTGGCCGTGGCTCAAGTGCGAGGGCCCCATTCCCTTGTGGCCAGAGGCACACGGAGCTGAGGGAACAGTGAGAAGCAGGCAGGGGCTGCAGTGCGCGACACTGGTTACTGTGCAGGGCAGAACGGAGAGAGAGGCCAAACATCACCAGGGGACGGAGACAACCCGACGGCAGCTAGAGCGGGGGCAGCTGGAGGAAGCCACACCACCCAGCCTCCTCTCCAGTGCAGATCTGCTGGGGGAGGCCGAGGGGGGCCGGAGGCAGGCGCTGCAGGCCCCGGGGAGGGCTCATCGTCGGCCCCTCGCTCCCTCCCGGACTGGGGAGTGGCGGAACAGAATGCGCAGGGCTGGGACACGCAGGTGATCGCAAGCGTGAACTCCCCACGGCAGGCCGGCAGCACTTGGACTCTGGGGGCAGGAGGAGACAGGAACCACGGGGCCTGGGCCCAGAGGCCAAGAGAAGACAGAGTCAGAGGCCAAGGGAAGGATGGGCCAGAGGCGTGGGGAGCGGAGCTGGTGGGTCGAGTCTGCATGGAGGATTTGGGGGGGGTCACTGCGGCACCCATCCCCCCCCCCAGACCCGCCTCAGCTGAGGCCTTGCGTCTGAGCCAGGGTAGATTACGAATAGAGCGGGCGGCCTCGGGTCAGAACACCAGGGTCTGGAACCTGGCTTTGTGACCTGCACAAGTCAGCGCACGTCTGCAGAGCTCATTTCTCTAACCCAGGAAACGAAATCATTCTAGCTCGGTCAATGTGATGGTCGAGCAGCAGTGCCCATAAGCTGCACTATGCAGGTGTGCGCCCCTACTAGGAAGGGGGCTCCCCTCCAAATTATTAGCCCCCAAGGTGCTAAAGGGAGAGCCTGGGTCCTCAGCCCCTGAGACCCTCAGAGGGCAGTGCACGGGGCAGTCAGCACTGCCTCCGTGGGAGGGGGGCGCTCCTTCTTCCTGCCCGGGTCACTCTGGGTGGACAGGTGCTGGGCCCCCAAGGTACTCACCTGGTCACTCACCCTCTGGGTCTGGCAGCTGTTCAAGGAGCATGTCCTCCTTGCCGCTGAACTGCACGAGAGAAGGTGGAGAGAGGCCGGGCTGGGGGAAGTCTCCTGTCCTTCCATCCCTGGCTCCTGGCCTTCCAGAAGCTTCCAGGAAGCTGCCCAGGGGCGGGGGATGCTAGAAGCCCCTCTTCCCATCAGCCTTCACCCTGACCACCCAGCAGAGAACCCCCCGACCCCACCGCCCGGGGCCGAGGGGGCTTCTGTGAGACCTCAGGGTGGCCCAGGCTGTCACGTCTGACCTCTCTAATCCAGTCCGTTAAGAACCTGCAGTGTAAACTCCTTCCCTTGTTCAGCTCTGGTGCAGAGATGGGGGGATGGATACAGCTCCGTGACCAGACCGGGGGGCGGCAGGGCAGGACCACCCAGGAGGCCCAACAGCCCCCGGGAGAAGGACACACTTGCCTCGATGTGGTACACTATCCGCCAGAAACTCGAGTCTGAGCCTCGGTATCTTCTTCCGGGGTAGAGCTGCCACATGGAAGGCAGCGCGCACGGGGCCAGCAGGCTGGGGCACACGGCCTCCCCCAGGGACACATCCTCCTGGCGCATGAGCACCTGGAGGCTACTCTCCGTCTGAAGGGAAGGAAAGACCATGGCTCGCCTTCAGGGCCTGGCTCCCCAGCACACAGACCCCCAGAGTCCTTCCTGCACCCCCGGGCCCACAGCCCGCCGGCATCTGAAATGCTGGTGACCATCCACCCCAGCACAGCAACGAGTCCCCCCTTAAGCCACGCCCACCCCGCTCAGGGATGCTGGCGAGGCCAGGAGGACCGGCACTCACAGGTCCCTGCCTCCTCATGGACTTCAAGCCTGTCCTTACGCTTCCTTAGCTGTGGTTTGGTGCTGACGTCAGCTGCTGTGGGGTTGTCTTTGATTTTTCTTTATTTTGCCCTACAGCCCCTGTTATTTTAATTACTTTACTTATTTAACTGTTTTTTTTTTTTTTAAAGATTTTATTTCTTTGACAGAGACAGAGAGAGAGAGAAGTAGGCAGGGAGGCAGGCAGAGAGAGAGGGGGAAGCAGGCTCCCTGCTGAGCAGAGAGCCCGACGAGGGGCTCGATCCCAGGACCCTGAGATCATGACCTGAGCCGAAGGCAGAGGCTTTAACCCACTGAGTCACCCAGGCGCCCGTCTAACTTTTTTTTTTAAAGTACTCTCCATATCCAATGTGGGGCTTGAAACCACAGCCCCAAGATTTATTGATTTAACTTTTTTTTTTAAGTAATCTCTATACCCAACGTAGGGCTTGAACCCACACCCCCAAGATTAAGAGTCACACGCTCCATCGAAGGAGCCAGCCAGGCACCCCCAAAGAGCCCCACTGAAACACAATCAGGGGAGACACTACTTTTCCCCATCACCACCTCTGCTCCTCTCCTGCAATAAGCGAACTCGCCACTTTCCTGGTCGCGTGCCCCACATCAGCTCAGCATAGCGGCAAAGGTATACATCTAAAAATCGTGTCACTCCCCCCTGACACCCTCAAGTGGCTTCTCATGGCAGGCGGAAGGAACTGAAATCTTTACCGAGATCCACAGACCCACTAATGCGGGGCCCCTGTCTCCCCTCTGTCCTTCATCTTCCATCCCGTGCTGGACACAAAGGCCTCCTCGCTATTTTGGGGACATGCCTCATCCCCAGTAATCTCTTGCATCTGTGGTCCTCCGCCTGGAACGTTCTCCCCTAGATCTATGCAGGGCTCACACCCTTCTTGGAGAAGGTCTCTGCACAAATATGTCTAGAGGGACACATTTCAGCAAAATCCGACTCTATGAGATGCGCATGAAGCATGCACGTCTAAAAGGGAGATTCATAACGGTTTTAAATAAAGTGATGGATAAAAGCAGGAGAGGTAAGTACAAATTAATACTCCTGAAGGGTCCTGCCTGCAGACCCCCACCCACTCGTTACTGCTTCTCATCCTGCACAACTTACCAGCAGCCTCAATTATTTCATTGCCCTGCCCCCCCCCCACGCCCCTGCAGTGTCAAGATTTTATCACATTCACTGCAAACCCTCACAGCCTAGAATCGTGCTTAACATATCAACTAGGCCCTCACGTTGGTTCGGTAACTATTTTTCCAGAGTGGAAATTATTTTTAAAATTTCCCATCCATGAAATAAAAATTTCCATCTAATGATAAAGGAATTGTTAAGAAGGAATTCAGATCATCCTGCAAGCTACAAGTGGAAATGACCATTCTTGCTGTGTTTGTATATGGTTTTCTGGATCCTTCAACCACTTTTGGTCTGCTTGTTCATCTTTTCTCTTATTGATTTAAGTCAATCTTTACATATTAAGAATATCGGTCCTTTCAATTACATGGGGGCAAATCCGGCCCCACAATCCCCTGGGGGGTTATGTTTCATGCATAATTAATAATGTTTATGTGAAACACACTGCTTTGTGGTTTTGGTGTCACGTTTAAGAAGATATTCGCCAACCAGAGATTTTAAAAACGATATTCATATAATTCTCTTCAAATACCTGACTTAAAAAAAGTAAATATTAAACTCGACGTTTAAAAATATACAGATGCATATTTCAAAAAGAAATTAAATGCCAGTAACCATGGTGGTTAAGAGGCTGGTATTTCAAGCCCGTCCCCTACGAGCAGGATGGCTTTGGACGGGTTTGGAGGTTGTGACCCCGTTTTCACAGCTGTAAAACACGGACGCAGTCGCTCCCGGGTAACTTTCTGCTGTTTGCTCTTCCAGGACCTAAACGTCCTCCTGCGACATACTTGGATTTTGCTCTTAATCCGGCTCGTACCCCACTGCGTTCCTGGGGCAATGCTTGCGCGAGGCACAGGGGAGGCCCGACACCCCCGAAGTCCCGGGCAGGTCCCCCCACGTGGCGGCCGCAGACGCCCACGCAGACCGCCCCCCACCCCCCACGCCCCCAGGGCCTATGTACCTCGATGGTTATGGGCAGCCAGGTGCGCTGGTTCTCGTCCACGTACACGGACCTCTCCCAGATCCACAGGTGGTCCGGGTGCAAGGCTGTGTGCGCCCTGAAGAACGGGAGCTCGCCCATGGCGCCCCGGGCGACCCCGCTACCGGAGCCCGAGCCTCCGGAACCCACTCGCTGGTGCGCGGGACTCAGGACCGCGACGCTTTATAGCGGGACGCGCGCGGGCGCCCCCCAGCGGCGGGGCGGGAGGAGGGCCGGCGCGAGGCGGGAGCGGATCTGCAGCAGGTCTTGCGCCCCGGGACCCCGGGTGCGTCTAGGAGGGCAGCCCTGGCCCCATAGCCTCATGACTTTCTCCAGGCCCCCAGCCACCCAGCCAGCTCCAGCTCCCCACTCCCCACTGCTGGGGAGGCACCCCTGTCTGTGGCCTTTGGCCTTTCCTCTGCCAGAAGGTCCTCCACTTCTGGGATGCCCAGACCCCACTGTCCGAGTCAGCCACTGTGTGTGGCTGGTCAAGTCACTGCCCAGACCGGGACACCACGCCTCTGCTGGGAACTCACAGTCGATGCCAGGCAACCCACAGCCAGGAACCCCTCCACAGTCTTCTGGGATCAGAAGAGAACCCCAAGAGCCTGAACCAAGCCTGGGCTTTCCCAGATTCGGGGCATCACCTTCAGCCTGTGTGCATGGGTGTAAGAATCGATTTCCTTGGTCAAGTGGAACTCTTGAAGCCCCATTCCCCCACCCACACACATTTTCCACGGTTTTGATGATGGTGTGGTCATCTAATGGCTATTGTGAAACACGGTGGTGAAGAAACATGTTTTTTTTTTTCTTTATTGGCTTTGAATTCATTGGTGAACACATCGTTCAAAATGAATGCTTGAAAAGAATCCCTTCTCTCCACCCCAAGATCAATGGAATTGCAAAGTCTCTGGGTTACATGATCAAACCCACTTTCTGTAAATTACAGCAAATAAGGAAAACAATTTCACTTCATTTTGTAGTCCACCACATGCCCATTAAGGCAATTAAGAAAATAAAGGACAATGAGAAACATGTATACCGAGCTCCTGCCTCATTGCTCAAACATCACCATTGGCAGCCGTTTGGCCAGACCTTCCAGCTCTTTCCTGTCTCTCCCACCACGCACTAACAAAATACTTGGGGATCTTTTGCAAGATCACAAAAGTGAAAATGAGCTTAACCCAGATCCCCTGACAGCAAAGGTCTGTATTTGCTTCTCTGCCTATCCAGACAACCTAGTTCCCAAGAAAGTGCTGAGGTGGCCTACGGTAATAGAGCTGTAATTGGATTTACCAGGAACACAAAATAGAAGACAAAAGCCAAGCCAAGTCGGGAGTGTAGGAGGCAGACGGGAGCCCAGCCAACCTCCTTCCTGGGGCAGCCCCTGGTGGTGCTTGTATTTAATATTCAGACTTGTGGCATTCAGGCTGATTTCCCTGTGGATGGTTCTTAATTCCAGACCCAGATAGCCACTGGGAGCAAGATAATATGGTAATATGTCTGCTGGGGGAAGTCTCAGCCCAGTCCTGAGCTTTGAGGTCAAAAATGATGACAAATCCAGCTTAAACAGTGTGGCAAGAGAAGGGGGCACCAACGAGCTAGTGTGGCCGCTGATCCAGCCACCTCAATGGCTCCAGGACCCAGAATGCCACTGAAATGTCAATTTCATTATTACTCCTTCTGCTTTTCGAAGAGGCCACAAAAGGAACAAATAACAGGACAAAAATCAGACGCCTGTGGCTGGATATGCTTCTGAATGTTCTGGTTCTTACACCATCAACCCCCTTTCAAGAAACAATATATGCCTTCCGCATCACACGAGGGCTTCTTAATATTGAGCAAGAGTATATGTCATTCTTGGGTAGGATTTAGAAAATCATTTGAGAGGGGGTTCCAAAGCATGAAAGTGTCGTAAGATGACTGAGGAGTTCACGGGGCAGCTTCTGGGGGCCCTTGAGCCTTCTTTATGGAAATCCCATGAAAAAGGAAGAGCTTCTGTGTGGTCTCAGGGAGAGGCAAGCCTCTCCAGCATGTTCACTGCCCCAACTTAGGACCTACCTTTAGAGTCATATACAACTTTCTGACTCCTTTATTAGTCTACAAGCTCCCTGAGGATAACCAACTGGTATTTCGTTTAGAAAGTAACATAAAGCATTTCTTTTGCCTTTTTTTTTTTTTTTTTTTTTTAATATAGAATCCTTAACTGATGCTTTCATGTTCTGGCTTTGGATCCAGTTTCGACTTTGCCTCTATCACCCATGAACTTGGCAAATCCTTTGCCATCTTGGCCTCATTGCCCCACTTGTGTAATGCATGGGCCCCACTACATGCCCTCAAAGCCCATTCTAACTCAACAGTCCCTGCTGATAAAGCTGTCTAGTGGGAGGTTAAGAAAGGTTTTAGGCATTGGATATGAAGGACCACAGTGGAATTTGTTTTTCAGGAGTGAGGAGGCCATCTTCTTGGTTGGGTCCCAAGGAAGAGCCTTGAGGGTGAGTCACGACCATCAGTAGCGTCTAGAGCCTTGCTATATGTAAGTGTGGTCCCCAGTTCTACTGTATCTCAAGCCTTCCCCAGATCTACTGGGTCAGAATCTGCATTTCAACAACATCCTCAGAGGACTGGTGGGCACGTTAAGCATTGGTCGACAGGTGGAGGAACAAGAGAGAGAGAGATGGTGGGTGTCTCATTCCATCATTTCCCTCTAGATTTCTCTAACTGTAATACAAACCTTGGATATGTGTCTCTGTATCATTTAGTTGCAGGCTCTCCTATTTTCTGTCAAAATGACTTCTACTATAGAAAGTGTTTTCCTCTTAAAATCTTGGTCATTGGTGTCATCCCAGCCATCGGCAATGACCAACAAGCTATAAAGAAACTACTTAGGGCTGCTTAGGTGTAGCTCTACAATGAACAACCCAGACCACTAAGCTAGTGGATTACAACCCTCGCTGCTTATTAGAATCACCTGGGAAGCTTTTATAACATACCTGTGTCTGGAACTTACCCCAGACCATTTAGACCAGAATCTCTGAGACTGAGGCTTAGGTGTCCCTCCCTCCCTCCCTCCCTCCCTCCCTTCCCTTTCTCTCCCTCCATTTCTTTCTTTTCTTTTCTTTCTTTCTTTTTCTTTTCCCCACCTTTCTTTCTTTCTTTCCCCCTCTCTCTCCTTTCTTTCCAAAGGATTTTTCAATTTTTCAAGTGATTCCAGTGTGCAGTGAGGTTTGAGAACCACCTCTCTGAGATTTCAGTGACTGTTTTTGAGGTATGAACAAGATTTGTAAAACTAAATAATCACGAAAATGTTAAAGGTTTTCTTTCTGCTATCAATTCTCATCGTAAACCTCCCCCAAGCATGCACTTGACTTTTTTCCCTATGCCCTGATATGTAGAAGTTAAGACATCCATGCCAGTCACCTAGAGTGGATGTTGTCTTTCTGAACGGCTGGGCCATATTTTACATAATTAAGCCCGATGATCAAGTGAGCATAGGAGAAAAGGGATGCTTATGGCCTGTCTCCCAAGGGATGAAATTTATCTGTAGATTAATGGAGAATGTGGGACAAGGATATTCCAAGTGGAACTTGGGGACTGATCATACCCTTACCCTCTGCATGGCCACTATCTCTCTCTTCAAACTTAGCAGAATTTTCTTTATGTTTTAAATATTTTTCAAACTTCAAGGTGTGTATGAGGATTTTGTTAAAATGATTCTAATTCAGTAGGATTGGGTTGAGGCTAGTCATTCCTAACAAGGTCTAAGGTGAGCTTCAGGCTGATGGTCTGTGAACCACCTCTGGGTAAGCAAGGGCCTGTACTAATACACACACCACACAAATGCAAAAGACACCCATGGTCCTGACCCAAAATGTACCAAGTAGTTGACCCAGACAAGTTGGGGGAGTGAGCAGGATGTGGGAGCATTGCAGTGCACACTTGGAGCTAGAAATAAGGCATCCATTTGCCCTGATGAGTTTAAGTTTACCTTAGGTTGTATCAGAAATATTTCTCAACTCTGGGATTATTCCATACTTTGGGTATTATGCCCACGATGTGACTGGTCCTACATATTGGCTTATTTCTGGTTCACCCACACTCAACTATTCTTCAATTTAATTTGATTACATAATTTGATCTCAGAAAAATATTTCACGTAAATAGGCACTGCTTTCAGCTTTGACACTGAAAATTTCCTCTATACCATTTATCCGATAACTCTTGACCTAGATTTTCAATTTTAGGATATTTTTTCTTTCCAAGAAAATATTCTTATATCCTTAAGATGAATATCCCAAGTAGGATTGCTGGATCATATGCTAGTTGTATTTTCAATATTTTTTTATTATTAATGAATTTATTTTTGGATTTATATATGCATATATTTAATTTCTGTATAATTAACATACAATGTTACATTAGTTTCAAGTGTATAATAGGGTGATTCAATAATTCCATACATTACTCAGTGCTCATCACAGTAAGTGGACTCTTCATCTCTTTTACCTCATTCATCCATTCCCCCTGCCCACCTCTTCCTCCAGTAACCATCAGTTTGTTCTCTCCAGTTAAGAGTCTCCTTTTTTTTGTTCATAGCAGCAATGGCCACAACCGCCAAACTGTGGAAAGAGCCAAGATGCCCTTCAATGGATGAATGGATAAAGAAGATGTGGGCCATATATACAATGGAATATTATGCCTCCATCAGAAAGGCTGAATACCCAACTTTTGTATCAACATGGACGGGACTGGAAGAGACTATGCTGAGTGAAGTAAGTGAAGCAGCATTATCATATGGTTTCACTTACATGTGGAGCATAAGGAAAAACATGGAGGACATTGTGAGAAGGAAAGGAAGGGTGAACTGGGGGAAATTGGAGAGGGAGATGAACCGAGAGAGACTGTGGACTTTGAGCAACAAACTGAAGGTTTTGGAGGGGAGGAAGGTAGTGGGTTGGATGAGCCTGGTGGTGGGTATTGAGGAGGGCAGTATTGCATGGAGCACTGGGTGTGGTGCATGAATCTTGAAATACTGAAAAAAAAAGAGTCTGCCTTTTTGTCCCTTTGTTTCTTTGTGTTGTTCCTAAATTCCACGTATGAGTGTAATCATATGGCATTTGTCTCTCTCTAACTGCACATTTCACTTAGCCTTATACCCTCTAGTTCCATCCATGTTGTTGCAAATGGCAAGATTTTATTCTTTTTTTATGGCTGAGTAATATTCCATTGCATATATAGACCATATCTTCTTTATCTATTCATCTATCAGTAGACATTTGGGTTGCTTCCATAATTTGGCTATCGTAATTAATGCTGCAATAAACATCGGGGTGCATATATCTTTTCAAAATAGTGTTTTCTTATTCTTTGGGTAAATACCTGGTAGTGTGATTCCTGGATCCTTTGTAATTCTTTAATTTTTTTTGGAGGGAACTCCTTACTGTTTTCTACAGTGGATGCACCAGGTTGCTTTCCCACAAATAGTACACGAGGAGTCTTTCTTTCTCCACATGCTTGCCAAGACTTGTTATTTCTTGTGTTTTTGACTTTAGCCATTCTGGTAGGTGTGAGGTGATATCTCACTGTGATTTTGATTTGCATTTCCCTGATGATGAGTGATGTTGAGCATCTTTTCATGCATCTGTTAGCCATTGGGATGTTTTCTTTGGAGGAGCATCTGTCCATGTCTTCTGCCCATATTTTAATTGGATTATTTGTTTTTTCTTTTTTTAAAAAATGTCTGTTGAGTTGTATTGGTTCTTTATATATTTTGGATACCAGTCTTTTATTGGACATGTCACTTCCAAATGTCTTCTCCCATCAGTAGGATGGGTTTTTTTGGTTTTTGGTTTTGTTTTTGTTGGTTTTGTTGACTGTTTCCTTGGTTTTGTTGACTTTCCTATGTTGTGCTGCTTTTTATTTTGATATAATCCCAATAGTTTATTTTCACTTTTGTTTCCCTTGATGCAGGAGGCATATTTAGAAGATGTTGCAATGGCTGATGTCAGAGAGATTACTGCCTATGCTCTCTTCTAGGATTTTTAAGGTTTCAGGTCTCACATTCAGGTCTTTAGTCCTTTTTGAGTTTATTTTTGTATGTGGTATAAGAAAGTGGTCCAGTTTCTTTTTCTTTTTTTGCATATAGATGTTTAGTTTTCCTGACATCTTTCGTTGAAGAGACTTTTTCCCATAGGATAGTCTTGCCTGCTTTATAGAAGATTACTTGATCATGTAATTGTGAGCTTATTTTGGGGTTTTCGATTCTGTTCTATTGATCCATGTGTCTATTTTTGTGCCCATACCATACTGTTTTGATAAATACAGCTTTGCAGTATATCTTGAAATCTAGGATTGTGGTACTTCCAATTTTGTTCTTCTTATTCAGGATTGCTTTGGCTATTTGGGGTCTTTTGTGGATCCATACAAATTTTAGGATTGTTTATTGTATCTGTGATAAGTATTGTTCACATTTTGACAGGGATTGCATTAAATGTATAGATTGCTTTGGGTAGTATAGATATTTTAATAATATTTGTTCTCCCAGTACGTGAGTGTAGAGTATGTTTCTATTTATTTGTGTCCTCTCCAATTTCTTTCATTAATCTTTTGTAGTTTTCAGAGTAGAGATCTTTTATCTCCTTGGTTAAATTTATTTCTAGGTGTTTTATTACTTTTAGTGCAATAGTAAATGGGACTGTTTTTTTAATTTCTCTTTTTGCTACTTCATTATTAGTGTATAAAAATGCAATGGATTTCTATATATTGATTTTGTATCTTGGGACCTTACTGAATTCATTTATCAGGAATCTTTAGGGTTTTCTATATATAGTCTCATGCCATCTGCAAATAGTGAGAGTTTTACATCTTCCTTACTAATTTGGATGCCTTTTATTTCTTTTTGTTGTCTGATTGCTGTGTCTAGGACTTCCAGTACTATGTTGAATAAAAGTGGTAAGAGTGGACATCCTTGTCTTATTCCTGACCTTAGGGGAAAAGCTTTCTTTTTTCACCATTGAATGTTAGCTGTGGGTTTTTCATATAAGGCCTTTATTACAGTAAGGTATGTTTCCCCTAAACATACTTTGTTAAGGGTTTTTATGATGAATGGATGTTGTACTTTGTTAAATGTTTTTTCTGCATCTATTGAAATGATCATATAGTTCTTATCCTTTATCTTGTTCATGCGATGTATCACATTAATTGATTTGCTAATATCGAACCAACCTAGCATCCCAAGAATAAATCCCATTTGACTATGGTAAATGACTTTTTAAAATGTATTGTTGGGGGGCGCCTGGGTGGCTCAGTCGTTAAGCGTCTGCCTTCGGCCCAGGTCAGATCCCAGGGTCCTGGGATCGAGCCCCGCATCGGGCTCTCTGCTCGGCAGGAAGCTTGCTTCTCCCGCTGCCATTCCCTCTGCTTGTGTTCCCTCTCTCGCTGTGTTTCTCTGTCAAATAAATAAAGTCTTTAAAAAAAAAATGTATTGTTGGATTTAGTTTGCTAATATCAAGGTTAGTATATTTTAAAAAGGATTCTGTCAATTTCATGTGGAATTTATTTTTATATATGAGCTATGCAAACATTATTATACTATATTCTAATATGTATAGTTTGTATACTAGGTCATAATCTAATTGTACGTTAATTTTCCCCAAATATTTAGCCAATTTCCCAAACATTACTGCAAAATGTAGATCTACAGTCTATCAGCCATTTATCAGGTCTGTAACCTTGGGCAAATCACTCAGCATCTCTGTACTATGAGTTTGTAAGATGGGGATAATAATATCCCATCTATTCCATAGGGTTTTCACAAGGATTAAATAGCCAATATTTGTAAAGTGTTTAGAATAGCACCTGACATACAGTTAAGTACTCAATTAACGTTTGTTCTTATTATCTTGGGAACAAAAATAATGCAATTTTGAAACAAAAGACTCAGTAGATATGTTGAATAGCCTGGAAGCCTGGAGGTTACCTGGGACTCTTCCTAAATGTGCTAGAGATGTGCCAGAGTGTGAATTTAAGAGACATGGAGGATAAATGTACAAGTGGCAGGATCTACATTAAATGAATTTCAGCAGCAGAGAAAAGGGAATGTAAAGGAGGAAATATTTGAATGAAAAACTGAGAAATTCCCAGAGCTAAAGAAGATAGGTGTTATCAGAATAGAATAAATAAGGGGAAAGATAGCTAAACATACCATAATAAAATGTCAAGGATAAAAGTTTTTAAAAACTCTGTCAACAACAACAACAACAAATCAGAGAATTCAATGAACACAGATTTCTCACTGACTACAATACAAATGTCTCTATAATGAACTAGAATTATATACCCAGCTAAACTATCATTCAAATGTGAAGATGAAATGTGAGCTACCCACCTCCCTAGACCCTATCTGACACATAGAGACAGCTTTTTAGTAGGAAGGGAAGAACTCCAGAAGAATTAAGTGAGATAAAAGCCACAATGGAAGATCATCAACAGCAATAACAACAGCAATATTGTCTAAAAGTAGTTTTACATTTTTTTCTTGAAATATGGAAATAAAATTCTAGACATCAAAAGAATGAAGCAATATAAGTAAATCCCAAGGTTCTTTTCTTTTTTTTTCTTTTTTAAAATCTTTTTAAAAAATTAATTTATCTCTATCCCCAACATGGGGTTTGAGCTCACAACCCTGAGGTCAAGAGGTGCACACTCCATGGACAGAGCCAGCCAGGCAGCTCGCCACCCCAACAAGGTTCTTTTCTTTAAGGGGAGAATAAATAAACTGATTAACTTTAGATGTTATGTTATGTGGAAAAATGCCTTTAAATATAAGTTTAGGGCAACCAATAGAAGGTTGAAAACAGGATGTAAAGAGCTATCTGTTTTTGGATAGATAAGATGAAGTAGATAGTCTGAACAATATTTCAGCTGAAAACAATGAAAACTCTAGATAAAGCATGTCTCAAAGATCTTTTTAAATACATCACTGAACTGACAAGAAAGTGATGAATCAGAGGCCAAAGCTAGTGAAAGCAGAAACTCAAAGAGGTAATGGACCAGCGGAGCAGTTTACACCCTGGGGACCTATGCTAAAGGCTGGTGACCTTGAGCTTCCAATTTACTTCTGGACATTTCTTAGATAGCAGTACACTTCATAAATGTTTATTTACTGTTACAACCTGTATGTTTTTATCCTGCCTTGTTTCACTTCTTGATGAAGTGATTCCTCTAAGAACACTTTTATGGAGGACTCTATGGTAAATTTCCACGGATGTGCTGTCCAATACATAGCCACTATTCACATTTGGTTACTGAGCACTTGGAATTGTGGTGAGTCTATATTGAGATGTGCTGTGATATAAAGTACACACTGGATTTCAAAGACTCAATACACACAGGTGCACACATGCACACACGCACACACACACACACACACAAACACACACAGAATGCAGTGTTACCCTTGCCCCCAAATATGCCAGCTTCCTTCATTGCACTTTGCAAATGTTTGCTCTTAATTTCTGTCAACAAAGAGTCATGGATTTCTTGGGACTCTGTATGTGTGATATGCAAGCAGATGAGCTCTGTGTAGGGCCTGAGAGGTTTTTCCAAGAGCAGAAACATGAGCTGTCACTTGTAGGCATTACATTATCCAAAAACTACACAGAATGCTTTTTTCTGACTCTCCAGTTCTGAGAAATCTTCTGGAAATTGAGGCTGCTCAGGGGAGCTCTGGGCAGGGGGGATGTCACAGACCCTCTCTGTGAAAAAGAACATTATTTTTATGTTTAACAAAGAAGTTGTGATCAGGATAAGTAGAGGGGAACTCGGGTACTAGCTCCAGCTTGACTGCCTCATGAACACCACAGGTTTTATTCCACATCTACCTTCTTATTTTTGTTTTTATTCTATTTTTTTCATTCATTCCACTCAATCAAACATTCAACCCACAGCAAATAAAGAAAAAAACAAACTAAAAATCCTTCGATGAATCAAAACACCATTTGGTCAAATTAGGAAAACTTCTTTCCCAATCAGAGGAGAATGACCCATCAGATCAGCTCTTTCTTTCATTAATTCAGAGAAAGTAGCCCAGACAGTCACCTGGAAGGAACATCAAGGGCCACTGGAGCTTGTTTGACTCTACTCAGGACCTGGGATGCCTAAAGGAGTAAGTGTGGGGCTGGACTGCTGTGTTGGTTAATTTTATGTGTCAACTTGCCTGGGACAAGGGATGCCCAGAAAGCTATTTAAGTATTATTTTTGAATGTGTCTTGAGGATGTTTCCTGAAGAATTGAATTGTGAAGCATTTGAATTGTTGAGATGCATAAAGCAGTTGGTCCTCCACCATGTGGGTGGGCATCACTTAATCTGCTGAGGACCTGAATAGACCAAAAAGGTAGATGAAGGTTGAATCCGCTCTCTGCCTGACAGCTTGGGCTGAGACACTGGTCTCCTGCCCTCGGGTCTTTGGACCTGGACTAGAATCTACACCATTGGCTCTCTGGCTCTCAAGCCTTCCAACTATGTCACTATCTTTCCTGGGTCTCCAGCTTGCAAGCCGCAGCTCATAGGACTTCTTAGTGCCATAATTGTGTAAGCCAATTCCGCAAAATAAATCTCTTTATCTCTCTCTCTCTCTATTTATATCTCTATGTCTCTGTGTCTCTATCTATCATCTCCTACTGGTTTTGTCTTTCTGAGAACCCTGGCTAGCATCGATGTCACATTGTGGAGTGGGAGTGGGATGCAGGGGTTCAACACTCAAGGGCACTTGGTCAGGAGGCATGCTGGGATCTGGAAAGGTAGACCTGCACGGATGGAAGCTGAGACCATCCTCGTTTCCCATAGGTGAGGCCGCCAGGTGGTTCACTGAATAGATGCAACGAAATGGAGCTGGGAAGACCAGCCAAGATTACACTAGAGTCATAAACATGGATTTTAAGCATATTGTTATTAAAGGGTGTAATTGCAGAGAGGACTTCCTGGAAGGTTCATTAACTTTGGCAAAGTGGAACAAAAATAGCAACATTATTTATTTGCATCGCTGGGAAAAGAGCTGGAGATTGCAACCCTGAAATTCGAAATTAGGCATCAGGGTCCTGGAATTGTCCGCAAAGTTGTGTTTATATGGAAATACATGACTTTCTTTTAGAGAGAGTGTCCAAAACTCTAAATATTACCAATTACGTGGTCTATTTTTTTTGGTAGCTAACGTTTTTCTCTTTCCTTTATGACAGCTTAGAAGTATCATTTTCGTGGGGGGGGGGGAGTATCTCCCTCCAGAGTATGACACGTGTCCTTGAGTTTGTAAAGAAAGTAAATATAAATAAACCTTCTCTTACTGATTCTATTAGGTTAAATGATTGACCTTATTATGATTTGGTTGATCTTCCCTAATAGTTAAAGACTATACTTCCCCCCACTCCTGTGCCTTTTAAATTCTGTTTATTTTCCAAGCCTTTATTTGCTTTCACTTTTCTTCCTGTGAGTCACTACTTTCTGATGGTTTCTATGTATCTTAATTTTTCTACTCTTTTGTCTAATTTCGTATAGTGTTATTTGGATAAGGATGACGAAGGCTGTGTAACAGTCATTTGTCTTAAAGCTTAGTGGCCTCACTAAGATCTTTTTCATTTCCTGGTTGCTGTTTGTGCCCAAAATTTGACCACTGGATTATCTGGGCCTTGCTGCATTTTGTTAAAGCCAAGCAAATCAGTTGCAGCAATAACCTTTGGAGACTAGAATATATTTCAGGAATATCAAGTCAAAGAGTTACTGTTTTTCCCTCATTCTAATTTACAACCTTCTGCTGTTGGTTTTATCTCTTCTAGTGCTGCTAGAGAAAGTCATAGCATCTTTCTGATTTAATACATTCATCATGTCTGCCCAACACTCAGCCATCTTGCCGGCTTATTATATTACTCATACTGAAGATTTCAGACTTACTCTTTTTTTTAACTCCCCACTTGAGTGTAAGCTCCATAAGGGCAGAGACTTTATCTTGTTTCCTTGTATTCTGAGCACTTAGGATTGAAATCTGCAAAAAATTATAGAAAGAAATAAAAGAAAGCCTAAATAAATAGAATGATAGTATATATCATGGCTCAGAACACCCAGTATCCTGAAGATGTCACTCAAAGCAAATCCAATCAAGATCCCAACAAGTTTTTTGGTTTTTTGGGCAGAAATTGACAAGCTGATTTTAACATTCATGTGGAGCCAGAAGGACCAAGAGCAGCCAAGACCATCTCAAAGAAGAACAAAGCGAGAGGACTACCCAATAGAAAGCTACAATAATTAAGACAGTGTGGTAGACTCAAGGATAGAAAAATTCAACAATGGGATAGCGTAGAGAGTCCAGAAACTGATCCACAAAAAGGATACTGCAGCCAATGGGGGTAGAATGCTCTTTGAGAAGAGCACCAGTGGTGCTGGAGAAGCAGATATACACATCAGCCAATATGAATCTCAATTATTACTTCATACAATAGACAAAAATATTTCCAGATGAATTGCAGATTTTAATGAAAAGGTAGGGGTGCCTGGCTGGTTTAGTCAGTAGATCATGCAGCTCTTGATCTCAGGGCCGTGAGTTTGAACCCCAAGTTTGGTGCAGAAATTACTAATAAATAAATAAATAGATAGATAAATAAATAAATAACTTTTTAAAAAATGAGAAAGGTAAAAACAAAGCTTTTAAAGGAAAATGTAATAACATCTTTGAGATCCTGAAGTAGGCAGGTTTCTTAAGTAGAACATAAAATCACTAATCATAAAGGAAATAGTGATAACTTTGGACTATATCTATATAATATTTATATATTAGTACATATTATTTATATATTATATAATCTATATAAGATTAAGGAAGTCTATTTATCATAATGCACTATTTAAAGAAGGAAAGGGCAACTCATAAAGTGGGAATAGATACTTTCAGTACAAGTATCTGAAAGAGGACTCTAAGATAGGACTCTAAAGAGGACCTAATATCTGAAAGAGGACTCTATATACAGCATATATAAAGAAATTCTATGAATCGATATGTAAAAGAGACAACCCAATAGATAAATGGGTAAAATATTTGGACAGAGACTTCACTGAAGCATAGTAATCCAAATGGCCAATAGATGTATGAACATAAGCTCGCCTTAATGAGTCATCAAGGAATTGCAAATCAAAACCAATATGAGACATCACCACATGCTTATCAGAATGGATAAAAGGAAAAAAAGACAGAAAATACCACATGCTGGTAAGATTGTGAACAACTGGATCTTCCTACCTTGTTGGGAGAATAGTGAATTCATTCACGATGGAAAGCTGTTTGGTAATTCTACTAACACTGAAAACGTAGAACCCCATCACCCAACAATTCCATTCTGAGGTACAGACCCAACAGATCTGTGTGCAGATGTCCACCAGAAGATGTATACTAGAATGTTCACTGCAGCTCTGTCCCAAACAGGCTCCAACTGGAAACTACTCAAATACCCATCCATGGTTGAATGATTTTCATTCCGTTGTGGTGTATTCACACAGTGGAACACAACTTAGCAATGACAGTGAACAAACTTCAGTTATACACAACAGAATAGATGAATCTCACAAACATAAGGCTGAGGGGAAAAAATTCAGCCATGGATGAACTCACAGACACCATGTGGGCAAAAGAAGTCAGACTCAAAGGAGTACATACTACATGACTCCATTTATAATTGCATTTGTGAAAGGTACAAAAAGAGGCAAAGCTAATCTACAGTGTTAGAAGTCAGGAGAGTGGTTACCCTTGGTGGGGAGGGGTAGTGGCTGGAAGGGAGCACTCGGGGAGATCCTGGGGGTCTGGTCACGTCTCCTTTTCAAGGTGAGTGTTATTTGCACAGTGGTCAACATGCTCCATGTTCCTGATACTTGTATTTTGCTCTATGTATATTTGAGTGAAAAGGTTCTATGTTACAATCAAGTGAGCATCAAGTGTTCAATCATAAAGAAAGGAAAGAGAAATTAAAGAAATCCTGACAATTAAGAGCCAAAGGATTGGCACAGGCTTAGCTGCTGTAGGAGCTTGGAGGTAGGAATAGTCCTTGGGATCTTCCTGGAGGGAGGGGTACAGGAGCAGCCCCAAACAGCAGACAGGCTTTGGATGAGAAAGAATAGGTTCTTTAGCTCCAAACAGAAAAATAACCTTTGAAAAGCAGGTCAACAGTTATTAGCCTATTCTTTCAACCCAGAGGAAGCCTTTCTGACCAGCCTTGCATAATTCTTTTTTTTTTTTTTTTTTTTTAAGATTTTATTTCTTTATTTGGGAAAGAGAGAGAAAATGAGTGGGGAAGGCTGGCAAGGAGAGGGAGAGGCAGACTCCCCACTGAGCAAGGAGCCCATCCCAGGATCCTGGGATCACAGCCTGAGCCAAAGGCACATGCTTAACCTCCTGAGCCTCCCAGGTGCCTCCCAGCCTCGCATCATTCTTGAAGGAAAAGACTGAAAGGGAATTTTAGCATGGAGTAGCGGGTATGGAGAAAGGCAGACATAACTATAAGATCCTAGTAAAATTACTTTGCTTCCCTGAGTCTCAGCTTCTTCATCTGTAAAATGGAAAAAATAATGCCCCTTAGAGGATTGTGGGAGTTAAATATGATGGTTGGCATAAAAAATAAATGTTAGTTAAAAAAAAAAAAAGGTGAGTCCTACTTGGACTTTCTTAGTCCCTAAATAGTGTATTAGATTTTGGGTTTCTGGACCTTGTCCCCTGCATGCTCCCTAAGCATCTGTGGGCGACGATGATAAATATATACATAGCATGTTGCAGAACCTGGACTGGATCCTGGCGGAAAAACCAAGCAGCACTTGGAGACTAAGAAGGATTGGAGATTTATTAAACACTGGGGGCCCTGAGGAGACCCTTCTCCAAAGGTCTGAGCCCTGAGCACAAGCAGGGAGGGTAATTCATACCCTCCTACATGTGCGTACTTGGTATTTTGGCGCGCGCGGGAAACGGGGTAGGAGAAGAACCGGAAGGGCTTTGAGACGGGGACTGGAGTTCCCTTGCCAGTTTGGTCGGTCAGCTTAATGGACAGTTTTTTCCTTATCAAGCAGACTCCAGCATTCCTGTCCCCCAGGTTGGAAGTGCTGTTCATCAGCACAGAGGCTGGGGACACTGGTGCCAGGATGATTCAGAGAGGGCTGGAGTGGGTCTGGGCTCGTTATGTGGCTTATGAATTTAATTCCCTTTGGCTGCTCCATGCTCTGCCTGGAGATGAAGCAGCACTTTTATTTGAGGACAAGAAGCCAGCTCACAGTGGGTTCTCAAGTGCCCCGGTGGCAAATGTGCTGGGTTGGTCAGCCTCTCTGAGCTTGCTCCCTCCCACTGGAATCCCGGAGGTAAAAGGTCATGAGCTGCAGGACTCCCGGGAAATGAGAGATGGGGGGCGGGGGCGGTGAACTCAAATGTCCGTTGTCAAGTCTGCTGCTTCTGGGATCTTACCACCTCTTGCCTGGGCCTCTTGGCAAGAATTGTCTCCCTGCCTCCAGACTCTCGCCATCACGCCCACAGTCAGGGTGAGGGTAAGGCTCAAGCTGCAGAGTGGGTTAGACACCCTTCTTGGCTCTGGCCTTGCCGAGTGCTGGAGACCCCTCAGGGAGACCACCGAGATGGTTGGTGTGTGGTGGGCCGGGGATGATGGTGTCATGGCACAGGCAGCAGGATGGGGACAGATGAGCTGTTGTTTGAAAAGGTATTAAGGAAGTAGAGTCGACAGGAAGTAAGGTGGAAGCCACCAGAAGTCGAATCAACAGGAAGTCAAGTTAAACCAACAGAAAATAAAGCAGGGTCAACAGGAAGTAAGGTAGGACTTAGGAATCAACAGAAGGAAAGCCGTCTGGGTGTGTGTGAGGCGGGGAGAGTGAAGACTGGGAGGGAGAAGTGTAGACTGTGTCTCCCCGGGCTCTTTCCCGGAACCAGTGTGGATGGGGTTGCCACTCGAGGTGATGGCGCACACAGGTTGTCCTGTGCCCCCTGTCCTCCCCACCCCCCTCGAGAAAGAGGACCTGTGAGAAAGGCTGATAGTGGGTTGTTTGCTTGAGAATATAATACCAGAGGGCAGGAATGGGGGCCTGGGGAGGAGAAAGAGGGAGGGCAGAACCCAATGCCAGGAGGCCTTATGGCGTTGGCCACCACCACGAATGACTGCTTGCTCAATCCCATGGACCTTCTGAGTCACTTTATGCAACGCTTCCCAGGACTGTCCCTCTGGATGAAGGGGAGGGGGTATCATCTTCTATCCCACTGGTCAAGAGCTGCCCATAGTTGCCCATAGCTGCCCTACATTCCCATCAGTAGAAGCAAGACTGTCTGGGAAGGTGATGCCCATGAGAGAAGCCCGGGGACAGGGGACAAGACAATGTGGCCTGAAGCTGAGACAGAGCACCTGCACGAGGCTAGTTGAAGCTCAGCAGGGCAGCCATACCAGCAGCCGCTGGAAGAGAGGTGAGGCCACGGAGAGCAGGGCAGGAGGAACACATTCCCAGGTCAAGGTCAATCTGTTAACATGGGAAAGGCTTGAGCCCGGTCCTCAGGGGCTGCGATCTCGTGGGAATGACCGGCAGCCCAATTCCACGGCAAGCTGCTGTGTGCTCCACGGTGAATCGAGAGCAGCACGTCTCGGCTTTGAGTCAGAGTCAGCAGCACGTCTCAGCTCTAAATGAAGTGCTTTCCCACGATTTTGCTCACGTAATTCTCATGGCAGTCTTGCAGGGAGGTCCTCTCATGAGCCTCACTTCACGGATGAGAAGACGGTGCGTTGTCCAAAGTCGTCAGCCAGTAAGTGGCGGAGCTAAGACGCGAGCCTTGTCACCCCCGTGGACTTAACAAAGGAAGCAGATGCCGAGTCCGACGGATGGCGGGGGGCAGATTGGCTGTCACCTGGTGGGGATGATACCCTTTTGTATTTTTGCAAAGGTGCTCACATCAGAGCAGTGGTCAGATCAGTACTGGAAATACAGGGCAGAACTCTCTGTCCTTAGCTTCATTTTATGGAAGAGGAAACAGAAGCCAACAGGTTAATTGTCTTTCCCCTGGTCTTGCGGGCCCTGCAAGACTCAGGTCACCTCTGCCCCCGCAAGTGGGGGTCCTAGTCCAGGACAGGAATTACCAGCAGGGCCTGGGCCCAGCGACATTCCCCGGCTGTCCCCAAGGGCGACCAGACTCCATTGTATCTGCGGTAACGTCCTCCATCCTCAGAGTTCTTCTGGGCTCTAGAAGAGTATGGATTCCTCAAGGCTGAAAGCGAATGCCACCTGTAGCGATGCCTGCTGATTCCAGACGTGGAGGGAAATCCTTGTTCTCCTCCAGGCCGCACCTTCTGGGTCTTTCTCCCAGAAAGCCAGCTGCGGGCTGGGGGCCACCAAGCTCATGGCTGCTGCCAGCTTTCAGAGGGCATAAGACATGCGGGTGCCCTTTGGTTTGAGTCAAAAAGGAGCATTTTTCTGCTGAGTAGAGGAGCCGGGATCCTCGTCCCTAGGGCAGGTGGGCAGCTGATCCACCCTCTCCTGGCTCAGTCTCCTCACCTGCCGGCAGGATGAGATACAGGGGCAGTTGGGGGGATCCATGGGTTAACATTGCCACTACCCATCCTTCTCCCTGTCCCACGGCTCTGGACCTCCAGTCGCCATCACGCTCAGTGTGAGCTCCCCCAGGCCCCACGGGGCTCCGTCTGGCCAGAGGGGCTTTGGAGGCTCGTCTTCATATTTTAACTGGATGGGAACTCCTTGAGATCAGAGGAGACCAAGGGCCGTTCATCTGTGTATTCCTCTGGGCGCTGAGATCAGTGCCAGGCCCAGCAGAGATGGCCGCGGAATAATAACGATAAATAAATCCATAAATACATCAACAGGCTTATATATGGATAGTGCTCTCATGCTATACATCCATGTCTTCTCGTATATATGTAGTATTATATGTGTGCTCTACATAGTATAGTGTATATAGTCTACGCACTCATATATCATAGCGCGTGTGTGTATAGTATAGAGTATAACGTAGTATATAGTACATATGTAGGTACACACACACACACACACACACACACACACACAAGTGCTCAGGCTCCGTGTCATCCTCTCAGCAGCCCGATAAGGCAGGAGTTATTCCTGCCCCCATTTCGTAGAGAAGGAAACTGAGTCACGCAGATGCTCGGGGACTTGGTCCTAGTCTCAAGCACCGGCCGTCTTGCACCAGCATTGCGCTCCCTTCACGCAGGTGCAGCGTCCCTGGAGGAACTGACCTGGGGCTGGATGTGGGTTGCAGACGGACGGACGAATGGGGCAAGCTGCCCAGCTGCAGCTCAGAGAGCAAGATTTCTGTCGTGCTGATCCCCCTGCCCAAGCCCGTCAACTAAGGTTCTGCAGGAAATCTGACCTCCTTGCTCTGAGTTCCTCCCCCCTCCCTACTCCCCTTTGCAATTGGAGGTGACACCTTTGACTAATCTTCTGGCGACCTGGAGGTGGTTTTCCCTGGAAACATCTGTCCTGAGCTTTACTCATCTCCTTGGTCTGGTTGTCTGTTAGTGTGACCTCCGGGCGTTGGATTGGGATCAGGGTCTGCCTCTGGAGGAGGCCTCAGGAGGAGCCAGCATGGATTACTACAAGGCTCGCCCTGGATCCTGGGACGGAGGTGAAGGGAATCCTTAGCTTTTCCCTTGGACTCTTAGAACAGCTAGCAGGTCAGAGTGAAGCTTTGAGAGTCACACCTATTGTTCCCACCTAATGACCTTGGGCAATTTTATCCTTCTCAAAGTCTCCTCGTCTCCTTCTGTAACTTGAGATGGTTCCTAAGGGCTTTCTTGTGTTAATAGCCCCTGAGCCCAACCATTGTCTTCCTTTCAGTGGCTCTTAGATCCCAGGGGCTGTCCCTGGTCTTTTTTCAAAAGCAGGTAAGCCCAGGCAGCCCATTCCTTCTTCAACAGGACCTGCAGTGCAGCCACAGCGGGGACAGGGACCTGGGGTAAACGGATCTTGCTGTGCCAAACAAAATAGCATCAGAGGTACTTTTGTTTGTTTTTTAAGAGGAGAATAAAAAAGGACAAGTACCCTGGTAGGATGTTGACTTTGCCCTCCTAGTTAAATCTAGGGGAGAATCCTGGCTGAAAAAGAGTGCCAGCAAAATGTATCTCTGAAATTAATTATGATCACTGAGTCAACAATGAATGAGCGGTAGCTTTCTCATGTGTTCCTCTGACTCGGATAATTCTTTTTATAAAATCAGTTATTCACGCTTTCAACAAACGCTGTGCTTTTAGGCACCAGGCTGTGTGCTGGAGATTTACAGATAATAATGAGGATGTCTAAGATCTGGGACCAGGCCCTGAGATAAGGATCTTCAGGCATCATCCTATTTAATCCTTGGAGGTAGGGCCTCTTATTATCTCCATTTCGTAGAGGAAGACGCAGGCTGAATGTGATTAATTGTTTAATGTCACAGATAGTCAATGGCAGAGCCTGGGGCGAGCTGCCTTTATTCTAGTGTCTTTAAACTGCTACCGGGCTACTGTGGTCTGGTAGGGGAGCCCCTGGCCCTTTCTTTGAAATGGATAATGGCTATTTCTCACTCTTATATGGTGCACCTGAAAGCATCTTTCAAAACATTTTATTTTATTTTATTTTATTTTATTTTATTTTATGTATTTATTTTTTAAAGATTTTATTTATTTGACAGAAAGAAACACACGAAACTTTTAATTTTAGACAGGGAGGAGAAACAGTGCATTTGCTGCCAATTTTAGCTTCGGGACAAGTCTCCTACCGCTACCCCCAGTCAGACCGCTACCCCCAAGCCCCTGCTATCCAGACAGTCTATGGCAACCACCGTAGGGACACAAAGAGATAAATATCTTAGGCAGCAGTAGTCCAGGTGTTGAGATAAGGGTCTTCATAAGGCATAATGGGGACCCAAGGGGGAATCGGCTTCTCTGGAGGGGAAGGCAGGGCACACGTCTGGCTCTGACGTGGCTCTGCAGTTGGAGGTGACACCTCTGACTAGTCTCCCAGGCACCTGGAAGTGATTTGCACATCTGATATTTGTTAGGACAGGTAACACTAGCTGCGGTAGCGAGTAACGCCCCAAATTTCAATAGCTTAATTGATGTCTCATTGCAACGTGGTCATACTCACTGGGCGGTGACCTTTCCCCAGGCCAGTCAGAGACCTGCATCCCTTCCACAGTGTGGTCATCCTATGCCTAGCGGACCTGGGGCTGGATGTGGGTTCCTCTGCCGGATCCTTCTAGTGCTTGGCTCTGACCCAGAGAAAAGGACAGAGGCCCGCCATGGGAGGGCCTCGTGGGCTGCGGTGTGAGAGACTCTTACCACTTACGGCTCACGGCCCAGAATGAAGAATTCCAAGCCACCCAGCTGCAGAGGAAGCTGGGAAATGGAGTCCAGCAGTGTAGACGAGAAGTAAGGAAGCAGGTTCAGAGCTGGTTGGTTTCCTCCATGTGCCTCCACACTAAGTCCACCCGGGCTCCAGCACCTGCTTCTCCTCAGGTATGTGTTCCTATCAGAGCGTGAAGCTGCTTCTCCTCGGCTCATGAGGGAGCAGAAGGTCTTGGGCATAAAAGGTGCTCTGCACCTTTCTGTGGAAGACTGATAAATGCATAAAAGGGGACCTGAATTGGATCTTATATGAAGTTAATGTAATTTTGAACTAACACTGTGATTTGCACACACAGTGCTTACTTGTATGTGTGAAGAGTTATAATTTGAAAAAGAAAGTAAAGCCCTTTGGATGTGAAGAATTTTTATTCCTTGGAAGCCCACCTGTCCTAACCATTCAATTAAGCTAGAGCGTTGTCACTCACGGATGGCCGGCCAGGTAGATGGCACATGGGGAGCATGGGAGCGTGGGCTCGGGATGCGTTAAACTAGCCTGCATGCTATTTTAGCATGAGTCTCATAAACCCTACCTAAAACATCATCATTCTATGCAAAAGAGACGGCATTTTCTTTGTCAATGACTCTCCTCATTGGGTTCGTGGTGGTAACGGTGGCTGGTCAGCGCTGCCTTCCTCCAAGCGCCATATGCATTAAAGAAAGACAGATGGGCACAGGCTAGTGAGAGGCACAGCAGCTGTCAAATGTTAAGGGAAGCCCTGGAATATTAGAGCGGGGTTCCTCAGCACTCCTGACATCTTGGGATCATTCTTTGTTGTGGGGGCCATCTTGGACATCAGTGTGGGGTGTTCGGTGCTCTCCTAGACTTCGACCAGTACACCCCCCTACCCAGCCCTGACAACTTAAAATGTCTCCAGACATCGCCCAATGCCCCTGGGGGACAAAATCCCTCAGGTTCAGAACCCGATCTGGAGAGTTCCTGATGAGTGGTGTAGACGGGAGGGTCACATCCTCTAGTTTTCTGTCCCACTCTCTGTGAGGGTCAGCACACCAACTGTGGGACTTTATTGCTTCTGACAAGGTGTCGGCATCCACCTCAGTCATGTTTAAGGAAAACAAAACGTGACTGCAAATACCATCTGAGCTGTCACCAGCACCCCCAGCAGGAAGTCAGGCCGGTGGGAAGGGGCACGAGGTCCGGGCTGCCTTGCCTTGCAGGGGCCGTTGGAGCAAGATTGTTCCAGGCAGGCAGGGGCATCCACAGTGGTGGGGGAAGGTGGGGAGGGATCTCTGCCAGAGGCTTTGGTCAGCTCTGGCTGCTTATAGAGAGAACTCTCCAGCACCAGAGGGCATGGAAGCCCTGGTCATGTAAGTGCTGGAGGGGCCTCATCCAGCTCTGCACCCACTGCCCTAGCTCAGAGAGAAGGGAGCCTTGCTCAGTGTGATTCCCCACCTTAAATTACACAGCTTTTCCAGGGATTTCTATCTCATGAATCTTTACATCTGGGGTCTCCTTGCTGGTTTGAGTTCTACAACAACCATGGAAAGTAGATGAGTGGGGATCACTAGCCCCATTTTACAGATGAGGAAACTGAGACCAAGGGAGGTTGAGTGACTCCACCAACAAAGACTTGAACCTCACATCATTCAAGTCGCAAGTGATGGTCCATTTGAGTTTAGCATTGAGGGCCGTTTCTGCTCTTGTGATAGCTGCTGCTTGAGAGGCAAAGTTAGGAGGGAATTTGCCATGGTGAGCTGTGGGGCACACTGGGTTTCCCAGGACATGTGTATCTCTCATTCCCCGGCCCTTCCTAAGGCAGGATACCTGGGAGTAGGTGCATGGGCTGTGGGATCAAATGGCCACCTTTACATTTCAACTCTACCAGGTCCAAGCCTTCAGCAAATGGCTTAACCTGCATGAGCCTCAGTTTCCCCTTGTGCAATACAAGTATACTAATAGTCACTACCTCTCAGGCTTGTGAAACTGACTCGTAGAGCTGTCAGCACCATGTCCTGCTTCGGTCACGCTCACTTCCCATGAGCCCTGATTGTCACTTGCGTGTTCTGTTCTTCTGCCGCTCAACAGAGCTGGCGCCGCCGTCCATAAAACAGGGGTGAATCCCATACAGAATAGGTCTGTTGTTGTTTTTGAGAAATTAAAATCTGGAAAGAGTTCACTAATGCTGGAAAGAAGACAAGTCTTTGCTCTGTGGCTTGTCCCTCATTCCTATTATCTCAGACTCTTTTGAGTAAGCTGTTCCTTAGAGAATGCTTTTTTGCTTTTTTTCAGAGTAATTCGTATTTATTAGCTTGGCAGTGTTTGATGAGACAGGCAATGAGGGCTTGGTAAGCTGGCAGCATAACTGAGTAAACGGAGGGCACAGAGGGTGGGGATCCAGCACAAAGGAAGGCTGGCGGGTCACCCACATCTGTCCGGTGGCCCCAGAAGATGGGGAAGAGTGGGACGCTGGCACTTGTGGATTATGTGGGAGAAGGTGGCTCCCACCAGCCTGGAACTGAGCTGCGGGCATCACCCTCACTTTCATTCATGTGTAAGCCCCACACCAACTTAATGATGAGGAAATATTCTCCAGAAAGTTCTCCAGAAACCCCTAGTCTGTCTTCATTGATTTAATATATTTATGGCCTTTTGGTGTGTGAGATCTTTTCATTTCATCATCACAAATTGTGTGACTTGTATATCTTTATCATTATTTGATAGATGGGGACATTGAGGCCAGACTAGTGTGGTGACTTAAACTTAAGCAGCTGCTCACTGGCAGAGCTTTATGGACACCCCACTGTGTCTCAACCTCCTGGAACAAAGTGGGTTTGGGCTAAAGGAGAGACAATGGCATTTTGCTGGGGAGACAGGTTGCAGGTGCATTTGATGGGAAAGACAGCTTCACAATACCTTGCATTTAGCATTTTGCCTTTGTCCCATTGTGGGAAGTCCAAGGTTAGGGAGACAGAGGCTAACTGGATTGATGAGAATTAAGGGAAGGGTGGAGGCAACAGGGAAAGGAAACTGAGGGTTGGGAGGAAAGAGTCACCGTCAGAGAGTGGACAATAGAGGGGAATGGTGGGTTGCTAGAGACATTTTGAGAAGAAGAAATAGAAGCTGAATATGTTGGCCCAAGCACCTTCCTCATTAGAATAACCAGAAGGATCTCAGAGGAAATGAGAAATGGGGAGGAATGGTGACTTTTGTAGCCCAACCATGATAAAGCTTATCAAAGACTTTTGAAATCTGGTCCTCTGAACACCCAGAAAAGGAGACCATTTGGATCCTTATTTACTTTCTGTTTCTAGGCTCTGTTGCGTCCCTCTTCGTAGAACCACAAGGAGAATTTCAGAAGACATTCTGAACTTCATTCATTAGATCATCAGGCCAGCACTCCTATGTAACTCTTTTGATGCACTTAAACGGTCTGCTTCCCTGGTGTTATGAAGCTCGAGCAACGTTTCATGTAGAGAAGAACTAATTTTCTCTCTTGACCAGGTTTCCAAACTTGATCTGTAAAGTAGGAGCTTTTATTCTTTTGAAAATGTTGGGGTTTTCTACTCTTTAGTCTGTCTTACAAATTCGGGGATCCTAGAAGTAGGAAGGCTTCCTGGGTTGGTGAGATGGATAAAGGGACTGAACACTGGTGTCTTGGACCTTCTGGGTTCTTTCTCTTGGCATATGCAGACTATAGAGTGTACCTTCCTTCCCACTCCTGTCTTGGGACGAGCCAACCTGGGTGAGGCCTAGGGCAGTCTTGGTGACTCAGTGGTAGCTTTCTTGGCCCCTCTGTGATGGACAGGGAATAAGTTGGTCTCAAGTCTCCTTTTGTTGTGTAAGTGTCTCTTCTTTAGACCTGACTCCAATATGTGGTGCATATTCCACGATCTAGGCTTCTCAGAAGAGGTGAAATCTATGCTGAGGTGTGAGAAATGAGTCAATTGGATTGGGACTGAATTCCAAGTGGATTGGAAGAATAACCCAGAAGGCATGGCTTGAGCAACAGTACAGAGGGGAGAGACAAGATGACAAGAGTCAGGATGTGTATGCATCTATGTGCCTATTTCCACAGCATAGGAGGTGATTCAGGGAGTAGAAAGAACAAGACAAGAGTGGTCAGTTCGGTGACGTCACCAGATCTTCGGTGCCTGGCTCTGGAGCTCTGAGTTTATTGTGTAGGCTAATGAGTTCTGAAACATGTTTCCTAGAAAACTAATCTCGTGATATGCTCCTTAGGAAAAAGTCCTAAGGCCAAATATGTTGGGGTAGTGTTTTACGATTCCCAAGAAACAGTAGCACATTAGGGACTAAGAAGTTTTGCAATGAAGAAAACTATTCAGTTTATTGACTTAGTAACAATTTTTATTTTATTTATTTTTAAATTTTTTTTTTTTTAAGATTTTATTTACTTATTTGAAAGAGAGAGAGAGAGAGAGTACAAGCAAGGGGAGTAGCAGGAAGAGGGAGAAGCCGACACAGAGCTCAATCCAGAACCCCAGAATCATGATCTGAGCCTAAGGCAGAGGCTTAACCGACTGAGCCACCCGGGCACCCTGGTAACAAGTGTTAATGCTCTGAAAATCCAGTAATTCAGAAGTCTCTTTGGCACGCACTATGGGTAATCAAGTTTCTTGGGAATGTTCTACAAAGGAGAATGACTCCATAGGATTTACCTTTAACTGGGGTGGATGGATTTGAATGAAACAAAGCTCTTTGTAGGAGGTTAGTGAGGAATGGGTTATAGGAATTTAGGGAGAGATATTAAGGATGTATAAAACACTGGGTGATATTGAAAAAGGAAATGATTTCAAAGGTATTCAGGAGGTAAAATAATTAGAACCTGGAGAACTATTGGTTGTGATGGGCAATGGGAGAAAGTGTCAAGGATGACTTTCAGGATAAACCTGGTAGATGATCATGCCACCAACTAAGACAGAGAGAGAAAACTTTTGGGCATGTTGAGTTTGAGAAGCCAGTGATGTGTCAAGGTGGAAAGATCTGGTGTGCAGATAGCCGTGCGTCTCCCTCACTGGAAGAAGTTTCAGGCTGATGATACAATCTTTGGAGTTGTGGGTATTTAGTTGATAATTTGGAAAATGGCACTGAACAAGAGCCCCTTGTCAAAGGTGTGTGTGT
>CM053609.1:114211801-114230409 GCA_028646535.1 Procyon lotor
CAACAGCTTTTGGTTGGATCGACTTAAAACAGACAACTCAGTAAGTCTCTACCGGGCTGCAAACCTTCAAATGTGTCTCCTCACAGAGCAGTTTCCCAAACAGTGGTCCAGGGCACCCTCGTTCCTACAGGATGTTAATGATACTCCTTGGAAAAAAGGCTTTGTGCCCAAGTTATATTCGGAATGATGGGCCCAGCAACACAAAGCGAGCGTCCACACAGCTGGACTTCACAGAGCCCCTATAGGACAAGGTTCCTGTGACATTCCCCCAAAAGGGCCACTCTTCCCCAGCTCATCTGGAAAACTGTCTTCCCCTCCCTTTTGTGGAAATGGTTTTCCATGGAACACAGTGTGGGGAAATGTGACTTAAAGAACGAAGTCAGAACCCTTAGCCCAGCACTCCGGATCTTCTGGAACTGGGTCCCAAGATCATAGAGGATCAAGTTAATTGTATCAAAATAGATTTTCTACAAAAACCTCCAATGGGAATAAATGAACTTAAATTAAAGCTGAGATGATCTTGTGCCACAGCTCCCCAGAGGACGTGAATGCGTGTGATCCTTGCAGCATACCATAATAGACATTGATCCAACACTCTCCCCTTGTTTTACAAGGATGATAGAACTGAGACCTTCCAGGAGTGGGACACAGAGATGTGGCCCAGCCCTGTGCCAACACAGACCCCCTAGCTCCCAGAGGGGGGCTTTCTCCGCCTCACCATGGTGGTCCCTGGAGAAAATCGTCATGGAGAGACAGGGAGCAAGTTGTACCCACCGGAGGGATAACCTGGGAGTGTAATGAAACAAACACAGGAAGCCCCAGAAGGGGAGCCTATGGTGGGGTTGGTCCGAGGGATTTTATTTGGCTGGTTAGACTGATAGGAAGCATTCCAGGCTTGAGAGGATTATGCCAGGCCAAGGAATAAGGCCTCCCATTGAGAAAGGATGGTGACAAAACGCTTCTGGGGAGGTCCAGCCTTAGAAGCTCTCTTACAGACTATTTGAAGAACTAGACAATATGCCTACAAGGATTTTTTTTAAGCCTTAGTGCCTTCATTCTGGTTTCTTGGAAGCAGACAGAGCCTTTAACAGGACTTCCAGATGCAGTGTTTTGAGGCGGTTGTTTTAGAAGCAAAGGAACAACAGAAGAGGACTAGGTCAGGGAAGGAGCTAAGCAAGGATGTGGCTTCCACTGACATCGGACCCTACAGGGAGCTCAGGATGGAAATCACACCACAGAGCTGGTTCCAGCTGGAGGCAAGGGCTAGACTTTGGTTCTTCTTACCTGTTTGTTACTGGCTGCTCCCATCCTAGGGAGGGGAGCGGCTGAGAAACTACCTTCCAGAAGAGGTGGCTTCCTGCACACTCCCCAGAGAGGGACAGTGGGGGACATTAACCGTTGACACTTGGACCAAGTGGGAGACAGACCTGGTGGGGGGCACACAGGATCCACTATAGCCTGACTCCCGCCTATCACAGGGAGGGAAACTGAGGTCCAGAGAAAGTCAATGACTTATTGAAGGTCACACAACTCAGTTCCTGAGCTTGGGGCACTATTGTCAACATGGCTCATATTTGCATCCACAGATCCTCAAAGCCACAGATCCCCTGGTGGAAACTGATTTTTGTCCTTGCTCAGCAGAGCCAACTGACTGCTGAACTTCAGGGCATGAGGCAAGACATATCTCTTTAATACTGGTGCCATATTGATTGTTTTCAGGACCTTGACATAGCTGCATCTGTAATGTAGACTGCAGAGAATTTCTATCCCCTTCTGCTGGTGCCTGAGGGTGACTTCACTGTGAAAGGGGCTATTTTAAAAAGCAAAAAGACAGCTATATCCTCTCCAATACATTTCTCGGATGGATAAAAACATATCCTCAAGTGAATGTGAATGTTGAAATATAGAATTTACAGCCAGGAAGGAAATTTCAGAGACCAGCTGTGGAGTGGGGGATGCGGGCAACATTTTTAGCACCAGCAATGAGACACCACACATTTTCTCCACCCAACTTTTCCTTTGATAGATTTTCATTATAAGGCTGCAGGTATAAAATGGTTAATTCCTTCCCCCTAGTTTATGAATCAGGCACACATAGGCAATAAAATAACATCCAGGATTTCCTGTGACTTCACAGAGAGCCTCTCAGAGCTTTTAATCTGTGTGAGAGCATCTAAGCTACCACCTGAATTGGTTATCATTCCATCCCAAAGCAAAGAAGCTTGACATTTAATTAACTTGTGTGGCCTGATCTTGGGCAAATGTAGACTTCGCAGGAGGCATTTGGAAATATGCAAACAGTCCTTGGACCTCAATTTCAACCTTAAAATATCTCTGGGAGTCTGGGAATACCAGTCCAATGGGACTCAGTGAAGGTTTTCACATTGCAGATGGAGAAACTGAGGGCCAGAGTGAGGAAGAGGTTTTCCCCAGGTCACATGGTGAAGAGGACACAAAACTAAGACTTACGGTCAGATGCTTCCTCAAGACTCAGCGACAGTCCGTATCAAAAGTGAGGCCCAACAAGATCATGAGTGATCATGTGCTTCGTAAAATGTAGAGTCCTCAACATTTTGTACTAGCCCCTCTTTTAAGCCCATCCTTTTGAAAGATTGCCCTGATAAGCAGCAGGACATGAAAAGTCAGCAGGAACATGGAAATGCTCAGGACTTAGAGTTTTTAATGAGGAGAACCAGGACATTTTTCTGGCTGCTCTTGAAGGTGATCTCTGTAGCACTGACTGATGGTCCTTTCCCATTTTAATGACAGTCTGGTGGTGATCTCATAGCAAATAAATTTAAGGGACATGTGGAGTACAATTGCAGAATTTAAACTCTAACCAAGTGCTGTATTTTGTTTTCTGAAGATGTGACATGCAACTGATTGACCTGCATTCTTGAGTCATATTTATAAGACAAGAGCTTTCTTGGCAGCAACTTGAAGATCAGTTTGTGATCTTCAAGACTAATAGGATAAGCCCACGAGAAAAGCTGGGTACGTGGAGTTCTTTACATCTAGAAGGGCTTCGGTCATTATTATACCTTCTCGTAGCCACTTGCTCATGGGCACATGGGCTGAGGCTGTCCACCCAACATGCTGTTCTCACTAATAAGAGTTGTTTCCACAGGTGCCAAGACTGCAAGGAGGACGTGGTGTCATTTGAAGAGTCCTGCTGAATTGCTTCCTCAGGACCTCTCCTCCTGCTGATCCTGAAATTCCATTAAAATGGCTCAATTCAATTTCATCATTGACATCCAAGCTGGACGGGACTAGAGAAACTATCTTAATGTGCATCTCCTTTATATAAATTGGAAAACTGAGGCTCACACCAGGGTATACCTGCCTGTGGTCACAGTTAACAACAGGGCCAGCACTAGGACCTAGAATCATTGACACTTCCTGAAGAGGTGATTTCTTCAAGTCCTGTAGTCTTCCCGACTGAGCAAAAATAAAGTAAGCATCATCAGGCTTGGCTGTGAATGACATGGCCACACATTCATTCTTTCAACAAATACTTTACTAAATGCCTATTACATGTAAGGCACTATTCTAAGCAGTAGGAACATAGTGATGAATAAGATAAAGGTTTTGCTTTCACAGGCTTATATTCTAGAGAGAGGGATGAACTGACAAACTAATAAACAAATAAACAGATAACATCAAAGAGTTAGAAGCACTATAAGAAAAAAAAAATAAAGCCATGAAAAGACTTAGAGGGAAAACGATGGCTTTGGGGAGGCGTTTTAGAGAAATTGCCCAGGAAAGTTCTCTGTAGAAGAAACCTTTGAGCAGAGACAGAGGAATAGAGTAATTCATAGGAAGTGTCCTCTAGGCAGAGTGAACAGTAGGTGCAAAGGCTGTGGAGTGAGAATTGGCTTGATGTATTCAAGGAAAAGAAAACAGAGCAATGTGAGTAGAGTGGAAGGAACAAGATAAGAGTCTTAGGCCATGAGGTTGGAGAGTTAGGCATGGCTGGATCTCTCAACAGAGAGTCTGTGGAATTATTTCCCTTGGACTAATCAGATTGAGATGATGTGACTAAAGATTTTAAAGGTCACTCCAGTTGTTGCATGGAGATGTGCATATAAGGGGTAAAGGAGGAGGCTTTTGCAGGAGTCCAGGTGACTACTGTGGCAACAGTGAACTTTCTGTGTTTAGATTCTGGGTGTGTTTTGAGAGTAGAGCTAGCAGTATTGACAATGGATTGGATGAGAGTATGGGGTAAGGAAAGGAGGTAAGCAAGAATGGCTTCCATTAACTGAGTAAATAGTGGTGCCATTTACTGTGATGAAGGAGCATGAGGAAGGGATGGGTTTTTTTCTGGGGGGAGGTGGATGGATATAAGAGCTCTGTTTTGGTTGTGTTAAGTTTGACAAACCCAGCAAACAACTAAGTGGAGACAAAAAATGAGCAATTGACACATAGTTCTGGTATTCAGACACATAGTGAGGTTAGACTAAAACATATCAAGTTTAGAGTCATTAGTATAGCTTAGGGTTTAGCAGACAATGACCTTTGGGCCAAATTCAGCTACTGCAGCTTTTTGTAGATAATTTTACTGGAATATGTCCACACTCATCCATTTACACATCGTCTGCAGCCGCTTTCATACTATAACAACAGGAGTTACAACAGATTGCCTGGCTTACAAAACCTGAAATATTTACTATCTAGCCCTTTATGGAAAGTTTGCCATTTCCTGGCATGGTTGATATTTAAAGCCGTGGAAGTGGATAATAGTTCCTAAGGAGTGAGAGTATAGAGAAGAAAAATGGGTAAAAGATGGAAGCATTGGAGCATTTCAACACTTTGAGGGCTGAAAGAGAGAAGGGGTCAGCAAAGGAGATCAGAAGAAGTGGGCAGGGGCACCTGGGTGGCTCAGTGGTTTAAGCCTCTGCCTTTGGCTCAGGTCATGATCTCAGGGTCCTGGGATCGAGCCCCACATTGGGCTCTCTGCTCAGCGGGGGGCCTGCTTCTCTCTCTCTCTCTCTCTCTCTCTCCCTCCTCTCTGCCTACTTGTGATCTCTCTCTCTCTCTGTCAAATAAATAAATAAAATCTTTAAAAAAAAAAAAAAGAAGAAGAAGTGGGCAGCTAGATAGGAAGGAACAAGGAGAGAGTGGTGTCCTGGAGGGACTGGCTATGCCAGATGCTATCAATAAGTAGACTGAGATGAAGTCTAAGATTCAGTCATTGGATTTGGCAAGATGGCAAACACCAATGGCCTTAAAGAGGGCTGTTGCACTAGAGGGGGTGGGTATAACGCCATAACTCCAACAACATCAGGAAATAAAAGGGTAAGGGAAGGGAGAGCGTGGGAAAGGATCACTCCTGAGTGATTTTGTTATAAACAGAAAGAGAAAAATGGAGATGTGGTTGGAAGGGATCATGGGGTCTAGAGAGCTGTTCTTCATCTGCAAGGTTGGGTGCTGATGGGAATGGTTCAGTAGAGGGACAAAGTGTTGATGTAGCAGAGACAATGGATGTTGGAAGAAACAAAATCCTTGAATAAGAAAGTGCAGGACCCTAGCATGGACTGGAAAGAACCACCTTAGATGGGACCAGGGGCAAGTTCGTCCCTGGAAGTGGATGAATGCAGATAGGTTGGTTAATTTTTGAGAAGGGAAGTTTCTGAATTTTTTAATTGCTCCTATGCTAATTTCTCAGGGAAATAGCAGGTATATACTTTTATATATATACCCAAGAGAAAGAAAAACACATGTCTACTCAAAACTCATACACGAATGTTCAAGCATTAGTCATAAAAGCCAGAAAGTGGAAACATCCCAAATGTCCATCAACTGATGAGTGAATATAGCATGTGGTATATCTATACAAGGAACATTTCTTCAGCAATACAAAGGAAAGAAGTACTGAGTCATGTCACAACAAGGAATAATCTTAAAAACACTATGCTAAGTGAAAGAAGCCAGTCACCACGAAAGATCACATATTGTATGACGCTACTTATATGAAATGTCAAGAATAGGCAAATCTAGAGAGACAGCAAGTTCGTTAATGGATGCCTAAGGCTGAGATGGGGCTGGGGGTGTGGGAAATAAGATGTGACTATTGATGGGTATGGGTTTCTTTTTGGGTGATGACAATGTTCTAAGATTGATTATGGTGATGATTGCACAACTCTGAATATACCAAGAAACATTGCATTTTAGACTTTAAATGGGTGGATTGTGAGGTATGTGAATTACATCTCAATAAAGCCGTTAAAAAAGAAATAAGAGGGGAAAGTGTCCATTGTCACTATAGTCCGCTCCGACTGCCATAACAAATTATAGCCTGGGTGACCCAAACAACAGAAATGTGTTTCTCCTGGTTCTGGATGTGGGAAGGTCATGATTTGGGTATCAGCTGATTTGGTTCCTGGTGAGGCTCTCCTCCTGGTTTGCAGACATCTGCCTGCTTGCTAAACACACACACATACATGCACACGCACGTGCGCACACACACACGCACACACACAGCTCTCTGGCATCTCTTCTTACAAGAGCACTAATCTCACCACAAAAGCTCTGCTCACATGACCTCATCTAGGCCCAATTACCTCCCCTCTCCAAATACCGTAACACTGGGGGTTAGGGCTTTAACATGTGGATTTGGGTGAGGAACACACACATTCAGTGCATCACAGCTGTAGAGGGTGTCTGTTGGAGAAGGAGGGGAAGATAAGAAATGACCCTCTTACAAAGGGCTTATGAGTTGTCTGTGCACATATTCCAATTGCTGGGTAGATAGCACTGAGGGCAGCCTTGAAGTTTAGGATCAAAATTTAAGGAGATGCCCCTCAGCACAGTGGTTTGTTGTGGTGGTTGTTGCTTTCTAATAATGTGTAAGTCAGGGGTAGGCAGAGCGTTGGGCTGTTAAAGCAAGTTGGAGTTTTGGCAGGGCAGGAAGAGCAGAGCACTTTAAGAGTATAACCAAGGCGGGCGCCTGGGGGGCTCAGATGGTTAAGTGTCTGCCATAGGCTCAGGTCATGATCCCAGACTCCTGGGATCGAGTCTTGCATTGGGCTCGCTGCTCAGCAGGGAGTCTGCTTCTCTCTCTGCCTCTGCCTCTCTCTCTTTCTCTCATGAATAAATAAATAAAATCTTTTTTAAAAAAGTATAAACAAGGCAACCATCATGGAAACTTGGGGTCTAAGATGGGGAGGGGAGAATACGACAAGGGTAAGGGGACAGTGAAAGATAGGAGGAGTGCTGGAATGGGGTCCTAGTGGGGTCAGTGAGGTGCTGGAGAGAAGGCAGCAGGGCAAGTGAGCTGGAAACAAGGAGGGGATGGGTGGTCTATGAAGTGCCAGGCTTCTCCACAGATAGATGCATATATGTATGTACATATACATATACATGTATATACATATACATAAATATGTATATACATATACATCATGTATATACATATACACATGTATATACATATACATAAACCTCTAGCATATATATAATATGCTATAGTATAATATATTGTATGTCATATATTTCACATCATGTCATATTGTTTCACATCATAGCATATTATAATAAGTTGGCTCATCTGCAAAGTCTCAAGAGCTGCAGCCATCAGGCTGGAGACCCAGAAGACCCAGGAACTGGAGTGGCACAGTTCCAGACCAAGTCCGAAGGCAGAAATCTGACGTCCCATCCCAAAGGCAATCAGGCAGGGGGAGTTCTCTCTTACTTCAGGAGGATCAGCCTTTTTTGCTCTATTCAGGCCTTCAGTGGGTTAGGTGAGGCCCACCCACACTGGGGAAGGCAATTGGCTTTGCTCAGCCTATGATTCAGATGCTAATCTCATCCAGAAACACCTTCACAGATACACTGAGGATAGCAGCTGACTCAATATCTGGACTCCCCATGGCCCCGTCTAGCTGACACATAAAATGAACCATCTTCACACATGGTATGCTCAGAACTGAGATTTGAGAAGTGAAATATTTATTGATGTTGGTCAACTATCAACACAAAATTGGATTTGGATTTTGTTTCTGTATTTTGGTAGAGAGAGGAGAGAAGCATGCACATGGCACTCACTTGAGACCAAGCATTGTAAAAATCACAAATCCATAAAGGATTATGTCATAGATTGATTGTGTCCCCTTCAAAATTCAGAGGGTGAGGTTCAATCCCCAGGATCACAGAATGTGACTGTATTTGGAGATAGGGCCTTCAAAGGAGTCATTAAGTTAAAATGAAGTCTTTAGAGTGGACCTTAATCCAATGTGGCTGGTGTCCTTATAAGAGAGGAAATTCCAACACAGAGAGAGACCCCAGGGATGTGAAGGTAAAGCAGAAAGGCCACTAAAGACACAGGGGAAGATGGCCATCTGCAAGCCAAGGAGAGAGATCTCAGAGGAAACCAGTCCTGCTGCCACCTTGATCTTGGACTTCCAGCCTCCAGAGTAGTGAGAATATAATTTTCTGTGGTTTAAACTATCAGTCTGTAGCATTTCATTATGGCAGCCCTAGCAAGCTAACACAAGTTATGAGGAGAATGACATTTCATCCAACTGGGAGGGAAAGAAAGAAAGTCTTCCTTAAGTCTTTCTAGCTCTTGGACCCAAGGGGACAGGTGACTGAAAAGGATGTGACCTCTTCAATGCTCAAAAGATTTCAATCACTGTCCTGGTTGTGGGTCCCAGAGGCCAGAGGAGCCTTTGAGGTAGAGGGTGGCGATTTCACGGGTACATGTGTTTGCAAGTCTATGCCTTACAAGACTGAAGGCATGGAGACAGGAGGGCATGGGGTGGATTTGGGGCAGTGAGAACTTGTGCTTAGTAGCTCCACCCAGTGAATGCCCGGATTAGGTTGGGGAGGTGAGCCGTGAGCACTGGGAGTGCAGGTCTGACGAGTGGCCCCACTTCGTCAGGGCTGGATGAAGATAAGAGATGTGGGAGCCAGTGTTTCCCTGGAAGCTACTTGGGGGGGGGGTGAGCCAATGGGTGGTTGTTTTGAAAGTGACCATAAGCCTAGAGCTCACGTGTGACATACAGACAGGAAGAGTCACCGGAGACAGTAGGGAATGCTGATAAGGAAAGCGCCCGCCATCCCCAGAGGGCATGGGAAACAGGAGGTTGAGTCAATGCCAAGAGTGCCTGAGTTTGGGGGTCCCTTAGGAAGGAGTGAATGAGTAAATATACTAATGGAAATTACATGTGCTGAACAGCTTCTCGGTCTCCAACCCTGGACAAGGCCCTCCATGCCCACCAGCTCAGCTCCTGCCCAGTGAAAATGATGCCATCACCCCCAATAGCAGATGAAGAAATGGGGAGGGGTAGTCACAAACCCCAAACCTCAGACTGAGCTCTGACCCCAAATCTCCTTGCTCCATTCCTCCACCCCACCTCCGCCTTGGCTGTAATTTTGTAAGAACAGATGTCTGGCCAGATGGGCCATCGGCCCGGTCCTGGTTGACAAAATTCCACACCCCCTCCAGCAGAAACATGCATCATTCACCAGACTGGAGGAATTTAGGTTCCAGCTCAGCCTCCCTGAGTTCTTAACGGCCATGAGACTGGCAATCAGAGGTTGCATGAGGGCATTTTGGCGCAGGGAATATGGGACTCGGAGACCCGGAGGGGATGTGACGCGTGTGCTCGTCGTGTTCTTCGACTCCAGCAGAGGCTGACCTTTGAGTGCAGCTGAGGAGTTAGGGGACAGTTCTGTTCGGCCACGTCCCTTCCCAGCAGAGATGCACCGTAAACTCCCCCCGCCCCCTGCAGCCCGACTCTGTTTGCTTTACCCTCCCCCTGCAGAAGGCCTCAAGAAGGCTGTAAAGGTTTCTATTTGTGGTCTCTGTTTATTGAATGCCTACTAGGTAGCAGGTGCTCTAGACATAATCTTGCAGCTTAGAATAACAAAGATGATGATCCGTAGTCAGACAGGGAAATCAACTCAGGAGGAAGGGAAGAGCCCTCGTCCCGTGGGAGAGCAATGGGAGCTGTCACCCCCCAGGGAAGAATGGGTGGCATTCCACCTGACATGGTCCCTGCAGCCGTGCTGAGGGCATCACGGAGACACTGTTGCAGTCTGTGTGCCCAGCACGGGGCAGGACAGCTGAGCCTCCCATGTCATCCTTGCCACTGCCAAGCCTCCCCACCAGTTTCTGCTTTTCTGGCAATTTCAAGTCCTCCCCAGGGCTCAGAGGTTGCCTTTCTTCATTTGGAGAGGCTTCTGACTGTGAATTCAGCACAAAATCAAGGCTGTTCTCCTCGAGTTTTCTCCTTCCTCTGCTAGGGAATTCTGTTTCATTAGAGCGTATTTGAGCAATCGGTACTCCTTTCCAGGAAGTGTTCATGTGCACAATGATCCCACTGGGCCACCCCTCCAGATAGCCCTTATTTTCTGAGCTAGTGGTTCACTGGGGGTGAATTCAAGGAAATTGATTAGCATGTATTAAAGCCAGTCGGCTCGTCTCCCGCTAGCTTAGATCACTGCCCTGTTGGCGTCCCTGGACACAGAATGGAACGCCACACTTCCATCTCTCCCTGCCACTCACGAGAAATGCTAAGTGAGCCTGGATCAGGCCTATAGGAGGGGCTGCTGCAGAAGTCAAAAATAAATGGGAGAAGAGGCCCAGGGTGCCGACAAAGGGGGGATGAGCCCAGGACCAAGGGGAGGCGCGGGAGGTAGCAGACAATGTTCTGCATGTCAGACTCTTTCTGGAGCCTTTTAAGCTCAGCACCACAGGACATCCTCCTAACACATATCTCTGGCCTCACTTCCTCAGCTTGAAACCTTTTGAGGGCACCTTGGGACCCACAGAATGAAGAACCCACTTTTTATGCCACCGAAGATGCCCCGGCTCTGGTCCCTGCCTAATTTGTACCATCTTCTTTCCCCACCCATGTGTTTATCCCTGACTGCATGCAGGCTGCTGCCTGCAGTTCCCCAAAGATCTCCCGCCTCTGAGCCACCCTGCGTGCTGATCCCTTCATCCAGATACCCTTCCTTCATCTGTCACATATACCTATTTGTTCTTTAAGCTTCTCCTCCTCTGGACACACCCTGTTTTCTTTTCCCAGGCCGGGACGGTTATCCTTTGTCTGGGTTCTCGCATGCCCCACCCCCATCTCCCACCCCGAAGCCCCATCCTAGACACAGTCCCCTGCACGTAGTAGTCTCTTGTCTCCTCTGCTAGGAGGGGAGCTCCTTGAGAGTCAGACCTGGATCTTTTATCTCTGAACCCCCAACACCCTATGCGGTGCTGAGCACGGGGTTGGCCCTCTGAAAGTGCATGTGTATGTCCGAGCCCGTTTGCACATAGGCTGGCAGGATAAAAAACTTTTAAAAACTAAATGGTGTCTGAAAGCTCCTGGGTACTCTTTGGTACCCAGGGAGGCAGCTGGAGCTCTTTGGGCCATGGGAAGCCAAGAGAGTCATCAGAGGGCATTCGTGGATGCAGGTATGGAGGGACCCACCAAAGAGAATCACTGGATGATCTGGCTTCTGATCCATGCACACCTAGTTAATTCAGAAGGCAGCAGAATTCTCCAGGTGAAGCTGGTTTATGTATGACACTCTCAAGGGTGTCATTCCAGCCCAAAGGCCAATAGGTTCAAGACCCAGGAAGGACCATACTTCATTTCGAGTCCAAAAGCAGGAAAAACTGAGGCCCCAGCTTGAAAGCAAGCAAGGAAGAGAAGTTCCCTCTCACTCAGCCATTTGTTCTATCTAGTCCCTCAACTGATTGTATGAGGCCCACCCACGCCGGGCAGGGGAAGGGGGCTCTGTGCTTTACTCTTCCTGCTGATCCAAATGCTAATCCCTTCCAGAAACACTCCCACAGACACACCCAGAATGCTGTTGGACCAAATGCCCAGGCACTCATGGCCCAGTCAGGTTGATTCATAAAATTGACCATCGTAGAGAGAATCTTGCTGCAGACCTCTTCGTATTAAGCCTCACCACCCTGCAGAGCTCTTCACCATTTGACGAGTAAAGCATAGCAGAGAGCTACGCTGTCAACACTTGCGCCCTGGACATTTTCTCTGTGTGTGAACTCGAACCCTTTGTGTGACCCTCTATGTCTAAGTTATCTCCTCGGTAAAACAGAGCAATGAATAGAAACCACGCTGCGGTCTCATGGACATTTGAGAGTAACCATGGGAAGCACTTAGTGCTTGGTCTAGTGTGTAACAAATATTCGAAAATTGAGTTATCATCCTGACGTGATTACAAACATCCCTCTTGGCCCCTGTGCTCCAGACTACGGTCTAACTGAGCATGGAGAGAAGCACGTGGGACTTGGATCCAGGGACACCAAAGCTGGCTCCTGTCCTTCATAGCTGCACAGCAAGAGCAAATCATCCACGTCCTCCGTGCCTCGTGTCTCCCATCCGTAGATGGGGATTCATGACCTCACCAGAAGGCTTTGAGGGTTAGAGACAATGTCCATACAGGTTCAGCCCACTCAGTTCTGCTGGCTCCTTCGCCTCCCATAAATGGCAGAGACGACATCTGTCTTTCGTTAGCATCCCCAGAAAACACCGCGCACTTAGTAAGCACTCAGAAAGATAGGTTGAATTCGGTGACTTTGCATGATGAGAAAATGTGATTCTACTCCTCCCCAGAAACCATTTCGAGACTGGGCCCACTAGGCACTGAGTACCACGTCACAGCCACGGCGTCTCTGGGAAGGTGGCCATGGCCACACACAGTGGCTCCGCTCTAGTGGGCACCGCGTCTCAGTGAGCTGAGGGAAAGCAAGATGGCCGGCGGGGAGAAGAGTGAGGCCATGGCTCCACTCTGGGGCAGGTGGAAGTGGACACACAGAATCAGTTGCATTTGGGAGTGATTCAGAACAAAGTGGCAGAACATTCCAGGCCCCTGAGCCTGACCGCCTCTTGTCCTGGAGGAGAATGGGTCCCGGGGGGCTTCCCTGCACACTAGGTCTACAGAGTCCCATGAGCCGTCGCCCCACTGACTGATGGCCTTCCCTTATGTCAACCTGGAGTAGTCAGTCTGTAAACTCCTGATCTCAACACGCCCCTGCGAGGCCAGCCAGATGGGAGCAATCACTCCCATGTTTCAGAAGAGGACACGGAGGCTCAGAGAATGCAGGGATTTGCCAAAGGTCACACAGCTGGTAAGCAGCAGCTCTTCCCACTCTGTCGTTAATGTTTTCCTCCAAGAAGACAAAGCTGGAGTCCTTTCAGAGCCTCCCTGGTGGCTGGCCAGGCAGGAAGCGCTGCCCCACAGCTGCGCTCCGGGCTGGGAGGCATCCCCAAGTGACTGGGGACTGGAGGATTTCTTCAACAGCACATTGAATCTAAGCCACTGTGACAAGGGCCGTGCTTGTGACTCCCCGGTCAGCCCAAGTTGTCAGGACACATGTCTGTTCTCCGAGGCTCGTCTTCCCGACACTCGTCAGCGTGCACCCATGGCTCTCCTTCCTCCTTCGCCTCCCCCTCCTCCTTCTTTACAATCTGCCCCTTCTCTTCCTTCTTCCTCCATCATCTCTTTTCCTGATCAGATGGTACCACAAATCTTCACATTTTAACAGACTAGCCTTGGTAGAAGTCACTAATACTGTTAAAAATCATTCGGGGGACTTTATTTTTTTTTTAATCCCATTTTTTAAGTCAGGGGTTCTTAACCTGATGGCATAAACACCGATTGGCTCTGGAGAACAGAGATTACCTGAAATTATATTAAATGTTTTATGGTTCCGTTTTTATGTGAATTGAGGGTGGAGGGCATACCCTTCATCAGATTCTCAAAGTGGTATAAATCCGGAAAGGAGAAGACCTTTATCAAAACCTTATTCACTCTTACTTAGCACATAATGATAACAAAAGGGTATGATGTGACTTGCTGATCCACAGCAAAGGAGCAGCCACTGGGCGAGGGAGTGAGTGTGCCCAGGAGGGCCCAGACCCAAGCAGCCCAATGTCTGTCAGACTTGACAATGAAGAGAGCTGTTGTTATTTTCCTCAGTCATTCGGTTCAGCATGAGTGAACTCTTTCCCATTATGGAGAAGCAACATGAAGAAGAGTCCACTGTTAAACTTGATCATCTTGCCAGGGGAAGGTGATTGGCTTCATTCTTGCAGAAATAGCACATATTGGAAAAGAAACATGGAAAAACTTTCCCTTTTTTTTTTTTTTTAAAAAAAAAAAGAGTGCCCAGTCAAAAGGAATGGGATGAACCAAGGTTGGTGAGAAGGCAGCTGGACGAACAGGAGCGCTCTGGAGAATCACAGCTGGATGACATCTGGCATCCAGAGACCTATCATTGGACTGAGCCAATGGCTGGAGAGCTTAGGAACCATGCGTCCGCCTAGCATCCAGCTCCTGGGCCCATGGCCTGTTGGGATCATTTTCCCGCTGTCACATCCAGTTCTGTCCACCCAAGGAGCCATTAGAATGATCACTGGGTCATACCAACATGTAGGCTGCTGAATTTACTTACTGAAAGCCATGAGTTCTAGTGGAAAGAAATCAGGCCTATCTCCCTTTCTAGAAGGATGCCCGCCATATTGGATTTGGGGCTCTCCCTACTCCAGCATGGCCTCATCGTAACTAACGACATTTGCAATGGCCCTTTTTTCAAATAAGGTCACATTCTGAGATATTGGGGTGGGGGTTAGGACTCAGTATATGAAGCACGGACCACAGATCCCACCATAAGAGGCAGAATCTGGAGTTATTTAGTTTAGGGGCAAGCCGCCTCTACTTCCTGAAAGGGATACTCTATATTCAGCCCCCAAACATAAATGGCGGTCAGAATGACAACAATCTCATCGAGAAGAGGTGATTTTTTTTTCAATATCTGTACCCTTTAGGAAAATTTCTAATTAAAAAATGACCAATATGGGGGCGCCTGAGTGGCTCAGTCAGTTAAGCGGCCGACTCTTGATTTTGGCTCAGGTCATGATCTCAGGGTGGTGAGACTGAGCCCTGCGTTGGGCTCTGTGCTCAATGGGGAGTCCGCTTGTCCCTCTCCTGCCGCCCTCCCCACCCCCCACTCTCTCCCTCTCTCTCTTTCTCTCTTTTTATCTCTAAAATAAAGTCTGAAAGAAAAATTGGTAATGTAAACAAAAGCGGGGGGCTCAAAGCTCCCACTGCTCCCCAGGCACAAATGGGCCCTGCAAACTATCTCTGGGAACAGGAGGACGAAGCCCATAATGGCACAAATTCAGCTTTGTGGTTTTAACCTGGAGCTTGAAGGGGCCCTTTGTCACCATGTACCTTCAGACCCTGAGTCTCCCAGGGTCTCTGCTGAGCTGACCAGCCCGCGTTCAAGCAGGAAGCCTGGAAAGCTCGTCTACAGGGTACAGGCCCCCAGAACTAAAGCAGGGATGCAGACCAGGATCCAATCAAAGGTGGGTTCCACATCACTGGCTCCCAGGAGTCACCCTTCTCTAGGGGGCATGTCACAGGGTGGGCTTCGAACCATTCACACTGCAGCAAGACACGGCACCTGTGGTCTGCGTCACCTGACGCATAGGGTCAGAGGCGGTGTGAAGGGGTGGGCTGAGCACCCGGAGAATCACAAAACCCAGGTCGGAGGCCCACACAACCCAGGTCGGAGGCCCGACTTCCTGCTTCCCAGCAGCGTGAACTCGGCCAGAGCCTTCAGCTCTCCAAGCGCCGGTGTTTAATCTGCAAAAGAGCAAAGATTTCCACACCCGGTGATTCTAAGTCTGAAACGGGACCGTGACTGTCAAAGTACCTTCCCCACCTTTCAGGCGTGAGATAGATTTACCCCATGGAGTTGGTGGTGTCCCGTCCAGATTTCCTTAAGGGGCCAAGATACCCATTCCAGCTGTTGCAGATGTTGAAGGCTGATAGCTCATACTCGTGTCCTTTTGGGGAGACGGCCCTTGATGGCTGGGAGCTGTATTGCCCAGAAACACAGGGCCTGGAATGTATGGCCAGACTCTACAAGAGTGGCCCGTGGCCGTGACTTCTGCCTCGCCGGGACAGCTGCGGTGCAATGCAAGGCCTGGAGCGCCCTGTGGGGTCCGGCTGAGTCTGGGCTCCTCCCCAACCACATCTTTGCCCAGCATCGCCCCCTTCCACACTGCACATTCCTCACTCTCTACAGGTTTCTCCTCTTTAACTGGTTCCCTCTTTAACTGGCTTACACAAGGATCCCCATCTCGGGCTCCACGTCTATGGAACGTGACCTAAGACAACGCTCTGCAAGAGACTCTGGCCAGTGTCCCTAGCTTGCGTTATTACCCTTTCAGGGATGACATCATACCTGATTCGCCCCTAAGATCGTTGTGTTTATTGTTCACTCTGCTCTTCCCGGAGACTGAAGACCTCAGCTGGCTGGCTCCTTGTCATTCAGATCCCAGCTTAAATGTCACCTGCGTAGAGATGCCTTCCTAACAACTGATGCCCAGTGGCTATTTAAATTCCCGCATAGCTCTCAGCATGCTCTGCTTCTAACGCATCCCTTTGTTTGTTATGTCCTGTCCTCCCTCTCCATCCCTACTGAGACACAGGCTTCAGTTTTCATCTCTGCGACAGCCCATGGGGGCCCTTGGTGTTCCACTTTTCCACTATGTATTGGGATCAAATAGGAAGCACTCCAATAGTGACACTCCAATGTCAAATAGGTGACACTCCAATAAAAACAGCAGACAAACGATAGTGTGACATCCTGCAGCCATTTGATCGCGTGACCTGAACAGACTCCTTCCCTCCTGGGCTCTGTTTCCTTACCTGTAACCCCGGAGGCAGGGCAGGGTGACCTCCCGCTCTCAGGCCTGCGTCCCTCCCTGATGACATTTAATATGTATTGCTCCTGGCACCCGGGGACACACGGCTCCTGCAGGTTGTCTCGTGTCAGACCTTCGTTGTTTTCTGTGCTCTCTTTCCAGCAGTTGCAGCAAGTGGACACGTGACATGAGAATGCCTTTTTATCATTTCAGCGAGTACGCCAGGCTTCCTTTTACCACTGGGAGCTCTGTGTTCCTTAAACCTCATCCCCTCCTGTCACAGATGCTGAAAAGAAGCCTGTTTCTCCCTGCCATCCACAGGCTCACAGAACAAATGAGTCCCCAAGCCTGGGGGCTCCGTCCACAAGGATACTCTCAAGGGACTATGATACAGCATACTGCACTCCTTCCTGCCTGCCTTAACTCATACATTTATTCAGCAAATATTTAGTGAGTGCCTATTACCTAGACTCGAAAGACACAACAGTGAACAAAAGTGCCTGTCTTGTTGTGGCATTTATACTTATTTTTTTAAAGATTTTATTTATTTATTTGACAGAGAGAGAGCACAAGCAGGGGGAGTGGGGGTGGGAGCAGGAGAAGGAGAAGTAGGTTCCCCACTGAGCAGGGAACCCAATGCGGACTTGATCCCAGGACCCTGGGATCATAAGTTGAGCCAAAGGCAGAGGCTTCACTGACTAAGCCCCACAGGAACCCCCATGTGGCATCTGGTCTTGGGTTACCACAATCACAGAGGTATTTCAGGGTGCTCTCAATCACTGAAGAGAGAGCAACTTGCTCTCTCTGTCTAGATAGCTCTTGGAAGCCTTTCTCAAGGAGGGAACATTTGGGCTGGGTTTTGCAGAATGAATAGGAGTTCCCCAGGCCAGGAAGGGCAAGGCATTCTGTAGCCGTGCCAGGTGGCTTGTGGTGGGAAGGACTGGGGAGGAGGCCAGGGAGGTGGGCAGGACAGGACCAGATGGGAAAGGCCCAGTGAGCCATGCCAGATAGCTGCAGCTGATCTGGAAGATAGCGGGGAGGCACCGAAGGGTTTCAAGCGAGAGAGAGACACGATGCCAGTTCAGGTCTGGCGGCATGGCTAAGTGTATTTGTTTCCTACAGCAGCTGGAATAAATCATTCCAAACTGGGTGACTTAAAACAACACAAATATATTCTCTCACAGTTCCGGAAGCTAGAAGCCAGTCCAAAATCAAGGTGTTGGCAAGGTTGGTTCCCCCTGGAGGGCTCTGAAGGACAGTCGGTTCCATGCTCCTCTCCTAGCTTCTGGAGGTTACCGGCAATCCTGGGGGTTACTTGGCCTGCAGCTGTGTCCCTCCTACTCTGCCTCCACTGTCACAGAGACTTCTCTCTGTGTCTCTGTCTTCACATGGCCTTCTCTATGTATGTGTCCCTTCTCCTCTCCTTATAAGGACACTGGTCATATTGAATTAGGGCCCACCTTACTCCAGTATGACCTCTTCTTAACTAATCACATCTGCAACGACCCTATTTCCAAATTAGGTCATATTCTGAGGTTCTGAGGGTTAGGACTTCAGCATATCATTGGTGTGTGTGTGTGTGGGGGGTGTACGATTCAATCCATAGTGCTAAGCAATTTGCCCAAGAGCACACAGCCAGCATGAGTGTATGCGGCAGGGGGGAAGGTGGGAGGCGCCAGGCAGACATCTCATTTGTAACTATGCCAGAAGGGAGTGGATGAGGGACGTGTGGGCGTGGCCGTGGCACTGGGGCATTTCCACAGCCCCTTATATGGCACTGAAAACCATCAAATGTCCATGACCAGGAATGGGGGAAATAGCTGATGTATTATGGGAGATTAAATCCCACCTTCTGGTTGCGCTGGGGGCCATCGCCACTTCCCCCGTGGAATGCTCCTCCCCTCTGATAATGCTTGTAGCCACTGG
>CM053609.1:114230909-114304797 GCA_028646535.1 Procyon lotor
GAGAAGGAGGAAGTTGGGAGGGGTTGTTTAGAATCAAACCCATTAGAGAAAAGCAAGGGTTCAGGGCAATGAGGTGTCTCATTGGTAGTCGATTTTTTTCTCCTATGAAATGCCATGTACGTCTTTGCCTGCTGGAGGCTTTAATTGATGATTCTTTCCTCTTGACCATTCTTCTGCTGGGTCTGTAATTGACAGTTCTTCCTGTAATTGACATTGAGTGGTTCCCTGCTGTCAGCCTCCCCTTCTAGCATCCCAAGTCGGCTTACTGAGGTTCCCTTTTATTAATTTTCACACAAGGGACTTAGGTCATGAGGGTGGTGCCTCTCTTGATGGGATCAGTGCTTTTATAAGAAGAGGCCAGAGAGCTCCCTTGCCTCTTTTCACCATGTGAGGACACAATAAGAAGTCAGCCACCTGCGACTTAGAAGAATCGGTCCCCAGAACACAACCACCCTGGCACCTTCATCTCAGATGTGCGGCCTCCAGAACCGTGAGAAATAAATCTCTGTTGTTACAAGTCACCCGGTCTGTGGTACTTTGCTACAGCAACCCCCCTGTCTGCCACACCACCACACTCATCTTTCAAGGACAGCCAAGCTCAGATGCTGTTGTTGATCATAGAATCCTGATGATGGTAGTCTGGGGGAGCCCATTTAATAATCACTCAGGTATGACGGAGCCACAGATATGTGCCTGACTCGGTATTGGGGCTGCAGCAGCCGCGGAACCCGCCCCATCTCTGCCTGGCGGAGTTGGAAGTCTAGCAAGCCTGCCTTGACTCTAATAGTACCTGAAAAGGTTTTCACCCCTGAATGTTAGAAAGAGGCCATAAGGAAATCATTGATTTGGACTGTACCCATAGCATGGAATTTATTGAATACCGTTTGCTAAAAAATTATCTTGAGTAAATTCCCCATGACAGTGATTACATTGTATTTCCTCAATGATGAGATCATGTCTTTTCAAATGTTGATGGACCTGAAATCAGGGTACCGCTTACCCACTGGTTTTTGAAAAGAGCTTGCCTTCTGTGAAAACGTTGCCTCCGCCTGCCAGGTGGTGTTACCTGATTTGAGTTATTGGACTTGACAGCGCCGTGTAGACTTGGATTTCATCTTCAATTGAATTCCTAATTGTCACTTGCAATGTCTTCAAAAAGATCACATTCTGGTGCAATTTTAAAGCCAAAGTTATAGGCAGAAGAGCCTGAGCATGGAGCTGCACGGGGTAAATTCACTAGGACCAGGGCAAGTATTGCTGGCAAGGGAAGGGGACCCCCGCACTATGCATGGTAGCGTAAACAAGCAACAGGTGTACTCTTGGCTGGCTTTAATGTGCGCTTCACCTAATGCTACTTCGTTTCCTGCTAAAACAAAGCTGATACTGAGCTGGTGGGTATTCTGTAATTGTTGAAGCATCAAAGCCGGAATCAGTGGTGCCTGGGGGTGAGGGAAGGCAAGTGGGGAGATGTTCAGGGGGTATGAGGCTCAGTTATGCAAGATGAGGACATTCTAGAGACTTGGTGTATAGTATCTGCTTCTAGTTAACGATATGTATAGTGCACTTGAAAATTCACAAAGTGGTCCTGTTGTGTTTTTGCCGCAGTAAATTAAGAAGGTGGGTAGGCACAATGAACTTTTGGAGGTGATAGGTGTTTAGTACCTTGACTGTGACGATGGTTTCACAGATGTGTGCATATGTTTCAACCCATTAAGCGTCAGACCTTAAACGTGTGCAATTTTTTACATATCAAATGTACATCAATAAATCTGCTAAAAATTTTTAAAATTAAATTAACGTGAATAGAAGCCTGTTTGGTTATACTCATAAACACCAACCCCTTCTAGTTGGAAACGGGTGAGTTCTTGGCCCAATGTGGCTGAGAATCTCTGGTCCTATTCACATCCTCTTCTTTATTACTTTAGTTCTTTGCTGTAGATTGATCCTTGTCAGTGTCCACACCACCTACCTCGGAAATGACACTTTCTATTGTCAGTATTTATCACATAGGGATTTGCATTTAGGCGATGCAATGGAAAACTCAAATAATGATGACGTACACCATGTGGGTTTGTTGTTCTCATAAAAAGATACCTTCAGAAATGGGATTGGCTTGTATTGGTTCAGGGCCTGTGACATTGTGATACTCTTAGTCTTTTTTTTGCGTGCTTACAAATGGGTGCAGCAGCTCCAGCCATCACATCTGTGTTCCAGGAAGGAGCAATATGGAAGAAGAAAAAAGACATCATTTGCTCCCTTTGAGGGGCTTTCCTGGAACCTAATCCCAAAATTTTGCTTACATCTCATAGGCTGGAACCCTATCAAAGAGAGTCTGCAAAATGCAGGCTTATTTTTAAGCTGGGTTCCTTGCTCTAGTCCTCAAAACAGATTTTAAAGGAAAGAAGACAGAGAAAGTAGATATCAGTGAGAAGGTCCTGTGACACTACAGAGAATATTTCCTTCTCTATATCTGTAATTGCTCCAAGGAGGTCACAATTCTGTATCTATGGTCTTTAAATACTGGCTGTCTATAGATCTCTGGCTGTCCCCATCCCTTGTCTGATACTGCACAGCTCCACTCTATGAGAAGAATACAAGTGAGTTTGTTTTCCCAACATGCAGATTTTTCTGCACAGAACACTCAGTTGCGATGGAGAGAAAGTTCATATAACCCAAGGTTTGACAAGAAGAGCATGACTTTAAAAGTGCTCTGGCTTAAAAAAAAAAAAAAAAAAGGGAGGGGTCCTCACTGCACAGAAATTAATGATTGAAAACTCCTTCCTGGGTTGCATTACCAATGATCTTTCCTGGCTGGGATACTTGGGGAGTCTACCCATCTATGGGTGTGTAGCTGGGATGTAGCCAGCACCTCTATGAAAACACAAGCTATACCATTGATCATTAATGCTCCCCTAGTGTTTATAATGGTGTGGTCCCTGCTGTTAGGTTCCATTGTCTCTTCTTATGGTTTCCTTTGTCAATTTGTTGCTGGGGATACCTTTCCGCTTTGTGTGGTCATTTGCATCTGTCTACATGACCACTGGGTCATGGGTTCCCTGGAGGCAGTGATCCTGGTTCTCTCATCACAGCATCCCTTCCACAGGCACTTGTGGATCCTTAGTAGCACTACTTGAATAAAACTGACCCCTCTGGTGCAGTAGATCCTTATCTAAGGATGTTGAGAGCTATTAAGAGCCTCTCCTCTCTCTGTCTCCCAGTGTCTATTGTTTCTGCCTGTGGTGATGGTTAGTAAGCAGCAACACCAGGAGAATAATTAGCACTGCAGACAGAGCCCTAAACAAGGTATCTTCTCTACATTGTATCTGATCCTCCCTCAAGCCTGGTTAGAGAAGGAGCTGGTCCTCATGGGACTGAAACCCCTTGGCCAAAGCCATAAGGCAATCAATTAGCATATCTGGCATTTGAAGCCAGCTTTGATTTCAAAGCCACGTTTGATCAAAGTCAGGATGGCATGCCTCGCTTTTCAGGGAGCTAGGTGTTGACTTAAAGAGTGTCGGGAATCTTGCAGAAGAAATGGAGACGTTCATTGGAGATCTGGGGATAATGGCAGCTTGGAAAGGGAGGGTTCACCTTTGCTGAAATGCACCCCTTAGCTCTAACCTCAGGCTATTTTCTAGAAGGAAATCTCTTAGATGCTATAAAATCTCATACAAAGATTTCCCTGTGTCTCCAAAGCATAGCAACTAAATATCATTGTCTTATTTGAGATACTGATACTGTGTTTGACACCCAGGAGACACACACAACTGAGGACAGCTGGCACATTTCACAGGTTCTAGGGCTCAGGGCCTGGACGGTGGGCATCCCCTGGCGGTATTATGTGAAAAGCACACAAGAAGGATACGGAAAAGCCTTTCGGCCCCAGTGAGGCTATGAATTTCCTCTATAGCTCGGCAAGTTGCATTCCTTTTGGGGACCTCGGGTTCTTCATCTGGAAAATGAGTGTGGTGAGTTAGATGATTTGTCAGGTTCCTTCCATCTCTACAACATTCTATATTTCACGACTTATATTTTTACGCCACTTGCTGACTTTCCACTTCGGTTGCACAAAAGACGTACATTCTTCCATTGAGTTAATGGAGGAGAAATTTTTCTTCTTTTTAAAGACATCTCCCCCAACCCTTGCACCTGCTCACTTTCCTTTTGCACCAAGAAGCACAATGACAGTCTGTGGAGTATTCCCACAGCCGCTGGCGTACTTCTCCATGCTCAGTTTAAGGCCGATTCCTACACGGCTTGTTTCTAGATCAAAGGCATTGAACTGCAGACTGTCCCGGGAACCAAGCTCCACTCCCCGGAGCGCAGCATGGGTCTGCTGTCAGGGCTCCCGGTCTCTACGGAGCATCCTTTATAAGAGCAGGGGAAATATGAGTGGTAACTACCTTGTGGCTACAAAGCACTTTATGATTCAGAAATCTCTCTACCCATCTGCTGCCCTTGAAAGGTAGAAAGTCTCGTGGGTGAACGGTGGTTATCCCACCGGGTCGAACAGCTGTGTGTGGACATGTTGACGTAAGAGGCAATGTCTGGTCAGCCCCAGTTCTGGGGGTCTGACTGTCCTGCTCTGTCCCACATGCTGAACTGCCAGGGACCGCAGGAAACCATCACACGGCCCCCACGCAGCCGTCTTTGCTCAATGAGCCACACCCAGAGGGTAAGGATGAAAGGGCTTTCCCTCGTGAGCCCAGCCCAGCCAGAGCCCCTGGTCTTGGCCGCCCAGACTGTGGATCTGGGCACCTGTGTGTAGGTGGCTGTCCCAGACCTAGGCTGCCCACTCACCCACGCGACAGCAGTGTCAGGGCAAAACAGCGCCTGCGGGGACCATGAAGAGACTGGAGAGAACAGGCATCTGGTTCTGGGGGCCGGTAACTCACAGTTTGACCTCAGCGAGCCTCCGCACTCTCCTTCCCTCTGTCTCCTTATCTGAAAAGCAAAGGGTCTGCAGTCCACTCCGGCCTTGCTCTCCTCAGCTCTGCCCTCCACAGCCTGGTCGAATCTTTAGTCGGCTCTCGTCGGGTGGTGCGATACTGGCCTTCGTCTCTGGCCTTCACTTTCCTGCACAGCAGACGTGAGCGGCAGGCACGGCCCTGCTTCTGGCCCCCTGTCATTCTTCCTTCCCTCTGCTCACAACACGACCTGTTTCGTTTGTGGGCAATACTTCAGAGGCCAGGGACGGAGAATCCCAATCAAGCAATTTTTTTTTTCAAGCTTTTATTTAAATTCGAGTCAGTTAACGTATAAAGGGTAGGAGAGGAGACATGGCTACAGTCGCATTTATGTTTATATTTTATGTTTTATTTATTTTTTTATAAGCTCAAATCCATCTGAGAATTTTTTTTAAAGATTTTATTTATTTGACAGCGAGAAACACAGTGAGAGAGGGAACACAAGCAGGAGGAGTGGCAGAGGGAGAAATCAGGCTTCCCGCCGAGCAAGGAGCCCGATGCGGGGCTCGATCCCAGGACCCTGGGATCATGACCTGAGCTGAAGGCAGACGCTTAACGACTCAGCCACCCAGGCGTCCCTATATTTTATTTTTAAAAAGATTTTATTTATTTATGTGAGAGAGAGAGAGAGAGCATGAGCAGGAGGAGGGGCAGAGGGAGAGGGAGAAGCAGACTCTGCTGAACGGGGAGCCCAATGCCCCGTGGGGCTCGATCCCTGGACCCCGAGATCATGACCTGAGCCAAAGGTTGATGCTTTACCATCTGAGACATCCAGGCGCCCCGAGAAAGCAACCCTTTTAACATCTAACTGGATTAACAAATGTCATATGCTCATCCTGAGCCAACCGTATGGCCCCGGGGGGATGGATAATGCTAATGATTTGGGGCCCAAACCCTCTACCTTGGAGCTGGAGCTCAGCCTGCTTTCCTGTGGCGCCAGCTGATCCAAGGGGAGAGAGTCAGACAAAGATTAGCTGCAGGTGCCAACAGGAGAGAATGGCCCCGAAAACCAGGTCTTCATGACAGTGGTCCGGCGAGGGCGCCATCTTGGGCGGCATTCATTTTTGATGGCTGCCGAAAAGAATCATTGCAACCTTGATGATCTAAAACAGCACACCTTTATTTCTGCATAGCCCTGTAGACCACAGGTCACCACCAGCTCCCCTGCGCTGAAACCAGAGTATCTGCAAGCCCGCACTCCTTCAGGAAGCTCTGGGGCGACAATCCATCTCTTTGCCTTTTCCAGCTTCTCGAGTTACATTCCTTGGCTTGCGTCCCTTAATGGCAGCTGTGGAAGTCTTTTTTAGCCACGTTAAGGTAACATCCCCATGTTCCAGGGATCAGGACCTGGATATCTTTGGGAGCCACTATTCAACCTACCAGCTGCCCTGGATGGAATGGAGTCTACTTTGCCCCACGCCACCTAGGCCCTTTGCACACCTGTGCTGTGGCATTTATCACAGAATCATTGTGGAATCCTGCTTGTATTTACACATCTCTCCTCCATTAGGCTCTGAATACCTTGATACTAGGAGTTCGCTATTTCCCGAAAGCATAGCGTCATGGCTTGCCCAGAGCAGGTTCTCAATGAATGAGTGAATAAATCTTTTCACTAGCGCAAATGTAACACAAGTTGAAGGCAAAAGGCCCAAGGGAACCTGGAACCAAGGAGGAATCTGAGACCTCATGCGGTTAATGCAAAGACCCTAAATCGCAGTCCCAAATCTCCAAGCCCCTTCTGCCTTCATACTGGGAGAGCTGCCCAAACACATCCTATCTCCTGAGGCCTATTTTTAAAATCCCTCAGTACTAGCGAGCAACGTTGTGGCTATAAATAGAAGCCATGGATTTTACGATCAGAGAAAATGAGTCCATCATATTAAAAAAACACACACACGCTATTTATAGCCCAAGGATTTCCACAGCCGAGCATCCTCCCTGAGAACCCCTGGCTGATTTTCCTCCCTGCCGTACAAGGCTCATGAAAATGTGGCAGGCGCGGGAAAAGGATGTCATTCTAAATTGTGTTTATTTTTGAAAACCCGCTTTCCAAGGGAGGGGCTCATGCAAAATGTATGAAACTAACAGCAGTCTTTTAGAAGACAAGAATCACATTGCTGGTTGTGGAGTAGCTCAGGATTCTGAGGGACCAACAGTGGGGGGACAATGAAAGCCATGCAAAGCCAGTCAACACGAAACACGCCAGACAGGCCACAATACCCAGGACCCATGAGCCTCTCAGAAGCACTGACAACAGCCTCCCTACATTGAGCACTTCCTGTATAACCAGCACACTGTTAGGGACTTGACCACATGATTTCCTTCTATCGTTCAACAGAGCATGACATGTGGGTACCATTATCACTGCCTGTATTACAGATGGGTAAACTGAGGCCCAGGGAGACCTGGAATTGGAGAGGGAGTCAGCGTGCATAAGCACTGACTTGGCTTCCAGCACCAGGGTTCCGGAGCGTAGGGAGAAGGAGGGATGGGGAGCCGTGGGCTCACGCCTGCTGCTTGTCTCTTAAGGCCTCTGTAATCAAGCTCTGTCTGACTCCTGCAGCACAACCTCCTCCTTCTGTTTCCAGCTTCTCCTTCCTCTCCTCTCACATGCAGAACACATCCCAGCACTGGAAGCTGCCACCTTATGGTACAGATATGGTAAAGTGTCGGCATGCCAGCCTGGGATGCCCTGACTGATCGGGACAGCGGTTGGCCACAGACCGCCAAGGCCATCCCACCAGCGTCCCTGCAGGCTTGCTCTGGCCCCAGCAGGAGGCTTCTCTTTCTCCTAGCTAAGCGCCCCCCCATTTCTGCACCCCGCCACCCCACCTCCTCCGCAGATGGCTTCCCTGATTACTCTGGTGTTTACCACTTTCTGTCATCAGGCCTCCTGTCTCCTTAGAGGCCCAGGTTATTAACATGGCCCAAATCCTAAGCCCTAACTATCCTTGGGAATAGCAGATACTGCAGGCATCGGCTGTTGGCACCCAGAACCGTGGGCATAGACAGTTGCAGAGCTGAAGCCCTGAGCTCAAGCCCCAGGCATGATGGGGAAGAAAGAGGCCCAGCACACGGCAACTTGTTTCTCTGGCCAGCAGTGGGATCAGTGGGACCAGGGCTCCACTTTCCTGAGACCGAGCATCCTGGGGGGTGGATGACACAAGCAGGGTCAGGATGATGGACAGGCCTGTTTTCTGTATTTTTTTTTTAATTTAAATTCTGTTAGCCAACGTATAGTGCATCATTAGTTTCAGAGGTAGTGTTCAGTGATTCATCAGCTGTGTATAACACCCAGTGCTCATCACATCACGTGCCCTTCATAATGCCCGTCACCCAGTCACACCACCCCCTGACCCACCTCCCCTCCAGCAACCCTCAGTTTGTTTCCCAGAGTAAGAGTCTCTCATGGTTTGTCTCCCTCTCTGATTTCTTCCCGTTCAGTTTTCCCTCCCTTCCCCTATGGTCCTCTGTGCTATTTCTTCTGTTCCTCATGCGAGTGAAACCATATGACAATTGTCTTTCTCTGGATGACTTATTTCACTTGGCATAATCCCCTCCAGTTCCATCCATAACGATGAAAATGGTAGGTATTCATCCTTTCTGATGGCTGAGGAATATTGCATTGTATATATAAAGCACATAGGCCTGTTTTCTTTTAAGTTTCTCTTTAGTAACATGGGCACAGAAAACACAACCTAGTGATTCCTACCTAGTAACATCCCCTCTCCTGTCTTTCTGCCTCTCCAGGCCAGTAAAGCAAGACATCAGCAACAGGCCCCTGATTTGTCTCCTTTGCTGCCCCTTCCTTCCCCTCTTTCTTTCATCTCACACTCTTCTACTAGAAAGATCTTCTAAAAGTTAAAATTGGATAATGTTGCCCTGAGCCCCACCCTCCTTCCCACAAACCTTCCTCCTGGTCCTCTAAGTGTATCACAAACCCCTATGACATTTTGTAAGTCCACTTCTCCAAGCTCTCCCCCTCCTTCTTCTCCACAAGGGCTTCCCCTCCACCCGAACAAGCCGCTTCCTGCTTCCTGAAACCAAACGCTCTCCCGAGGCCCTGGAGTCTTTGCTCAAGCTTGCAAGAGGTCCTTGGGGAGCAGAGACCGTGTCTTATCTCCTTACTCCTTGATCTATAAGAGATGCTTAACACCTATCAGAGAAATGAACAGATGTCTAGAAGAATATTATTTTCCACTTCTGGAGCCCACCTGTTATCTAATAATCCTTCAGACCTTCCTTACCCTCAGCCTCACCTCTTCTGTAAAGTTTGCCTTGGACTTTCTTCCTTGGACCTTCTTCCTTGGACCTCATCCCTAGGCTACATCAAGCACAGTTTTATCAAGCCTTCTGGGCGCCCAGGTACAGCAGCACAAAATATACTTCTGTGTGTCTGTTCTTTGTCTAGATTGTCCTCCCCAAGGTTAGAGACCGTATTTTATATGTCAGTATATCCCGAGGGTGTAGCAAGAGTCCCTAAACTTTAATGACTGAATGAACCCCATAACTGTCTGAACAAATGAATGAGCAAGAAAGCCCCATAATATTTCCCCATGCTTATCTGGGAATGCTGGGGGCACATCCTGGTGATCAGGGTCCCAGTTCTCTCTTCTTTTCTAACGCTTCTCAGTGCAGATAAGAAGCTTGGGGATTTCACTAAGGTTAAATTTTTTTCTGAGGCTCTGGAATACCACAAAACATACCCAGTAAGTAGGAGTCATCCCAAAGTAACCAAACCAGAATGTGTTCATCTGTGAGGCCAAACTCAATCTCTCATTAATGATTTCCTCTCTGGAAGAAAGGCACCCAGGGCATTGCTAGTTTAACCTTGTATCCTGAATGATTAGTCACAAAACGGGCAACAGTGATTTGGGATGAGAGCCTTCAACAGCATGGGAGATGAGAGCATATTTCAGAGCTGGAAGCAGTCTGGGATGGGGGAAGAGCCGTAGAGAGGAGCCTGAATTATATTCCAACCCTGTTGCTAATTTACTGTGTGACCTTGAACACACTGCATGGTCTTTCTGGGTCTTGGCTCCCATCTCTGTAAAATGAGGGAAACAGAATATATTTTCTCTAAGGCTCTCGCCAGTTCTTAGGTTCTATGGCTTTATATCTGAAGAGCTCATTTGGAAAGACATGAAGGACTCAGAGGTTAACAATGAAGAGAGAACTTTTCCAATAAAGTGCTAAGTAGTGTACTTTCCAAGTGTTCAACAATCAACAGCACGTGGAGTGAAAATAATAAGAAAAGCCAAAAAATTCGGAAGGTTTTCTGGAAGTAAACCTACTAGAGTCAATGTAGAATAAATTCACTTACAAGTAATATCCTAGCCATAGGCCACCCATTATCTACAGATCCCCAGGAAGCCCTCTGCTTCTACTGCTCCCTATCCTTTTTTCTACTGAAAACACTCTTCCTTCCAGTTTGTTTTTAGAGGAGGTGGTGAGGGAGAGGCACATGCCTGGCTCACTCTATCTCAGGAGCTCAACTCCAAATCTAGCCAATGGTAGGTATGCAAGAAGCACAGGTTGAGGAAATGAAAATGGAATTCACAATCATCAGTTTCGTTAACAATGAATTCAATTACAGCTTTTCCCAATTACCTGAGCATAAAGGAGACCTCTTTTAGCCACTGCGCTGGTATTCCATGGTTCTGCACCTTTAAAAGGAAAGGGTTAGCTCGATAATATTCCCTTTACATGTGGGGTTTAAAACTTCCAAGTGTTTTTAGATTCACTATTAACTAACAGTAAAATAATTACTGATAACTTTTGTAGAGTTTTATGGTTGAGGTAAGACTTTTGCATTCCACTTTCTCATGTGCTGTGAGGCAGCAGGTTATCCCCTTTGTGCTGGTGAGGAAACCAAGGCTCAGAGAGGAAAAGTGACTGGCCCAAGTTCTCACAGTTGGTTAGGGGCTGAGCCAGGGCTTCCGTTCAGGAGGAAGAAGGCCTTCCCTCAACACTGCAGGCTGAAATGCACCTACGCCCTCTTCCTCGACTTCTCTCCAACCTACTCTGTTGCTGCCAACAAAAGTGAACTAGGAAAAAATGAACTAGGAAAATCTTTAAATTTACGGGTTTGCTTCCATTTTGCTCTTTTTCTTGTAAACTCTCTCTTCTGTTATCCCTTTAAGGAAGTAAGTCCCTTATTAGACTTGCAAGGTGCGTCCATGTAGATATATTTAATTTTTGTAAGAAGCCTGAGGCAAGCCTATGGTCCCCATTTTACAGGTGAAAGAACTGAGACTTACCTAAATCTCTTGCCCAAGGTCACACTGCCAAGTCAAAGATAGCCAACCAACCTCGTGGCCTTCTTGGGATTCCATTCTATAGAGCTGACAACATGGTGGGAAGGGGAAAGAACAAAGCTCAGGATAAGCCCCAGGCAGACCATTTTTCTCCTCCAAAACAAAGTGAGGTGAATCTGTCTTATCAGGGAACAGCAATATGGGTCAACACTTTCAATTTACTGAAGTACAAAAAAAAAAAAAAAGCTAGCAGTAGCTCTCTGCTTTTGAAAGATGTGGTTCCATTAAAAGCATTTAACTTAATGCTACCCAGTGTGGTAAAATACTCATTTTGCAAATTCCTTTATAATGGTTCATCTTCACTGCTCCCATTTTAAAGAATTTTTTCTGTGAGATAGATTAACTTGTAATTAGCATCCTCTTGGAGTTTTACAACTTTGGATATTTCCCAGAAAGCCAAAAAGAAAGGAAAAGGAAGACACAAGATATAATTTGGTGGGTAATGCAAATTCAGGTTTTTTTTTTTTAAATTTTTTAAAGATTTTATTTATTTGACAGAGAGAAACACAGCGAGAGAGGGAACACAAGCAGAGGGAATGGTAGCGGGAGAAGCAGGCTTCCTGCCGAGCAGAGAGCCCGATGCGGGGCTCGATCCTAGGACCCTGGGATCATGACCTGGGCCGAAGGCAGAGGCTTAACGACTGAGCCACCCAGGCACCCTGCAAATTCAGTTTTTACCAACACTCATAAGTGCTTGGTTTGAGTGAGTTGGCATAGAAAGGCATCCATTTCAAAGCAGGGAACTTCTGTTGAGCGTGTGGCACTGGGCATGGGGAAGGGGCTGACAGAAAGAAGGATACCATGGTTTTTTGCTTCCAGGTGCTCGACATCTGCCAGGGACACAGACCCAGCCACCACTAAGTTTAGTGTGAGCCCCACTGAGCAGGTTCTTCAATAGTCCCTTCCTAGCCTCGCCTCAGACTCAAATCCAAATTTTTGGCCCCATTTGCAAATTCCACTTTGTGCGTGTCAAAGAGAAAAGATGTCTCTTCCCCCACATGTCTTAATAATAAATCCCACCACAATAATACTGTTACTTCTAACAAGGGCAACAAACATTTGCATGGTGCTTTAAAGTTTGCAAAACACTTTCCCACTCAATGTGCCCTAAAACCACAGAATCAGAAGTATTTAAGTCAGGCAATCTTTTTGAGTTGAAAGTATTTATGTTCAATTTTCTACAACTAGCATATTTGAGAGATTACCTTTTGCAGATATTATAAAGAAACCCCTGGCGGGCCATTTCCAGCTATACCAAAATGCATGCTGACACCCTTCAAGTATTAAAAAGAGCAAGCCAAACATTTCAACTATTTTAACTATGTGAAACAAACCAGTGGGGAATGCACATGACTTTGCAGAAACAAAGAACATTATTCAGCAAAAAGGACATGCATTCTGCATAAGGCTATAAAATAATTTTTTTCTTAGAGCATATTTTTAGATCATTGAACTGCAAGAATGCTGATTTCTTTCTGAAACAAACTGATTATCAAGAATTACTGAACCTGTTAAAAAATAGCAACTAATCTAAATTCCTTGTCTGACAAGCATCAAAGAAAATTATGTACTCATAGCCACAAGAGGGATATGCTATATGATTCTCACATATATTGAAACTGTAAATCACATAAAAACTAATAATTTCACTCAGTTAAGTTTTTGCTTGGTACATCAGGTATTTTTGTATCAGTCCTTAATTCATTGATTCAGGAAACCATTGGCCAAAGTGGAAATGCAGAGGGGCCAGTAAATGTGAGCCCGCTGTCCGTGGTCCTGAACCACCCATGGACTGGCCTTAGGGTCTGATTGTTTTGCCTCACCCTAGGAGGTCCAAATTCAGAGTCGGGATTTAGAAACCCTGTTCTCATTCTAAACTGTATGACTAATTGAGTGATAAGCGACAGATTATTCCCTTGTTCTGTCTCAACCTTCTTCCAATGAGCAGAAATGAGCAGGTTGAACAAGAGGTTGAACAAGAGGACCCTAAGCACCAACATCCTAGGATTTGGTGACTTCAAACATTTTGCCAAATATTGCCAACATATTTGAACAAGCTGCAGGGCTCTCGATGAGTCAATAAAATGTTTTTAAGGGCCATGTCTTATATTCTAGGTACTATGCTAGGCACTAAATATACAATGGCATATTCGTTAGAACCTTTTGATTGATATAGAGATAAAACATACCAGCTTCTGTGAAGAATGAATAATAATGATGCAGCAACTTATAGGATTACAGCTGGGACTAAGGAACAGTTAGAAGGAGGACTCTGTGACACTCAGTTCTTCTTTCTTTATCCTCTGCTTTATTCCAGAATGAGTTGTCCTGTTCAGAATGTATGTGGCGGACAGAGTCCAAGATGACCCTCAGTTATCTCAGCACCCTAACATTCATAACCTTGTGTAAACTCATCCTTCCTCCTTGAATGTGGGCACCATCTGTGACTTGCTTCTAACCAGCAGAATATGGCAAAGGTAATGAGATGTCTCTTCTGGGGTTACATTACATAAGACTGTAGTGTCTTTTTTGCTAGCACATTTTCCCTTGTTGTATTGGATGACACCAATGGACATGATGGGGAGGCTTATGTGGCAAGGAACCTCAAGCCAGTAACCAGGTAGAAACTGCAGGTGGCCTTTGTCCAACAATATCTAACAAACTAAGACCCTCAGTCCAACAGGCTACAAGGGTCTGAGTTCTGCCAACAACCATGTAAATGTGGAAGGGGATCTTTCCCATTTAAACCTCGAGATGAGACTGGAGCACCAGGTGACACCTCAGTTCTAGCCTTCAGGTGAGATCCTGCAAAGTCGTGCCCAGATTCATGACCCACAGGAACTGTGAAAAAATAAATGTGTGTTGTTTTAAGTTGTTTTAATACTAGGTTAGTATTTTGTTATGCAGTAGACGAATAATACAAGGAGCATGACCCTTAAAATCCTTAGACCCACATCTCAAACTTTTGGAACCTGGGTGGATCTGAAGATCACAATTTCTCCTTTCATGTTCAAAAATCCCAAGGAAGGGCTCTGATTGGCCCAGCTTGTGTCAAGCTTCCGTCTTACTAATCACTGTGGCCAAGGAGGTTGACGTCAGCAAGAAGATAGTAGCTGCATTTTAACTAACTGAATTAAATATTTTCTACAGTAAGAAGAAGTGCAATTATGCATAGGGAGAGCAATAGCTATCCACGGCAAAGGGCGAACAGTGTAAATACATTCTTTGCCCATAATCTAGAGGCACATGTAGATGAGTTAATAGCCTACGACCTTGTAATAATTTGTGGGCTGCAGTATAGGAAGTACGGGTCAAAGAGGGACTTTTCACACAGACTTTGTGAGTTAGGAAAGAATTTCCAGGGGAAGTGATATCTACAAAAGAACCTGAAAACTGAATAGGAGTAATGCAAGTAATTAAGGGACAGGTAAGAATGTCTAAGGCACAAGGAGTAGGATGTGGAAAAGCCCAGGAACTAGAGAAAGAATGAAGTATTTGGTGGACTCTAAATATTTTTAATGCAGTCACATCATAGCACAGCGGGTGTGAGAAAAATACCAGGAGAGAAGCTGAAGAAATTTGTCAGAACTGGGACATAATTGCCTTGTATTGGTCAGGGTTCTTATTGACAAATCATAGACTCCACTCCATTAGTTAAACCCACAGGGTTAAGACACCATGCAGTCAGCAACTGTGCAGCCGTAACTAATACTAAACACACTAGAGCACCGTGGTTGCCGATACCCACCACTCTGGCACCAATCATTCGGGACAGGATACTGCCCCAGATCCCCCCACTGTTGTGCTTGACAAAGACCATCTCCTGGGTTACGATTGGTCTTGCTGCCTCATAGAACACTTCCGTGTTCAATTCTCCCAGGAGGGATCTGGTTGGAAGAACCCAAGTCACATGCCTAGTGGCAATGTGACTGTTAATGTTATTTTTCACTCAGCCGTGGGAATGTGGGAATCATGTGTGGGAACTATCAAAGAGTGGTCAGGTTTTTCAAAAGATATTAAACATCCATGAATGAGCTATTCAGGACGGGCCGCATGAGCCAATCAAAGGATTTTGCCATTGTCTTGAAGGATGTCATTGAAGAGGTTTCAGTAGGAGAATGATATGGTCGCCATAGTTTAGGAGGCTCACTTGGGCTCCAGGGTGGAGGATGTATTGGAGGCAGGGAGGTCAGGTAGGAGCCTGCTGCAGGCATCCAGGTGAGAAAGTCTGAGTGCCTCAACTAAAGCTAGTGCAACTCTTGAGACTCTTCCTCTTTACATAGGGTCAAATTTGGAACTTTTTTGAGAGAGTTGGGGGGGCAGAGAGAGAGGGAGAGAGAATCCTAAGCAGACTCTACGCCCAGTGAGGAGCCCGACCCAGGCTCAGTCTCACAACTCTGAGATCATAACCTGAGATGAAATGAAGAGTCAGATACTTAACCAGCTAAGCCACCCAGCTGCCCCACAGATTTGGATTTTTAAATATATTTTCCCAAAGAAACAATATTATAAGGGGTTGGCTATCTGGGGGACTAAACTATCATTTGTAACACCACTTCTCTGATAAATGGCTTCCAAATATCCATTCAGCATGGAATCTTTCTTTTAATGAAATCTAATATAAAGTAGAAGACAGTAGTTATACAGCTATATGGAAGGGGGCTTTGGGTGCAGAATCCTTCCCTCTGTGTCTCCACAAAACATTAGCCCTGAGGAAGCTCTGCAGAGCCCTGGGTTGCATGGTTCACACTTTAAGGCCACGTGCCTCTTGAAAGTGTGCCTTAAGAGTCCACCAAACATCTAACACAGAAAAATGGTATGCATCAGAGTACTATGTCTGCCGCTATCAATGCTAGAGGAATTCACTGGGGGGAGAAAGAAAATGGAAGAGCGGAGCTTCCGGAGATGGCTTCTTGGAGAAAGGTGCGGCTGTAGCGGAACCTCCAAGGCCAAGAAAGATCTGGTGAGGAGAAGGAAAGGACGTGGGAACAAACCTGGAAATTGGATGCCAGTTTAGTGGCAACTGTAACTGGATGGTTGGCGTGATGGGCAGACTCAAAGACGACCCTGGTAACCCAACCCCCTGGTATTCACACCCTGGAATACTCCCCTCTTCTTGAGTGAGTGTGGGCAGGACCTCCGACTTGCTTTTAACCAGCAGAATACAGCAAAGGTAATAGGGTGTCCCTTCTCCGATTAAGTCACCTAAGATTGTGTGTCTGGAAGACTCTCTACTGCGTTCTCCACCCGTACATGTTGATGAAGCAAGTTGCAGTGTTGGAGAGGTCCATGGGGCAAAGAACTGATGGGCAGCTAGGAAGTGAGCCTCTCAGTCCAGCTTCCCACAAGGAACTAAACTCTGCCAACAACAATGGGCAGAAAAGTCCAGTTGGGTCCTCAGATGAGCCCCCAGCCCTGGTTGATACATTGATTACAGCTTTGTGAGACACTATGAAGTGGGGGATCCAGCTAAACCAGGCCCATACTTCTGACCCAATTAACTGTCAAATAATAAATGTGTGCTGTTTTAAGTCCTTGAGGGATGTGGCCATTTGTTATGAAGCAGTAGATAATTGATGGCTTGAGGTTTGCTCTTGACATCTCTGACCCTTGGCTTTCTTCTCTGTAAGAGCGGATAGTGCATGAACCGCCTCTCACCCCGGCTTGCTAGAAGGACTGAATAAAGCAAGACGCGGAGCACCAGCATCCTACAAGGCTCATGGTAGGTGGTCAGTCAATGGAAAAACACTGCTGCTGGTAGCACCATCAACCATGCGTAAAGGAGAAATAGCTCCCAACACACTCTTCCAAGCTGGGCATATATGTCACATGGCAGAAGAATCAAGATGCATGTCCTTATGAGTCGCTTCCATAAATTTGTCTCCAGAATAAGGGCAAAAAAATAAAATAAATAAAATAAAATAAAACAACAACAAAAATCTCTAGCCACCTTAAACTCTTTGGTTCCTTGGGTTGGCCTTGACTGTACGTGCTTCTCAAAAACAATGCACCAGAGAAATCCCTGGTCCAGGACAATGGTTGGATTTATGATACTTATTAGTTTATCTTGTGTCAGGGGTGGTAAGGGGGGAAGGGCAACATTGTGCTAGATTTCGAAGCAGCCTTTCCCAAGGTGCTGTAAAAAGCCTAAGTTTGCATTTTCTTTAGCACTCCTCCATCATACTTAACCCCCACTGCAGACTATAACCTTTGGCTATTAGTCACTCTCTAGTTGTAATACTTAAAATTAACAGGATAAACATATTCTGTACTGCCTTGCCAGAAAAGCTTGGCTGATCCAACAGATTTTTAACTCCGTAGGACAGATTTTGCTGTATTAGAGCTTTATCTTTTCTGTTGTTCCGCCTTCCCCGGGAGGAATATTATCTCAAAGTCATCATGAAAGACCCATCCCTGCCTGCTGCTCTCTGCGTGACCACTTACATCTCTCTTATCCTATAACTTCTCCACCCGTTTGAGTAAGCACACCCACACTCACACACACACACCCACATTCACACACGCAAAAGTTGCCACTCACCGCTAAGTGGCAACAATGTGATGGGGGAATGGGGAACTCATAATCCTTTGTATGATGACACTTCCATCTACCTTTTCCTTCCTGCCCAAGCAAGCAGCAGGGTTCCTCTGATCACCTAAGAGCTGCTAGGAACCACAGCTAGAGTGACCCTGGAGAGGACCCAAGAAGACGAGAAAACGGAAGTGGGTTGGAAGCTAACAGAGAGGTACTCTCTGCACTTGTCTATTTCATGATCTCTAAAAATGGAAGGGATTACAATGTTTTAACAAAGTTGCTGATACTTAGACCTTAATGGTTTAGATAAAACAAACAGGAGGGGGGAAGAACTTTTGTTCCGAAGTGTGGGCAGTGACTAAATGTGTGGAGTGGGTCAAGTCTGAAAATAACACTAGTTTAAAATAATAGCTGTTTTAGAAGGCAACAAGGTAAGTCTTTCAGTCTGAGCCTCTTGTTACTCTGAAAGGGGAGAAATTCATTCTTGAAAGTTCTGCATTTATGCTCACTGATGTGACAGAATGCATTGCATTTTCTTAGTTATAGCCTCTGGCTGGTCAGATAGAAATATACTTTACGGTTACTTTTAAATTAATGACTTCTAACAGTTTGAAATATTCATCAGCCAAGTTTAGATTTTTGGAGATTAAAAAGAGCCTGGGGCTTTTGGAGAGGCTGTTTCTTCATCTGTAAAATGGGGACAATGATACGGACTTGCAGCGTTTCTGTGAATTTTAGGTGGGACTAAAGCACGTGAAAGCGTCTGGAGCAAAGCCAAGTCCAATAATGCTGACAGGGATGACCGTGATGATGACTACAATGAAGGCATTATCGCAGAGACTTGTATATCCAGAGATCCCTGTTTAAAGTTTTCTTAATTCAGTGAACCATCTTTGTAAATTTCCCCGGGTGGCTTATAAATGGAATGCCCCCTCTCCCCCAGCAACTCAACATCCATGTTACCTTTTCATAAGCAACCCAAAGCCTCTCCCTCTCTATTCATTTATTCATTTAGAGGAATCAAGGGCAAGGAAACCAGCTTCCTCCAACTGGACTTGATTCTCCACAGAGTCTCACCAGGCAAATCAGGCTCTGGCCGATTTGTTGGAACAGATGAAAGTTTTAGCAAGGACCTTGATCGGAAAGACAAGGTGGGGAAACTTTTGTCTTCTTTGCAGCCAAGAGCCTCATTCCTGACACGCGACTGAGATGACAGTGTGACAGTCTGTTTAGCGTTAGCAGATGACACAGTTGACTGGTTGTGTGTGGTGGGGGGTAGGTTCGAGAGATGGTCTCAGATCATAGATCAGTTCTGTGGCACGTTCTCTCTTAATTACCACGGTTTCGCTATCATCAGAGCCTATTTGTCAGTTTTTAGAGCAATTAACATTATGGATAGTTGAGACTAACGCAGAATGATTGACTTCAAAAACCCTTCGCATTTTTAGTAATTTCAGGGAAATGTCTATTTTATGGGAAGATCAGCAGAACTGAATGACTACATTAATATTAATCCTTGGAATAAGGTCACGTGTACTTGGATGTACACAGAGTGATTAATTTAACAATACTTTCCAAGTTTTACCTTGGGAGCTGAAACTAAGCATGCTGACACCAGGTAATTATCAAGAAAATATCTAGGAATCATTTCATTTGTAATTAACTGGGGACCAGGCTAGGATTCCCTGCCCCCTTGCATTGTAAGTTGTTATAAAACACACACACACACACACACACACACACACACACACACACACAGAGCAATTAACTCTTGTTTAAGAATTCAACGGCGTCTGAGCTATGGCTGAGAGAGACAGCAAAAATAAAGCCCAGGGAAAGGGTAGGTGCCTGTGGTCTGGATGAAAGTCAGAGGCAAGAGGTGTGAGCTTCGGGGATCCCTCTGAAGGCGTGGAACATTTAGAATGTTTTGCAAAATGCTGCCTTGCTTACCTCCAAGCGGAAGTCCCTGGCATTCTGTGTGATCTTCTTGAATGCTGCATAAACACAGAGCAACACCAAGATTTTCCCTCGCTGGAGAGCTAGCACAACTTTGGTTGAAATAGGTTTTGAGCATGATTAAGTGGCCGAGAACGGATGCGTCAGGGTCTGAATAACATCGGAATGCTTCTCAGGAGAAAAGCTCTTAGGGGTGACTGTCAGCCGGGGAATCCTGCCAAGGGCGACCCGCAACCAAATACCTTGATTATCTGTCACTTGGAGACAAAAGCAGCAACAAGAAAAATAGGAAACATAAAAATGTAAAATGGGCTTGTCGTTATACTCTGATAGGGGAAAGGAAGAAAAGCTCCAAGCAATGGTGGCTTCAGGGAAAGCAGTACTTGGAATTCACCTCGGTGTGAGCAGGACCGGGCCACTGAGGATTGAGGACATAGTCTGAGTTTCAGGCACTCAGAAGAGTATTTAATCAATTTGGCCTTGCCGGCACTGTTCATAAGGGAACATTCTCCTTTTGGGGCTGGAAAATCTTTGCTTCAGCACACAGGCTGTGGATCACTGCATGGGAACATTTCCCTGTTTCCATCATGGTACTTGTGAGACAGTCTGAGGTGGGGACACGGAACCTGTTTGCATCCAGTCTGCTGAGAAAGAAAGATGGAGAAATGGCCACCGACTTTCACTTCTCTGGGAAGAGACTGTTCTGCTTTTCTTTGTAATGCCACTTGGAAAGAAAGCACATTGCTGTGAATAGCACTGAGCAGTAATGTTGTCCTGGCGGATAAATGCACCTGGCCGAGTTAAGTCTCTCGCTGCCTTTGGGATCTGACAGATTCTCCTCTCACTCTGGCTGTGCTAGCTGGGGCCTCAGTCACGGGCTCTTCAAGGTCAGGCCAAGTTTGAGTCAGGCTGAGTTTGCTGAACGACATCTCCGGAGACCTCGACAGAAGGCTATTGCAGCTAGGTTAGCTCATACCACAGCTAATCCCGTCGTTTAAGGCGGTAATGTGTGAGCCTCGTGGCATGCTGGTGGCCCGGAAACGATCCTCGAAGTGATTCATCAATGAATTGGCCCGTGAGTCGTCTCTCCCAGTGGGAGATGCTTGGGTGTAAAAAGGTTTCCAGCACATGTTCACCCTTGGGACCGCCTGAATTTGCACATCGTGTATCTCGGATGAAACACGCTGAGAAAGCTACCGCTTTCTTTGATGGGCTTCAGTCCATGATGGAGAACTTACCCGGTGTGGCCCTAATGAGGCTGCTTAGTAGAGGGAAGGCTTATCCATGGTTGCGACTATTGGGATCGGCGGGCAATGAAGAAGTTTGAATAAGTAATTGAGTCATTCCTGTCTTAGCCTCTTACTGTCTTATCATAGCTGGACTCTTATCATCTCAAAGGGTCTTTAAAGGTCACATGGGCACTTTGCAACATCACTGCTTAATGGGACTCAGCTTTTGCTTGAAGACTGCGAGAGATGGGGAGCTCATCACCTTGGGGACTGGGGTTTCTCTAATTCAGGGGTCGGCAAGCCATTCTGCACTAAACCCATTAGGCTTCGTAGGCCATTACCTCTCTGTAGTAGATTCACAACTGCTCTTCTGGCGCGAGAGCACTGTGGACAATACATGAAGGAACGGGCAGACAATGTTCCAGCAAAACTTGGGTGACAGAAGTAATCGGCAGGTCCGATTTCGCTGATCATTGCTCTTCTAAGTGCTATTCTCCCTGGTGGCCTAGATCGACCTTCTGGGGCCTCACTTAAGAGTGGATGAAACCGGCTCCGATAAGGAATCCCTCCAGCTTCCGGAAGTTGACCATAGGGTCCTCCCAAGTTATCTGTTCCTTGCCTCCAGTTGTGTTGTGGTCCTCAGCAGTCCCGATAACCACTCTAATATGGGTGTTGCAAAGGAAGATTTTGGACTCCAAAGCCTCCTATCCTACATGGAAGTGGTGCTAGAGTCCTGTTGGTTTCATTTTACCCATCCTTTGTGTCACCCCCCACATGCAGGCTCTGTCTCTCCCTGAGGCCGCCCTGTTCGAAGAATGCAAATGATTCTGAGCACCTCCCTTGCTGACCAAGAGCTGGCATTTTCTTCCTCTGAGGCTGAAGATGCTAACACAGTCAGGCGACGTGGACCTCGAGAGGCAGGCGTGCTTGGTGAGCCGTAGAGAGTCAAGTAAAATTATTAGGGATTCTCAGGACCGGGCCACCCAGGAGGAAGCTCCAGGTTCAAGTCGTGGGGTCTGCCAGGTATCAGTGTTGAAGCTGAGGGACCATCTTGACCAAACTCCCTTGAACGTGACAAGGGCCATTGAAACAGGGGGTGTGGAAGGCTCTGGAAAACCACGGGGGGCCGTGAATAACTGGGAAGTCGTTAACAAGTAGAGATACCCGCAGAGATACCTGTTTTTTATTTTTATTTGTTTTATTTTTAAAGACTGTATGTATTTGAGAGAGAGAGAGAGCAGGGGAGCAGCAGAGGCACAAGCAGAGGGATTGAGCCCCGCGTCTCTGAGATCATGACCTGTCAGTCCTAACCTCAGTCGGTCCTAACCGACTGTCCCCATACCCATTTTTAAAGAGGTACGCGTCTCACTTTTCCCGAACCATTTCTACGGAGTTCCTTCCTTTCTCCTTCCCAGACCCCACTTCCCCCACCCCCACATCAAATGCTTACCTGGCTGGACTACCCATAGCTGTTCTCCACGAGTTACAGCGAGGTTTGACTTTTCTCAGTGGGCCTTGTGTTTCAGTATTTGGAATGCCCCACTCCCACTCATCTTGGAAAATCCTCCACCAGGAAGTCCTCCCCAACCCCTGAAATCCGGGGAAGGGCCCCTCTTTCGACCATGCAGCCTGCAGGCACCACAGCACTGACCCGGGATCTCTCTCCCCGAGACTGTGAGTGATCTAATGGCTGGGCTGCGGTGCATTCTTGGCTGAACACCTAGAGGCAAGAGGCCGGGCGCATAGTAAGTGCTCAATACACATGTATCAAATGCATGAATGCACAAAGGAATGAATGAGGTGTGGGGAAAAACCCGAGTCCAGGTGAACTAGTCAGGCCTCCCACGTGTGCAATGTACCCAGGGCAGGTGACCGGGTCCTGTGTCACACACAGTGAGCCTTGTGGTGGACTATGTCCCTCGCAGTGATCCTGCCAAGTGCTGAGGCTGGCAGGAATCATGACTCTATTGTCCCTGAACATAGGAGGTCAGGCACAGCTGGTGACCCGGCTGCCTGCAGGCTGGGCACTGTCTGCTAGTGCCTTGCCTGCTGTCTGTCCCCACTTGCCACCCAAGAGACCAGCCCTGGGAGATGGCCTTGCCTGCGCGTTCGGGGAGGGGATCGGCACTAACAGAGGCCGGTCCTGTCTTTTGCTTTCCTGTCTTGAGTCTCTCTCAGCCCCAGCCTAAAGGGGCTGCTGTTCGCAACTCTGTGCTTCTCCCGTCTACATGCCCCTGGAGCAGCCCGTTCCTGCTCTCCACCACCCAATACGTACTCACGCCCGGAGACCCCACTCAGATGCCACCTCCTCTGTGTAGCCCGCAGAGTCCCTGCAACAGATAGAGTCACTTCAGTCTATGCCTCCAAAAGTGTCACTTGGTAATACTCATAAGATAGAGCTTATCACTTCAAAACAAAACTGAGAACCTAATGACGATGACACTCATCTTTTGTTCAGAGCTTTCTCTGTTCCAGGAACTCCCCTGGGGACTTTAGGCACACATCTCATTTGTTATCTTCAAGGTCAGGTAGGCACCTTCTATATTTTTGTTGTCCTCATTTTCCTTTAGCCTGGCAGACAAAATAGGGTAATGGCTAGGAACGTGGGCTTTGGAGTCAGGGGGACCAGGCTGCGACCCCCAAGTCTGTCCTTTGTCCTTTGCCACCTGTGCAACTTCAGGGACCCTATGTAAGCCTTTAGAGCCTCCCTCGAAGAAGGGAGAACGGACCCACCCTACACGCTTTGTTGAAGTTAAAATGAGCTCTTGTCAGGGCGCCTGGGTGGCTCAGTGGGTTAAAGCCTCTGCCTTCAGCTCGGGTCATGATCTCAGGGTCCTGGGATTGAGCCGCACATCGGGCTCTCTGCTCAGCGGGGAGCCTGCTTCCCTCTCTCTCTGCCTACTTGTGATTTCTCTCTGTCAAATAAATAAATAAATAAATAAAATCTTTAAAAAAAAATGAGCTCTTGTCGATAAAGGCCTTAGCACCTGGAGTGTCTTCACAGGTTTAAGCCCCCATAAATGTCCCTAGGAGGACCCAGGGAAAGAGGGCTTATCTGATTCATCTTTGCATCCCAAGCGTCTAGTGCTGTGCTGACCTCAGTGGATGTTGCTTTCAAATTTGAGATGCTGTCCTTCCACTGGATGGCAGAAGGACATCTTGGAAAGATGCAGCCCTAGGGGCTCGTGGGCCTCCTGAGCCCCAATCTGCTCATGCCCTCCTCACCTCTATCAAGAAAAGCACGTGGACCGACCATGTGACCTAGCGGAAGCCTTCCCCGGGGCCTCCCGGCCCCACCTCACACGCAGACCCCTAAAGGATGAGCATGCTCGCTTTGGCTACTGCATGAGCTAGTGTCTTTCAAATCTTTGTGTCCTGTGAATGAGACACTTGTGACCTCAAGTCTCATTCCCACCATAAGCTTCCTGGTTTCCTGGAATGGGGGGCCCCAGATACCGGTTGTGGGTGGGATACAAGCTCTGAAGTCTCATTTGTTGGAGCACCGGGTTCTCTGACCCCGTTAGTTCTCCGTTATACCTGCACGCGGGGTAGGGTGTGCTGAGGAGGGAGCTGGCTGCCACCGCAGCACGGCGACACCGTCCTCCTAGAATGCCCATGGGCCTAGAAACGCCCCCCTACTCCCCCGGCTGTCACCAACCATAAAAATCTGGTTGGGGATTCAGAGGTGTTGCTTCCAATTTCACTAGAAAACGTCGGGTCTCAACCACTGCATGTGGGCTCGGCTGCAAAGCGGTTTTACCAGGACAAAAGTGCTGCCTTTGGCCTTGGTTTCTGAAGATCCAGGTTTCTGTTTGGATGGGATTGTAGGGTTTTTCCACATGAGCTGAGACCTCTCAGTGATGATGATGATGACGATTGGAGGAAGTACCCTATCACTGGGCCAGCAAACCCCACGCGGGCCCTGCTATTTTCCAAAGCCCCTGAGGGAGGGGGTCTGCATGGTGATCCACAGCTAGGGTATGGGGTGTTTTGGGGCACGTAGGATCCCACTTGTCCTCTGGAGGGCCCGTCTTCTGCCTCTTTCTCCCCACATCCATACCAGACAGGAAAAGAGGACAGCAGGGAGGGGAAGGGGCGTGAGCTCGGTCCTGTGAGTGAGGTCGCAGGTGGCCCCCATTCTGTCACAGGAATGGGAGGTCTGAGGAGTGGAGAGGTGAGACTTCCTATCCACAGCTGTGGAGCAGGGGCAGTGGTGAGGTATGAAAACCCGGGAACCAGGAAGCCTAGGTTCTGGGCTCAGCTCAGCACAGGAGTACCCGGTGGACTTGGGCAAGTTACCTTGTAGAAGCAGCCGTCCCTGCCTGCTATGACAGGTTTCCTATGTCATAGCACTGTTTCCTGGGCCCTCGGGTGTATTTTGGTGAGATCCAAGAGGATCAAGGGACGGGCTGCAAACCTCACAGCAAACCCATGTCCACATTCATGGATCACCTTAGATCCTAGTACTTGGCTCAGAGTTCTGGGGACGAGCACTCCAGTTTATTTTATTTTTTTATTTCGTTATTTAAATTCAATTAATCCACATACAGTGTATTATTAGCTTTGGAGGTAGAGAGCAGGGATTCATCAGTCGTATAGAACACCCAGGGCTCATTCCATCACGTGCCTTCCTTCATGCCCGTCACCCAGTCACATGGTAATTGTCTGTCTCTGATCAACTTATTTCGCTTAGCATAATACCCTCTAGTTCCATCCATGCCATTGCAAATGGCAAGATTTCATTTTTTGATGGCTGAGTAATATTCCATTACATACACCTACCACATCTTCTTTATCCATTCATCTCTTGGTGGACATTTGGGCTCTTTCCATGGTTTGGCTACTGTGGACATTGCTGCTATAAACATACGGGTGCACGTGCCCCTTCGGATCAGGACATTTGTTTCTTTGGCCTAAATACCCAGTAGTGCGACTCCTGGGTCTTAGGGTAGCTCTATTCTCCACGTTTGGAGGGAAGTCCATGCTGTTTTCCAGAGTGGCTACACCTGCTTGCATTCCCACCAACAGTGTAGGAGGGTTCGCCTTTCTCCGCATCTACGCCAACATCTGTCCTTTCCTGACTTGCTAACTTCAGCCATTCTGACCCCCGAGAGGTGGTGTCTCACTGGGTTTTGATTTCTGTGTGTCCCTGACACGCACTCCAGCTTAGTGAAGCCGGGAAATAACTAAAGGAGCATCTACATTCTGCGGACAACTGAGGCAGAATGTGGACCTCAGTCTGGAAGGCCGCAAATGCAGAAACAGGAAGGCACCCTAAGGCACGTTATAGGGTCCCCAGGGCAAGCAGGGAGATGCGGGAGGTGGGGCGGCGGGACATCGCTGAGGGCCAGGGATGAAAGGTGGTGGAGGCGTCTGACGGGGACCAGGCAGCTGCCCCAACCTCCTGTTTTCAGAAAGTAGGAGGAGCTCAGAGCAGGGAGCTGAGGGGCCTCGCTTCCCTGACGGAGGGGAAGTCAAGGGGGAGCAGAGCGTCCAGGAAGGAGGGAGGGAGACCAAGGAAGGAGGAGGGTCCTCCTTCACTCGCGTCCTCAGGTCCCCATATATGCCACGTGGGTGGGAGCGTGTCACACACACCCACGCACCCACAGCCACACTCGCCGCGCTCGCGCCCCGGCCGGATCCATCTCCACGCGCCTGTAGGCGCCGGCCTCGCCCAAGCCGCCACCTGCCGCTGCGACCCCAGTGAGGGAGGAGCATCTCGGCTCCTCCCTGCCCGCTCCCGCAGCCTCCCCATCCTCCCCCGCGAGGCTAAGGCCAAGTCTTTCCCGGGGCCCCCTTCCCAGCGCCGAGGGGGAGGCGGAGGGAGGAGCTCCGGCCGCAACCGCCCGCCCTCCCCCTCCCTCCTCCCAGCTCCCCCTCCCCTCCCTTCCCCTCGGTTGCCGCAGCCCGGTTCGTCGCGCGCGTCAGCGTGGGCTCCCCGGAGCGAGTCGCTAGGTAACGGGGCTGGCTCCGCAGACCCGCGGCCGGGGAAGCCCGCGCGCGCCGTCAGCAGCCGCGCCACGGGGCGCGGCCGGGGGCGCACGGACCCTCCCCCAGCGGAGCTACAGACCCCGACTCGCACGCGGCCCGCTCCCGGGATGCCTTAACCCGAGCCGATCGCCAGCGCCCAGGTGCCCCTTCCTCCCTCGCGGGGACCCCGAGCCCGCCGGCCCACTCCTCCTCCCCAGCCCGTGCGCACCGCTCTGTGCGCGGCCGGGTGGGCGCCCCACCGCCGCGGTCGCCGTCGCCGCCGGTAAGCTGGGCTCTCGGGGCCGGGGCTGGTGCAGGGAGTGGGGGAGGCGCGCGGAGCCGGGCACCTCCCGCGACCGCGGCCGCCGACCGGCCATGTGCTAAAGTTTCTGGGCTCGGCGCCCCGCCTGGCGCGCAGCGCGGGGCGCAGCGGCGCGGCGGGTGGGGCGGCGCGGTCCTGCCGGGCGCCCGCCGCCCCCGGCCCCCGCGGGGTGCCGCTCTGCGCGCTCTCACGCTCTCCTTCTCTCTTTCCCTCCCCGCTGCCTCCCCGAGGTCCTCCAGCCGAGCCCCTGCGCGGGGCATGAGGAGCCCCGGGGCGCCGCCCGGAGACGACCCGGCTGCGCGCACACCTCGCCAGCGGCGGACTGGGACATGAGCGGCGCGCACGGGGTCCGGCGCCCGGCGGCCAGCCCCAGCCGGCGGCGGCTAGCGGGTCGGCGCTGCCCGGGAGAATGAGGCAGGAGCCCGCGGCAGCCTCCTTCGCGTCCTCCTCCTCCTCTTCGCCTTCCTTCGGCTTCGGCGCCCGGGCTCCGGCCGGGCTGTGGCTCTGCTGCGTGCCCCGCGCGCCCCCCGCCCGCCTCCGGATGCGCTGCTCGGTAAGCCAGGCCCTCCGCCTCGGGAACAAAGCCCTTTCGCCCGGCCGAGAGCGAAGGAGACGGCCTCTGAGCCCCCTGCCCGGCCCCCACCGAGAGCCTGGAAGCCTGCGGGGCTCTCGATTGAACCCCTCCATTTCCTCTATTCCCAAATCCTGCCTGGGAGGCTGAACCTCCCGGGCGCCTTGGAGAACTGGGTCTTTCCTCTGCCATCGGGGAGGCAGATGCGGGGCTTGACACGCAGGTCCAGATAAGGATATATGTGCATCCTGGCTCAGATTCGTCTGTGGGGGGGAGACGGATTTGTGGAGGGAGACGACTCATATATAGTGACTACGTAACGGGTGTCGAAGCCGTGCTGGATAGCGTGCCTCAGAAATACCCAGGGAAGTAGGTCCCCCTTCTTCCATGGCTCAGATTTGGAAACTGAGGCCCAGAGAGGTTGAATGACTTAATCAAGGTCACGAAGCCAGAATGCGAAAGACCAGGATTGGAAACCAAGGTCCTCTTTCCACCAAGCTGACTCCTTTGTAGCAAACACCTTGTCCCAGTTCCACGAACTGTCTCCTTCTGGAGTCATTGCATGTGTGTGCAAGCACCTGTGCCCGGGGAGTATCTGCTGGGGGGAAAGAAATTGCCCACAGCGTGTATTTTTCTTCTTCCTTCCTCCCTGCGGTGGCTGCTAACCCCTCATGTGAATTGTAAGCATAAGATTACTTCTCTTAGTTAACGGGGGAGGTTAACACGTTCCCCTGGGTGCTCCCTTTCCTGCGATCCCTTTTCTCTCGGGCTTCTTCAGGGATGCAAAGGGCAGGCTTGGGGTCCTCTCCCCAGCCCCTCCTAGGCTCTGCCTGCCAGCACGTGCTCAGCCCCGGAAGCTGTGTCCTAAACCTTTCTGTGGGGTGAGGGCTAATCAAGGCTCCCTGCCCCTGGTTGTGTAAGTCTTAGAGACCGGTTACTTCACAAGCACAAAGTAACAGGGGGGGAAGAGGGGGTTGAGCCCAGAGGGCCCCTGTTCAGGGACCGACCCAGTGGGAAACATTACCTTGGCTCACACTTGCCCAATGCTCCCTGTCAGCCATCTTCACACTTGGTAGCCCAGAAGAAAGGCAGAGGGGCTTGATGTAGATGCGGGGCCTTCTGCTGGTGCCCATTTCTCCGGCTTGCAGCATTTCAAGCAAAGCGGTCTGAGCAGCTCGTTTACTCAATCGAGTGTCCAAGTGTTGGGCTTGGCGGTTGTCTCTCGACGACATGTATAGTGTTGGTGTCGGTGCAGGGAAAGCCCTTAGCAGGAAAGGGCCTCAGTTTCCCCACTCCCAGAGCCAGACTGGATGACCTCTCAGTTCTTTTCCAACTAAATGATCCTGGGATCGGGAGGAGAGTGGGTTACTGGCCTGAGTCAGGGTGCGTGATCAGACACATACATTTGGACTAACAGCTCTGCCCCGAATACATTGTTGATTTCCAAGAAAAGGACATGATCAAAGGGGGGAGCTGCCAGATTTAGGTTTCACCCAGAGGAGGGAGAGGCTGAGTAGTGCCCTGGTGGATGGATTATTTATTGGTCTAAAGCATGGTGGCTATAAAATGTCCCAAGGTGTCATATAAGGGTTATGGGTTTGGCTTTTCATTGGAAGAAATGACGTTGGCCCCTAGGAACTGATCAAATACGGTGCATCAGTTAGAAGTCCAGCTGGCTAGAAAGTGGCAAGCTGATGAGCCTGCCTGTCCCTTCTAGAAAGAATCCCTCATAGCTCAGTAGGTAAAGCCTGCTCAGCCTAAACAATTAACCATGTAAATAAAGTGGCTTTTAGGATCCCTTCTTCCATTGTTTGCTGGTTATATTAATGACAGATGCAACCCACCTAAGCCGGGACCCAGAGGGACTGTGACAAAAAAGGTGACCATAAGAATGTTTAGACTCTGACTTGCTGTTTGCCTGTTGCAGCTAAATCCATCAACTTGACCTATGGGCCCTTAATGGGGTTGTCATAGGTCTTTTCAGATGTGGATTAATGAACCTTTTGGAGTGTTACTGAATCCCAAGTGAAATGGGCATGTCTCACCTTTTCCCCAGAAACTAAGCTCCCCGTGGGTGTTGTAACTGCTTGAAATTCACAAAACCGGAGGAAAGCTTTCATTTTGACAAGCTCGGAGGGTCTGCAAACAGCAAGTAATGCATCTTGTGTGGGCATATCAATCTCCCCACCTCGTGGGTGCAGTGTGTTTCAGCTCGTCCTGGCCAACTGGTCAGGTTTTGGGTAAAAACAACGCAAATCTTCACTGAATTACTTTTTGAAAATGATATTGTGATTATGAAAGGACACTTTTTCTGTCATATATCATACTGCTGATATCCAAAGCCAGATTACACAGTAGAACATCACTTCTGGGCCTGATAATTTAGTTTTTAATACATCAGTTCTTTCCCATTCTTTTGCCTCCCCTAATCTCCAGCATGAGAATGTGTAATCAAGAATGAATCCTCCCTTTTCAATTGTGGGTTTGTCTTAAACCCAGCTCTTTTTGGAGGATCTCTAGAGGGGGACTCATAGGTACCATACGTTAGTGGCCTCATGTATAGATATTTTTGGGTGCCTTCGATTTCTTTGGGGAGGACAGGATGGGTTCGTATGATAAATTAATAAGAACACTGAGGTGTTACTTCATGGGCATCGTATCTCTGACTCGGGAGTCTAGACAGGAAGCCTAGCTTGGAGCTGAGGTGCCCAGCATCCTGGGAACCTAGGGGGTGCCGGGACTTTGTGTAACATTAAGGATGTACGAAGGTACTTATGGGATGTGTCAATGAAAGGAACATCCTCAGAGGCCGGGAAATGTGGGATTTGTTCTCTGGGACTTTGGACAGGTTATTCCTGTTCTCTAGGCATCAGTGGGCACACCTGCGGCAAATGTGCCCATGTTTATGTGTCTGTGTGCGTGCCTGTGAATGTGTGCGTGTGTGTGTGTGTGTGTGTGTGTGTGTTAGTAAAAGGTGATCTCTCCAAATCTAAGCTTCAGGAGTCGTCGGCTGGAGATACAGCTGGTTATTAATAGCTCCGGGATGCTCCGTACTTCAAGGTTATGTAACATTTCCAATTACACATCCATATAAACAGTGAGGCGAACCGGTCATTATAAAACATGCTGGTTAGTACCCTAAGCGGGGACTCTATCCTGAAGGTGCGATGGTGGGGCTTTCATCCCAAAGGCGATTATGCCGGCATCCCCTGGCACGGCGGAATCTTGGCACGCATCGGAGAGGGCTGGAGTGACCCTCTCTAGGGTCCGTGTGGCCAGAGCCACAGGGGCCTGTACGTAATTTGGGTCATTGGGGTAGGAAGAGCATGACGTTCTGTGTGTGTAACTTGAGGTCCTGGGGACTCTGAAGCTCTGCTTCCATCTCGGGCTGTTCCTGGAAGGTAAGGAGGGGAAGCATGTAATTACCGTTTGCAGTTGTTTTGGAAATGGAAAGTACTTTAATTAGAGCCTAGAACGCAGCCGAAGCTGAAAGCTGGTGAGAAGTTCGGAGATTTGGCAGCAGTGTTTTTGCCGGGTTCTCTGTGCGGGCTTCCTTGTAACGCTCGAAGCAGGCTGGTGTCCGAGGTCGGGCTCCTAGCAGCGCCGCAGTCCCGGGCAGACACGGAGGGGACAGCGGCGGGGAAGGCAAGCAGCAGTCTTCAAGCTCGCTGTCTTGCCTGCAGGGGAGACGTCACCGAGCTCCGGTTCTAGATGAGGAGCCTGGGGCTGGAGAGAGTGTGCCCCAGAGCGTGGTGCTCAGACCCACGTCGTTAGTGGATTGGCAGAGCCACACAGGATTTCGAATTAAGTCGCCCGCGCCACACCTCCTTGCCAGCGTCCCTGCAATGTGCCTGGCAACCAAATTGTGTCCTTTCATCCCACATTTCTCAACAGCACTGTGGCGCCGAGAAAGCAGGCGGGGAGATTCGACGTGGGTGATCTGGGGTGGGGGGTGATCGGACTATCCTGAGAATTTTGAATTCGCTGGGGATTTTTATGAGGACGTCGGATTTCTTTTAACTCTTGTGTCAGATGTATTAGATTCCGGACGTGTTCAGAAATAAGCCAAGGGTTCCCCAAAAAGGGTTAGTGTTGGTAGTTCTTCCGGGGAGGCTAAAATAACTCCTCTAGGTCCGTGTCACCCTGGGGTTCTCTGGGACATGAGCCCACCCTGGCGCATGGGACATTTCGGAAGGCCGTCGCTAGCCTGCAGCTCCTAAAAGGACCTCGGAATCAAAGTTATGTAACAGGAGCTTTCCAAAGGAGCGTGACTATACATCCAAGACGCCACATGGGTTAATCCTCCCTAAACAACGAGCTGGAAGGAAATGGGAGGAACATAGACCAGAATTTCAAGGTTCAGCTGCAGCTTTCAAGAATTTCCAGGACTGGGGCGCCTGGGTGGCTCAGTCAGTTAAGCATCTGCCTTCGGCGCGGGTCATGATCTCTGGGTCCTGGGATCGAGTCGTGCATCTGGCTCCCTGCTTGGCAGGCAGTTTGCTTCTCTCTCTCTTTCTCTCTCTGTCTCTCTCTCCCACTCTCTCTGTCTCTCAAACAAATAAATAGAATCTTAAAAAAAGAAAAAAAAAAAAGAATTTCCAGGAGTTGGAGGAAATGCAGGGTTTTGAAGAACTTTTCAAGCCACCGCCTGGAGATGCCATCATCACGGGCTTTTCCAGGGCTCAGCGGAAGTCCACGCGCCCTCGTTGAGCTCCAGCTGATTGACCTGCAGACCTGGACGAGTGGCATCCATACCCTGGACAGGAGATTGCAGACACACAGTTTACAGCTAGTAAGGGAGTCCCCGAAGTCACCTGTCCCTCCGTTCCCGTAACAACACTCAGGCTGGTTCTCCTTGCCGGCGGCTTGAAATCCTGCCGGCTCGGACACTCGCCTTGCCGGGGTCCTGCGAGTGAGGTCTTAACAAACCAGACCCTCCCTCTACCTCGCCTAGATTCCTAAACTGCTTATCTCCCAGAGCTCTAGTTCCGGGACAGGTGATTAACGAGAAAAAGCAGACAGAAGGCGTTGGGAGAACTCAACTGCGATTCATCTGTCATCTGCAGAGATACCAAAACATCTTCGCGGCCGGCCCGATTTTTTGATTTGGCGAATTAGAAAGCACATTGCACGGCTCCCGTGAGACCCATCGAGTCTGTACCTTTTGCCCCCGAAACCTTGAGACAACAGATGCCCAGGATTTGGAGCTCCGGGCCAAATTTCTAGTACATATGGTTGTTAAGTGGCAGGAAAGGCAAACGTGACTGTACGGAGGGATCAGGGGTAGGACAAGAGGGCACCGGTGTCTGTGATTTGTGATCTGTGATTACGATGAATGGTATTTAAGGCACGGTCGTAGAAATGATTTAACGTTTGCTTACAGCCCCGAGGATCCTGGCACACATTCACTAAAGGATTTTAGATGTTTTCGTGCCGTCTGTGTGCGTGGCTTACGGTGAGCGTGGGTGAGTGGGGTGCTTTATTTGGGGTTAAAGCCTCCACTTTCACAGGCTCTCCCAGTGGGCAGAGGGAGCGTCTCCGAATTTGCGAGGCTCCGTGCTTGGGAGGCTCAGCGTAGTCCTCGTTGGTTCCATTTCTTAATCTGCGATGAGCTGATGTGTGCCTCACTCAGCATCCTGAGGCAGACCAGCAAAGGGGGAATGCCCACGACCTTGGTCACCCTGGGGTCTCAGCCTCTGTCTGCTTACATCGTCCCAGATTCTGGCCAACACGCCGCTCCATTCCGCCATGGGGAAACCATCCCAGTTCCTAGTGGCCTTGACCTGACCCCAGAAGGATCCTCGATGCCTTTTAATTTAGGAAGCGGATGATAACGGCAATCAGCGTCGTCGTCATCGATATTGACAAGTCTTATGTTTTTTATTAAAATGAACGTGGCTTGAGAGCACGATGCCCCAGCTGAAAATGATTCATGAATGCGCACAGCTGACTTGCTGAGAGGGCTTTATGGAAGACTTCGGGAAAAGTAAGCCTGATCGTTGAGATGTGAAGGCTAATGGGAGACACGGAAGTCTACCCCGCATCCGCCCCCCAGAAAGCAGGGGGAACAGTACACCTGGCTTCTAGAAGGGAATATTGAGACTGTCCTCGGCCCGTTTGACAGCACTGATGGTGCCTCGGTCCCGAAATTCCCTGTAGATGAGGCCTATGCCTCTGCTTGTCCACAGGCCTGGCCCAGGACGTGGCTGTGGAGTGGGACGGCTGCTTGGTCCATGTGGGCAGGTGGGGCGCCATCTCCTGCTGCCCGGTGTGTCTGCCCCTGGTCCCTCCTGAGCCCTGGGAGCCACCCCCTCATTCTGCCATCTCGTGGGTGTTGTCAGCAACCTGTCACAGCGCACTGAGCCCCGGCTCTCGGTGTGGCCAGGCTGGGGGTCGTGTGGGGAGACCGCAGACAGCTCCGGTGTGTCTATGACCTGCTCCTGCTCCCTGAGGCCTGGGATGCCACCCCCCTCCGCCTTTCCGGAGCCCATTCAAAATCTGGGACACGTAGCTGGTGCAGTGGAGCAAAGAGGCCGGCGGGGAGAGCCTGGGGGTGGGGGGAGTCAGGCACCTGTCGGTCAGGTCTGCCTTCTCTCCATCTCATCTGGGTGCCTGGGGACAAGTCTCTGCCGCACCCTGTCCCCACCCCGGGCTTCCTGGGCTGACAGGTGCAAGGACTGGGTCATGCAGGGTTTATCTGTATGCTTTGGGGGGACCACTTCCATGAACGTGCCCGGGAGCTTGCTAAAGTACACCTGCCTGAGCTCCTTTGCAGACCTGTTGAATTGGAACCAGAATCCGTATTTTTAACACCCGCCATGTGATTCTTCTCTCAGGCCTGACGACGTTGCAAACCCACACTTCTCACGGCTGGCTGGTCACTAATGGCCCTTCTTGCTACAGCATCCTCTGGATGAGGCCCCCTCCCCCCTCACGTCGGCTCCACCCGGGCCCCCTTCCTCTCTCCTAACCACTCTCTGGGCTTCCTCTCGCCCTCCACAGTGTGTTTTCCAGCGGGACCCGAGAGGCTCACGATCCTCCCCTGTTCGGGGCTCTTCGGGGCACGCGGTGTCCCTGAGCTTTGGGGGCCCGAGGTCCCTGAGCTTTGAGCACGCGGCCAGTGGCTTTGGGACCCAGGCCCTGCGCGCGCTGCTCCCGAGTCTGACTGCATCTCCCGCCTCCTGCCCCTTGCTTCATCCCTTCGAGCCACACTGGCTTCTGTGCCATTGCTGAAGCCACGCGGCTGCCGGGCGCTCGCTCTGGCCCGAGGGGGCCGGGGACTGACGAGGCTGGGGGCGCAGAGGGCAGCCAACAGCGCTTTCGGACCCCTCACTGCTGTGAAGCCCCATGTGCGGGGATGCCCTTGAGTGTGCTGGGGCGAAGCTCAGTTTCTGGGCCGTCCACCAGGGTGCAAGTTGTTTCAGGTGCAGCCCTTTAACCCGACCCCATAGTTTAGGGGGACTCATCACCGGACAGGGTTATCAAAATGGGTCTAGAAATCTCTTTCAGCAGTTTCTAGAAATAGGCCGGCTCTCCCCCCACCTTGGGCTGCACAACTCCTTCAGCTGCCGTTAATCCTGGCGGTCCTCCCTGCTCACCCTCCCCAAATGTTCCCAGACCACCAGCTGTGTCCAGGCACCATTCTGGGCCCCGGGATGCTCTTGGAGAAACGACGGTGCTAGAGGAGACGAGTCTGCCTGGTTTCTTCTCTGACTCCCGCCCTGGCTTCTTTCCTACAGACAGGACAGGGAGGCCCAGACCTTATTCCTCGGGCCCTTATCTCTCCCACCAGGGAAGAGAAGCTCTGGCCTTTTTATGAGGAGCGGCCTCCTGGGACCCGGCGTAAGCACAGCAAACTGCACTCAGAGATATTGATCGCATGGTGAGTAAGAGAGAGAGAGGGACCATCTTGTGCATTTGCCTCCCCGTTCGGCTGAGTGAGTAACTGGGTAGAGCCGCATAAGATATAAAGCGTCTCATGGATGGAATTCGTGGTCAGTACAGGGCCCTGGTTCGGGTCCCCGTGAAGCCAGCCTGCCCAGCAGTATATCAGCACGGAATAGGCCGAGAACACTTCAGACCCTTCCCGGCCCTGCCCGTTGTAGATGCTTCTCCTCGAATCTTATAGGAGGAGGAATTTTCCCTCTCAGCTTTGGTATTCTTGCCGATCTGTGCCGTGTTAACACGGACCAAGCCTCCACTGATGGTAGACAAGGTGTACTTCGTCTTTGACAGACTCCCGAGGCTGTCGGGAAACCTGTCGTGTAACCCCTTGTAGCTCATTACAGTGGTCGGTGGGAGTGAGCAGGCGGGAGGTGGGAAAGGGGGGTTTGGATGCGGGACGTGGGGGCCATGTGATGTCAGCCTTGAGAGACGAGCAGCAGCTTGTCAAGCAGAGATGAGGGGGGCAGGGCATTCCAGGAGGGAAAGTACGAGCAGACGTGCAGAGGCTGGGCCTCTCGGGATGGACGAACAACGGGGAGGGCCTATGGCTGGCTGTAGGGTCAGGGCACCGAAGCAGGGGCATCCGCCTTGGCCTGATGGGAGCGGGTCTGGATGCCAGTAGAAGGAGCGGTTCGTGTCCTATAAGTGATAGGGAGCCATGGGAGGTGTTTGAGTGAGGGAGCGGGTTTTATGAAGCTAGCTGGTGGTCCTGCGTCACGCTCCCTCCGTAACTTTTGTGTTATCGTGAAGATGTAGATGGTGCTCGCGAGGACACACGGTGTGGACATAGCATGACTGCCTGGCGAGTGACCTCCAGGCCATTTCTTCATTGCGCTCCACTTGTTTGCAGTTACTGAGCGATCCGCCGGGTGCTGCTGCCCAGACCCCAGCTCCACCAACCCTGCGGGGGCTCAGAGGGAAGGGGAGGGAGCCGCTGGCTCAGGCACTTGCTGCCCAGACATGTGGACTCTGGCCAACAGGAAATGGAGCGGGCAGTGTCCCAGCCTGATTCAACGAGCCGTGGGTCTCCCTGCGCCTCGGCAAGCGCGTTCAGGCTGCTCCTGGCCTCAAAACAATGCTCCCAGACCTACATCGACAGCTGAGAAAATCCAGGGCACGCATTCGCCGGCCAGCTTCCCCAAGCTTCTCCCCCAGCAGCGGGCTTAGTGGGTGGGAGACAGAGTCGGCGTCAGGAGCCGAAGCCTGGACCGCTCTCTGGCCATAATGCCCGGCAGGGCGCTGACCTCGGCAGAGCGGACGGGGCAGATGGGACACGAAGAAGAAGGTTCCAGGGGTCACGTGGAACAGTGGACGCATCTGTCCTCCACCTCCACCTTCTCATTGTCAGGGGGAGGAGAGACAGAAGAAAGAAGAGCAAGGTCCACGGGCCGGTGGGTAAATTCTTAACTGTTTCTGGGGAGTTGGGACCTGGCCAAGAGCCTTTCCTCGGGCCGGGCTGACTGCCAGATAGTGCCAAGGGCAAAGCATCCCGGGCAGGGGCAAGAGTTTCCGTGGGCTGGAGAGTCCACTGCCCCAGAATGCGGGCCCAGCAAGGGAATGCACCTCCACCCTCACACTGGCCCCATTTATAGGTCAGCAAACCGAGGCCCAGAGAGGGGAGGCCGCTGGTCCAAGGTTGCACAGTGGGCTTGTCGCCGAGCAGGGCATCAAATCATTCCGGAGTCAATGACGATCTTTGGGGCTGGCCAGTGCCCAGTGCTGGCGGGCGTCCATGTGCCGACGGACAGTTTGTACTCGCACCGCCTTGCTGCCAACCAGGCACGGAGGACGTGGCTTTCTCCTTGTTCCTGTGCCTTTCCTCTTGGAAGCCAGCGCCGGAGCCAGGGTCCTGGGCACCCGGCGTTGGAGGGGGCTGGGCACGCCGCCTACATTTCCAGCACTTTCTTCACTCCTTTGGTTTCTGGAAGCTTGTGTGGATGTTTAATGCAAGAAAAGGGCCATAAGGGAGCCAATTAGAATGCTTCTCGGGGTCTGGGCAGGGAAAGAAATGAGGCTGAGGTCTCGGGAGCTCTGGGTATCGTGGAAAGCCCCATGAAATGTCCCAGGAAGGTCTGTCATACTGGTTCTCCAAGCCCAGGTGGGTTCTCCCAGATGCGAGGGTGAAGCCGACGGCAGTCTTGCTGGCTGCTCCCAACACAATCAAACCTTCTGGGCTTTATTAGGTAGATCCAGAAGTGCAGTTCCTGCCCCTAAACTGTCACCACCCTGCCGAACATGGCTGGAGTGTTTGCACACTTCCCCAGGTCATTACCCCCAAACTTGGGAGGTACACGCATTAGGTGAGCAATCTTGGGAAGCCCGCACGTTACTGCAGCTGGGGTCCAAAGTAATCTGCCCGTCGGCCTGTCTCATAGACGTCCCCACCTTACTGACTCTTGATGGAAGGGGGGGAGCGGAGCCGGGACAGGTGGAGGCTGCCCTGCAGGGGGCAGGGATGCCCTAATGAAGACACTCGGAGCGCCTGATCTCAGCCCCTCTTGTTTTCTGGTCAAGGACCGAACGCCTCTCAGACCGGAGTGACCTTTCTTCAGCGACACTATGATGACACTCACGGGCACTGCCAGGGGCATGCACTTTTTATTTGAAGGTGTTGTCAGGTTCAGACTGGGGGGCATCTCACCGTGTGATTCTTGGATGATTTTCAATTGTCCGTTTGTGTTGGTCTTTCCGAGTCCCGTTGTGTCTCATGGACAATGGCCAGGATGATAACAGCAAGTGATAATCGGAGCTTTTCTGTACCGAGTGCTTCCTCTGGGCGGAGGAGACTGTGCTAAATAAGGGCTTCCCGGGGACCGCTTCATTGGATCTGAGCAGCAGCACGACAGAGTAGTAGTTGGTATTGTTCCCATTTTACAGACGAGCCAGCTAAAGTTGAGAGAGTATTTCTAGTTGCATCCAAGATACTTTCAAATAGTGGCTTCAAACACTAGTCATCCCTTATTGTGCTCATGAGTAGGTGGTTCCAGCGGGAGGCCTCACGGGGGATTGCATTCAGACTGGGGCTGGGGCCGGAATCATCTGGGAGGCTTCCTCACTCACACATCTGCCCCCACCCCCGGGGGAGGGGGGCCGTGGGACTCGGCCTCCGGATGGGGGATCATTGGGGTATTTGCAGCACGTGCTAAGCGGGTACAGAGCACTTGGGTGGGCTGCACTGGGTAGCGATGGCCGCAGACTGGCTGTGACTCTGGAGGTTGGAGCACGTCCTGTCGCCCTCAGAGTTTACAAACCCCTTGACCACTTGGCCCCGTGGGAAACCCCGCACCTCTCCTGCTCACCTGCCGGGCATCCTCACCGACGACGAAGCAAGCGAAACTATGTAGGAGCGCAGGTGCCTGCTCCTTTGGTCCGAAGACGCACTAGAACAGACTCCAGGGCAGCCCCCCCCCCCCCCCGGCCTCTCCCCTCCCCCCCATCCTCTCTGCCTCCTTGCCCTTCACCAGGGCCGTAAGCTCACTTTCTTGGGCCTTAGCCTCCCTGGGCCCCTTCCTCCAAAAAATAGTATTAAAAACTATCTTACCACTGAGTTGATATAAAGATGAGTATTTTAATAGTAGGTGCTCAAACATTTTCTTCTAATTAAAATTATTAATTTTTTTTGTGGAGATGGTAGCATTGCTCGCACTTCCTCTCCCTGCCTCCTGTCTCTCCCCTTCCCCCACCCCCCTGCCCTCTTTCCTCCTCTTCCCCTGTGCCCTCCCCCTCCTCTCTCTGCCTGGCCTCCCTACCCTGCACTACTCCAGTCTTAATTCTGGTCACCGCTCCTGGACCGTGAACCCCAGGTTTTTGTCTGTGTCCATCGGGCTGGTTTCCACGCTGGGCACAGAGTGTCCCTGCTGCCTCTGGGCCTCTTCTGTCCTGGCCCTTCCCTAGGGGTGGGCCATCCTCGTGGGAAGGGATTTTAGCAGAGGCATCCCCGTCTGGTTTCTGGCTTGTCTCTGAAAGCTGAGCCCCGGGAGCGCGTCCCTTTTTTCCCTGCAGGCTCGAGAGAGGAGCCTTGCCCCCGGGGGGCTGCTGCGAACACGCAGGGCGGCCAGCCTCACCCCCTCCAACTCCACGGGCCAGCTTGTGATGAGCCTCTCATCCGTCTAGAAGCTTTGCTGAGCGCCTGGGCCAGCAAGACCTCCAGGGTTTCTGTCCTCGTGGAACTTAGAGGGGCACAAAGTCAGAAAAAGCAACACATGAATTTTATAAACAATGGGAGATTTTTCAGAAGGAGTCAGCATTTCACGAGAACCTGAATTCTCGTGAATTCAGCGAGCAGCGAAGTCTGGCTTCACAAAGGAAAGATGGTCGCAGGAGACTGCGGCAGCAGCCGGGATGCCTGCCTTCCTGTCCGTGGAGGGCGTGCATCTCACCACGGGGCCCTGCCCGCCCCCACCCTGCCCCCCACCGCTAGCCTCCTCCTGCTCCTCTGAGCGCAGGGCCAACTGAGGCTCACCCCCAAATGGCAGCCTCTGCCCAACTCGCTTCCTCTGCTGGGGCCTGGGTTCCCGAGAGGGAAGCTAAGTGGCCTGGCTCGGGTCGAGGGGCCCTCCGGACTAAGCAGCTGCGGCTGGGCAGGTGGTGAGCTGCCTGTCCTCAGAGGCAGTTGGGATGGTTGCCCAGGGAGGCCATGAGGTGGAGGGGGGCGGGGGGAGCAGGGGAGAAAGACATGGCGCCTTCACTACCCTGTGCCTCAAAACCACTCACGTTAAGGTTGCGTTTGCCAACCTTTTGATGTACAGAGACGAAGTGTGTTGAATCAAGGAATTGCACGAGATTGCAAAACTTTCACTTGCCCGGTGTTACCACTGCGGTACAATAAATAGTAAGAAAAATGGGGGTGGGGGCTGGGGTGCCTGACAGGCTCAGTCGATAGAGCGTGGGGGTCTGGATCTCGAGGCTGTGCGCCGGAGCCCTGCTTCGGGTGATCTTTTAAAAATATCTTTAAGAAAAAGAAAAATAGGAAGACCCTAAAGTTAGAATTTTCAAAGTAAGTTTTTTTTTTTTAAAGATTTCATTTATTTATTTGAAAGAGAGGGAGAGGGAGAAGCAGGCTCTCCGCCGAGCAGGTAGCCCAAGGCAGGGCTCGATCCCAGGACCTGATCATGACCTGAGCTGAAGTCAGCCTCTTAACTGTGTGAGCCACCCAGGCGCCCTCCAGATTAGTTATTTTTAATTAATTCATTTAATGAAGTTCAGCTAATTCACCAATCAGCGGGCCTTGTTCTTGGCTTGTTCACTTTGCCAAATGTAGTTAGGACCTTGTTCACAGACCTGGTGCGGTCTGGGGACACACCCTGGGGACCCGTGGGCAGGCAGGGGTCTGCCCACAGACGTGACTTAGCAGTGGTGCCAATACCCTTAGCAGCAGGAAGGGCTGACACCCGTCAGCACTGGGCTCTGAGCCTCACGGGCTCTGTGCTATCCTGAGTCCCCTACGGGCCACCGCTCCTTGGAAGCTGGAGGTGACACAGCTCAGGAAGGCCGGCGGCCTCGTCCAGGGTGCACAATCGGCGACAGCGGGAGTGAGATTTGATTCCAAGTTGTTGGCTGCTCCAACAGGGTCCTTTTAGGGGAAGGAGAGGAGTGGGGTCTTGTCCACTAGAGCAGAGGCAAGCTGTGATGTGGGGATGCCCACAGCCGAATGAACCAACTATTCGGAGGCTGTAAGGGGCGGGGGGTGGGGAGGGACTCGGGAAATTCCCCCGAGGAGGTGCCGGCTTGGGCAGGCCTGGACCAGGATGGAAGCATCCAGGCCAGGGACGGGCACAGAAGCCCGGCGCAGGCGTGGGTGATCGCGGAGAGCCCCAGGGGGTTCCTGTCGGGGGCGAGCAGGGCTGAGGTACGGGGAGGGCACGTGGTCTAGTCTGGGATGTAGATAGATGGCCCTGTTGCAACACAGGGGTTGAACCAACATTTGCAGATTAGAAGAGTGCGCTGGCAAACATGTTTCAAAGGGCAAATGATTGGCATATGCAGATACAAACTGATTTCTGAGAACGCGTTCCCGTTTGGAAGTGACACCAAGGTCCCACTTCCTCTGGGCTGCCCACCTCCCAGTCTCCAAAACACGGGCAAGGGGCAGACATGACTGCGTCTGGACTTTGGAATGTTGATTCCTTTTTTCAGAGAAAACCTGGACCTTTAATTTTTTTTTTTTTGAGGTTTTGTTTATTCATTTGAGAGAGAGAGAGAGAGAGGGTGCACATGAGCAAGGGGGAGGGGCAGAGAGAGCAGGGGAAGCAGGCTCCCCGCTGAGCAGAGAGCCCGATTCGGGGCTCCATCCCAGGACCCTGAGATCATGACCCGAGCCGAAGGCAGAGGCTTAACCCGCTGAGCCACCCAGGTGCCCCAAATGCTGGCTTTTGGAGTTAACGTCCACCTTCTTCTGCAGGGTTCCGACTCGAGTGACGGGTTTTCCGCGTGCAGCCTTATCACGGGCACAGTCGGGTTTGCAACTCGGGGGCAGCGGGGCAGGGCCTCGTGGCCCGAAATGACAGATGAGGGAAAAAAGGCTCAGGCGGCCTTGGCGGCGAGCCCAAGGTCACACAGGTGGAGCAGGAAAGTGGACCGGGTTCTCTCTGCTGCCAAGTGTTCACCCCGGAGGACTTCCCACCCTATTACTATGCAGGACATGCGCGTGAGGGAGGGTTTTTCCGATCTCGGCTCCCTGTTGTCATGTGTCCTTGCCGAGCCCTTACTTCCGTGGGCTGCAGAGCCGTGCCGCAAACCTAGTGCCTGAAAACAACAGAAGCGGTTTCTCTTGCTGTTCTCGAGGGCAGAAGTCCGACATCGAGGTGCGGGCAGGGCTATGCCCTTCCTGAAGGTTCTAGGGGGATCCTGTTCCATGCCTCTTCCCAGCTTGGGGATGCTGCGAGCCGATCCTTGGTGCTCCTGGGCTTGCGACGGCAGCCCCGCATTGTCCACCTGCAGCTTCTCGTGGCCGTGCCCCTCCGTCTCCCCCGTGTCTGTGTGCCTCCTCTGCGCACAAACCATTGGATTCAGGGCCCACCTTCATCTACTATGAGCTCATTTTAACTTGATCCCCTCTGCAGAGGATGTATCTCCCTATGAGGTCACAAGCGAGCTGCAGTTAGGACTTGAACTTACCCGGTGAGGAGGCACAATTCAGCCCATCACACCCCAAGAGACTGCCCAGGGGTGGGTCGGTCCTGGATCACGCCCTCATCTAGAAGGTTCTGGGAGCAGTCGGTGCTGCCGGTCCGTGGGGCTCTCACCTGTCCCCCGTGCAGCCTGGTTTGCACATGCCCCCCATGGGCTCCTGTGGCCTCTGGCCCCTTGGCCAGGAGGGGCATGAAGTCAGCGGCTCCTGGGGACTGGTTCTGCTGCCTTCCCGTCCGTTTGGGATGCTGCCAGCATCTGGATGCAGCGAGTAGGCGGCGGCTTGGGCACACTGTGTGCCCTGGGGAGCGGGGCCACCCCTGGCCGGACGTGGCAGCCTTCCTTGGGCTCCTGACAGCGCCTGGCACATGGCTCGGTCAACTATCATTCTGACAGCGGGGCGGCCAGGGGACAGCTGTGTTCGGGGAGGCAGCGCAGAGCTGAGACATCAGCGCCAGACCGGTTCCTTTCCCCAACCAGACTGCAGACCTCTCTGGGGCAGGGACGTCTGTCTGGCCGTCTCTGTCCTTGCTTCTCTGTCCTTCCCACTTTGTGTGGTGGGGAAATGTTCTCACCCCGGGAGCCCAGAGAGAGGGAAACAGGCGCCCTCTGGAGAATTTTATTAGGGGGTCGTCTGCTGAGGGCGGGAGGTGACCAGGGGCAGTGGGAGGGTCAGAGGCCACACGGGAGCTTGGGCAGGGGAAGCCTGGCCCGTGGGTAGCACTGAAGTCACCCTAGAAGGTGCGGCTTGGAGGCTACGGAGTTGGAATCTCAGGAGATGCGAGTCTGGAGTACCCCGTGTGGGCAGGGGCTCAGCAGACCTAAAAATAGCATCTGCTTGGCCCTTTAAGGGAATTTTTGCTGCCAAGAAGAATTGGAAGTTACCCGCAGGTAAGGAGCCATCCTTTAGGAACTCCATCGGGCTTGAGAGTGTGGGTCTGCTCTCACCCTTGTGGGGCCCCGATTTCTCAAGCTGCATAAATGCTCCCCGGGGGCCAAGATTGCTTCGGAGAGACCCGAGGACGTCAGGTGCACAGGAGGTGTGTGATTAAGGCTAGAAGACCCTCTTGTTGCCTAAGGCATCGTGTTCAAGTGCTGGGATTCTGGGAGCGCCCGAAACCTGCTGAAGCCCCCCCCCCCCCCACTGTGCCTTATGGTTCAGCTGCTCTGAGATGGGGCCTGGGCACCAGGACTTTTAAAAGCTCGCCGCTGACATCTCACCCTGTTGGCTCCACCTCTGGGCCCCCTTCCCACCTTGCTGGACTGGGGTCCTCATCCAAACACGGCCCGGAGGCGCGGCCTTGCAGGCCCGAGGCACTTGGTGGGTCTAGCCCAGTGCCTGGCACACAGACACCCCGCTGCTCTGGATTCGAAGTGGAAAGAGGACATTGCTGTGTGTTGAGGGAAATGGGTCTCCTTTGGGTGACACCAGTGCCGTCGTTGTCATTGTCTCTCTGCTGGGGGTGGAGGTAGCACTGTTCTCGTTAAGGAGCTGCGTCTGAACGAGGGGTTGGGGGACCCCTGAATGAATTAGACCCCGTTGGAGCCCAACGCGCTGGGGCTCCCTCCCGCCTCCTCCCCCAAACCCAGGGCGGCAGGAGAGCTGGGCAGGGGACGTGGAGGCCGCGGGCAGCAGTCTTGTGCTCATCGAAACATTTTTTTGTTTCTTGGTGTAAATGGTTCCCAGTCGACTGAGAGAGGAGATCTGGAATCAAGCCAGTGCTCTTCTGCAGCTCTGGGTCTATAGATTCTTTGGGTTTTTACATTAAAATAAAAAATAAAAGTCCCTAAGGCTGTGCCTAAAAGAACAGGGCTTTCTGGCTGACCTGCCTCCCTTGGCACCATCGCAGAGCCTCCAGACATCCCCAGAGACCGGCAGCCTCCAGCAAGCATCAGATGGGCTCGGCATGCCCTGCAGCCCAGGTGTAGACGGAGCTAGGGCATAGGGCGCTCGGGGGACCCGGACTCGCGGGGTAGCCTCATTCCGAGCGGGTGCTCTTGCACTAACATGGGAGGCCGAGGGGCATCCCCATCAGGTGGATTGTTCAGTTGTATGCGGCTCTGCCGAGCGCCTCCTCTCTGTTGGGAGCTGGGGGGCAGCTGGGGCCCTGAGATGGATCCTGCAGGCTGTCCCCACCCTCGGGAGTCAGGTCAGACAGCAGTGTCTCTGGAGATTCATGACAAATGCTGGGAACCCAGAGCGAGCCCTGAGAGCAGGTGAGGGTCAGGCAAGGCTTCCTGGGGACGAGGGGACCTCCGAGCTGTGTCTGGAGAAGGAGTAGCCATCAGCCCCTTGAAGGAGAGCAGTCCAGGCATGAACAGCAGCTCCTGTGTCTTAACGGGGAAGAGCGCTCCGGGAAGACACGCTGGGACTTATCCCAGGCTGGCGGGAGGTGGGGCGCTGGACCTGGGGCAGCAGAGAGAGACGCGCACACAGGTTTGCTTTGGTGGGAGAAGTGCCGGGACCCCCAGTCTCGCTCCACGTCCAGAGAGCTTAGTTCCAGCAAAGCACTCTCGTGCCTGCGTTTGCTGTGTGTGCATCTGCGTGTGAGTGCACGCATGCAGGGGTCGGGGGAGAGCTGATTAGAATGAAGCAAGCCCAAATCCAGGCCGGCAGTGGGAACAGTCTGCTCTGCGCAGTCTGGGTTTACCGATGCTTGAGGAACCCTTACCAGGAACCCCCAGGGGCTTACGGAGCCTCAGATCTTCCTGGCAGGGGTTTTCTGAAATCCAGCCCACTCTGTGCCCCAAACCTTCAGAACTTCCTTCAGATCCTTTGCTCTTCATTTGAGCCATTGTGCCTGCCGTTTGCACCTCTGGCCCCCCTTCCTGCCTGAGCTCAGGTCTCCCCTTCTCCCTCCCCCTGGCCCCGCCCACCACAGCTGGCGCTCCTTGCTCCCATCTCTCTGGGCGGCTCCTGCACAGAGCGAGGGCCCCTCCGAGCTCACACTGCCACGTGGCCTTTTACTTGCTAAGTTCCTTGCAAGCGTGCCACACGCTCCTTGCATCTGGCGTAGTACCGGGCCCCAGGTAAGTGCTTCATGAAGTGTTTGCCAAATAAGCACGTGAATCCTGGAGCAGGCTAGAGCTCAGTGAGGTTCAGAAATGTCGTCAAGGCTACACTGCTGGCAAGCGGCAGAGCTGGGAATCAGCTGTCTCTTCTCCGGCCCCACACCTCTGTGGGTCCCGCCGCACACCCGGCCTCTGCTTCCCTTGCCAACCTGAACAGTCCTGCAGCCAGCGATGGGAGGGAAGGGGCGTGGCGAGACTGGGCTCATGGAGGGAGGGCGCTAGAAGAGCCAGGCGCAGTGTCAGGGCCTCCGTATTTGGGCTTCATGGGGAAACTAAGGCAGAAGCCAGAAATAGACATTGGGTGGATCCCGCTAATTGGGGAATCGTCAGACCTTAACTCTGGGCCCACGGAAGATGGAATCTTTGGCAGCACGGCTCATCCCAGCCCTGATCCAGGGACGAGGTACCCCCTACCCTGTTTGGCTCAGAATGAAGCTGACTTTGGGGAAAGGCCTGAGCTGGGCCAAGGTCAACCCAAAAACTGCATCACGCCCTCTGGCCTCTGTTTTGAACCTCTGTTGTTTCTCTTTTCCTGGAAACTTAGCGAAAGTCTCTGCGTGCAGCATTTGCTTTCCCCCGCAATATAATATAAGTAGTAGAGTAGCAGTTTGAACTTGTAGATAGTTTTTAAAAAGTGCCCAGGCTCCCCCAAAAGTACAGAGACTTGTGTTTGCAAAATAATAATAACAATCATACTCCTTTGTGTCCGTATTATGCAACGGTAGAGATATTTGCAAACATTTGGGGTGCGCAAAGAGCAGAATCTCTTTCCAGGCTCTCTCAGGGAAGCTGTCTTCTCCAAAGCCCCCCCCCCATTTTCTGGGCCAACTGTTACCCCAGTTCCTTTGCCCTACTTAGCAGTCTCGAAAATAGTTGTCGTACTTAACGTCCTAATTTGGGTTCACTTTTGCGTAGATTTCTTCAAATTGCTCTGCTTGGCATATCTTCTTACGTTAACCTTTGAAGCTCTTTTTTGGTCAATATTTGCATATTGTAAGGCAGGGGTAAGCGCTGTGAAATATCTGATGTATTTTGAGCCCCATGGATATTACGCATCTGAACTCATTTAATCCTCAACGTGGCCCTTTTCCATTTCTTGCATAAGCCACGATTCCCGTGCAGGTAGTGAAGTGGTCACCTTCAGGCCGTAGCTGTGGGCGTTCTAAAGTCAAAAGGGAAGGCGTGTGTCCCCCCCCCCCCCCGGCCTGTTCTTGTTTTTATTCAAGTGCTTCTAACAATTACTTTTTTAAAAAGATTTATTATTTTAGAGAGAGAGCACACATGTGGTGGGGAGCGGCAGAGGGGAGAGGAAGAATCTTAAGCAGGCTCCCTGCTGAGCGTGAAGCACGACTCAGGCCTCGATCCCATAATCCTGAGATCATGACGTGAGCCGAAATCGAGAGTCGGACACTTACCTGACCGAGCCACCCCAGTGTCTGTACTTTTTAATCTTTAAATAAATGCCTTTCTCCATCACCCTTTCACGGGCTTCTGTCTCTTCGTTTTGTAAGAAGAGGTGATTAGCACCCTGCTGTTTATCCTGCCTTTCCTCTTGCCTTCGGCATCATGCACCTTCAGCATTAGGGTTGACCTTACATCGGAGTTGGTTATATTTACATTTTATCCTGTACTTTCTACCATATGCTTTGTCCAGAGCCTTACTCTAGGAATCAAAACAGGTACTGCTTATCGGATGCTGCATGAAACCCGTATGCTAGGATTACATTTCCTTCTCCAGAGATCGGCTTCTCAGCCCCTGGATCTCTCAAGACCGAATGTCCCAGAACAGAATCAGATGCATTCTGTTTGCTTGCATCCCATCCATTGCTTAAAATCATGCCATTTGTTAGTGTTGTTTGTGTTTGGATCATGACTTAATTATGCAGGATCTTGTGTGTCTGTGTATTTCCTGGACTTTATAATTGCCTTTTTTTTCTTCATCTGTTTTATCATATTTCCCTTTCTTCATACTACCTGCCTGTTGAGCTCCTCCCTGGTGTGTGTGTGTGTGTGCGTGCATGCGTGTTTTGGTTTTGATTTGTTGTCTTCTCAGGGCTCTCTTTGCTCCTGTACAAGTTGTATACCTCCTCTGTACTTGCTCCACAGAGGTCATCCTGGGCTCATCCTTCATTGCCTCCCTGGGTTGGAGCTTCTGAATAAAAGATACATGGATAATAAACTATCAGAAAATGTCTTTATCTTATACTAACACTGCAGGTCGATCTCCAGGTTCAAAATCATTTTCCTTCAGGATTTTGAAGACTTTGGAGCTTTCTAGGTTGCTGATGAGAAGTCTGATTCTAGGTCCCTTGTAGATTTTCTGTTTTCCTTTTCTGGCAAACTTTAGGAATTTTTCTTCATCCTTCATACATTCATATATTACGGGAAGATACTCTGGAGGGGAGTCTTCCTCTTCTGGATACTTGGTGTAATCTGAAGGTGAGTCCTTATGGTCTGGAAGATCATAATGTATTTGATTTTTTTCTTTGAAATCTCCATCTTTTGGCTCTTCTCCCTTCCAGAATGGGCCTATTTCCTTCTGCATTTTTCTTCTATTTTCTTGTTTCGTTGCTGTTTTGCTATTTATTCTAGATTTTGTCAACTTCATCTTCTAGTGTATCTTTTTTGCTTGTTTACTTTTAAAAAACCTTTTGGCACTATTATTTTTAATTTCTAAGGGCTTTTTCTTTCTTTTGAAAAAAAGATTTATTTGAGAGAGAGAGAGAGAGTGTGCGTGTGTGTGCACGCGTGCACAAGCATGTGGAGGGACAGAAGGAGAGGGAGAAGCAGACCACTGAGCAGGGAGCCTGATGCGAGACTCGATCCCAGGACCCTGAGATCATGACCTGAACTGGAGGCTGGTGCTTAACCAGCTGAGCCACCCAGGCGCCCCAAGAGCTTTTTTCTTATTCTTTGCTTACTCCTTTTCCTAGAATCTCATTTTGTTGTATACCTGTTAACATCCGGAGTAGTGAAATATTGAAGTTTTTGTTTGCTTGCTTTCATCCATGAATTATTTCCCTCTTCTCTAAGGTCAGTTCTGTGTGTGTTTATCTTGATCTTTCCCTTCATGTTGCTCATTTCCTCATGTGCCTGCTCATCCAGAGTTGAGATGCTCTAGCTGCTCTTGAGTTTCTTCCTTGGCCAATAATTCATCAGACTAAGAAGGACTGAATCATCAGCCAAGGTCACGCAGTGGAAGTGGCACAGCACTTGAACCCCAACTTTTGGATTTCTGACCTGCCTCTTTTCTCCTGAGAGTTCCGCTCCTCATAGCCCTATGACACTTTCTTCTCAAACATGGCGAACACCTCCCATCAATACCCCAAGCACCCATGGGGGCAGGCCTCCATGTCTCATGTCTAAGTGCCCTTGCTTTGGCATCCATACATTCTGGAGGTTTCTGAGACTCTCCATGTCAGTTTTTGTGTTCTGCTGCCTCTGACCTGTGCTTCCCAGACCATGTAGCCTGATTTTAAGGTTTTGGAAAGCAGACGCCGAATTTAGGGCATCCAGCCCGGTGCTTTCCATCCAGTAGGCCCTCCGTGTCTTTGTTCAGCCCCAAAGACTTGACTGATTTGAGGTGGACTTCAGGCCCAGATTCATCTGCTTCGCCGACTGTGTGAAGACTGGAATTTTCTGCAAATGGTAGGTCGTGGGACAACTGTGACGTGTGTGTTAGTAGGAGGACACGAGATCTGATCCCCAAAGCCCTAGAAACACCAGTTCCAAAGGAAAAATGGCAACTACGTTAAGCTTTTAAATCACCCTCCCCTTTCAAAATGTAGCCACTTTCTATTTTTTTAAAGGGTAGAACTAACGTATTAATTAGAGCAAGCGACGTAACTGTCAGACACATCCCTGAGATACACGGACTCCGACACTGTAGAGGTTTATTTCTCAGGCGTAAATGGTCTTGGTGAGTGTCCCTGGTTAGGGGCAGTGATGCAGGGACTCGGCTTCCCCACACGGGCTCCGCCATGCTCCGGGTCCTCTGACTTCCTTGTCACCTGTTCCAGGCTGGAGGGAAGGCAGAGAGAGCGACTGGCCACTTGCCACCCAGAGCACTTTGCTCCCATTCCTCTGTCCCGAGCTGAGCCGGGCAGCCGCACCTCATTACAGGGCAGATGGGAAATGCAGCCTGGCCGTGCACCAGGGGAAGGCGGCATGTCTCAGGACAGCTAGCGGTCTCTACCCGAGAGGGTGTTTGAAGCCGTCCTGGGCGATCTGTCTCAGTCTCAGCTGGCCAGCCAGTGTTTAGGGTATGCCCACGGCATGCCAACTGTGGACCAGGTGCGGGGCTGCCAAAAGATGCGCCTCCAAAGTGCAGCTGGCGAGGGGGAGGGGAGGTCAGAGAGTGTCACCGAGGTGCAGTGTGCTCTGTGCCGTATCCGCTGAGAGCACCTGGCTCAACATGTTCACAAAGGAGGAAGAGTCTGTCGGTCCTTTCTTTTCTTTTCTTTTCTTTTTTTTTAGATTTTATTTGTTTATTGGCACAAGCAGGGGGAACATCAGGCAGAGGGAGAAGCAGGCTCCCCACTGAGCAGGCAGCCCGATGTGGGGCTCGATCCCAGGATCCTGGGATCATGACCTGAGCCCAAGGCAGACGCTTCACCGACTGAGCGCCCCAGGCTCCCCGGAAGAGTTCTTTGTGCTGGCAGATCCCAGTGGCTCCAGTAGATGCCTGGCTTTCTGATCCCCTTCTACTCTCACAGAAATTTCCCATCTTAGGCTATTGAATTAATGGGATGTAGGAGCAGGCAGCAAGCCCGGAGATTGTCTGGTAGTCTGTCCACTCCAGTCCAATGGAAAGACAGGACAGTGAGACCCACAAGGGGGAGGGTCCTGCTGGGAGTCCCACAGCCGGGTGCTCTTTCCATGCTCCCCTGCAGGGATAAACCCTTGTTTTTCTCCTTTTCTCTAACGTCCTTTTGATCAATTTCAGATTTCCCATCCGCCTGTCTCCACTGCCCGGCTTGGGGTGGGTGGGGGAGATGCTGAGTTCCTTCTGAATTCTGTGGTTGTTGGGGGGTGAGTGAAGCCCCCTCCTGAGATGGTTGCTTGTCTCCTGCCCAGTGGCCTTTCCAAGGGTTCTCTGCAGCTCCCAGTAAAGACGTGGGCTCATCCCTTGCCGGCGGGAGAGCCTCCAATTGGGGGATGTTATGGGGGGAGGCTGGTGTACTCACTGACTGCCTGTGGAGCACCGTTCCCCAAGGGGACTCCTGGGTCTGGAGGTGGGGGGGCAGCTTTCACCTGCCTAGAGAATTCGAGCAGGTCTGTGACTCCAGACAGGTGCTAAACAGAAAAATGTGGAATAAACATTCACATCGACCCTCTAGCTCACTTACCCTCATCTTCGGCTCCTGAGAACTTTCTCCTTTGAACATTCCAAGTTGCAGAGAGGAAATCATAAAACCACTTAAGGGCGTTTAGAGCGTCCCCGGCTTTGGGAAGCCCCTCCGACCCCCAGGATCTGAGACGGAGGCATTCTCCGGGAGCCACTATTTGTCCTTGGTTTTTCTCATGAGTTCGGCTAACGCCCATGAAATCTTCCTGTAAAAGACCTGCTCAGGGCTGGGGGTGTGGGGGAGGCTGAAGGGGTTAGGACCTAGTTGCTGCTCTTGGCTGAGTCTTTGTCCCCGCAGCAGCAGGAGTTGGTGTTTCTGGGGGCGGGGGTGGCCCAGGTGGGCAGGAGCTCCAGCAGCAAGGGTTTTGTCACTAGAAGGCAGATGGGTTTCTTCCCTGGTACAGGACACACACAGTCCCTATCTCGTCCCCGGGGCTGTCCCAGGGAGTAAATGAGCGGCCGGGACAGGTGGCAGGCACAGGGCCAAGGACACAGTAAGCATGTGGGCTGTTACCACGTGTGACAAGGTCGCTAAGGATCCCAGGTAGTGAGTGGTTCGGAGGGCGAGCGCTGCTGGATCACACTGTTGGCATTAACAGTAGCAAAATGGGCAGAAGCAGCTTGCCCTTAGAGTGAGCCCACCTGGCCCAAATCCCCATTTCACAGACAGGCAAACAGAGGCTCTTGGAGGGAAAGTGGGGCCCATTTATGTGTGGTTGGACAAGAACGAGGACGTAGGCTTTATAAATGCTTTGTGATTCTATCCTTTCTTTCCTTTTTTTTTTTTTTTTTTTTGGCATTCTTTACCTGTCTTCGAAGAGTGTATTTTTCCCTTTTTATTTCAGTCATCACTTATTGATTCTCTCTTCTGTTCTCTGACATAATGTTTGAGTGGGTGGGAGGTGATCCAAGAAATGGCTCCAGAAGGCTTGTGCTTGGCGGACAAACAAGCACGCACTGTGGTCTGGTTGGGCTGAGAACCTGCCCGCTGCCCGCTGCCGGCGCTGACCAGAGCCTGCTTTGTGGGAGGTGGGGATCCAAGCAGCCCCCTGAGGTGTCCCGTCCGAAATCGGGGCAGTCACGTGCAGGACTGTCACAGGACGGGCTGAGCGTTCTGTGAAGGGTCAAACGGGAAGGGCAGGGGCAAGGAGATCTGCTCATGCACACAGACCTCCTTCCTCAAGCATTTTCTGAGTGTCTTCTGGGCCCCAGGCTCCTGGGAGATGGTAAGGGAGACATCGGAAGAGCCAGCGTGCCTGGATGCAGGGAAAGGCAAAGGAAAAGGAAAATTAGGCAAGTGTAGAATGTAGGAGTTAATCTGATTGATTTGAGCTTATGACAACCCAAGAGTTGACACCCCCAGCTCCTGCCTGTGCCATTATGAACAAATCTCTTGCCCTCAGGGAGCCACAGCTTCCTCTTCTGGAAAATGGGCACTTACGCATTCCCTCAAAAGCAGCTTACTGTCCCTGCAGCATGGTGCTGGGTCTCCCACGGAGGACAAGATTGCTGTCACATGGCTTATCTTCAAATGGGGGAGGAATGGTGAAAAAATAATATACCTTTGAATTGTGATCAGCAGTTTGATAAAAATAGAGTAAGACACGTGGGTGGAGAGTGAGAAGAGGGGGGCCTTTATTGACAGAGTGACCAGCAAAGCTTTCTGATGATACGATGACTGAGCAAAGCCTGATATGCCAGGAAAGAGCAGATCAGCACAAAAGTCGGAGCAATGTGTATTCTGATGGTAGAGACAGCAAGTGCAAAGGCCCTGGGGTGGCGTTTTCCAAAAAGATAGAGCATGCTGGTCTAGTTGGTACAGGAGGGACTGAGAAGGGAAATAGGAACGTGGATACGTAGGCGGGAGCTGAATCATGTATATTTTTTCAGAGACGACACCTTACAGCAAAATCCATTTAAAATGATTTTTTTCTCCCTGTTCGTTTTGGACAAGCATTGGATCAGAATTGTAACCCTGATTTTTCTCTGGATGTCAGTAGCAGTTTCTTAAAAAATGCTATCATTCAGATGGATGCGGTTTCCAGCCTGGACACAAACACACTTGGAGAGATCCATATGCAGAGATGAGATTTTTCGGTCTCAGGAGAGGGGAAAACCCACCCAGCTGTCCGATTGTGTCGAAAAAAATCGTATTAAAATGCAAATGCTCTCGAGTAAGTGAAATGTTGATGGGTACATCCCTCCAAAGAAAAATATTCATGAAATACAGACTTGATCCCCAGCTAGCCGGCTGAGCCGTTTGTTCAGCAAGACACGAGGGCTAAGAAATCTCAGTTACAGGAGCTGCTCCAAAACCGTGGTCCACCTTCCTTCACCTTTGTTCACCTTCCGGTTCTGATCTGATCAAAGTCTTCAAGTTGAATTTCCTTACAAAAGGTGATCCTTTCCCTTGTGGAACTTTGGAAATTAAAAAAAAGGGCGGGGGGATGTACATTTTCTTAGTAAATATGCTTCCTTTGCAACTTTGAGCCATAAAGAGCGCAGATGGAGAGAGAGGGAGAAAGGTGCACCAGGCACCGTGAATGTCTCATGGGGTCCACACTGCAGTTTTCAGGTGCGTGTTATTTTCCCATTTTGCAGACAAGGAAACAGGCTCAGGGATGAAAGAAGGGAAGTCTGTGGCCGCTTCCGATTCCTGAGAAGCCATACACCGGGATCCCCAGAAATGTGGGCCCGGTCTGGATGTGCATGTTCGAATCCCAGGTCTCTTCTGCCTGCTGTCTGTGGACCTGCCAGGGGACGTCCCTCTGTCTGCCTTGCTGGCCCCACTTTGCTCGTTTATAAATGTGCTGACGGCACCATCCCCTCTTTGTCTGCCGTGCGGATTCAAATGGCCTGTGTGTCTGAAATGCTCAAAGCACTGCCTGCCCCCTGGGAAGTGTCCGGTAGCCCAGAGTGTCCTCGGACCACCTCCACTGTGGCCCAGATCGCTCACGGGCAGGAAGAGAGGGATGGTCGTCCATGTGAGGGGCGACCAGACCCGAAATCCAGAGACCTTGCTTGATTCTCGGGGTCTGGGGCCTACCGGGACCACAGGTGCAGTGACCGCCCCCCCCGGAATGCACACACACAGCGACACACGGGGACGTAATACAGACGCAGCCGGCTCCATCCATTGTCCGGCTGACACGGGGTGCATCCTATTCCTTAGGGAGTCACGGCCCCCACTTTACAATGAGAATGTTCCTCATCTTCGCTCTTCCCCCCAAAGGGTCTGTCTGCTTCTTGATCACATTCTGCTGGAAGCGCTCACTTCTGCTTGAAGAAGAAAAGCCTTTCCTTCGGCATCTCCCACAAAAGAGCTCTTTCCCTCTCGGTGCTGTTACCTCTCGCTATGTCAGTGAGCCAACCTAAAACTCTGGGGTTGGAGTTGCAAGTCGTTATCCTCTCTCGTGGTCCTGGGGGCGGATGGGCTCATCCGGGCAGCTCGGGCTGGAGGCACTGATGGCCGGGGCAGGAGCGCTGAAGGCTCGCCCGCGGGGACAGCTGTCCCTCCAGGGTCCTGTCCAGGTGGCCAGCGTGGGCTTCTTTGTAGCAGGCAGGCCCGGGGACGCCGGACTTCTCATGTGGTGACTGGCTTCCCCCAGAGGGGAGAGCTCCGAGAGACAGGCCGTGAAAGCTGCCAGCCTCTTTGGGCTGGACCCAGAAACGGCCCAGGGCCACTGTCCCTGTGTGCTGTCACCCGTGGGGGGAGGATGCAGATGCTTGCCTCTCGACGGTGGAGAGTCTCAGAAGAGTTATTGTGCTCTGTAATCACGGCAGCCGGGGAGGAGGGGGCTGGTGGGCTCCGGGGGGTTGCAATGTGTTTGAAGCTCATTCCCACGCAATGTAGGTTCCGATGAGTCCATCAGAACAGATCTGGGGCCTTGCCCGACTTACCTGGGGAGAGGCCGCGTGGCCTCAGGGATTGCCTTCAGCTGGGACCTGCCTCTTTTGGAAGCTGGGAGAAGGCACAGAGACGGAGGCCAGACACGCAGTCAACGTTTAGGGTAGGGGAACACATCCCCAAGGACGTGCTGAGCTAAGAAGCAGAGGAGTGGGAGAGGGGAGGCGGACACGGGCGGGACTCGGGAAGGCGCGCAGCCTGAACCCCCAACCTCGGGAGCAGAGCGGGCTTCTGGAGCAGGACACGTGTCCCTGGAGGGGAGGGGACAGGCACAAGAGTCAAGGCCCCAGACCCAGGGCCGGCAGGCAGGGGGTAGGAACTCCCAGAGCCTGCGCGGCCAGAGGCCCGGCCCTAGGAAGAAAGCCACAGCTGTGTGCTGGCCAAGCCCAGGTGTTGGCCCCACAGAATCTGAGGTGACTAGAAGCCAGGACCCCTGAGACTCAGCTTCTGAGAGATGGTGGCCGCGAGTCGTGATTGCTCCTGAGAACCAGGGTGGGCAGTGTCTGCAGGAGGGTCCGCGAATTAGAGAGAACCCCACAGGGCCTAACTGCAGACTCCTCCCCCTCAGGATGGCTGAGGACATTAGACTGTTCCAGAAGTTCCCTTCAGTCCTGGGGATCTCTGTAACCAAGGCGTGACCTGGAGCCAGTGACCCAAGGCCCTGGAAGGTCTGGTTCAAGCTTAGACCCCTTAGTCTCTGTCCCCTCGACCACCCCCACAAAGGTTCACATTGAAGCAAATCCTAAGGAGGGCCTGGCAAAGGCCAGGTGGCTTGGCGTAAGTGTTTGGGAAATGACCTTTCCCTCTCTTTTCTAAACGCACTCACTTAGGCTTGAAAGTTTCAGAAAGAGTTCAGAAAGTTCCCCTCACCCAGCTTCTCTGCAGGTCCTCAGCATGCATGACCCCAGCACAGTCAGCAGACCCAGAGATGGAGCCCCACACAACCCCACGCCTTGCTCAGACATCACCGGGTTTCCCGCTCATGTCCTTTCCATTCCAGGACCCCATCGGGCCCCACATTGCTTTACCAGGCTCTCCTGGTTCCCTCCTGTCTGGAAGACTTGCTTGTTCTTGTCCTTCATGACCCGGGTACTGCTGGAACGTTCTCACCTGTCATGTCATGTAGACTGCCCCTCAGTTTGGGTTTGTCTCACATTTCATCAGGAGGGACACAAGGGCATGCATTTTCAGCAAGAACCCCATGGAGGTGATGTTGTATCCTGCTTATACCTCCTGTGGGGGGGTCACGGCGTCCATGTCCTGTTGCTGGTGATGTTGACCTTGTTCACTGCCCACCATGGCGTCTGCCAGACCTCTCCACCAGAAATCTTCCATCTTTCCTTGGTGATTACAAATTCCTTGGGGAGGGTACTTTCAGGCCATGCAAATCCTGTTTCTCCTGAAACTTCCCCCCTTTAGTTTTAGCATCTGTTGATGGATCTTGTCTCCAACAGTTATTGCTGTGAAGTTTGCCTGATGGTGATTTTCTTATTTCCTGCTTTCCTTCTGCATGTACTGCTTAGAATTTTAGGGTAAGAAAGAACTAGCCATTCTCCCCCATTTATGTATTTATGGTTGTTTATTTTTGTCAGTATAAACTCCTGGGTATTTACTTTATTCTATGAATTACAAGCTGATACAATGGTTATTTATTTTCTGGCTCTAATTATTCCCAGCTTGGCCTAATATAAGGAACTCCTTCAGTTTTGTGCTTGTGGATTTGGCCAGCCCATGCCCCCTTGTCTTTTTAGGGGGGCACTTCTTTGCTTTCTTGAATCACAAGGTGTATAAGGCTCATCTTGTCTTTCCCCAGCCCTGCAGTCAGCTGCTTCTCCAAGGAGTCGTGGGTCCTGTCACCGGGGTGTGGTGCATAGAAGCCAAGGTCTGGGAGCCGGGTGTGCTCACTGCTTCTGGGGCATCGGTGCTCTCAGGCCCCTTCAGAGGACAGAGCTGGGATGACACAGCTGTGTACTGACACACCATGTGTGTCTCTGTGCCTGCCTCCCTGTGTGTATACTGAAAACCTTGAGTCTGAGATCGTGAATTCCCGTCTCAACAGCAGGAGCTCCGTGTTAGCCTTCTCCCCTTTCTGCATTTGGAAGTCCCTTCTGCAACAGGGAGGGACCAGCTCTCGGCAGCTAAAACAAATTCACTGAATTCAAGTAATCATGAGTTCCGCCTTGCTGACCCACACTCCTGGGAGAAACACTTGTGCCGTTGGTGACCACATCTGTGACCCATGTTTTGACTTTGGCCTTCCACTGTTTGGCCAGGATACTATTTCCAGAGTCTCTGAGGTGAGTGCTTTTCTTTCCCACCCCCTCCTTTGTGGGCACGTCACGTATTTGCAATGGTTTGGTCCATTTGTCAGTGTTTGTACTTGACTTTGGGTTTCCCTCACATTTGGCTGGTGATGACCATCTTGTGGGAGAGGTGGTCTGTAAAGGTCACATGAACATCGCAATGCTTCTAAATCAGATCTTAGAAGATCTCAGACACTCCGAACATTGTCGCTCCCTCTGTGGGATGTCTCTGCCATCCCAATCCCATCCCCCCTCACCACACCCCTTTTCACTCACTTCCTCTAGGGAGCGGGTCCATTCCATATCTGACTCTTGCGGACACAGAGTGAGTTGTATATTTTGTCACCCTTTCCTACGTGAATGGTAGCATACCATAAATACTCGTCACTCTTTGCTTTTCGAATGGAATGGGATGTCCTGGAATTTTCTCCATGTCTGTTCACATTGCCCCTGCTGCCTTGAGAGCCACAGAGTGCTCCGTTGTGTAGGACCAGAATTGATTCAGCCGCTCCCCTCTGTCTGGGCACTGATGTTGCTGCCGGTGTTGCTGTGTTCGCAGTTGATGCTTCGGTGAATAAGCTTGCAGGTGTATTGTTCTTTTCGTGGGAAAATCCAAGGGGTGGAGTTGCTACGTTGGCGGGCCAACGCGTATGTAGTTTTGTTAGATGTCCAATTGCCTTCTAGTAAGTTTTTTGCTCAACTGTTGGGAAATATATGTGTCTTGTTGAAAGTCAACAACTTTCATCCTGAGTCAGTTACAGGTGAGGACTGGGGAATGGGGTGTGGGGGGGGATCATGTATTTCAGTGACACAGCTCACTGGGCCCCAACAAGACCCCAAATCTGGCTCTACAGAGTCCCAGGCTCCTTCTCTACTTCCTGCTGGTCCTGGGAACTGGGGGTGGAGTCCGTCGGCAAGTGGGGTCCATGGCCAAGTGGATGTATAGCAAACGGGTGTGACATTGCTGGTGGGGCTGGAGGACCAGACCACAGGCCTGAGACTCATTTTCACTGCTTGGTTTCCCCAGCTTTACCACAGAGCTACATTGGGGAAGTTTAGGCTAATATAATTCAGTTTTCCAGAAACTGAAAAATGTGTTCTCATCTGAGCAAAGGAAATACTGATTCATTTCCCCTTAAGTGTTAGCACAGGGAGCTGTTTTTTCTCTTTGTATCGGTGTTTAAACTTTTCTTACTCCACATGCAGTAAATTAAGCCTCCTTTCCATCAGACTTCAAGGCAAGGGAGAAAGAGGCGAGTCTGCTGAGGGCCCTTGTACCTTACCAGGTGGGTCCCGCTCTCCTTGGTCACCTGGACAAATGGAGTCCAGGGAGGTTTACCCAGTCTCTTCTGCACCTAGGGGAGAGCGGGAAGGCAGATTCCTCTCTGTCCACAGCTCTGACTGTGACGCTTGGCGTTCCAGAGAAGGAAGAGGCCAGGAGCTGCTGGGGCGGGAGTGGTCCTTCTGACCCAGCCTCGGAGCTGACGACCCCTTGGCCTCCCCACCACGCGTCCCCACCTCCATACACACCAGCCCAGCCTCCCGGCCCTGGCTGACCCCTGCTTGGAGAGTCGGGAAACAGGGCATGCTTGTTCGACACTGGTTCCCCTCACTGCTTGTCCCTTTCTAGTGAGATCCAGCTGGGTGGGCTGGAGCATTTCCTGCCATTCACTCTGCTGCCCCTCATGACTTTCCCTCCCCTGACCTAGAAGCTGGGCTCCCCAGGCTCACTTGACGCCCCTCTTTTCATTCATTCACTTACTCAGTACACCAAGTACCACTGGTATTCCGGGCACGGGGGCAGGGGGGCGTGGAGATGGCTCAAACCCAGGCCTGTCCCTCCTGAGGAGATAACAGTTTGGTGGCGAAGGCTTTAGATAAAGAGATAGTTACAGAATTGGGCAGGAGGTGCTCAGAGGCAGCCTGGGGCAGGCCTCCCAACATCAAGAGGGGGTCCCTGGAGATGCTGCCAACAGAGCTGAGCTTGGAAGGATGAGTGGCAGGTGTCCAAGCCAAGAAGGGAGCATGAGCAAAGGCCCTGTGGCAGAAGCTCAGTGGTGGTGGGGGCTGGGAGGATAGTAGGATGGGGTGTTGGGGGGCACTCGAGGGTAGGCAGGAGATGGGCTACATCGGGTAGCAGAATCAACTGCTGAATTCAATCCTGACTCCGTTTTTGATGAGTTCTTTGTTTTATTCACTGCTCTGTCCCTGCTCCCTGCAGCACTGCGTGGTGTTTTACGGGTGTTCAGTCATTATTTTGAGTCTTGAGTCCTTATCTCTAAAGCAGGAAGAGCACTTATTTTTGTCCATGTCCCAATATTCTCAAATAAGACCTGGAGGATATAGTAGGTGCTGGATAAATACGTGGTGAGTGGCTTGGCCCACACCGTGTGCTTACTCACTGGCGGCCACGGGCACTAAAGTCACGTGTGGCTGAAGAAGCAGCTATGGCCACAGCATGACGGAGATCGGCCTCACGCACCCCGTAGATCCAGCAACCTCTTGGCAATTCATGAGGGACAGCACTCTGCTCGTTAAGAAGAAGAATCATGATCTTCCGTTGAACAAATTCAGTGCTTTACCAATGTGCTTTGGGACTTGTGGGAGTAAGTTCTGGTCCCTGGGGCTGTCCTAGCTGACACCCCCTCAGTAGCCATCGGGGCACCCAGGCCTTCTGTGGCCGCCCAGGCTGGGTACGGGGGCACACGGGGAGGACTTTGTCCTCTGAAGACAAGCCCAGTGCCTGCCCAGGACCTCCCCCTGGTGCAGGGCACCTGATCTCTGGAGCGAGCCTCCCAGCGGATCTCCCGAGGCCCTGGAAGGCAAGGAGCAAGGCCTCTGTGTGGAATGGTGGGTAGAGCAAGAGGCTGCCCGAGCCAAATGTTCCATGGGGAAGAGGAAGTCACCAGCTTTTGCTTCGTGCAGCCTGATGGAGCTCTTAGGAGCTAAACGGCTTATTAAAAGTCAGGATGAGGCCCAGGCAGACCGAAGAAGCTACATGTGTATAGGTACCATTGAAGGAATAGATATGAGGGCACCACGGACGCATCGCACCTACTGAGTAAATTCCAAAAGTCTTGTGCATCGTTTGCAAGAGCCCCCGTTCTGGCCTCCTTTTCCCAGCTGCAGCCTCCGCTCTGCCCACACTCGCCGTGATCCTGCTGCGCTTCTGTTTTGCCTTTGCACCTGCCCGCCTCCTGACTGCGCGCCCCTCCCCTGCCACCGTCGCTGAGCGGGTCCCGCCAGACTTCCGCATTTCAGATTCTGTGTCACCCATCTTCCAGAGACAGTCCCCTCTGTGCGGGACTCCTGCATTCTCTGAGCCCCCCAGGGGCCAGAGTGATGGGGCCGTGGGGTCCTGGAGGGCCAAAGGCACAGCCCGGAGCTTGGATCAGCACGAGCGCTCTGGGGATATTTGTCGGAAGCCCAGGCCTCGGGTTCCCGAGGGGTGCTGTGTTTTAGGTGACCACGGAGGTCTCTTCTCCGGGAAGAAGTTCCTGCTGCATCCACTCAATTGGTCACCCAGGGTTTCTGAATTTCTAGGCAGGAGCTCATCCTGAGAAAGAGGATCAGGGGCGCCTGGGTGACTCAGTGGGTTAAAGCCTCAGCCTTCAGCTCAGGTCATGATCTCAGGGTCCTGGGATCGAGCCCCACATCGGGCTCTATGCTCAACGAGGAGCCTGCTTCCCCCTCTGTCCCTCTGCCTGTCTCTCTGCCTACTTGTGATCTCTGTGTCAAATAAGTAAATAAAATCTTAAAAAAAGAGAGAGAGAAAGAAAGAAAGAGGATCAGAGTGCCTCCTTCTCGTCCCCAAAAAGTGGAAGTGTCCTCAAGACAGAAACATTTGGAATTGCACCTCGCCTGACCCACTCCGGAGGAAGAACACAGTCGGCAGGTTGCCAGAGGAATTTGGACGGTGTGACCCCTCCCCTTGTCTTGCCTGTGTGGTACCTTTTAGCACAGATGTAGTCTCTAGACTGGCAGTTTTTTTGTTGAAGATTTACGTTAGAGAGCATGAGCAGGAGGGGCAGAGGGGGAGAGAATCCCAAGCCGACTCCCTTCTGAGCAAGGAGCCGGATACAGGACTCGACCTCACAACCCTGAGATCACGACCTGAGCTGAAATCAAGAGGCAGGTGCCTCACCATTGAGCCTCCCAGAGCCCCCAGCCTGGCATTATTTTGACAAAGAAGTTTCTACCAGAATTCAGTGAAACCAAAGTTGACTCCTTTCTGCCTGAAGGTCTCTGCTAGGTTACGGAAAGGCCCTTGGAACCTTCTCCACGGCAAGCCCCTCTCCGGCTGGAATTCCCACTTCTTGAGCAGCGGGAAGTGACCCAGAGATGTCCCTCACATGCTGGCATCGGGACGTGTTTTTGCTTGGCTCCGAGTCATTCCCACTGTTGCAGGGACCCAGGCTGCCCCGAGCCAGTGCTGTCCTGACCGGGCGACATCCCAGAGCCACGGGAGGTGTCCAGGAAGCACTTAGTGGAGTGCTAAGTCCAGGGGGAGTCAAAGGGCAAATGAAGAAGCAAACAAAATACCCTGGGATGTGTCTTCTGCGCAAGCAGAAGTTCCTTGGTTGTAAGCGGCAGGTATCGTAAGGACTGGGTTCTGACTGCCTTGAGTGAAACCGCCGTCTTTTTCAGGGTGGTTGTACAAAGTCGTTCACGAGATAGAAGGAATGGCGAGCAGAATCAAAAAGGACAGGAGTCAGGTTGCCCAGGTGGCGGCAGCCCACAGAGGCTCATTGTGGAGCCGTGGCCTCAAAGACCCAGCATTTACAGCACACACACACCCCCCCGCAGCGCCCTCCCCCAGGTAGGGCTCCCTGAACATCTGATGGGCTCCGCCTGGGTGGAGGTGTTGTTACCAAAAGAAGGGCATGGACTCCGGGCATGCCTGGTGGCCAGCGACCACGGCACCTTCTGGCCCTGACTGGCTACTGCTTCTGTCCAGGCTCTTCTTGACTGCCCTGCAGCCCCCACCCCCAGGCCACACCCAGCCCCGTGTCCTCGTGTGGCTTCTTTTCCAAGGCCCCATGTCCCAACTGAGCAAACTTCAATACCCCCTCAGTTGTGTTATTCAGAAGCAGCCCAGGAGAGGACCGATTTGCTGCAAACTGTGCTTGAAACTGAGTCGTCCATCCCTGTGGCGCTGCTGGGGGGCGCTCTGTCTGCAGCGAGGGCAGCCCCCTTCCTGATTACAGGGCATGCTGCTGCATGGGGCACTGAGCCTGGCACTTAGTGCCCCTGGTCTTCTGGCTCCTGTTGTTATTAACTCTTAATCTGTGTTCATCAGCACTGTTTTATTATTAATCAACGATTCCATTGCCATACTTATGATTTCATTAATTGATTTATTAATGATTAGATAACAGAGGCATCTTTTAAAGATGTGAAGTATGAAGAACAAACACCCGTGTAGTCACTGTCCAGGTTAAAAACTATGACCAGTAGTTCTGGGGTACCCTGAGCACCCCTTCCAGACCCATCCCGTGCCCCTCTCCACTCCCTAGGACTGACTGCCCTGCCTTTGTGTTTATGATCGTCTCACTTTTCCTCGAGACTTTTATCACATTTATATCTCTGGACAACGTATTGTTGGATTTCCCGTTTCCGAACTTCCTATAAAGGGAAACACGCTCCGTGCGGTCTTTGGAGGCAGGCTTTCTCATGCAGTGCTGCATTAAGGATCCACGCATGTGTGTTCTGGCATTTTCACCGTGGTACATAATTCCCGTGCATGAAATAGGATAGTAGGTCCAGACCGCTGGGCATGGACATTTGTGTCATCACCAGCATGTTGCTCGCGCTGTCCATGAATGTTCTGGGCCCCGTAACTTGGTACGTAGGTGCAGGTGGGTGCCCAGAGGTGGGAAGGTGGGACACCAGGGTCTGAGTATGTTCAGCTTTGCAGGATGATGTCGTCCTGCTGTCCAGAGTGACAACATCCATCCAGCCTGTTCTCTTGCCTCGGGGTCCTAATCTTGTTAGCGTTGGGAGGTATGTTGGATCCTTTAGCTCTTGCCAATCTGATGGCTGTTGGGTGGTAGCTCCTTGTATTTTAATTTGCATTTCTCTGATCACTGAGGTTTAGCTTCTTTACTGTTACTCACTCTCTCTTTTTTTTTTTTTATCTGTCAGAGAGAGAGAAAGCAGGAGGGAGAACACAAGCAGGGGGAGCGGCAGGCAGAGGGACAAGCAGACTCCCCACTGAGCAGAGAGCCTGATGCGGGACTCGATCTCAGGACCCTGGGATCATGACTGGAGCCAAAGGCAGACTCTTAACTGACTGAGCCACCTGGGCGCCCCTATAGTTATTCACTCTTTTGAGAAGTTTCTCAACATGGTTTTCGCCCAGCTTTCTACTGGAAATTTAGCATTTCTTCACTGACTTGACCCCAACGTGACATGTATGATATACGCAGTATATATGGTATATATAGAATATGTGTTTATCCCGGTTTGTGATTTCTTCACTTTTTTATGTTATTTTTTGATAAACACTGTTTAATGTTATTGACTTCATTAATATTTTCTCTTACAGCTTGAGCCTTTTTGTCTTATTAAGATGACCTCTACCACAGCATCCTAAAGACAGTCACTTATATTGTCTTCTAAAAGTTCTTCCGTTTTCCCTTTCACAGTGTCTGTAATCCATTGGGAACGGATGAACTGCTAGTTCAAGATCCCATCCCCCCCATACGTGGTTATCCTGGCACTATTTATCCAAAGGCACATCCCCTTCCAGTGGTTAGTACTGTCCATGCATGTGAAGCTCTGTTTCTGTTCTTTAGCCCGTTTGTCTAAGATGTCATTACTAAGGCAGCGTCATAATTCCTGTTGCCTTCTGAGGCACATCCCTCTACCTTACTCTTCTTTAGTCCCTTTGCACTTTGATACACATTTTAGACTGAGCCTGGCAGGTAGCACGAAAAACCTTGAAGAAGCTGATCAGAACCGCAGCGAATCTGTAGATCACACTGGGAAGAACTTGTGCTTTCAGAATATGGAATCTTACGCTCCATGAAGATGGTATAGCTCCCTTTATTATTATTGTTTTTTAAAGATTTTATTTTTAAGTGACGTCTATACCCAGTATGGGGCTCGAACTCACAACTCTTGAGGTCAGGAGTCCCATGTTCTGCTGACTGAGTACTGAGGCAGGTGCTCCTGCCTCCCTTTTTATGTTGATCTAATTTTATGTCAGTAAAGTTTCTGATATTCTTTATAAAGATTTTGCACGTGGTTTTGTGAGATGTACTTCTAGATACTTTGTCTTTCAGATACCATCACAAATGCTAACCTTTTGAAATAGACTTTGGGGGGGCCGCCTGGGTAGCTCAGTTGGTTAAACATCTGACTCTTTCTTACAGCTCAGGCCATGATCTCAGGGTAGTGAGATCGAGCCCCACCTCAGGCTCCATGCTGAACGGGGGTCTGCTTGTCCGACCCTCCCCTTGTGTGTGTACACGCACATGCCCGCTCTCGCTCTCTCTCTCTCGTACGTAAGAAGTAAATCTTTAAAAAAATAATCAAATGAAATAGACTTTTGAGATATCTTTACATTTCCATAAATAATTTTAAATAAATCTACAGTAAGATGCGATCTGCAAACCACAAAATTCACCTGTGTATACGACTCAGTGGTTTTGGTGTCTACAGAGTTGTGTAACCATCCCCCACGGGACATTTTTATCACCCCCAGAAATGCCTTTCCCATCAGCAGTCACTCCCCACTCCCCTTCCACCCAGTCCCTGCAGGGAGGACCCAGTGACAGAGGGAGGGAGAGGACAGAGGGAGCGGACACCTGAGCGGCAAGCTTCATGTTGCCTGTGGCCCAGGCCCAGCCTTTGCTTTCTGTCTTATTTTGGTTTCGTTCCCCTCCCACGTCTAACATTTCTGCGGCTTCCAAGCTCATCTCTCTCGAGCTCTAGCCTCACGCTCTGGCCAGACAGCCTTTTGCAAAGAAAAGAATGTTCCAGCCACTTCTCTCCTGGGAAGCCCTCCGTAGTCCCCTTGGCCATCCAGCTACGCGGCTGACATGGTTCCTCCAGGGAACTGGAGGCTGATGAGTCAAGCACGGTATCAACGGGCTTTGGGATGTAACTTCCTTGGGGGGGAGAAGGCCTCTCCCCGGCCCTTGGTGCCGCAGAGCCCTCACGAGTAAACACGGTCGACCTGATTATTCCCCTCCACTTCCTCCTGACTCAGAGCTCTCTCGGGTTAACTCAGGGGAGAGGCTAAATTAAGCCTTGAAACCAAGCTGCCTCGGTGACAGGCACTTTGTTTTGCTTGAGTGACTGTGATGATGGGTCTTTGGTTTTCAGGACAGCACTGATTGCGTCCCTTTAGACCAACCGAGGCGATCCGTTCCCTGCCCTGCAGAGACAGGGAGGTGCCAGGTCCCTGTGCAGCACCGGCTCATTCATTCCGCACGCGTCTCCCAGCACCTGTCCCGGGCCCGGCCCGGTGCTGGGAGGCCGACGTTCAGCAACCAGCTCTCTCGGGGCTCGAGGTCTAGCTAAAGAGACGACAAGAAACAAGAGATCACTGGTACTTGGTTAGAGGTCTGTCCAGAGCAGAGAAGGCAGTGGGACTGGAAGTCCTTGTACTTTCTCATGACTTCCCACCAGAGGAAAAGAGGCGATCTTTCTAGCACTCACAAACAAGCAAGCCGATCCGATCCATCCAATAAACGTACGCGTGCACCCCCTGTGGCTCAGCGGTTCCCCTCCTGGGTGTAGGTAGCCGATAGGAAATTGCACACAGAGAAGCTTCAAGTCAAAAGAAAAAATTGCAAGCAAAGACTGAATTCTGGTTAATATATACAAGCTGTCGTATGTAAGGGGACGTGTGATGATATTGGCAATTTACTTTTAAATATACCCAGGAAAGGAGATGGATGTATAGATACATGGATAGATATTTGATAAAGCAGATTTATCAAAAAAAGCAAAGAGTAACATGTTGATGATGGAACGCAGATGGTGTGTATATGGGTGCTCCCTGTAATTTTTTTTTTTTTTTTGCTTTATGTTGAAAAATTTTATATAAAACATAGGGGAAAATGCAAACTTAGGTTTGCCAGCAGACACATACAGGAATGTTCAGAGCAGCACAATGGCTCAAACTGGAAGCAATCCAAATGTCCCTCAGCAGTAGACAGAGATCTAAATTATGGGTCTGTTTGTATCATGGGTTACTGTTCTCAATAAGAATGAATGAGCCACAGATCCACAACACCGCAGGTGAATTTCACCCATGCAACACTGAGGGGGAAAAATGAGACTTCAAAGATGACATGCTGTATGATTTCATTTGTAGAAAATTTATAAACATGTGAAACTAACCTTGGGTGTAGAAGTCAGGATAATGGTTTGCGGGGGCAAAGGGCGGGGAGAAAGGAGAAAAGAGTGAAATCGAGTGCCACGGGGGCCTCCTGGGGTACCGGAAGGTTCCGTTTCTTGATCTTGATGCTGGCTAAACAGATGTGAATATTGATCAAGCTGTGCATTTAAGGCCTTTGCACTTTTCTGTGTGTATTATGGATCGTTAAAAACTATACTAGGAAAAAGAAAACCAAGTAGATCCACCCGGAAGTCTTGCCTAGCTGAGCTGCAGGGTTAGGCTCAACCTATGAGCCTGTCTAGCATACCGAAGCTGTGAACGAAATGAAACTTTGCTTTAAGACATTCATTCATTCCTTTGTGCTTAGGTTCATGCTGCATCAATTCCCCTGGCTTCCCCTGATTGTCTCAAGACATTCATTCATTCCTTTGTGCTTATGTTCATGCGGCATCAATTCCTCTGGCTTCCCCTGATTGTCTCTCCTTTACACAGACGTCTGCTTGCACACGCTGTGTTCCAAATCCAGACTTGATCCACACACCCTGACCTAGCCCTTTCAGGGGTCCAATGCCCAGAGGAAGGGGCGTGCAGACATCTCACTTTGCAGCCACACTCCCCTCACCTTCCTGGATTCCTGTTTGTGATCTTTCCTGGGTGTTGGCCCCAAGATATCTTCTGACCTCTGTGTTAGTCAGTTCCCCAGAGAAAACAGGAACAGTAAGAAAGATGATAGACTGATGATAGATAGATACAGATAAGAAGAGATTTATTCTAAGGAACTGGCTCATGTCATTACGGAGGCTGGCCAGTCTCAAGACCTGCAGGGTGAGTCAGCAACCCACAGACTCAGGAGAGCCGCTGGGTTTAGTTTCAATACAAAGGCAAGCAAGCTCAAGACCTAAGACGAACCAGTGATTCAGTCTGAGTTCAAAGGCAGGGGAAAGCTGACGTCCCAGCTCGAAGGCAGTCAGGCAAGAGAAATTACTCCTACTCGGCCCTTTGGTTGTATTTAGGTCTTCAACTGATTAGATGAGGCCCACCCACTTCAGGAAGAGCCACCTGCTTTACTCTTTCTACCAATTGAAATGTTAATCTCATCCAGAAACACCTTTGCAGAGACACCCAGAATAGTGTCTGACAAATGCCAGGGGGCCCCGTGACCCAGTCAGGATGACACAAAATGAACCATCACAACCGCAGAGCATAAAACGCTTTCTGGCTCTGAAGGAGGAAGGGCAGAAGCCTCCAGCTGCCCACCAGTCCCCTGGAAGAACGTGTTTATTATCTTAGAGAAAAAGAAAGAAAGGATATTAGTGGCTGCAAAATGCGTCATGCAAGCAAGTCTGAAACCTATGAATACAGTTCAAAGGATAACGATGAAAATGAACACTGGAGGGTTCCCAGCCCACGGTAACAGATGGGAAATGGCCAGTGTGTTGAAGCCTCTCGGTTCTCACTCCAAATGGCCTCCCACTGTGTCCCCCTGTGAGACACCTGTCTCCTGAATTTAATCATTAATCATGCTCTTGCTTTCTGTAAAAACCAAATATAGGTCTCTAAACAGTATATTGTTTGGTTTTGCCCGTTTTAAGCCTTTATGCATTGACTCATGCTGTACAAAGTCCTCTGCACTGCGCCCTTCGTTCTCCATTCTGTGTTGGTGTTTCAGCCACGTTTTACTTGTACCCTCAGTTTGTTCATTTCACTGCCGCGTAATATTCCATTGTGTGTGGACGTGTCTCATGCCCGGACCACCACATGTCCATCTGTTTTATACTTGGTGCACGTTTGGGTAGCTTCTGATCTTCTGCTATCACAAAGCTTATAGGTGTGTCCATCCACGTTCCCAGATGCAGGAATTTCTCTAGGATCTATACCTGCAAGAGCAGGTGGCCTGCCCAGTTGTGCATTATGTGTCTCTTTGCTTTTCTAGGTAATGCCAAAGGACTTTCCAGGAGGGCTATACCAACTTATACTCCTGCTAGAGGCCATGCGAGTTTCTTATAGGGATCTTCTCATCCCCTTGCAGTCCTCTCTGGTCCCAGGAAATCACCTTCCCCGGGTCCCGTCCAACCTTGCCCGTAACGTGTCTTGTTTATGGTGCCTTCTTTGCACGGATGCAGAACAGCGCATATCCTGGGTGGGATCTCTTACGTGAATGTGTGAAAATTCCCACTGCCCGACTGCTGTTTAGTGGCCTCTGTTTCTACTTCAAGGAAAGGGGGAGAGAACAAGGTCAGAAGAGTAGGTGGCCCCCGGCTGCCCCCCACCCCCTGGCTGATCCCTTTCTGCTGGTGTCAGGACAGTTAAGCAGTCCTCGAAATTGACAGGCCTTGCGCTCTGCTCTTTCTCCGCAGCCCAGAGCCGTGTGTCCCCAGATTGGATCTGTGGGGGTTTTTCGCTCCCACGCATGCTCTAGGGCCCAGGCATGGAATCACCCCCCACCCCCACCGGGTCTGCCCCACTGTGCAGAGGATGCTAGTAACTGATGGTCTCTTGTGCTGCCTCTTTGCCATTACAGGTTAGCCTGGGGCGGAAGATAAAGACATTTGCCACCAAGATGGTAATCACGAGTGGAAATGAGGAGGACAGAGAAGGCCAGGAGAGAGAGAGTAAGGAAGAGAGTGTCTTGGCGATGCTGGGGATTATCGGGACCATTCTGAACCTGATTGTTATCATATTTGTATACATCTACACCACTCTGTGAATGGCCCAGAGGGTGCTCGGAGGCCCGGGGGGTGGCCGGAAGACGGGAGCCCCGTGTGTCAACAGAGCCGTGATCAGACGCTGCGCAAACAAGCGGGCTTGACCTATGCACGCTGCTGGAGCAAATGCACCTTCGAACTTTATAAAAGGGTCACACAAACCAACCAATCCTGCCGCCAGGAGCAGACACTAAAGCACAATGAATCCAACAAGACTCATTCACACAACAAGGAGCTCCGCGTCTTTGACCGGGAAGACCAGCCTTTGACACCGTCGGTGAGCAGATGGGGGCAGAAACTCATGGTCTCAGACCTCTGATGGCTCTCACGCTTCGGGAAAGGGGACTAGGGCAGTGCGGCTCGGGGGTGCGTCGCCCAGGACACGCGCTTGGCCTCCACTCCGCGGGCCGTTCGGGACGAAAATCCCACAGGGGCAGCCCTTTGACACACATCCCACCCATCAAAAGTGTCTAACTATTTGATACTGGGGAGATAACTTATTTTTCTTTTTTCATTGGCTTGACGTGTGTATCTGTTCATATCAAGGTTTATAAATATATATTTTTAATAAATGTGCTCTATTTTTTAGCATGAACCAAATATTTGGAGAGGCGCTACTGGAGTCCTAGAGCTTTCTTTGGTTTCCTCTGCTTTGCCCCGTAGACTCGCAGATGTTCTGTGGTATTGCCATTCTCGTCCTGCTTTGAACATCTTCAATCTTTCACCGCCTCTCTTTCTCTTTCTCCCTCCCCTCCCCACCCCTCCCTCCCGTCTCTCTTTGGTCTGGAGGACATTTCCCATAGTACCAGCCATAGTCCTGGTCAATGCATGTTTTAAGATTGTCCGTCGAGCGGCTTTTTGTTGTTATATGGGAGATCTAAATGATCGCGGCATGGGGCCCGTAGTTGCACCGTATCCTTATTGAGAATTTTGCATGAACAAGGGCTGAGTGATAGACCAGCTTCTGAGAAATGTAAAAAGGACTATCAGGGAAGGAGAGAGGGCAGCTGTATTCAAAGATCATCTCTAGGACGGAATATTGCTTCTTCTTGGCAGCATTATTATTTCATGCTTGTGACCATTTGTCGATCAGATCTTTATTTTAATGGCCACATGCCGTGCCAGGTAGGGGAGGAGGAGGAGGAGGAGGCCAGCGCGAGCGCACAATCCCTTCCTTAGTGAGCCACCTGGGACCTTTTTCAAAGTAGGGGGGCGTGTAAAAGGCATGTGGATTCACTCCCCGCCTGTGAGAGCTCATGTGGGTGTTTCAGGCTGCAAGGACACTCCTGTGACAGGTGACTTTTTAAGGGCACAAGAAGGGGACGGAACGATCACCCCCCAAAAACTGCTGTGCTTCTTTAAAGCTCCTGGTTTACACCCACGCGAAGCTACTTCCTCCCTGGTAGGGATGGGTGACTAGATATGCATTTGCCCCGTTCTCCCGGCTCCCTGAGATGGGCCTTGGCCTGGCTGTGACAAAGAGGGTCACAGTTCCTTTTGCCAGTGCCGGACGTGTCCGTGGACAAAAGCAGCAGCAACTTGCCTCGTTGGGTTCAAATGACGCCCAGCAGGTCTCTGCCGCCAGATCTCTCCCTCCCCTTGTTGTGGTATCTGAAATTCCACCATTAGAGAGTCATTTCTTGTGCTCTTCTAAGGGACCAGGTTCTTTTATAAAGCAGATGCCCCTGAGCACCTGGCTCTGACATTATTCATCAGGTGTCTTCTCTTCCCTCACGGAAGGAAGTAGACATGCATTTAGGGCACACGGTGTGCCAGATTCAGTGCTGGACACTTCCTATTCCTTAGGTCATTGAATTCTCCCTGTAACCCTGTGAGATGGGGGTCTTCTCCCAGCATCATAGAAGTAAGGAGGGCTCTGAGAGATCATGTGGCTGAAATTTCCCCCGTCTGATCGTTTCCTTAGCCCAGCCAGGGCTGCTGGCTAGGCTGCTGGAGAGAGAGGAAATGCACAGGAGGGGAAGGCGCTGGAAAGAGCCCTCGGGGTCAGGTCACAGACCCGATGGCTTTGCTAAGGGCCAGCCCTGCACACCTCCAACCCCCCTTCCTCCATAAAACTAAATAACTCTTGGGAACTCCTTGGACACTGCAGAATATCATACAAATAAGGACGACGGACTAGAAGAGGCTGGTTAAAAATAAAACGGGATGTCGGGGAGGGAGCTATCTACCAGATCCTTTGTGATTCTAGAAAGACTGTATGAAAATTCTGAACAGTGAACAGAGTAAACAATAAAGGTGCAATGGATTAAAAAAAAAACTATCAATGTCTTTTTTCCTTTAACATCAGGGTATTTTAAAACTTCGCCGTCATTTCTTCGCCTGTACTTTTATTATATTTAAAAAAACACACACAAAAGAAAACCCTGAATGGTACTCTTTGCAACAGAGACTGTTTGTTCGGGCCGTAGAAGCCCCAGTGATTTTTCAAGTATACTAATTCAAAATGTATTGAGGGGAAAAACTGCCTTTCCAACCCTCTGAGCTGCCTCCCGATGGTTTTTCGAGACTATCTTAATCCACAGCCTGGCAATAAAGCTGCCCGGCCAGTGTGTGCCCAGCGGAGGGGCGGCACTCTCCTGGGTCTCTGGCATGGTCTTACCCCACTCACTTAACAGACCCTAAGAACGCACGCGGGGCACTCTCACAGCTCCCCCAACCGTCTGGAGGCGTCTTCCGGGAACAGGGAAGGGAGAGGCTGCCTACAGCCCTGGGTCCTCAGAGTCTTATTAAGCGCACGGAGCCCACCCTCGGGGAGCATAGTAAGAATCCCAACCCCAGCAGGGCCCCTGCTCGCCCCAGCACTTTGCTCCCATCCCGCGGGGCCCTCCCAACATCCCCCCGCCCCCACCGCCCCGGCCGTGAGATGTGTGTGCTCACTCCAGTTTGACAAGCTGAAGGAAAAGGCTCTCGAGGAGGCTGATTGATTGTTCCAGGTTTGCACGGTGAGGAACCAGCAGAATCAGACCTTCTGGTTCCGGATTCCACATGCTGTCAGCACCTTGCTTGGCCCAGGCTGCGGGCGGTGAGCTCCGGATCAGGCTCAGACCACACTGCTTCCCGCCACCCCCGGATCTCTGTGCAGCTGGCCCGGGCAGCACGGCTGAATTGACACCTCTCACTTCGGCCCCAGGGGAAAAGCTCAGAAAGGCCGGTCCTGGAAGCAGAGGTTTGGAGCTGCAGAGTGCTTGCTTTGGTCCAAATCCCACTTGGGGCTCCTATGCGTGGGCAGTCCACCCCAACTCTATGATCCCCAGTGTTCCTCACCTGGAAACCGGGGTGCTGATGGCCCTCAAATGCCATCAGGTGAATACGTTTACTGCATTCAACTGAGGCATTAAGTGTGACCAGCAAGGTGAGTTACTTGTCAAGGCCCCAGGACTGTGAGCTCAGGCAGCAAGGCGCCAGGCCGAAGTTCTGGGGACTGCTGCCTTCCCCCATGGAGACCCTCAAAGAAAGAGCCCCGGGGAACCTGAGGTCCAGTGGAGGGGACAGAATTCCTCAAAGACTTTCAGGTTCAGTGTGAATGACCAGATCCTTGGTCGGGGGAAGGGCTTGGGGTCCCGGTGATTCTACCGGATAGGGGAGGGCAGGACCCAGAGAGGCTTTCCCTAAGACTGTCCCCCCTCCGCCTTTTTTTTTTTTTAAACCCATAAGCCAACTGAAACCCAGACAGGATTGAGTCTCCAAGTCACATAGCTCAGGAGTCTAGAGAGGGAAGTCTGAGGAAAGAAAGTTTATAGAGACTTTTTCCTTTTTAAAAGAGCTTCCTGTATTTTAGTTTTGGATTAGAGGGTATCATGCCGAGCGAATAAGTCAATCAGAGAAAGACAATTGTCATATGGTTTCACTCCTATGTGGAACATGAGAACCGCGCAGAGGATCCTAGGGGAGGCGGGGAAGGGAATGGGAGGTTATCAGAGAGGGAGACGAAGCATGAGAGGCTCTTACTCATAGGAAACAAGCTGAAGGCTGCTGGAGGGGAGGTGAGTAGGGGGATGGGGCAACTGGGGGATGGGCATTAAGGAGGGCACGTGACGTAATGAGCATGGGGTGTCATATGCAACTGGTGGATCACCGGACACTACATCTGAAAAATGAGTTTCCTGGACATTGGCTGCACCACAAGGCCTTTTCCCAGTGCACGTTCCTGTGATTTCTATGCAAAGTGAATGGCTTCTCAGTGAAAATGCTGAACTGTGCCCCCCCTTATCCTAAGGAATGTGCCATCCTAGCCCCAGGAAG
>CM053609.1:114305297-114329149 GCA_028646535.1 Procyon lotor
ATGAATCTTGGGATCCCGTTGTTTAGACGTACCATCGCTGGTGGCCCGGTTTTCTTACTGTTGGACCTTCAGGCTGTCGGCAGCATTTGCTCTGAAGCACTCAGCCCAAGCACCCTGGAATGGCCCCCTCGGAAAGTGGGATCCTTCACAACAGTGTGGGAGAGGTCGCTTTCCCAAACTAAAGTGATGGTGGCAATCCCGTGGGTGCTCAGGAAACATACGCTCCTCCTCAGATCTCAGCTGCGGACGGCGGCCTGGCCCGAGTCTTCAGAGGGGCTCCCCGCTGACCAGGTGTGTTTGCAGGTGGGGATGCAGTTGGAACCCAGGACGATGACCCGGGCCAGGACCCCAGGATGCAGGTGGCTGTGCGTCTCAGACAGACCTCCCGGATCTCCAGGTCGTTAGGAAAGTCAAATGAGACAATGCAGATAGAGCTCCCTGCAGAATGCCTGGGAAAACAGGTGTGATGTCTTGGCACCACTGTATACGTTGCTCGATGGCAAATCACAGGAAGTCTTTCAGTTAGAGTGTCTGTCTCTCGCTGTCTCCCTCCCCACCTCTTGGCTCCCTCCGTCCCTGTTTCTCTTTCTCCCTCTTTCACTCCCTCTCTCCTTTCCTCCCCTTCCTCTTAGCACCTGGGCTCAGTCCACTTTCCTGTGGCACTGCCATCCGCCATGCTTGGTCCTAGGGCATCTGTCTCCCCATCAGGTGTCCACAGAGCATCCGAATGCCCACTGGCCTCCTGGCGTCCTTGTTCTCTGCACAAAGAGTCCCATCCTCCATGCAAGCGCTTTCCCGAAAGCTCCTTCAGGAGCCCAGACTGGCTTCCACAATGTCACACATTGGGAAGAGAAAGGGGGCCAAATTGCTGATTCTGCCTCCGAGAGTGGTCTCCTAGAAGACCCTGTGTCTTCCGGCTCACTAAAGGCAGAATTTCTATGATGGGACACCCCAAGAAAGGCCCCTTTGTGGGCTGGGGGACTGTCTGACATCACTACCTAATGATTCTTTCCTCTCGCAGGAAGCAGATGGAATGAACAGACAGCTGATATTTTCTATTGTTTGTAGACATGTTACACAAAATGGTGTGTGATTCCATTTTGAAAGAAAGGGCGACATATTGCTGTGAGAAACAAGATCACAAAATATCTGAACTTTTCCCTCCAAGACTCTGTTAAGAGGTGTGCTTGTGAGACAACAACGGGGAAATTCTGCAGAATGGGAGTTGGATCGGTTGCCTCTACTGCAGACTAATCAAGGGGCAGCGCACCTCCCTGCCCAGGACAGCGGCCTTCTGGGTACATACACTTGGCCTTAGAGGCTGGACGTTCAACTCTGTTGCCTGCTCTGGTCACCGAGAGGACAGCACAACTCAATGTCCTGCTCGGAGGGTAGAAGCATCCCACCTCCCAGCCAAAGGCAGGAAGCCACGGGGTAATGCTTCCTAAGCATTATTACAGTTAGTAAGGAAACAAAAGGACAATGTCTTTAACTAGTATCAGTCTCACTGGGACTAAAGGAGACAAAATTAGAACAAGCAAAGAGGTGGGTCAGCCTTAATTCTGGCAAGAGCCAAAGTCCACTCCTCCCATCTTCCCTACCTGTGAGCTGCCATCTTGCTCTTCATCAGAAAGGGGTCACTCCTGTTGTGAAAGGCCAAGGGCACAGACCGATGATGACCCATTGGTATGGACCTGCTACAAATCCAGGCTTTTAAGATACCTGCATGTCACTTAATCTGTGGGACCTCCAGCCCAGGAAAGGTCACTCGGGCCTTTCCTCACAAACCTGCGTATTCCAGAAGAAACTTGTGGGTTCCCCTGGGAGTCTGTACGTGGTTCGCTTACCTAACCCTTGAGTCAGCTCACAATGAGATTCATGTTAATTCTTAGAACAGGAGTCAGGCGACACCCCACAACGCTCTTGTCCTCCCTGTGCTATTATCACCCTCCTCCCTTCTTGCCATCTGAGCCTCTACTGTCCCAGCTTCTGAGGTCATTGTCTGACCCAGGTTGGCCATGTTTTTTCTTTGGTAACTTTGTATTTAGTTCTGAGGAGTCCGCGTTAATGTTTTTGGTTCTGAAGACTGTTGTAGAACTTTGGATTCTGAAGTTCTAAGGCTCTGCCTCGGGATTAAAGAGAGGTGTGAATTCAGCTTCAGTGGGGCACTCTGGTTGGATGTCGACTTGGCCACCAGAACTGGGCAATTCACTTCCTTCTGGAAAACTCAGTGGGCAAGTCCATTGCTTCGGGTATTTGAGCAATAATCGTGTGCAGAAAGCCTCAGTCCTCGCCAATGACTACCCTCTGGCTTTTTCTGAGAGCCAGGAAGTCATCCAGAAATGTGGGTGGGGTTCAGAACCTGACAATTCTGTGTTCAAGTCCCCAGTCTGCTACTGATCAATCATAGATCTTGGATCAGAACCCTGATGTTTTTGAACTTTGATTCTCTGTCATGAATTTAATAAATCTGTCCCCTCAGTGTAATTGTGTAGATTACATTTTTATGTTGGGGAACTAAAGAATGTAAGCTCCTACTAACTATTAACAGCAACTAAAATGCATGTGTGTATGTATTTAAAACATTTTTTCCTACTAAGGGATAATGATGAGGATATAAGAATCAGATTCAATGTTTCAAAATCTTCTTATGGACAAAATTAACTGTGTAGCTTCACCTGGGATGGTGGCGAAGGTCTATTTAATTGAAGAAACAAAATAATAGGGACTTGGGAGTAGCTGCACATTGAAACGTGAGCACAATGAGCTCTTCATAAGTCATTCGAGATTTTAGTTCTATCTCCTACCCACTAAGAAAATGAACACAGAAAAGTGTTTAGGAAGACGAAAGTGTGCAGGTTGTAAGTCACATGGCAGGATGGGAAAATGCATAAGTGTTCTGCAGAGATAGAACTTGTTGTTTACCTTAACCCTCAGAAGAATCTTTGTGGAGTGGATGGGGCAGAAGGAGACCAACTGTAAGTCTCAATCAAGAATTAGCCACATCCTTCTTGAACCCCCAGGCCTGTCCTTATGTCCCCTATGCTATTTTTTCACCGTTGCAGGAGAAAACAGCATCGTAGTTATGGCTTCTAGAAGGGGTCGCCATAGTGCTCTCGGGCGGCGATAGTAGATAGTAGATATTATCTACTAGATAGTAGATAATAGATGGCACTTCTATTCCTGAAGTATGTCATTTCTTGGCTGAGTCTCAGCTCATCTGTAAAATTGAATGATGCTTTGCAAAGATCTGGTGAGGATTTCTAGATCATGCTTGTCTGGTGCCTAGCAGGTGCTTGGCACCTAGATGGTACTTACTGAATCAAAGTTGTTACCGTTATTTCCCTAAGACAGAAGAATAAAGAACTTCATTCAGCTCCTTGGAGGCCAGCCTAAATAACCACCTCTTCCACCATGGCATTCTAGACCCTTTTTCCTAAATGATTTCACATTGGAGAATGTAAGGAGTTGAAAGTTTCTACTACTTACTAGCCGTATGACCTTGAGACAAATGACTCGTCTGGGCACTTTTTTTCTTAGACGGGGTCGTAACGCTACCTGAATAGAAGCTCCAGGGATGGATATGGACCCACCAAGATTTAATGTTGGTAGCCCATTCTCGTTAGCCAGTTCGCATACCATATAGATTAGTAGATATTTTAAATTATCACTTTGCCTCCATCTGTTACCTTATCCCCAGGCTTCCCACAAAGGACCAATACACTCCACTCATTGCTTCATCCTCTGCTACTATCCCCCAGCCTCTGTCTGCCCCCACCACCTATTTCCTCCCAGGTAGAAGAATCTTTGAGAAAAATCTGCAGAACTTCTCATGATTTACCCAGTGCCAATCTCTATCACGAGATATGCCGGTCATGATGCTATCCATGCCCCACTTCCCCTTCTAGCTGAGGCTCACCAATCGTACCCTGGAGGAAGCAATACCAGGTTCTTCTTTGCTCAGGGACAGCCATCAAAAGTCCAGGGATGGATGACTGACGCAAAGGTGGCCTTTCACTGACAGGACCCTTGATATACTTAACCTGACTCAGAAACATGGAGTCAGCCAATGAAATTCCCAAAAGATATAAATAGAAGTTTCCAGGAAAGATCCAGTCAGAACAATAAATATACTGAAAGCTTCCATGACGTAGAGAGGGCTGGGAAAATCTTGGGGACCGTGCCCACAGCCTGAAGGCTTGAATACAAGGATCAGAAGAGGCAAATGAAACATATGGACGGTGTGATCAGTTGAATTACTGGTCCTGATTCTTCACTCTTATACAGTAGTATTGTACTTTTATTGCTCCCTTTTCTCTTCCCACCTCCCATTGTTAATTCTCCAGCCTTTACTTTGGGTTTGGCTACATAACTTGCTTTGGCTAAAGGAACGCAAGTGAGCGTGATCCAAGTTCAGGTTTAGAATTTGCTTTTGCATTTGGATTTTCTCTTTGGGGCTTGCAATACAGTCACGAGGGAATATACTTTGGGTGTGTGGGGCCACAGCCGCCCGAGTCAGAAAATGAGCCACCAGGATCAGAATATCCCCAGCTACCCCTACCCTGAGACCCCCTCGTCAGCCTGAGGACATGCGGTGAGAAGTAAGTTGTTCCTGTCGGATACCTCTCAGCTTCTGTGGTCGTCTCTCATCAATAGCTGACTGATGCAGGCAGAGCAAGGTGGATATACCACGGCCGGGAGAAGCTATTTCGGACACTTCCAACTGGGAATCTTCCCGAAACTGCCAGTGCCTTCGTTCCTCCTCTAGGTTTTCATGGAGCTCTTTTTTTTTTTTTTTTGCAGTTGCACAATAAACTTTTTTTTTTTTTAACAGTCTCATTTAATGCAAATGCAACACGCACATAAGCTGTCTATTCATTTTCTTCGCTGTACAATCTGGCATTGGGATTGGTGACTCTGATGGCTGGCTGGGCTGCTGTCTCCACAATGGCTTCGTGGTTGTTGGAGGAGACACTGTGAGCAATCTCGGCACACAGTGCACAGTGAGATTTGTTACACATCAGCAGCACCTCAAGCTCCTTGACATTGTGGACTAGGAACTTCTGGAAGCTACTAGGCAGCATGGGATTTGTTTCCTTGTTGCTCCCATAACTGATGCTGGGCGTCAAGATCTGGTCCTTGGATCTTCTGCACACCCTCCTGGGTTTCTGCCAGTTGCATTTAATTTTGACATATCCATCTGACCAGTGCCGGATGAATGTCTTAGTCCTCTTTTTAACCATCTTACCAGAGGTCTAAAGGCAGCCATGATGCCCAGGGGCAGATGGTTGCCACCTCCATGAACAGCGCCGAAGAAGAGAGTATAGACACTTATCTTTTTTCAAGAAAGTAGTCTTAGGAGAGACAGATTCAGTTTTGGGGGGTCTACAGTTTCTACAATATAGGGGCTCTCCTTAAGAAAAAGGACACAGAATTACAATTGCAAAACGAGGAGTGAAAGTGAATCCTTATTTATAATGACAAATAGATCACAACAAATATTTTAAAAATTTGCAGACTTCTTACATCTGGCCAGATGGAGTCAGACCAGCCTTCCTGCCATAAACAACTGAAAACTAGACAAAATTTATGAACCTACTGTCTCCAACATCATCAGGCAACAAGCAACACAGGCCCGATCCCCAAGAGAAGGGAAATAAACAAGATGAGTCACTACACACCATTATCTCTCATTAACGTAGATGCAAAAATCGTTCTCAAATTCACAAATCACATTCAGTAACATATTCAAAAAATATGCTATGGCAAAGTAAATATAATTTTTATCAGAAATGCAAGGTTAATGAAACAAGACGAAACCAGAGAGGGGGACAAACCATAAGAGACTCTTAATCTCAGGAAACAAACTGAGGGTTGCTGGAGGGGAGGGAGTGGGAGGGACGGGGAAGCTGGGGGACGGACACTGGGAAGGGCATGTGCTATGGTGAGTGTGTGAATTGTGTAAGACTGACAAATCACAGACCCGTACCCCTGAAACAAATAATACATTAGATGTTAATACTAAAAAAAAAAAATCAGTGTCATTCTCCACATTAACAGAATAAAGTTGGAAAAGCATACAGTGATCTCATCCTAATAGATACAGAAAACGCGGTTGGCAAAATTGAACACCTATTCATGATTTTTTAAAAAAAATCTTGGCAGGTTAGGACCATAAGCAAAAGCAAACTTTCTTTCTTTCTTTCTTTCTTTCTTTCTTTCTTTCTTTCTTTCTTTCTTTCTTTCTTTCTTTCTTTCTTTCTTTCATATTTATTTATTTGAGAGAGAGAGCATGTGGAGGGAAGGGGTACAGGGAGAGGGAAGGAGAATCTCAAGCAGATTCCTGGTTGAGCTCAGAGCCCAACATGGGGCTTGATCTCATGATCCTGAGAGCATGACCTGAGCTGAAATCAAGAGTCAGATGTTTAACTGACTGAGCCCTCCAGGTGCCCCATAAGCAAATTTTCTTAAAGCATTAAAGGATGTATAATAAGAAAATCCATAGATAAAATTATAATTAATGGCCAAAAAAATGAATGCTTTCTCCCTAAACTTGGGAGAAAAAAATGTTAATGCAAAAAATATGAAGTAATTAAGAATAAATTCAAAAATATGGGCAACATCTGCTCATTGAAATGACAGATTTTTGCTAAGAGACATTTTAAAAGACTCAAATACATGGAAAGATATTCCACATTCATGAATTCAAAGACTACCATTGGTAAGTTTTCAGTTTTCCCTAAATTTGACCTATGCATTCCACACAATCCCCATCAAATCACAGCAACCTTTCTGGGTGGTAACTGAAAAACTGATTTTAAAATATATGTGGACATGTACATATATTTGTACATGGACATGTACATATATTCAAAGGACATGTACAAGCCCAGATAATTTTTAAAAGAACAATTCTGAGGATTTATACTACTTAATTTTAAGATCCCTCAAATTTACAATTAATAAGATGTTGTGGTCTTTGTATAAAGCAGGACAAAGGGACTGACAGAACAGAGTGGAAAATCTAGAAAGAAATTTGCACTTAATAGGCTGACTGATTTTTGGCAAAGATGCCAGTACAGTTTAATGGGGAAATTAAAATCTTTTCATCAAAAACTGCTCGACCAACTGAAAATCCATATGGGGGGAAATTAAACCTTGATTTCCTATCCCATGCAAATTATACAAAATTCATTTGAGGTGAGTCAAAGGACAACGTAAAGGCCAAATTTATAACCCTTCTACAAGAAAACACAAGGGAATATCTATTCCACCTTAGGATAAGCAAAGATTTCCCAGAGAGGACACAGAATGCACTTACTAAAAAAACAGTAAATTGATAAATTATACTTCATAAAATTTAAACTTTTTGCTCATCAAAAGACGCCATTTGACAATGAATAGTCAAGATACAGACTGAAAGGAAATACTCGTGATACATTTATCTGACAAAGGACTGTGATCAGAATACACGAAGGCCTTACACAACTCAACAGTAAAGAGGAAGACAACCCACTTTTTTGAAAACAGCACATATTGCATGGAGCACAGGGTGTGGTACGTAAACAATGACTGTCGGAACACTGAAAAAATAAAATAAAATTTAAAAAATAAAATTAAAAAAATAAATAAAAATGGGCAAGTTGCTTGAACCAACATCTCACAATGGAAGACATGCAAATGACCCATCATTATGAAAACTTCATTAATCATCAGGGAAATACAAATTTAAAATACCAGCTACACACCCACGTTTTAGATAAAGTTTCCCCATCTTGTTTGTGTCTTCTGAGTCTCCAGAAACCTTCACCAGGTTCTCTGAGATGTCACTCATGGAGCAAGGCTTGTACAGTTTCATAAAGTATGAGTTGTTTGTTTTTGGTTTTGTTTTTGCTCCTAAATCCACATTGTCATGTGCACTTAAACCATCCAACTATGAGACTCTGGAAGCTGAAAGAATCAGAAATTCTGCAGATAAGTTTCTTTCTTATTATGTTTCAAACTATATTCCTCCTCCATTACTAACCACACACTTCCGGGGCACTTTTGGTCATAATGCCAGTTAAGTCAGTTAAATGAGAGGCCGTTTTCCTGGAAGCGCTTCTTGCATTGGGCGAGCTAGTAATAGCTCAACTATATATGGAACTAGCTGTGAATGACATACATTTATTTCACAAAACTAAAAATAAATGCATCCCTAGCTTGACATACTTCTAGCCAGATACCAAAAATGTTCACAGCCACTCCAGTCTCACCGTGTCCAGAAGGGGATGTGACAGAATGGAAGTCAGATTGGAAAGAGACAGCAGTATTGACCAATTTGTGGTTAAAATATTTTACTTTTATAAAAACATATCACCCTGTGAACACATTGTTGGCACCCCACCAAAGGCCTTGTAAAAAGCCTGTTCAGGTCTGAAAGGTCCTGAAATGTTGGCTTTGTTAGTTTATGGGGAATCTGCTCCTGGATCTTGCAGTGGACATCTATAATCTTGTTCCTCAAAACAACTCATTCTTCTCAATAGTGCTCTTCCCTTATTTGATGTGGTTCTAGCAGGACTTGCCATCTCCTTCCTGACCCCACTTTTCTGCACTCCCCCTTACTCTTGATTGGCTCATGGGTGAGCCAATCAGAGTAACCTCCCACAGGCCCAGCATGAACAGTCTGGGGAGAGTCAGCTGACCCATGTGGGGACAATTAGAGCTAAAGATTGGGAAGAGTATCGGTCCGTTCGATGGCAAAGCCATGAGATGCTAGTGGACATTACTGTCATTGTCATCATCATCACCAAAATTTGCTGGCCACTCCATAGGATTTGCAATACTATGTCTATTTTAAGTGGGAGGCTCCAATGTCATCCACACGACACAGATGGCAACACTGAGGTTTGAAAAGGTTAACAGTCCTGCTGATGGAACAGAGCCGGTAAGTAGAGAAGCTGCACTTTGGGCCCAGGCAGATTGACCTGAGGGCCCCCATGCTTCTCTACTCTCCATGGCTTATTTGATTTCTGCTGTGGGAGGAAGCCGATCTGAGAGAGTGGAGCCCATGTGCAACAAGACACAAAGATGAATGAGTAGGAGGTGTCATCATTCCCTTCCTGGGCTGGGGTCTTGGGAACTTAGAAAAATTTTGTGTTAGCTGTCACCAGCAATCAAATCTCTTCTCACAATCTGTGAGGGTCTGTATGCAGCAGGATAGGAGGAAGAGAAGATAGGAACCCATCCTGGGATCCTGATCACCCAAACACTGCCTTCCCTCCCAACCTCCTTTACTTAACACGTCTGATTACAAAATGCTGATTTCCATTTGCTAGCAACCTGTGAACTTTCTTCAGCATCTGAACCCCTGGCTGTCCAGCATGCAGGGACCCATAAATTAGCAATTATACAAACACAGCTGAGGGATCTTCAGTGTCCTCTAGTCCACCCCTTCTGTTTTACAGTTGGGGAGACAAGCTCAGGCATGGGAAGGGACTAGCCCAAAGTCACACTCTGAGTAGGTGGCATGACCGGGAGAGAACTGCCTACCTGTCTAATGACACCAGGAGGAAGGGCCAGGCTGGTGTGGCTCGTATTTTGCGGGCTGTTTTGGGCTACAGGCTGGCTACCTCTGCAGAGGATGTGACTGCCAGCTGGTGGAAAGAAGGCACAACCCATTTTCCTGATGTCCCTTGGAAATGTGTCACTCCTTCCTGCCAAGTATTGTGAAATATTTATTTTCTTTGTTAACAGCTGGCCGCTAGGTTTTATGCCCTGGAATCCTGATCCAAGTGGAGAATATATATTGGCACCCTAAGTCTGGCATGCAGATGGTCAGGTAGACAAAGAGCCAGATTTATTGTAAAACCCAGACTTGTGAAAACCCTGCTAAATATCCATCCATGGACTAGAACTCCAAATTTTTGGCACAGTCGACCCCACAGGGCTGTGTGGCTCGTCAAGCTACAGTGAAGGGGAACCAGGTGTAGAGAATATGGCAGGGAGGTCTGGGCAAAGCCAGTTGACCTCAATTCAAGGGGCCCGTGAATGGAGTTGTGACTGATCAGGAGATTGTAGAGGACAGTGATTAAGGTGAACAGTATCTTAGAGTTCAACTCCTTGGTTCAGATCCTGTCTTTACTATTTACTAACCAGAAAACCTTGGCAAGTTACTCAACCTCTTTGTGCTTTAATGATCTTACTTGTGAGGTGGGAGCATTCACAATAGAGCTTGTGCTATAAGAATTAAATGAGTTTTTGTACATGTGAATAACCAAGAACAGTGATTTGCTGTTATGATGATGGCCTTCTATGACTCTGCAATTCACAGCCTCCTTGAACCTTAACCACACCCCCATGAAGTGCTTCTGAAGTCATATTAATGAGAACACAAGGACCCAGAGACGAGGTACCCTTGCCTGCAGTCCCATGAGCAGACCTTCCAAATCACCATCATTCACTCGGATCCTTTCAAAGATATCTTAGCTTTAAGGTCAAGCTATCTTAATGTTGGCTTCCATCTCCAACTTTCCCCTGTAGCTATTACACGAAAATTATATAATGGGATGTCTCATAACTTTCACTAAGGCCCCAGATTACAACAGATATTAGATGCCAAAGTGGGTGTTGAGCTAGCTTCTTATTCACACTGGGGTGTGAAAGGGTCAAACATGGACCTTGGGAAAGAGTTTGCAGGGAGTATGTTTTTGGAAAAGATGAGAAGGGCAGTGAATCCATTTTCTTGGAAGGTATGCAATGTCTCCCTTTCACTTCTAGAGAAGTGCTTCAAGGAGATGACTCAGAGTAATGGAGGGCTCCTGTAGGCTGAAAGTGGGTAACACAGGGGGCTAGTATCTTTTGTTTCCATTTTTTAAAATTTAAATTCAACTAGCTAACATATAGTAACATCGTTAGTTTCAGATGTAGAGTTCAATAATTGATCAGTTGCATATAATACCCAGTGCTCATCACATCATGTGCCCTCCTTAATACCCATCACCTAGTTATCCCATCCCCCCATCCCTTCCCCTACAGCAACCCTCATTTTGTTTCCTATAGTTAAGAGTCTCTCATGGTTTGTCTCCCTCTATGATTTCTTTCCATTCCGTTTTCCCTCCCTTGCCCTATGATCCTCTGTTTTGTTTCTTATATTCCACATATGAGTGAAATCATATGATAACTGTCTTTCTCTTATTGACTTATTTAGCCCAGCATGATACCTTCCAGTTCCATCCACATTGATGTAAAGGGTAAGATTCCATCCTTTCTGATGGATGGCTGAGTAATATTCCATCATATATATATATGATATATATATATGATATATGATATGATATACATATATGATATATGATCATATATATATATGTATATATATATATATATCACATTTTCTCTATCTATTCATCTGTTGATGGATATCTGGGCTCCTTCCATAGTTCGGCTATTGTGGACATTGTTGCTATAAACACTAGAGTGCAGGTGCCCCTTCAGATCATTACATTTGTATCTTTGGGGTAAATACCTAATAGTGCAATGACTGGGTCATAGGGTAGCTCGATTTTTAACTTCTTGAGGAACCTCCATACTGTTTTCCAGAGTGGCTATACCAGCTTGTGTTCCCACCAATAGTAAGAAGGTTCCTTTTTCTCTGCATCGTTGCCAACATTTGCTGTTTCTTGACTTGTTATTTTTAGCCATTCTGACTCATGTGAGGTGGTATCTTATTGTGGTTTTGATCTGTATTCCCCTTTTGCCAAGCGCTGTTGATCAGTAATCAAAAATCTCCTAACACATAGGAGTCCAAGGCCCGATGGCTTCCCAGGGGAATTCTGCCGAACATTTAAAAAAACTAATACCTATTCTTCTGAAGCCGTTTTAAAAAATAGAAATGCAAAGAAAATCTCTAAATTCTTTCTTTGAGGCCGGAATTACCTTGATCCCAAAACCAAAGACCCCAGCAAAAAGGAAAATTACAGACCAATATCCCTGATGAACATAGATGTCAAAATTCTCACGAAAATACTAGCCAGTAGGATCCTACATTAAAAGGATTATTCACTACGACCAAGTAGGATTTATTCCTGGGCTGCAAGAGTGGTTCAACATTCACAAATCAATCAACATGATACACCACATTAATAAAAGAAAGGTCAAGAACCACATAATCCTTTCAATAGATGCAGAAAAAGCATTTGACAAAATACAACATCTTTTTCTTGATTAAAACTCTCCACAGTATAGGGATAGAGGGAACATACCTCAATATCATAAAAGCCATATATGAAAAGCCCACAGCGAGTAGTATTCTCAGTGGGGGAAAATTGAGATCTTTTCCCCTAAGGTCGGGAACACAACAGGGATACCCATTCTCTCCACTGTTGTTCAACGTTGTTCTAGAAGACTAGTGTCTTAAGCATAGGGGTTTGACTGCCTGACCATTGGTACACACCATGGCTACGACAAAGTCCCATCAGACTTTGTCGGGACATAGGATACATGTTTCCCATGGGTTACATGAGTGACACTGGAGTGACAGCTAGGAGAACCCATTTCCAATCCTGCCCAAGAGGACCACCTGGAGGGGCGATGGACTTCTACAAGGGGAGCCTTGTGGCGGAGATTGCCAAAACTAGAGGCTGGGGCCAGCTAAAGGAAGATGATCTGGTCCAGGGAATGAGAGATAAATGGTCCTTCATATTGGAGTGGGATGGAGTCTCTGAAGAACCCACAGAAGTGCCCTCTGGGAGGAAGAATCAGCTTTAGACATCTTCCAGTCTCAGCGATCATGAAGAAGCCCTTTCAAAGGTTTGAGTCAGTAAAGAGAAACCAAACAGAATGGAGCAGGAATCCAAGGTTAGCAATAGTACAGAGCTGTCCCTTTCCGTAGCCTGAAAGCCACATGAGAGGAAGAAATCTCCAGATCCCAGATGGAGTAGCCATAGGGGAAGGCTGCTTGACGGGAGCTCTGGGGACTCAGCCAACCCAGGCAGTACAGCAGGGATGGAGCTGGTGGGTCTCCTCCTGACTGCTCTCCCACTCCCTGCTCTCCTGCTAGAACTTCCCATGAGGTGGACCAAGTGGAAGCCAGAGGACAAGGATGCTTGATGGTCCACCCAAGTCAGTGAAGGAATTGGCTGGAGAGCAGATCTAGGGGGCCAGAGGAAGATTCCAGCACACACAACATCCTTGGCCTGGAGCTCCTCAGAAGCCTATTAATCTACCACTGCTAATCCCAGCAGCATTTTGAAAGTCCTGTGACTGAACCAGAAGCTCAGGAAGGGTAGAGATTTTAAAGGTGCATTGTATACTGGAGCCCTAGCACCAGGAACAGTGTCTGGCATACAGTAACCATTGATTGGATGGATGGATGGATGGATGGATGGATGGATGGATGAATAGTCTCCCTCATGCATGGAAAATATCTCTGAAGCTGAAGAGAAATATCATCTATGGCAGATAATATCCACAAAAGTTGCTTTGTCATTTCAAGGGAGAGGAGGACCAATATGGTGCTTCTCGGGGATGAAGTGTTCAACAGGCACTTGACAATGACAAGAGGTCCAGAAGTAAGTTTGGCTAACATGAGCCAAAATATGGGTGGATGTCCCATCAGAGCTTATAGGAAGCCCTTTACTTAGACCTTCACCTTCTTTTGGCATCTGTTTGCTCTTCAATTCAACAGATATTTGTGGAACCCTTAAGTGGCCCTGCCAAGCACTGGAGATGAGTAATGAGTAAGAGAGAATGTCATTTAGGTCCTCTGGGAAGCAGGTGCCAAAGCCAAGTTAAGAATTTAAAAGACTTATGATGGCATCACGGAATGAAAGACAGAGGAGAGGAAGCAGGTGGGCAGGGAGAGCCGCAGACCGGGTGCAGATCTGAAGGTCAACAGCAAGCTCTGGTGCAGGCTGCCCATCAGAACAGCCCCGAGTTGGGCAGCAAAGGCAAGGCCAGAATTCCCTCGCTGTGTTCGGTCGTAGGCTGAGTCTCTGATCAAACCTGAGGTGGAGCCTAAAGGTGCTGGGGCAGGAGGCTATCAGGTTACTGCACCCCTCGCGGTGGAATGGGAGTTCTGTCCTGAAGGGAGATGTAAATGGCACCCCTCCATGGCTTCCACAAACACACTTGGCATCACCCACATGTTCTGGTTTGTTCTCCACTTTACAGAGCTGGACGGGAGGTCTTTGGAAGAGCAAGGGCCACACCTTTCGCTCCTCTGCTATCTTCCATGCTAACACTACGGCAGCTGGATAGCTTTGAATCAGTCATGCACAAACTCATTCATTCCCTCACTCACTCAGTGCACATTTCCTGGGCCCATACCCTATGGTGGATACAGGCTGGGCATCGGAATTGGATACAAAGACGACATAGATGTTACCTCTGCCCTCGAGGTGAGGGCATTCAGCCTAGAATGACTGAAAAAGATTCATTGATGGGTTGATTTTTAAAGATTTTATTTAGTTATTTGAGAGAAAGTGAGAGAGCACAAGCAGGGGAATCAGCAGAGGGAGAGCAGGGAGCCTGATGCATGACTCGATCCCAGGACCCTGGGATCATGACCTGAGCTGAAGGCAGATGCCAACTGACTGAGCCACCCAGGTGCCCCAGAAAAGACGTATTTAAATAATAGTAAGAAATAAAGAGAGAAGCAATCACGGTGATGGTGGTGTGTGAGTCAGAGAAAGCAACACAGAACCACCTATGAGGATCTCAGTTGAGATCAAAGGCACTCTGGACATAGACCAGGACCAGAGCAATGAGGATGGAGAACATTGAGAGACAAGTGAGAAACATGAAGCCTGTTGACAGGTACTCTGGTAATTCCCAGAAAGCCCTCTGCATGTCATCTTGGCAATGCTACCATGTACAGTCCTGCCCTTGATTTCCCTAACTGTAGGTACAATAGCCTGAAGCCATATCATGCCTTGTGGAATATGTGCCCAGCAATTGGCATATATAATCTCATTTAAGACTTGCAGTAGCCCAAAGGGCTAGGTATGATTATCCTTACGTCACAAACAAGGAAACAGAGGCACACAGAGAGGAATTCATTTATCAACTGAATGACAAAGCTGGAACCTGAACCAGGCTTTGGGATTTTTAGGAAGTTGGCTACATGTTGCTGAAAACTTCCACTGGTTGTTCCCTGAAATGAAAAGCAGGGACAGACTGACCTCCTGGGACTGGAATCCCATGTGCTTTCCAGGAAAGCCCAGTGGCTCAGTGCGCCTATCTCTTGCATCACTTTCTGCCTTTTTGAAACACCTGGAATTCCAGCAGATGCCCCCACTGAGCCCACAGAACAGACACAGCAGCTTGCAATCGAATTTCATACAGAGCATCTGTGAGCCCTTCCTCCAAAAACCAAAGGCAGCTTCTCCTACAACTACAGGATCTACTGACTTGTCCATTCATGCAGCCAACCTGCATGGACCACCAGGCACCGGGCTCGGCTAGAGGCTCTGGAATATTGTGACATGGTCTCTGGCCATGAGGAGAAGCTAAGTCCCAGGCTGGTGGGGGACAGATTGGTTACCATCCTATTACCCAGGAGGCTTTGTCATCCTGGGGTGGACTGGAAAATAATGGGAGCTTTTCTAGGAAAGGTGGCACTTGAAGAGTGAGTAGGGTTTGGTCCTGAGATTAAAGGTGCAGGATGTTCTAGGCAGAGGAGACATCAAGCACAAAGATGCCAAAAGGAAAGAAACAACGGGCCTGTCTCCACTTCCAGGGAGCATCCATTGGCTCATATGCCAGAACTTTCGACCACTGTGTCAGAACCAGGGTTGTCCAGAACCCGATGCTTTGATGGTTTTTTTCATTCTTTAATTTTTTCAGATAACATACATTTTATTTATTTGTTCATTTCCTTAAGGGACTTCAGATGGGTTGAATTTGATTAATCATAAGCCTTGTTTTTTTCTATCATTACCTGTTCATGTTTGAATCACTTTTAGTCATTTTAGAGAAACTATTTATTATCGAAGTAGAGTTGACATATAATGTCTCATTAGTTTCAGTTGTACAACATCGTGATTCAATAATTCTTTTTTTAATTTTCTTAATTAAAAAAATTTTAAGTAAGCTATTCACCCAATGTGGAGCTTGAACTGAGATCAAGAGTCACATGCTTGGGCCACCTGGCTGGCTCAGTCAGAAGAGTGTGCGGCTCTTAATCTCGGGGTCATGAGTTTGACCCCCACCTTAGGTGTAGAGATTACCTAAATAAGTTAAAGTTTAAAAAATTTAAAAGAAGAGTCACATACTCTACTAACTGAGCCCGCCATGTGCCCCAATGATTCAGTAATTCTATACATTATATGAGGCTCACCATGATAAGTGTAGGTACTGCTTGTCACGGTACAATGTTATTGTAATATTATTAAGTCTGTTCCTTTGCTGTACTTTTTATCTCCATGACTTCTTTATTTTGTACATGAAAGTTTGTACCTCTTAGTCCCCTTCACCTATTTTGTCCATCCTCCCACCCTCTTCTCCTCTGGCCATCACCAGATTGTTCTTTGTTTTTAAACTCAAAATTTTTCTCAAGGCACAGGCTTTTAAATTCCAGGCTCATGTGATTCTTCCCAGAATCAATTTTTTGGGGTCTGAGTGAGCTACCTTCAATTGGTTGGATGCCATCAATGTTCACAAACGTACCATCATCTCAACAACCAGCCTCAACTTCTAAAATATTTATGAAACATGCAATAGGTCCTTCTCCACCCTCTGAAATATTTAACTGCCAAAGGTGAGGCAGACCTGCCAAGAGTGGGCTGTATCCTGGGCTCAGACTGGCTCCATTCTGCATGAAGTCCCTCTTGAAACCAGCTCTTTCAATAGAAATCAAATATTAATATGAAAGGTGAGTAATTCACTACTGAAGCTGAGTCCCTGAGAAACTCAGTGGAAATCCCTGAAAGGAGCATTCAGTGCCCCAGTGACTATAGACCCCGCTCTTTCTACCAAGTTCAGAGTGAGAGGCACTGGTTCCCAGCATGGGCCTGGAGCTGCCTGTTGGCCCCCTTATATGCCCACAGTGCTGGATGTCTTCCATTTGCTTCCCCGGACCACTCTACACTTCTCCACTCCACTCTGCACTCTAAGAGGCTGAATTCCTCAAATGGCTACAACACGTGCCTTGACCTCCAGCTTCCAATTGGGTTCAGCCAATGGGGTGAACTCAGTGGAAGATGCAGGAATTATGAAAAAGAACGTTCAGAAGTTTATTCCTTCAGCTCCCTCCCTGATGGATCACTATGAGCTCACTGGAAGCCACATCTTCTCATGGGGGGCCTCTCTCTACAGTTTTCTCAAAGTCCTGCTAACCATTCCCTGCCCTTGCTCCTTCAGATGGTGGTCACAGCTCTTTGAGGTGCTAGCTACAAATATTGTACCATCATTTACTGATTGCCTTGAGCTCTATCCTTAGATTTGTATTTGTTTTAATCCTATAAAATTACCATCTTGAAGGTCAAAAATTATCAAATACTGACAAGCTCATGTTTCAACCAAATTATTCTTTAAGGTTTTATTTATTTGACAGAGTGAGAGACACAGCAAGAGAGGGAACACAAACAGGGGAGTGGGCGAAGGAGAAGCAGGCTTCCTGCTGAGCCAAGGGAGCCTGATATGGGGCTTGATCCAAGGACCCTGGGATCATGACCTGAGCCGAAGGCAGAGGCTTACACCTGAGCCACCCAGGTGCCCCTCAACCAAATTATTCTTTAACCAAACCTTCCTGAATTTACCAATGCATATGTGCTACTGCCTACCATAACTTTGAAACAGAAGATATACGACCTGTTCTGATTACTTAGCCTTTCTGTACCTCAGCTCCCTCATCTATAAGCTGAAGATGCTGCTCATAACTGTACCTACTTCAGAGAGTTATTCTAAGAATCAAATAAGTTAACATACAGCAGGGAGTAAAACAGTACCTGGCAAGTAGTGTCTGCTCAGGAGATGTTGAGGAAGGCACTACCCATTCCATGGATATTAATCCCATGAGATCGAAGAGTCAGAAGAATGGACTCATGACTCTCTGAGCAGGAAGGAGACAGGATCCTCTGTAATCCTTAGTGAAGAAGAATGGAAATAATTTATGTTTATGTGGTTGCCATTGCTTGGAAAATTCATCCTATGTACTATTTTAGCTATTCAATGAAAAATCTATTGAGTAAATACTATATGGCTTCCAGGCACCATGGTGCACAGCAGGGACCTTCCTCCTCCCCCTCCTCATTTCCTGGGAGGGATATAGACAAGAAAGCCAGACATTATGTTTTGCAGAGTACTAAGAAATACGGCAACTAAGGAAGTCAAGGGCACCATAGGATCCCAGGGAGCACGGACCCTGAATCCGTGAATTTCACTTCCGTGAAGAAGTTAGAAGAATGACTTTTCACAGAGGGAACTATCTGATTTCTGACCCAAAGGAAGATCAAGAATCATCCCGGCAAAGGATTGGGGCAGTGAAAGGAACAGCATTCCCATAGAGGGAACAGGATGTCAAGTAATGAGAAATGATGGCATGTGTCAGGGAACCAAAGTAGTTCAGTGTGACTGGAGCGTGTCCTTGGTGCCTAGGTCAGGCCCTGGTACATAGCAGGCACTTAACGATTAACGAAGGAACACGTGGCACAGCCACATCTCTAATATACACATACATGGGGGAGAATATTCTCCAAGCGTCGAATTTTCTCTTCCTGCCAGTTCAGTGAGTGCTGTTGCTCATCTCAGTGAAGAACAGCTGCCTGGGCACTTTGGGTCACCCCCTTCTTTCCTGTTCACTCACCATGTATCAGAATGTCAGAAACAAAGAGTCAAGATCTCTAGAACTTCAGGGGCCGGTTCTCAGAAGGAAGATGGTGAGAGGCTGGAAGCCAAGCCTTTGGGAAAGGGCCTTTGGAAGACAATTCAGCGTAGGTTGAGATCTCAAAACAAAGGAAGATTATTTTTTATCCCATCCCAATACCACTTGCTCTAAAACATAGGCCCTCCCAGGTCGGTTTATGTTTATGTCAATCACACTCCGCTGTGGTTCTTTTCCAACACTCTCTACTTCAAGGGCGTAGATGCCCAAGACAATCTATTGAGAGATTGGAACAAAGTGTAAATTCCTATTATTTTAATACTAAATTTCATGTATGTCATATACATAAATGTTGCTGCAATAGTAAACGTATCCAGTGGGCAAATAATTTTTACATACGTAATGCACAGAGAGAGAGGATTCAGCACTGGGGTTCAGAGTAAGGGGCTCCGGAACCAGGCTACTGAATTCCGTTCTATCTCTGCCATGGACTTGACCAAATTATTGACTTTCTGTGTGCTTGTTTGTTCATTCATAAAATGGCAAAAATAAACGTCACCACACACAGAGTTGCTATGAGAGTTAAATCACTGTATAAATGTAAAACACTTAGGACGGGATTTGAAACATAGGAAGCGATCTGTATTTGCTCTTTTTCCTATTATATAGTGCAGGCATGGGGTGGAGGGGGTGACAACTAGTTCAGGCTCTTGTGGTTACGCCCTCACCTGAAAGACCCTTTCTTACCGTTCCTTTGAGACTGGGCATTCTCTCATCCGGGAAGCCTTTCTTCTTGCCCTTGCCCTCCCCGGTGGGGGTGGTGACCTGTGTGGACACGCACAGCCGCAGGCCCACACTGCAGCGGGTTTGCCCGCATCTGGCTTGTCAGCATCTTCTCCTAGCTGACAGTGGACCTTGGAACCAACAGGACCTTCTAGATGTGTGCCGACAACTCTTGGAACAAGACCTAGCGCACTGTACCTGAGAGTGAAAAATAAACTGAATTTATCTGAATTAGAAACAAAACTGCTTTCTGATCCAAAGCAATTTAGCAGCACAGCCCATGTGCCCAGGGGGGAGTCCTTTGCCAGCCACACAGAAAGGAAGTTAGCAAGATCTACCCCCACCACCCCCGTTCCCTCCGGAAGAAGCAGCTGAGATTCTTCTCTCTAAAGAGATATTAATGCTACCTAGAAATAAATCCCCAATGAGCCTCCCAGGGAGGCCATTAGCGAACCACGGTTACCCACTGGCAGGAGTTCCTTCCTGTGCAAGTCCCACTGAGTCACCACTGAGTTCTTTTCTCCTCTGGAGCAGCTGGCCGGAGCCAGAGGGATGGCCAACAATTACCGGAGAGTAAATATTTCAGCAGCACGGAGTCAGGTTCTCAACAGCCAACAGGAAGCTGTTTCTCTTGCCTTTAAATTTGCCTGTTAAACCGCCAGGTTAACTCCAGCAAGGGAATACGTTCTCCTGCCTCCTCCTGCGATTCGCCGGCTACTTCCGTGCTGAGATTTTTTTTCTGGCTTTGGCAAAACCTTTGCACAAACTGCAGGTGGAGCGCTCTGCCCTCGAGGCACCACAGGAACCCGAGTCGATCCCATCTCTCCTGGGAACTAGCTCTGCGTCCTTCGGCACATCAGCCTGCAGCCTCCCAGACTTCAAGTTCGGGAAAATGGGGCTAGAGACACCTGCCTGCGTGTCACCAAGAGGCTCACGGGATTTAAAGACTATGGAAGGGGCCATCCCCGGGGCTGGCATGCTGAAGGCAATCAGCAAACTTTGCGTCTACCCAAGAGCCATTCCCCTCCTCTCCTCTCTAACAAAGCTCCCATTTTGTCAAATGAATAAAAGATACCCGGGCCATGGTAATCCTAGCCCCCTTGCATGACCGGGAAGAATACAAGGCCAATGAGACACAAGGGGACATGGGCTAGGGGAGGGCCCTCTGGTAAACGTATCCTCACTTTCGAAAGGGATACCTTAAGGAGGAACATCAGCAAGAGGGGCGAGCACCAACATCCCCCCTCAGCAACAACAATTTGGCAGCCATCCATGGCAAAACTGCCTCTGTGGGAACTTGGGGTTCTGGGGAGGGGACTGTGAAACCCCGAGGCAGACCCTTGCCCGCGTGGTACACTCACTGTGGTCCTGGTTACAGGTCAGAAACAGCCCCATCCCCCTTGCAAACTCGACTCCAGCCCCAGTTGGCCTCCATCCTGTCACCAGCACCATCCAACGAGGGAACCAATTGGAGTCATGCCTGCCTGTGCTCCACGTGACAGTCCTGAGGACCTCAGTCCCAGCTGCAGGCTCCGAAGCAGCCCATGACTTGGCTCTGGCCCCTCTTAGTCCCCAGGCCCGCCCACCTGGTGACAAGGCAGGAGACACACCCATCCATGCCCCGAAGGCAGGCCTACTGACCGTGGTCTGCCCGCAGATCCTGAAATGGCCCCATAATCTGGCTCTAGCCCCTCCTATGGGCCAGGAACGCTCCTGCCTGCTCAAAGACATCTGGGAGATGTGACCTTCTGTGCCCTCAGAGACAGACCTACAGACCTTCATTCTAGCTTGGACCCCAGAGCAGCCCTGGGATTCAGTTCCGGCTCTTCTTGGCCATCGTCCAGGCACCTTCTCAGAAACCTATCAAGAGCCCTCCCAGAGTCCCGGGGACCCTGAGTCCCATATGTGTACCCGGAACAGGCCTACTTTCTATAAACCCTGTCCCAACGCCAACCCTACTTATCAATGTCCTGAAGGCTATTCCATTCACCAAGGGACCAGAGAGAACACACACCTGAGCCGCTGGTGACCAACCTACCAACCACTGACCCTACTGCAGACCCAAGTAGCCACCATGTGGCCTGGATCCAACCCCATTCAACTGCAACCCCAGAGACAATACCCTCAGCCTGAGGACCAGACAGGAGAAGTCTTACCTGATGAAATCAGTCTATAAATATTAGGAGAGAACAAAAAAATAAATAAATATTGGAAGGGATGTTTGCGCCTTCAAATGCAGACACCAGTGCAAGGCCACGCGGATCATGATGAACCAAACAAACATGACATCACCAGTGGAAACTAACAAAACACCAGTAACCAACCCCAAAGAAATGGAGGTCCATGAATTGCCTGACAAAGAGTTCAAAATAACCATCCTAAAGGAATTCCATTAGTTGCAAGAGAACACAGACAGACAACTAAATGAAATCAGGAACCATGCTTGACCAAATTGAGTTTAATAAGGAAATAGAAATCATAGAAAAGAGCCAAACAGCAATCAGTTCTGGAGCTGATGAACTCTGAATGGAAGGATTCAGCAGAGGGCTTCTACAGCAGACTTGAACATGCAGAAGAAAGAATCAGTGAACTTGAGAGAAGTTATATGAACTATCCAGTTAGAGGAATGGCTATGACGTTGTTAAATTAATATTTGTTAAGTGGAACGCAGGATGCCAGATGGTGAGTGCAGTTCAATAAAAGGCCACAAGAGAAATTGAAATATAGGTTTATTACTGTCAGTTCCCTAAGGACATACACAGCATTCCTTCTGGGCCCACACAAAACATCAAAGTAGAGGGTAGGCAGACAGAGGCAGTTGGACCCAGGGCACATGCCTTCGTTAGGTTCTGTGGCTGGAGAGCTTTGGGGTTCCCCAGCTAAGTCTGGATTGGTCAGGTCAAACCAAAAAGAGCAAGATGTTAGTAAACTCCATGGGGGTCTTATCTAAGGAGTGCATGAGGGGAAGGCCTTGGAAGGTGGGGAGACTGTTGAGCACAAGGGCTGCTGGGAAGTCATATTAGGGACTTTCGTTTACTTGTGACTCTGCAAGCTATTATCTAGAGCATGTGCTTACATGAGGAGTTGATGTTAGTTTAAGGCCCCTGCAAAATGCACAGCCAACCAAAGTGGAAACCAAGATAGCCAAACCATGGGGTAGCTTAGCTAAACTCTCGGCAGGAATAAAAATAAAAAAGAATGAAAAAGAGTGAATAAAGCATTCAGTGTCTATAGAACATCATCAAATGAACTAATCTAATACACATTAGGGAAGTCCCAGAAGAAGAGAGACAGAAGGTTTATTGATACAAATAATGGCTGAAAACTTCTCAAATCTTGGGAGGGATATGAACATCCAGATACAGAAATCCAAAGGATCAACCCAAAGAAAATTACCCCAGACACTTTATAATCAAATTTTCAAAAGGCAAAAAGGATACCTCAAAAAGAAGTATGTAAATGTAGTAAGGAGGTGTTTCTCATTAGCAGATGTTGGTGTCCATCTGTGATGACTGAAGAGCTGCAGCCATCTTGTGACCATGAGGGGATGAGCTTGAGAATGAAAGCTACCGCACAGAGATGACCAAGTAGAAAGAGAAAGGATGTGAGGCCCTGATGATATCACTGAGCCCCTGAATTAAGCAATACTGACTCTACACTTTCTGGGTCCACTCTAATTTCTGGTTATACGAAATGATTAACACCCTTTATTGAAGCTACTTTTAATGGTGCCATCTATTACAAACAGCTGAACTCATGCTAATAAGAACACCCACCAAGAATAAAAGCTAAGACTTGTGGCACATTTTGTGGTGGGAACTTCATCTGGCTCTCTATCCAACTAGCCAGCAGCCAGCAATTAATAAACACCACTATGTATGTCTACCATGCTGTCTCAGAGTCTGCAGAGTTATGTAAAGTTAAAAAAAAAAAAAAAGGAAAGAAAGAAAGACAAAAATAGATACCAGGACACTTTAAAAATTTTTTTTTAAAGATTTTAATTATTTGTCAGAAAGAGAGAGCCCAGGCAGGGGGAGCGGCAAGCAGAAGGGGAAGCAGGCTCCCTGCTGAGCGTGAAGCCCAGTGCAGGACTTGATTCCAGGACCCTGGGATCATGACCTGAGCTGAAGGCAGACACTTAACCAACTGAGCCACCCAGGCATCCCTTCTTGAGTCATTTTAAACCCACAATATGAATCATGGCCGGGATGATGAGGATGATATCTATGCTGATTAGGACTTTTAGTTGCAGACAATAGGGTCTAAT